>OY970775.1:125080-1345830 GCA_963853795.1 Xestia rhomboidea
TTCCTAAATTCTTTTGCAAAAATAGTTTTAGTTTATAGTAAAATAGTACTCACCCTTCATCCCTGAATTCTGGTCCGCGTTCCGTGTCCCGGTCTCCAGGCTGTGGGGTGAAATTCCAAATTTTTTCTTCCAGAAACTAGTATTTCGACCTTAAGTCGAAATTTTTGTTCGGCACCTACCTTTGATTATAGCACAGATCGCTAGCCCGCGCGGAGACGCGTCTCTGGACACCTCGCCCGCGCCGCTATCCCGAAAAAACACACATATTTTTTAAAAAGAAGTATTTTTCATACATCGCTGCTGGTACCAAAATCTACCTAAGGGAACGAGTCGAAAACAAGAACGTCGATATCTTCTCTTCCAGACGTGCGATTTTGACGCTGTTTTCAGCATTCTTAGACCAAACTAGGCCTCCGCCTACGTTCTGACTACATTAAACGCACCTGCACGCGCGTCTGGACGTCATCCCTGCGAAATACTCAAAATACTTCGATTTTATAGTAAATCCTGAAAATCAATTGTTTCCTAAATTCTTTTGCAAAAATAGTTTTAGTTTATAGTATAAATAGTACTCACCCTTCATCCCTGAATTCTGGTCCGCGTTCCGTGTCCCGGTCTCCAGGCTGTGGGGTGAAATTCCAAATTTTTTCTTCCAGAAACTAGTATTTCGACCTTAAGTCGAAATTTTTGTTCGGCACCTACCTTTGATTATAGCACAGATCGCTAGCCCGCGCGGAGACGCGTCTCTGGACACCTCGCCCGCGCCGCTATCCCGAAAAAACACACATATTTTTTAAAAAGAAGTATTTTTCATACATCGCTGCTGGTACCAAAATCTACCTAAGGGAACGAGTCGAAAACAAGAACGTCGATATCTTCTCTTCCAGACGTGCGATTTTGACGCTGTTTTCAGCATTCTTAGACCAAACTAGGCCTCCGCCTACGTTCTGACTACATTAAACGCACCTGCACGCGCGTCTGGACGTCATCCCTGCGAAATACTCAAAAATACTTCGATTTTTATAGTAAATCCTGAAAATCAATTGTTTTCCTAAATTCTTTGCAAAAATAGTTTTAGTTTATAGTATAAATAGTACTCACCCTTCATCCCTGAATTCTGGTCCGCGTTCCGTGTCCCGGTCTCCAGGCTGTGGGGTGAAATTCCAAATTTTTTCTTCCAGAAACTAGTATTTCGACCTTAAGTCGAAATTTTTGTTCGGCACCTACCTTTGATTATAGCACAGATCGCTAGCCCGCGCGGAGACGCGTCTCTGGACACCTCGCCCGCGCCGCTATCCCGAAAAAACACACATATTTTTTAAAAAGAAGTATTTTTCATACATCGCTGCTGGTACCAAAATCTACCTAAGGGAACGAGTCGAAAACCAAGAACGTCGATATCTTCTCTTCCAGACGTGCGATTTTGACGCTGTTTTCAGCATTCTTAGACCAAACTAGGCCTCCGCCTACGTTCTGACTACATTAAACGCACCTGCACGCGCGTCTGGACGTCATCCCTGCGAAATACTCAAAAATACTTCGATTTTTATAGTAAATCCTGAAAATCAATTGTTTTCCTAAATTCTTTTGCAAAAATAGTTTTAGTTTATAGTATAAATAGTACTCACCCTTCATCCCTGAATTCTGGTCCGCGTTCCGTGTCCCGGTCTCCAGGCTGTGGGGTGAAATTCCAAATTTTTTCTTCCAGAACTAGTATTCGACCTTAAGTCGAAATTTTTGTTCGGCACCTACCTTTGATTATAGCACAGATCGCTAGCCCGCGCGGAGACGCGTCTCTGGACACCTCGCCCGCGCCGCTATCCCGAAAAAACACACATATTTTTTAAAAAGAAGTATTTTTCATACATCGCTGCTGGTACCAAAATCTACCTAAGGGAACGAGTCGAAAACAAGAACGTCGATATCTTCTCTTCCAGACGTGCGATTTTGACGCTGTTTTCAGCATTCTTAGACCAAACTAGGCCTCCGCCTACGTTCTGACTACATTAAACGCACCTGCACGCGCGTCTGGACGTCATCCCTGCGAAATACTCAAAAATACTTCGATTTTTATAGTAAATCCTGAAATCAATTGTTTTCCTAAATTCTTTTGCAAAAATAGTTTTAGTTTATAGTATAAATAGTACTCACCCTTCATCCCTGAATTCTGGTCCGCGTTCCGTGTCCCGGTCTCCAGGCTGTGGGGTGAAATTCCAAATTTTTTCTTCCAGAAACTAGTATTTCGACCTTAAGTCGAAATTTTTGTTCGGCACCTACCTTTGATTATAGCACAGATCGCTAGCCCGCGCGGAGACGCGTCTCTGGACACCTCGCCGCGCCGCTATCCCGAAAAAACACACATATTTTTTAAAAAGAAGTATTTTTCATACATCGCTGCTGGTACCAAAATCTACCTAAGGGAACGAGTCGAAAACAAGAACGTCGATATCTTCTCTTCCAGACGTGCGATTTTGACGCTGTTTTCAGCATTCTTAGACCAAACTAGGCCTCCGCCTACGTTCTGACTACATTAAACGCACCTGCACGCGCGTCTGGACGTCATCCCTGCGAAATACTCAAAAATACTTCGATTTTTATAGTAAATCCTGAAAATCAATTGTTTTCCTAAATTCTTTTGCAAAAATAGTTTTAGTTTATAGTATAAATAGTACTCACCCTTCATCCCTGAATTCTGGTCCGCGTTCCGTGTCCCGGTCTCCAGGCTGTGGGGTGAAATTCCAAATTTTTTCTTCCAGAAACTAGTATTTCGACCTTAAGTCGAAATTTTTGTTCGGCACCTACCTTTGATTATAGCACAGATCGCTAGCCCGCGCGGAGACGCGTCTCTGGACACCTCGCCCGCGCCGCTATCCCGAAAAAACACACATATTTTTTAAAAAGAAGTATTTTTCATACATCGCTGCTGGTACCAAAATCTACCTAAGGGAACGAGTCGAAAACAAGAACGTCGATATCTTCTCTTCCAGACGTGCGATTTTGACGCTGTTTTCAGCATTCTTAGACCAAACTAGGCCTCCGCCTACGTTCTGACTACATTAAACGCACCTGCACGCGCGTCTGGACGTCATCCCTGCGAAATACTCAAAAATACTTCGATTTTTATAGTAAATCCTGAAAATCAATTGTTTTCCTAAATTCTTTTGCAAAAATAGTTTTAGTTTATAGTATAAATAGTACTCACCCTTCATCCCTGAATTCTGGTCCGCGTTCCGTGTCCCGGTCTCCAGGCTGTGGGGTGAAATTCCAAATTTTTTCTTCCAGAAACTAGTATTTCGACCTTAAGTCGAAATTTTTGTTCGGCACCTACCTTTGATTATAGCACAGATCGCTAGCCCGCGCGGAGACGCGTCTCTGGACACCTCGCCCGCGCCGCTATCCCGAAAAACACACATATTTTTTAAAAAGAAGTATTTTTCATACATCGCTGCTGGTACCAAAATCTACCTAAGGGAACGAGTCGAAAACAAGAACGTCGATATCTTCTCTTCCAGACGTGCGATTTTGACGCTGTTTTCAGCATTCTTAGACCAAACTAGGCCTCCGCCTACGTTCTGACTACATTAAACGCACCTGCACGCGCGTCTGGACGTCATCCCTGCGAAATACTCAAAAATACTTCGATTTTTATAGTAAATCCTGAAAATCAATTGTTTTCCTAAATTCTTTTGCAAAAATAGTTTTAGTTTATAGTATAAATAGTACTCACCCTTCATCCCTGAATTCTGGTCCGCGTTCCGTGTCCCGGTCTCCAGGCTGTGGGGTGAAATTCCAAATTTTTTCTTCCAGAAACTAGTATTTCGACCTTAAGTCGAAATTTTTGTTCGGCACCTACCTTTGATTATAGCACAGATCGCTAGCCCGCGCGGAGACGCGTCTCTGGACACCTCGCCCGCGCCGCTATCCCGAAAAAACACACATATTTTTTAAAAAGAAGTATTTTTCATACATCGCTGCTGGTACCAAAATCTACCTAAGGGAACGAGTCGAAAACAAGAACGTCGATATCTTCTCTTCCAGACGTGCGATTTTGACGCTGTTTTCAGCATTCTTAGACCAAACTAGGCCTCCGCCTACGTTCTGACTACATTAAACGCACCTGCACGCGCGTCTGGACGTCATCCCTGCGAAATACTCAAAAATACTTCGATTTTTATAGTAAATCCTGAAAATCAATTGTTTTCCTAAATTCTTTTGCAAAAATAGTTTTAGTTTATAGTATAAATAGTACTCACCCTTCATCCCTGAATTCTGGTCCGCGTTCCGTGTCCCGGTCTCCAGGCTGTGGGGTGAAATTCCAAATTTTTTCTTCCAGAAACTAGTATTTCGACCTTAAGTCGAAATTTTTGTTCGGCACCTACCTTTGATTATAGCACAGATCGCTAGCCCGCGCGGAGACGCGTCTCTGGACACCTCGCCCGCGCCGCTATCCCGAAAAAACACACATATTTTTTAAAAAGAAGTATTTTTCATACATCGCTGCTGGTACCAAAATCTACCTAAGGGAACGAGTCGAAAACAAGAACGTCGATATCTTCTCTTCCAGACGTGCGATTTTGACGCTGTTTTCAGCATTCTTAGACCAAACTAGGCCTCCGCCTACGTTCTGACTACATTAAACGCACCTGCACGCGCGTCTGGACGTCATCCCTGCGAAATACTCAAAAATACTTCGATTTTTATAGTAAATCCTGAAAATCAATTGTTTTCCTAAATTCTTTTGCAAAAATAGTTTTAGTTTATAGTATAAATAGTACTCACCCTTCATCCCTGAATTCTGGTCCGCGTTCCGTGTCCCGGTCTCCAGGCTGTGGGGTGAAATTCCAAATTTTTTCTTCCAGAAACTAGTATTTCGACCTTAAGTCGAAATTTTTGTTCGGCACCTACCTTTGATTATAGCACAGATCGCTAGCCCGCGCGGAGACGCGTCTCTGGACACCTCGCCCGCGCCGCTATCCCGAAAAAACACACATATTTTTTAAAAAGAAGTATTTTTCATACATCGCTGCTGGTACCAAAATCTACCTAAGGGAACGAGTCGAAAACAAGAACGTCGATATCTTCTCTTCCAGACGTGCGATTTTGACGCTGTTTTCAGCATTCTTAGACCAAACTAGGCCTCCGCCTACGTTCTGACTACATTAAACGCACCTGCACGCGCGTCTGGACGTCATCCCTGCGAAATACTCAAAAATACTTCGATTTTTATAGTAAATCCTGAAAATCAATTGTTTTCCTAAATTCTTTTGCAAAAATAGTTTTAGTTTATAGTATAAATAGTACTCACCCTTCATCCCTGAATTCTGGTCCGCGTTCCGTGTCCCGGTCTCCAGGCTGTGGGGTGAAATTCCAAATTTTTTCTTCCAGAAACTAGTATTTCGACCTTAAGTCGAAATTTTTGTTCGGCACCTACCTTTGATTATAGCACAGATCGCTAGCCCGCGCGGAGACGCGTCTCTGGACACCTCGCCCGCGCCGCTATCCCGAAAAAACACACATATTTTTTAAAAAGAAGTATTTTTCATACATCGCTGCTGGTACCAAAATCTACCTAAGGGAACGAGTCGAAAACAAGAACGTCGATATCTTCTCTTCCAGACGTGCGATTTTGACGCTGTTTTCAGCATTCTTAGACCAAACTAGGCCTCCGCCTACGTTCTGACTACATTAAACGCACCTGCACGCGCGTCTGGACGTCATCCCTGCGAAATACTCAAAAATACTTCGATTTTTATAGTAAATCCTGAAAATCAATTGTTTTCCTAAATTCTTTTGCAAAAATAGTTTTAGTTTATAGTATAAATAGTACTCACCCTTCATCCCTGAATTCTGGTCCGCGTTCCGTGTCCCGGTCTCCAGGCTGTGGGGTGAAATTCCAAATTTTTTCTTCCAGAAACTAGTATTTCGACCTTAAGTCGAAATTTTTGTTCGGCACCTACCTTTGATTATAGCACAGATCGCTAGCCCGCGCGGAGACGCGTCTCTGGACACCTCGCCCGCGCCGCTATCCCGAAAAAACACACATATTTTTTAAAAAGAAGTATTTTTCATACATCGCTGCTGGTACCAAAATCTACCTAAGGGAACGAGTCGAAAACAAGAACGTCGATATCTTCTCTTCCAGACGTGCGATTTTGACGCTGTTTTCAGCATTCTTAGACCAAACTAGGCCTCCGCCTACGTTCTGACTACATTAAACGCACCTGCACGCGCGTCTGGACGTCATCCCTGCGAAATACTCAAAAATACTTCGATTTTTATAGTAAATCCTGAAAATCAATTGTTTTCCTAAATTCTTTTGCAAAAATAGTTTTAGTTTATAGTATAAATAGTACTCACCCTTCATCCCTGAATTCTGGTCCGCGTTCCGTGTCCCGGTCTCCAGGCTGTGGGGTGAAATTCCAAATTTTTTCTTCCAGAAACTAGTATTTCGACCTTAAGTCGAAATTTTTGTTCGGCACCTACCTTTGATTATAGCACAGATCGCTAGCCCGCGCGGAGACGCGTCTCTGGACACCTCGCCCGCGCCGCTATCCCGAAAAAACACACATATTTTTTAAAAAGAAGTATTTTTCATACATCGCTGCTGGTACCAAAATCTACCTAAGGGAACGAGTCGAAAACAAGAACGTCGATATCTTCTCTTCCAGACGTGCGATTTTGACGCTGTTTTCAGCATTCTTAGACCAAACTAGGCCTCCGCCTACGTTCTGACTACATTAAACGCACCTGCACGCGCGTCTGGACGTCATCCCTGCGAAATACTCAAAAATACTTCGATTTTTATAGTAAATCCTGAAAATCAATTGTTTTCCTAAATTCTTTTGCAAAAATAGTTTTAGTTTATAGTATAAATAGTACTCACCCTTCATCCCTGAATTCTGGTCCGCGTTCCGTGTCCCGGTCTCCAGGCTGTGGGGTGAAATTCCAAATTTTTTCTTCCAGAAACTAGTATTTCGACCTTAAGTCGAAATTTTTGTTCGGCACCTACCTTTGATTATAGCACAGATCGCTAGCCCGCGCGGAGACGCGTCTCTGGACACCTCGCCCGCGCCGCTATCCCGAAAAAACACACATATTTTTTAAAAAGAAGTATTTTTCATACATCGCTGCTGGTACCAAAATCTACCTAAGGGAACGAGTCGAAAACAAGAACGTCGATATCTTCTCTTCCAGACGTGCGATTTTGACGCTGTTTTCAGCATTCTTAGACCAAACTAGGCCTCCGCCTACGTTCTGACTACATTAAACGCACCTGCACGCGCGTCTGGACGTCATCCCTGCGAAATACTCAAAAATACTTCGATTTTTATAGTAAATCCTGAAAATCAATTGTTTTCCTAAATTCTTTTGCAAAAATAGTTTTAGTTTATAGTATAAATAGTACTCACCCTTCATCCCTGAATTCTGGTCCGCGTTCCGTGTCCCGGTCTCCAGGCTGTGGGGTGAAATTCCAAATTTTTTCTTCCAGAAACTAGTATTTCGACCTTAAGTCGAAATTTTTGTTCGGCACCTACCTTTGATTATAGCACAGATCGCTAGCCCGCGCGGAGACGCGTCTCTGGACACCTCGCCCGCGCCGCTATCCCGAAAAAACACACATATTTTTTAAAAAGAAGTATTTTTCATACATCGCTGCTGGTACCAAAATCTACCTAAGGGAACGAGTCGAAAACAAGAACGTCGATATCTTCTCTTCCAGACGTGCGATTTTGACGCTGTTTTCAGCATTCTTAGACCAAACTAGGCCTCCGCCTACGTTCTGACTACATTAAACGCACCTGCACGCGCGTCTGGACGTCATCCCTGCGAAATACTCAAAAATACTTCGATTTTTATAGTAAATCCTGAAAATCAATTGTTTTCCTAAATTCTTTTGCAAAAATAGTTTTAGTTTATAGTATAAATAGTACTCACCCTTCATCCCTGAATTCTGGTCCGCGTTCCGTGTCCCGGTCTCCAGGCTGTGGGGTGAAATTCCAAATTTTTTCTTCCAGAAACTAGTATTTCGACCTTAAGTCGAAATTTTTGTTCGGCACCTACCTTTGATTATAGCACAGATCGCTAGCCCGCGCGGAGACGCGTCTCTGGACACCTCGCCCGCGCCGCTATCCCGAAAAAACACACATATTTTTTAAAAAGAAGTATTTTTCATACATCGCTGCTGGTACCAAAATCTACCTAAGGGAACGAGTCGAAAACAAGAACGTCGATATCTTCTCTTCCAGACGTGCGATTTTGACGCTGTTTTCAGCATTCTTAGACCAAACTAGGCCTCCGCCTACGTTCTGACTACATTAAACGCACCTGCACGCGCGTCTGGACGTCATCCCTGCGAAATACTCAAAAATACTTCGATTTTTATAGTAAATCCTGAAAATCAATTGTTTTCCTAAATTCTTTTGCAAAAATAGTTTTAGTTTATAGTATAAATAGTACTCACCCTTCATCCCTGAATTCTGGTCCGCGTTCCGTGTCCCGGTCTCCAGGCTGTGGGGTGAAATTCCAAATTTTTTCTTCCAGAAACTAGTATTTCGACCTTAAGTCGAAATTTTTGTTCGGCACCTACCTTTGATTATAGCACAGATCGCTAGCCCGCGCGGAGACGCGTCTCTGGACACCTCGCCCGCGCCGCTATCCCGAAAAAACACACATATTTTTTAAAAAGAAGTATTTTTCATACATCGCTGCTGGTACCAAAATCTACCTAAGGGAACGAGTCGAAAACAAGAACGTCGATATCTTCTCTTCCAGACGTGCGATTTTGACGCTGTTTTCAGCATTCTTAGACCAAACTAGGCCTCCGCCTACGTTCTGACTACATTAAACGCACCTGCACGCGCGTCTGGACGTCATCCCTGCGAAATACTCAAAAATACTTCGATTTTTATAGTAAATCCTGAAAATCAATTGTTTTCCTAAATTCTTTTGCAAAAATAGTTTTAGTTTATAGTATAAATAGTACTCACCCTTCATCCCTGAATTCTGGTCCGCGTTCCGTGTCCCGGTCTCCAGGCTGTGGGGTGAAATTCCAAATTTTTTCTTCCAGAAACTAGTATTTCGACCTTAAGTCGAAATTTTTGTTCGGCACCTACCTTTGATTATAGCACAGATCGCTAGCCCGCGCGGAGACGCGTCTCTGGACACCTCGCCCGCGCCGCTATCCCGAAAAAACACACATATTTTTTAAAAAGAAGTATTTTTCATACATCGCTGCTGGTACCAAAATCTACCTAAGGGAACGAGTCGAAAACAAGAACGTCGATATCTTCTCTTCCAGACGTGCGATTTTGACGCTGTTTTCAGCATTCTTAGACCAAACTAGGCCTCCGCCTACGTTCTGACTACATTAAACGCACCTGCACGCGCGTCTGGACGTCATCCCTGCGAAATACTCAAAAATACTTCGATTTTTATAGTAAATCCTGAAAATCAATTGTTTTCCTAAATTCTTTTGCAAAAATAGTTTTAGTTTATAGTATAAATAGTACTCACCCTTCATCCCTGAATTCTGGTCCGCGTTCCGTGTCCCGGTCTCCAGGCTGTGGGGTGAAATTCCAAATTTTTTCTTCCAGAAACTAGTATTTCGACCTTAAGTCGAAATTTTTGTTCGGCACCTACCTTTGATTATAGCACAGATCGCTAGCCCGCGCGGAGACGCGTCTCTGGACACCTCGCCCGCGCCGCTATCCCGAAAAAACACACATATTTTTTAAAAAGAAGTATTTTTCATACATCGCTGCTGGTACCAAAATCTACCTAAGGGAACGAGTCGAAAACAAGAACGTCGATATCTTCTCTTCCAGACGTGCGATTTTGACGCTGTTTTCAGCATTCTTAGACCAAACTAGGCCTCCGCCTACGTTCTGACTACATTAAACGCACCTGCACGCGCGTCTGGACGTCATCCCTGCGAAATACTCAAAAATACTTCGATTTTTATAGTAAATCCTGAAAATCAATTGTTTTCCTAAATTCTTTTGCAAAAATAGTTTTAGTTTATAGTATAAATAGTACTCACCCTTCATCCCTGAATTCTGGTCCGCGTTCCGTGTCCCGGTCTCCAGGCTGTGGGGTGAAATTCCAAATTTTTTCTTCCAGAAACTAGTATTTCGACCTTAAGTCGAAATTTTTGTTCGGCACCTACCTTTGATTATAGCACAGATCGCTAGCCCGCGCGGAGACGCGTCTCTGGACACCTCGCCCGCGCCGCTATCCCGAAAAAACACACATATTTTTTAAAAAGAAGTATTTTTCATACATCGCTGCTGGTACCAAAATCTACCTAAGGGAACGAGTCGAAAACAAGAACGTCGATATCTTCTCTTCCAGACGTGCGATTTTGACGCTGTTTTCAGCATTCTTAGACCAAACTAGGCCTCCGCCTACGTTCTGACTACATTAAACGCACCTGCACGCGCGTCTGGACGTCATCCCTGCGAAATACTCAAAAATACTTCGATTTTTATAGTAAATCCTGAAAATCAATTGTTTTCCTAAATTCTTTTGCAAAAATAGTTTTAGTTTATAGTATAAATAGTACTCACCCTTCATCCCTGAATTCTGGTCCGCGTTCCGTGTCCCGGTCTCCAGGCTGTGGGGTGAAATTCCAAATTTTTTCTTCCAGAAACTAGTATTTCGACCTTAAGTCGAAATTTTTGTTCGGCACCTACCTTTGATTATAGCACAGATCGCTAGCCCGCGCGGAGACGCGTCTCTGGACACCTCGCCCGCGCCGCTATCCCGAAAAAACACACATATTTTTTAAAAAGAAGTATTTTTCATACATCGCTGCTGGTACCAAAATCTACCTAAGGGAACGAGTCGAAAACAAGAACGTCGATATCTTCTCTTCCAGACGTGCGATTTTGACGCTGTTTTCAGCATTCTTAGACCAAACTAGGCCTCCGCCTACGTTCTGACTACATTAAACGCACCTGCACGCGCGTCTGGACGTCATCCCTGCGAAATACTCAAAAATACTTCGATTTTTATAGTAAATCCTGAAAATCAATTGTTTTCCTAAATTCTTTTGCAAAAATAGTTTTAGTTTATAGTATAAATAGTACTCACCCTTCATCCCTGAATTCTGGTCCGCGTTCCGTGTCCCGGTCTCCAGGCTGTGGGGTGAAATTCCAAATTTTTTCTTCCAGAAACTAGTATTTCGACCTTAAGTCGAAATTTTTGTTCGGCACCTACCTTTGATTATAGCACAGATCGCTAGCCCGCGCGGAGACGCGTCTCTGGACACCTCGCCCGCGCCGCTATCCCGAAAAAACACACATATTTTTTAAAAAGAAGTATTTTTCATACATCGCTGCTGGTACCAAAATCTACCTAAGGGAACGAGTCGAAAACAAGAACGTCGATATCTTCTCTTCCAGACGTGCGATTTTGACGCTGTTTTCAGCATTCTTAGACCAAACTAGGCCTCCGCCTACGTTCTGACTACATTAAACGCACCTGCACGCGCGTCTGGACGTCATCCCTGCGAAATACTCAAAAATACTTCGATTTTTATAGTAAATCCTGAAAATCAATTGTTTTCCTAAATTCTTTTGCAAAAATAGTTTTAGTTTATAGTATAAATAGTACTCACCCTTCATCCCTGAATTCTGGTCCGCGTTCCGTGTCCCGGTCTCCAGGCTGTGGGGTGAAATTCCAAATTTTTTCTTCCAGAAACTAGTATTTCGACCTTAAGTCGAAATTTTTGTTCGGCACCTACCTTTGATTATAGCACAGATCGCTAGCCCGCGCGGAGACGCGTCTCTGGACACCTCGCCCGCGCCGCTATCCCGAAAAAACACACATATTTTTTAAAAAGAAGTATTTTTCATACATCGCTGCTGGTACCAAAATCTACCTAAGGGAACGAGTCGAAAACAAGAACGTCGATATCTTCTCTTCCAGACGTGCGATTTTGACGCTGTTTTCAGCATTCTTAGACCAAACTAGGCCTCCGCCTACGTTCTGACTACATTAAACGCACCTGCACGCGCGTCTGGACGTCATCCCTGCGAAATACTCAAAAATACTTCGATTTTTATAGTAAATCCTGAAAATCAATTGTTTTCCTAAATTCTTTTGCAAAAATAGTTTTAGTTTATAGTATAAATAGTACTCACCCTTCATCCCTGAATTCTGGTCCGCGTTCCGTGTCCCGGTCTCCAGGCTGTGGGGTGAAATTCCAAATTTTTTCTTCCAGAAACTAGTATTTCGACCTTAAGTCGAAATTTTTGTTCGGCACCTACCTTTGATTATAGCACAGATCGCTAGCCCGCGCGGAGACGCGTCTCTGGACACCTCGCCCGCGCCGCTATCCCGAAAAAACACACATATTTTTTAAAAAGAAGTATTTTTCATACATCGCTGCTGGTACCAAAATCTACCTAAGGGAACGAGTCGAAAACAAGAACGTCGATATCTTCTCTTCCAGACGTGCGATTTTGACGCTGTTTTCAGCATTCTTAGACCAAACTAGGCCTCCGCCTACGTTCTGACTACATTAAACGCACCTGCACGCGCGTCTGGACGTCATCCCTGCGAAATACTCAAAAATACTTCGATTTTTATAGTAAATCCTGAAAATCAATTGTTTTCCTAAATTCTTTTGCAAAAATAGTTTTAGTTTATAGTATAAATAGTACTCACCCTTCATCCCTGAATTCTGGTCCGCGTTCCGTGTCCCGGTCTCCAGGCTGTGGGGTGAAATTCCAAATTTTTTCTTCCAGAAACTAGTATTTCGACCTTAAGTCGAAATTTTTGTTCGGCACCTACCTTTGATTATAGCACAGATCGCTAGCCCGCGCGGAGACGCGTCTCTGGACACCTCGCCCGCGCCGCTATCCCGAAAAAACACACATATTTTTTAAAAAGAAGTATTTTTCATACATCGCTGCTGGTACCAAAATCTACCTAAGGGAACGAGTCGAAAACAAGAACGTCGATATCTTCTCTTCCAGACGTGCGATTTTGACGCTGTTTTCAGCATTCTTAGACCAAACTAGGCCTCCGCCTACGTTCTGACTACATTAAACGCACCTGCACGCGCGTCTGGACGTCATCCCTGCGAAATACTCAAAAATACTTCGATTTTTATAGTAAATCCTGAAAATCAATTGTTTTCCTAAATTCTTTTGCAAAAATAGTTTTAGTTTATAGTATAAATAGTACTCACCCTTCATCCCTGAATTCTGGTCCGCGTTCCGTGTCCCGGTCTCCAGGCTGTGGGGTGAAATTCCAAATTTTTTCTTCCAGAAACTAGTATTTCGACCTTAAGTCGAAATTTTTGTTCGGCACCTACCTTTGATTATAGCACAGATCGCTAGCCCGCGCGGAGACGCGTCTCTGGACACCTCGCCCGCGCCGCTATCCCGAAAAAACACACATATTTTTTAAAAAGAAGTATTTTTCATACATCGCTGCTGGTACCAAAATCTACCTAAGGGAACGAGTCGAAAACAAGAACGTCGATATCTTCTCTTCCAGACGTGCGATTTTGACGCTGTTTTCAGCATTCTTAGACCAAACTAGGCCTCCGCCTACGTTCTGACTACATTAAACGCACCTGCACGCGCGTCTGGACGTCATCCCTGCGAAATACTCAAAAATACTTCGATTTTTATAGTAAATCCTGAAAATCAATTGTTTTCCTAAATTCTTTTGCAAAAATAGTTTTAGTTTATAGTATAAATAGTACTCACCCTTCATCCCTGAATTCTGGTCCGCGTTCCGTGTCCCGGTCTCCAGGCTGTGGGGTGAAATTCCAAATTTTTTCTTCCAGAAACTAGTATTTCGACCTTAAGTCGAAATTTTTGTTCGGCACCTACCTTTGATTATAGCACAGATCGCTAGCCCGCGCGGAGACGCGTCTCTGGACACCTCGCCCGCGCCGCTATCCCGAAAAAACACACATATTTTTTAAAAAGAAGTATTTTTCATACATCGCTGCTGGTACCAAAATCTACCTAAGGGAACGAGTCGAAAACAAGAACGTCGATATCTTCTCTTCCAGACGTGCGATTTTGACGCTGTTTTCAGCATTCTTAGACCAAACTAGGCCTCCGCCTACGTTCTGACTACATTAAACGCACCTGCACGCGCGTCTGGACGTCATCCCTGCGAAATACTCAAAAATACTTCGATTTTTATAGTAAATCCTGAAAATCAATTGTTTTCCTAAATTCTTTTGCAAAAATAGTTTTAGTTTATAGTATAAATAGTACTCACCCTTCATCCCTGAATTCTGGTCCGCGTTCCGTGTCCCGGTCTCCAGGCTGTGGGGTGAAATTCCAAATTTTTTCTTCCAGAAACTAGTATTTCGACCTTAAGTCGAAATTTTTGTTCGGCACCTACCTTTGATTATAGCACAGATCGCTAGCCCGCGCGGAGACGCGTCTCTGGACACCTCGCCCGCGCCGCTATCCCGAAAAAACACACATATTTTTTAAAAAGAAGTATTTTTCATACATCGCTGCTGGTACCAAAATCTACCTAAGGGAACGAGTCGAAAACAAGAACGTCGATATCTTCTCTTCCAGACGTGCGATTTTGACGCTGTTTTCAGCATTCTTAGACCAAACTAGGCCTCCGCCTACGTTCTGACTACATTAAACGCACCTGCACGCGCGTCTGGACGTCATCCCTGCGAAATACTCAAAAATACTTCGATTTTTATAGTAAATCCTGAAAATCAATTGTTTTCCTAAATTCTTTTGCAAAAATAGTTTTAGTTTATAGTATAAATAGTACTCACCCTTCATCCCTGAATTCTGGTCCGCGTTCCGTGTCCCGGTCTCCAGGCTGTGGGGTGAAATTCCAAATTTTTTCTTCCAGAAACTAGTATTTCGACCTTAAGTCGAAATTTTTGTTCGGCACCTACCTTTGATTATAGCACAGATCGCTAGCCCGCGCGGAGACGCGTCTCTGGACACCTCGCCCGCGCCGCTATCCCGAAAAAACACACATATTTTTTAAAAAGAAGTATTTTTCATACATCGCTGCTGGTACCAAAATCTACCTAAGGGAACGAGTCGAAAACAAGAACGTCGATATCTTCTCTTCCAGACGTGCGATTTTGACGCTGTTTTCAGCATTCTTAGACCAAACTAGGCCTCCGCCTACGTTCTGACTACATTAAACGCACCTGCACGCGCGTCTGGACGTCATCCCTGCGAAATACTCAAAAATACTTCGATTTTTATAGTAAATCCTGAAAATCAATTGTTTTCCTAAATTCTTTTGCAAAAATAGTTTTAGTTTATAGTATAAATAGTACTCACCCTTCATCCCTGAATTCTGGTCCGCGTTCCGTGTCCCGGTCTCCAGGCTGTGGGGTGAAATTCCAAATTTTTTCTTCCAGAAACTAGTATTTCGACCTTAAGTCGAAATTTTTGTTCGGCACCTACCTTTGATTATAGCACAGATCGCTAGCCCGCGCGGAGACGCGTCTCTGGACACCTCGCCCGCGCCGCTATCCCGAAAAAACACACATATTTTTTAAAAAGAAGTATTTTTCATACATCGCTGCTGGTACCAAAATCTACCTAAGGGAACGAGTCGAAAACAAGAACGTCGATATCTTCTCTTCCAGACGTGCGATTTTGACGCTGTTTTCAGCATTCTTAGACCAAACTAGGCCTCCGCCTACGTTCTGACTACATTAAACGCACCTGCACGCGCGTCTGGACGTCATCCCTGCGAAATACTCAAAAATACTTCGATTTTTATAGTAAATCCTGAAAATCAATTGTTTTCCTAAATTCTTTTGCAAAAATAGTTTTAGTTTATAGTATAAATAGTACTCACCCTTCATCCCTGAATTCTGGTCCGCGTTCCGTGTCCCGGTCTCCAGGCTGTGGGGTGAAATTCCAAATTTTTTCTTCCAGAAACTAGTATTTCGACCTTAAGTCGAAATTTTTGTTCGGCACCTACCTTTGATTATAGCACAGATCGCTAGCCCGCGCGGAGACGCGTCTCTGGACACCTCGCCCGCGCCGCTATCCCGAAAAAACACACATATTTTTTAAAAAGAAGTATTTTTCATACATCGCTGCTGGTACCAAAATCTACCTAAGGGAACGAGTCGAAAACAAGAACGTCGATATCTTCTCTTCCAGACGTGCGATTTTGACGCTGTTTTCAGCATTCTTAGACCAAACTAGGCCTCCGCCTACGTTCTGACTACATTAAACGCACCTGCACGCGCGTCTGGACGTCATCCCTGCGAAATACTCAAAAATACTTCGATTTTTATAGTAAATCCTGAAAATCAATTGTTTTCCTAAATTCTTTTGCAAAAATAGTTTTAGTTTATAGTATAAATAGTACTCACCCTTCATCCCTGAATTCTGGTCCGCGTTCCGTGTCCCGGTCTCCAGGCTGTGGGGTGAAATTCCAAATTTTTTCTTCCAGAAACTAGTATTTCGACCTTAAGTCGAAATTTTTGTTCGGCACCTACCTTTGATTATAGCACAGATCGCTAGCCCGCGCGGAGACGCGTCTCTGGACACCTCGCCCGCGCCGCTAGCTCGAAAAAATTTTGCCCACCCACCCGCCCTGTTATATATAAGGAAGGTGGACTGGGTTTTTCGGCCAAAAATTTTTATTCGGGATTTACTTTCCTAACATTTGCTCAGTCTGTAAAATCGAATTTATATAGTTTTGACGCTCACCTAGCACAAAATTCAGGGTGATAATCTTTTGACAATTATTTTATATTTTATACAACTTACTTTTATTAGCAGGACTAAGTCCCAATTAAGGACCTATTTTACACACAATTATTATTACACCTTGATTTATTTTATTCTTATTACTTCTTTACCGACTGTATCCCCCCTTTACAGGGATCAGTCTATACGTGTCCCCCGACTAGTAGTATACCCACAATATGTTGGGCATCCGGACCCCGCTGAACAAGGCGAAGGCTGCGGAGGAGAGTTTAGACGTGGAGGGGGCATGCCCAGTACAGGCAGGCCCTTCAGTGCGGCGTAGTATTGGCGAGTGGGAGGCGGAGAAGCACAAAACGGGACAACCCCGCAAAACCACGCCGGTGAAAACGACACCCGCCACCACTCCACCAAAGAAGGCACTCATGCCCACTCCCCCCAAACAACTCAAAACCAAAACGTTAGCCACTCAGCGGGTGAGATCCGACACCTATGAGCTGCCAGGAAAGGCCCTGGAGAGCCCGCCTCGAGAAACGCCACCCGTGAAGTACCTCAATAGAACCACGGAGGCAAAGGCGTGTCTCTCCAGCGCCAAGCTTCAACTGGACAGCTCAAGGAATCTCAAAAAGGAAATTAAAGATGCCCTAACAAAAGCCGTGGACCGGCTATACCAGCTGGTCAAGGAGGGAGAAACGGAGAGGGCAAAAACACCCGTAGAGGCAGTCGAACCCGAGAGGCCCTCCAGGGACCTGACGCCGGCCTTGGGCGCACCGACAGAGCTCGTGATGCAACTCATGGAAAACCTCCAGCAGCACAACAAGGCGCTGGAAGAATGCCAGCAGCATACACGAGCTTTGTCGGAGCAACTACAACAGGCGCCTCGCTTTGTCGCAGGCCAGGGACCCTCGTTCGCGGAGATGGCCGCCGTCCCGAAGCAGCACATCCAAGCGCCTCTTCACTCGATGATCGTGTCATCAGTCGATGACAAGGACACGGGTGAAGAGGTGATTGAGAAGCTAAGGACGGTAGTAGATGCCAGGAACGAGGGCACCAGGGTGGAGAGGCTGCGGAAGGCGAGGGACCAGAAGGTGGTGGTCGGCTTCAGGTCCAGGGAGGAGTTGACTCGGGTGACGGAGCGAATAAAAAAGGCCGGAAACCTACTAGTGGAAGAGGTTAAAAACAAAGATCCCCTGATTATCCTTAAGGACGTCCTCTCCTGTCACTCTGATGTGGAGGTCACCGAGTCGCTAAAGCGACAGAACACCCACCTGATGGGGGACCTACCTGCAGACGATGTGAGGATGGGGGTTAAGTACCGTCGTAGGACGAGGAACCCCCACATGTCTCACATCGTTATGCAGGTATCCCCTTCTGTGTGGCAGAGGCTGACGAACGCGGGTCGAGTGCACATCGACTTGCAGCGGGTGCGTGTGCTGGACCAGTCGCCACTGATCCAGTGCACTCGCTGCTTGCGCTTTGGCCATGGCCGTAAACTGTGCACGGAGACCGCTGACCTCTGCACACACTGCGGTGACCCCCACATGAGAGTCGACTGCCCCTCACGGCTGGCCGCGGAACCGCCGAAGTGCAGGAACTGCGTGACCGCGAAAAACGGCAAGACCCAGCATAACGCCTTCGACAGTGAGTGCCCATGTCGGGTGAAGTGGGACGCATTGGCACGACTGTCGGTGGCGTACTGCTAAGGGCGAGCCGGCGGTACCAGAGGTAACAAACACCAGGGACTCACCCAGCGTTTCCCGAACAAACCCAAGTGTCCCTAATAGTTA
Source organism: Xestia rhomboidea (assembly GCA_963853795.1). Lineage (NCBI taxonomy): Eukaryota > Metazoa > Arthropoda > Insecta > Lepidoptera > Noctuidae > Xestia > Xestia rhomboidea. Next base: position 143,556 of record OY970775.1, read on the forward strand.
CCAGGTAATCCAAGCGAATCTGCAGAGGAAGAACTTAGCAACCCAAGAGCTCATGATTGTGGCTAGTGAGCGGAGGGTTGCGTTCGCACTGCTCCAGGAGCCGTATGTGGGTGGGGTTAAAAGGATGCGAGACTACCGGGGAGCGAGAGTCTACCAGTGCGCTGAACAAGGAGGTGGAACTGTGAAGGCGGCAATAGTCGTCTTCGATCATGATCTAGACGTCACACAGTGTCCGAAACTCACCACCAACAACATCGTGGTGGTGAGGATCCGTACCAGCGCCTGGGAAATCGCAGTAGTCTCGTTTTACTTCGAACCAGACCAGCCCATACAGCCATACCTGGAGCAACTTTTGCAGATTCGCGAGGAAATAGGCCCCACTAGGATGATTATTGGCGGTGACGCCAACGCCAAGAGCACCTGGTGGGGTAGCCTGGTAACCGACACCAAGGGAGAGGACATGTCGGGAACCCTGGAGGAAATGCGCTTGCAGATACTCAACGTCGGCAACACCCCGACCTTCGACACCGTCAGAGGTAACACCTTGTACAGCAGCTTCGTTGATGTAACAGCGTGCTCAACGGAGCTGCTGGACCTGGTGGAGGACTGGCGGGTCGAGGAAGGTCTCACGAGCTCGGACCATAACGGTATTGTTTTCAAAATTAATCTACAGAAAGCTAAGGGAATAAATATTAATAGATCCACAAGATTGTTTAACACCAAGAAAGCAAATTGGAGCCAGTTTCATGAGAAACTGGCCCAATTAAAAGCTCAAGCAAAATTAGATACAATTGAAATAAGTAAAATTAATAACGTATCGGATTTAGAACATAAGGTAAATTCATATATAACAAGCATCACCAACACTTGTGATGTAACTTTGGCAAAAATTAAAAATAAAGAGCAACTAACAATACCGTGGTGGTCCAAAGAGCTCGCTGAGCTGATGTCGGAGGTGAACACTCGGAGACGCCGCATTCGGTGCGCTGCACCAGTCCGGAGGCAAAAAGTCGTCGATGAGTACCTGCAAGCAAAAAATAGATACGAGTCCCTGGCCATGAAAGCGCAGACTGAAGGCTGGAAGGGTTTCTGCGAGAAGCAGAACCGTGAGGGAATGTGGGAGGGTATTTATAGGGTCATAGGACGGACCGCCAAGAGACAGGAGGATCTGCCGTTGGTGAAGGATGGAGTGCCACTGAGCGCACAGGAATCGGCTTTGCTGCTGGCTGAGACCTTCTACCCCGAAGACCTAGAGGAGGGAGAAACCGTTGACCACCGTCGGACACGTGAGGCTGCCAGTCGTGCAAACGAGTGGACGCATGATGAACAACATGACCCGCCGTTTGCACCTCTGGAGCTGAAAACCGCGGTGGAAAGTTTTAACCCTAAGAAGGCGCCCGGGGCAGACGGTCTCACAGCCGAAATCTGTGCTCAGGTCATTTCCCAGGACCCAGGGACGTTCCTTGCACTGGCCAACAAGTGCCTGGATCACGGACACTTCCCTGGGGCCTGGAAAGTGGCCACGGTGGTAGTCCTCCGCAAGCCCGGCAAGGATTCCTACACCACCCCAAAATCATACAGGCCGATCGGCCTCCTACCAGTCTTAGGCAAGATTCTAGAGAAAATGCTAGTAGCCAGGCTTAAGTGGCACTTGATCCCGCGGCTCAGTACTCGCCAGTTTGGCTTTATGCCCCAGAGGAGCACCGAAGACTCCCTCTATACCATGATACAACACATCAAAGGAAAGCTGAGCGAGGAAAAGCTGATCACTGTTGTATCGTTGGATATAGAGGGAGCCTTCGATAGCGCATGGTGGCCGGCCATTAGGACCAGACTGGCTGAGGAAAAGTGTCCGGTGAATATAAGACGCATGCTAGATAGCTACCTGACTGGTAGGAGCGTCCGAGTTAGGTACGCGGGTGCGGAGTGCCTAAGGCACACAAACAAAGGGTGTGTGCAAGGGTCTATTGGCGGTCCGATCCTATGGAACCTACTACTCGATCCGTTGCTGAAGGGTCTGGACGATCGGGGAGACTACTGCCAGGCTTTCGCCGATGACGTGGTTCTGATCTTCGACGGTGACACAGCATTAGAAATTCAGAGACAGGCCAATGCCACCCTCGAGTATGTTCGGGAGTGGGGCGTTCGTAACAAGCTTAAATTTGCACCTCATAAAACCTGTGCAATGGTCATAACAAGGAAGCTCAAGTACGACGTCCCGCTCCTGAGCATGGGCGGGGTTGACATTGGCATGTCTAAAGAAATCAAAATACTGGGGCTCACCGTCGACCACCAGCTCACCTTCAACACCCACGTCGCCAACGTATGCAGAAAAGCTGTTAATATTTACAAACAGCTGGCACGGGCGGCAAAAGTGAGCTGGGGCCTTCACCCGGAGATCATCCGCGTCATCTATATGGCAGCAGTCGAACCGATTGTCCTCTACGCTGCAAGCGCATGGGCACCTGCCGCCAAAAAAGTGGGTGTAATTAAACAGCTCGGCGTGGTCCAGAGGGGTTTTGCTCAGAAGCTATGCAGAGCTTACCGCACGGTCTCCCTAAACTCGGCACTGGTGCTGGCTGGGATACTTCCACTTGACCTTCGCGTGCGGGAAGTGGCTGCACTGTACGAGGCCAAGAAGGGGGTGCCCCAGCCAGTGCTAGGAGGCGGGGAGATCGAGCGAATGGCTCCAGCAGCAAAGGCTCCACACCCCGCGGACCAGCTGAACCTAGAGTTCGGAAGCCTGGTAGACGAGGAACAATACAGAGACCATAGCAACTTCGCTGTGCGGATCTTCACAGACGGCAGCAAGATTGAGGGCAGAGTCGGGGCGGCGCTATCCGTGTGGAATGGCGCCGCTGAAACTAGAGCCCTCAAACTTGCCTTGCCGTCTTACTGCACCGTCTACCAGGCTGAGCTTCTAGCCCTACAAAGAGCGGCAGAAGAGGTGCTCAAGCGTAGAGAGACAACATTCGGCATCTTCAGCGACTCCAAGGCGGCCCTTCAGTCGGTTGTAAGTGTCTCCTCCCCCCATCCCCTGGCTGTGGAAACAAGGGACATCATTAGACGCTGCAAGCTCCAGAACAAGAGTGTCTCCTTGTTCTGGATCAAGGCCCACGCGGGGTTGGAGGGAAACGAGCGAGCCGACCAGTTGGCGAAGGAAGCTGCCTTGAAGTTGAAGAAGAGGCCGGATTACGACCTATGCCCGGTATCATTCGTCAAGCGGCAGATCCGGAGGGAGTCGCTTGACGAATGGAACCATAGGTATCAGCAAGGTGAAACAGCAGGCGTCACCAAGATGTTCCTCCCAAACGCGATCGACGCCTACAGGATAGTGCTGAAAATAAAACCAGCTGGGATCGTAACGCAAATTTTGACGGGGCACGGTGGGTTCTCCGAATACTTACATCGTTTTAAGTGTAAGGAGAACCCAGCGTGCATTTGCGAACCTGAAGCCGTGGAGTCAGTAGCCCATATATTGACTGAGTGCCCGGTCTATTGTGTGGAGAGATACGGAGTGGAGTTTAAAATAGAGACCAAAATAATTAAAAATAACATTAGCAAAATAATGGAAACAAGCAAAACACGTAAAATCTTCCTGGAATATTGCACCGAAATTGTTACTAAAGTAATTAATAGAAATAAGAACATTTAAACTCTGTGCTTTTCCTTATATGAACATTTCTCTCGAGAAAAGATATAGGACTAAAGCATAGTACAATACAGTGTCCAAGTGACAAATTTGAAAAATAGTTTAAAATTTTAATTTAGCGTAAATTGTCATTTAAATAGAAATAAAATCAACCAAATGTAAAATAATTTAAAAAAAAAATTCTAAACAAGGTCTCTGACAACGTCAGGGGGACACTAGCAGAGCAGGAGTGGTTTTTAGCCGGTTCGAGTCCGGCACTACCTCGACTGCCTCACAGGAGATATTCCTGTGAGATAGTCGAGGTGTCCGTGGGGATTTTCCACTCCTGCCAAAACTATAAAAAAAAAAAAAAAAAAAAAAAAAAAAAAAAAAAAAAAACCTAACCTAACCTAACCTAACCTAACCTAACCTTTTTTTTTTTTTTTTTTTTTTTTTTTCACGATGTGGAAATCCTCAATGGATGTCCTCCGCCCTGGGGAGAGCGGAGGGGTCTGTCAGACTCGTACTGACTAAAACCACACCGGTGTTCCATCGCACACTTGCGTCGGGGGGCAGCGGGATCTGATGCGACTTCCGCTGCCCCGGACTAGTGCCGGCCCGCTCGACCTGCGGGCCTCGTCCCGGGGGGAGTGAGGTGTAAAACTCCCCCCGCTACGTCTCTGAGAGGCGCGCGTGGAACACGACGCGCCGCCGTCTCGGGTCCAGTGTCATGGGGGGCGACGGATGTCCCCGAATCCGTCGCCCCTGGACCTATTTAGGGGGGCCGGAAGAGGGCGTTATCAGCCCTCTGCCGACGCCCGGTGCGTCTGCTGCGGGTCGGGAGGGCGGTCTCGACCTCCCTCAACCTCTCCGCAGCCTCCTTCTGCGACATGACGGTTTCGCAGAAGGACACCACTGCGTCCCAGGACTCTGCACTGCCAACCATCGCGCGAGCGACGGCCGGCAGCGACAGGTCTCCACCAACCTCTGCTACGAGGGCACGGCGCGGCTCATCCCACGCGGCACACTCGGCCAGCGTATGCCGCGCCGTATCCTCCGTGCAGTGGACGCAGTGATGGCACCGGGCGTCCGGCTCCCTGCTTAAGCGACACAGGTACTTCCCGAAGCAGCCGTGCCCCGAGAGCACCTGCGTCGCCCGAAACGTCAGGGAGCCGTGCCTCCTCCCGAGCCAGTCGTCGAGTACTGGCCGGATCGCCTCGATTGTGTCGAGGCCGGCGGTGGGAAGCTCTAGCCTCCCCCGCCATTCCGCCACCATGACCTGTCGGAGCTGAGACCGGTACACCGTAATCTGTCGGTGCACCAGCCTCTCGCCCCGATGTTTGGCCCCCTCGCGCCACTGGTACAGTGTCGCGAGGGTCTTCGCCTCCAGGTCCCATGGCGGGGATCCGGCCAGTACGCAAGCCGCCTCGTACGAGATCGTGCGATATCCCCGTACGACTCTGACGGCCATCGCTCTCTGCGGTCTGCGCAGGACTGCGATAGTGCGGGCCGTCAGGTCGGTCGCCCATATCGGGGCCCCATAAAGGGCCATCGATCGCACGATCCCGACGTACAACCGCCTGCAGGCGGAGCTCGGGCCCCCCAAATTGGGAAGCAGCGTTGACAGCGCGCCCGCCGCGCCCATCAACTTGGGCACCAGCCGCTGAAAGTGGGGGCCGAAGTCCCAACGGCTGTCGAGCACCAATCCAAGGTACTTCATGGTTGACTCGACAGCGATCCGGACCCCCCCGACCACGATGTGTGATCCCAACGGCGGTGCCCGTCGGGGGCCATGAAAAGCGATGGCCTCCGACTTGTTGAGGGCCACTTCCAGGCCCAGGCGTCGTATGCGGCTCACCACCTGTGAGACCGCAGCCGTAGCCAGCAACGCTGCCTCCCTGTACGAGCTGCCCCGGGCCGTGACCAGCGTGTCGTCCGCATAACACGTCAGGTTCACTCCCGGCGGGAGCTCGCACCGCAAAACCCAGTCGTATCCGATGTTCCACAGGGGTGGGCCCAGAACCGAGCCCTGTGGAACACCGCACGACATCTGGCGACGGCCCGTGCCGTCGCGTCCCATGTAGGTGACACACCTTCCCGAGAGGTACGCCCCCACGATGTTGCGGAGGTAGGAAGGCACCCGATGGTATCGCAGGGCCTCCCTTATGCAACTCCAGGGCAGGGTGTTGAACGCGTTGGAGATGTCCAGAGACACCGCCAGCACCACCCCACCCCGGGACACCGCTTCCTCCGCCAGGACTCTAACTCTCCTGATGGCATCGATGGTAGAGCGCCCACACCGGAAGCCAAACTGGCTGTCGTCCAGGTTCGGCCCCACCGTGCACAAGTGGCTGACGAGGCGGTCTGCGATTACTCGCTCGAACAACTTGCCCGCCTCGTCCAGCAGCACTATGGGCCGATAAGCGGACGACGAATCCGCAGGGCGCCCCGCCTTCTTGAGCAGGACCAATCGACCAGCCTTCCACCTGGTAGGGAATTGACCCTGCTCAAGGCACGCCGAGAAGAGTCCTCTCAGTGGGGGCTCCAACTCCTTCAGGGCGAGGACTAGAGCGCGGCCAGGCACTCCGTCGGGCCCCGGGGCAGTGTTCTTCGCCCGGAGCCGCATCACGGCCGCGCTCATCTCCGCCTGTGTCACCTCTGGGACGGTTTCGCGCTCCTCTTCATCTGACTCTGCAGCTGTGGGCACAGCCATCGGTGGTGGCTCATGCTCGGCTCTCTCCGGAAAGAGAGCCGAGACCACGCGCTCCAGAAGCTGCGGCTCGAGACCTTCCGTTAGCGGGGGGGCCCACGGCCGAAGTTTCCCTCGGACCGTGCGGTAAGGGCGCCCCCACGGATCCCCGTCTAGGGTCGCCAGCAGCTCCTCTCTGGAGCGCGCCTTCGACTCGCCGATGGCCAGCCACAGAGCCTCCTTCGCCGCGCGGTACACCCCATACAGCGCGGCTTCTTCGTCGGGATCCCGCAGACGTCTCCTCCGACATCGCGTGTACGGGCGTCTGGCGTCTGCGCACGCGACGCGTAGGCGCTCGACCTCGACGCACCACCAGTACACGCGACGCCTTGCGGACAGAGGGGAGACGCGTGGCATGGACGCGTCGCAGATTTGCGTCATCGCGTCGCCAAACCACTGCGCCTCCTCATCGACGTCGACGGGGCCGACGGTAGCCGACTCCCGAACCCAGGCTTGGACGATGGTGGCTTCCTCGAGAGCCTCCCTGTCGAGGCGTTTCAGTGCCCAACGCAGGCCGTCTCTCCGGGGGGCCGATTGGCTACGACCTTCAGCGGTTTGGGCGGAGACGTCGAAACGTATGTATCGGTGGTCCGATAACGTCTCCACCTCCGCTTCCACGTGCCAATCACGAACGCGGTGCACGACAGCGGGACTAGCGAACGAGACGTCCACTATAGACCCACCCCGCTGCCGCACACACGTGTTGGTCGACCCCCGATTTAAGACGGCCAGGCCCGTCGTAATGGCCCACTCCTCAAGCACATCGCCTCTCGGGTCTGTGACCGGGGATCCCCACGCCGCAGATTTGGCGTTCAGATCACCGAGAAGCAAAATGGGCCGAGGGTGACACCGGCCGACGACGGCTCCCAACTCGACAAGGAAACTCTCGAAGTCGGCGAGACTCTTGTTGGGCGAAAAATATGCCCCGATCGTGACGATCCCGTTCACAAGGGCGGCAACCCAACCGTGACCCCGGGATACGTCGAAAAGAGTCGCGCCGATGATGGTCACCAGGCCGTCCAGATCCCCTGCCCAGTTTTCCCGGGGGGGGACAAAATACGGCTCAGCGACCACCGCCACATTTATCGACCACTGCGCCATGCTCAGGACCAAGAGATCCTGAGCTCTGGTGCAGTGGTTGATATTCGCCTGGAGGAAATGGAGTGCCATTACTGACACTGCATTTCCTCGCTTCGTCCCACCACAGGCCGGGAGTCGGCCTCAGAGGTGCTAGGGGGTGCGGCCCCCGCAGCCTTGGTCCAACGCTTGCTGCGCTTTCTGGGCGCGCCGCAAGCGTTGCCGCCTATTCGGTGCCCCGCGGGCTTTCCTGCAGCTGTACACAGACTGCAGTTTGGCTCCGCGGAGCACTGGGCCGCCTTATGGCCGGGCCGACCGCAGCGATAGCACAGATCGCTGCGGTCTGTTTCGCAGGTGCAGAGTGCCTGGACGTGCCCTTTCTCCAGGCACCGGTAGCACTGCATGACCCGGGGTGCCAGGAGTTGAACTCTCGCTGACACCCAGCCCACCAGTAGACGGCCCGCGTCAGCGACCTGCTTGGCCGCAGCCACCGGACACCGCACCCAAATGGTGCCAAGCCCGCCAGCATTAACGCGGATGTCGCCTGCCCGCACATTTTCTGGCGGGCATCCGCCGCTCCAGGCTATGGCCGCCGCCACCTCCTCTGAGGTTACTGAATCGTCCAGCCCATCGACGCGAAGCTCAGCCGTCTTCATGGGTCTGGACACCCGGGCCTCCTCGGGGTTGAGGACGTCTCTCAGTTTTGCGGCTAGAGAGTCCGCCCTCTCAGCACAACTGGTCCCCGCCAACTCAAACATCTTGCCCCCCGTGGCTGCCGTTCTAAAACGGAAGCCGTCCGGGGTGCCAAAATCGGCGAAGACCAGTTTGCCCCTCGCCTCCGCCAGTACCTTCTGGTACGTCACTCCCCTCTCCTTGGCTTCGGGCTGCAGCGTGACCACTACTGCCTCGGAGCGGGGGATGCGGATTCGCGGGGCCTGCCCCTTGGAGCCCTGCGCGTTCTTGGCCTTGCGACCCCTCTTCCGCCTCTTTTTGCGGCCTTCGGCCGTCTTCCACTCCCCCTCGTTTTCTTTGGGGGACGAGCTGCTCCCCTCAGGGGGATTACTCGTCCCCTTCCCCGCCTTTTTGCCCCCTTCTGTAGGCTTCTTGGGCGCCTTCGGCGGGTTTTTGGGGGCCGGCGAGGGCTTTTTTGGCACGGGTGGCGCTTTAGCCACCTGGGCCCACGTTGGCCCAACCGTTGCTGGAGCGGACTCCGCTTCCTTCCTCCTCGTGTCTGCCGCCAGCGGTGGACGAAGCCTAACTGGGGGGTTGAGCCTGGGCTCTAGGCTGTCAAAGCGGGCGGTCATTATGCTTAACAGCCGGCTGAACTGGTCTTCCCCCAAAGACCCGTTCTGTGGCAGAGCACGACTGTCCGTAGTAGTCGCACCCTGCTGCCGGCTGAAGTCTGCCCTCAGGGCGCTGACCTCCTGCTGGAGCTCCTCCATCCTGGTATGAAGACGGTGATTCTCCTCTTGGAGCTTCACCGTCTCCTCCGAGGTCGTCCGGTCAAGGAGGACGTCCATCGCCTCTTTTATTCCGGTCGCCGCCTCCTTCAGGGCCCGCGTGAACGTCCCCTTCAGGTTGCCCGACTTCGTGGCCACCTTCAGGACGACGTCCACGCCGTCTAAGACCTGACGGCTAAGGGCCTCTGCCGTCAAGCCCTCAGGAGCCTCGGCAGCGTGCGACCGTCTCTCCCTTGCCCGACGAGCCAACTCAGCGACCTCGTCGGTCGCGATGGCCTTCCGGCCCTCCCGCCTCGCGGCATTGAGCTCCGCCTTGGTGGACACTAGAGCGATGGAGGCATCCCCTTGCTCCACCTGCATTGCCCCCTCGGAGTCGCTCGGCACCGGCGTATCGGGGGGCTTTAGGAAGCGGCCCCGTGAGTCACGTGACGCTGCCGGAGCGATCGTTCCGGAAGGCGTCTTGCGTCCTCTACCCCTCCTTGTTGTCGACACCTTGGGGGCTGGCAGGTTCTCCTCGCTGGAAGACAAACCCACCGAGCCCGCATCCGACCCACAGTCATGCGGCCGCTTCAACCAAAATTTGGAGGCAGCGGTCGCAACTGGTTGCGGTGTGTCGTCGACCTCCGACAACACACTCACCCTCTCCAGAACCACGCGTGGTTCCGCTGGAGCCTCTGGTCCCGTCTCTAGTGACGCAGCGCCAGAGTCCGACACTGCGTCCACCGCGCGGTGCGGTGTGAAAGAGATCAGGTCTTCGAAAGACCGTGATCTTGAGCCTCCTCGGCTCTTGTTGCCTTTGGCAAGCGGAAAACGTTTGGTGCCCTCCCCAGAATACGAGGGGCTTGACGATCCCGAAGGGATCGTGGCGGATTCTCCAGCTGCTGAGCAGCTGGTACCGCCCTGGGGTACTATTTTGCAAATCGTTTTTTTCATTTTTCTTTGTTCCTTTGAAGGGTGTGGTCCCTGTCTCCCTACTTCATCATAAATATATAAACATAAACATATATAATTTATATACATATATATACACATACATACATATACATATATCCCCCCCTTCCCCCTTGATCCTTCACCACGACGATTCATCGCGCTCACAGTCACGTCTGATGGACAGACGCGTACCAGAGCGCGACGAATGCCGCGATCCAAGATGAAGGAGGAACCCCAACCCTGATTCACTCCCCGAGATTTTCGAGGAATGAATCACTAATCATGTACCGTCCGATGAGCCCGCTCCGTGAGCCATCGCACGGCACACGACGAATTTACCCCGCCCCGATTCACTCCCCGAGAACTTCGAGGAGTGAATCATCAATCACGTACCGTCCGATAAGCCCGCTCCGTGAGCCATCGCACGGCACACGACGAATTAACCCCGCCCCGATTCACTCCCCGAGAAATACAAGGAGTGAATCGCTAATCACGTACCGTCCGATGAGCCCGCTCCGTGAGCCATCGCACGGTACGCGACGAATATCCCCGACCCCTGATCCACTCCTCGAGGAACTCGAGTAGTGAATCGGTCATCACACATCGTCCGATAGACCCGCTCCGTGGGTCATCGCACGACGCACGATGTGACCCCTCCCCATATTCACACTCCAATGACTTGGAGCGTGAATTGCGCACTGTCCCAACCTAACCTTTTTTTTTTTTTTTTTTTTTTTTTTTGACGCTGGGAAAAAATGCATTACGCATGCCCTCCCGTCGGGGGACGGGAGGGGTATGTGGGACTCCCCGGGCGGTCGAACCCGGTATACCCACTAAAACGACCCAGCGCATTCCCGCTTCGTCATAGTGGAGGGGGACTGGGAATCCGGCACAGCCTTTACTTCCAGTCCCCCGCCGACGAACACAAGGCGGACCCCCCCTCTTGCCCTCACGGCACGGGCGTGGAGGAGGGGGTTCGGGAATGACCGACGGAGGTGACGGGTGCAATGCGGGCGGAGGCACCCCCGCGCCTGTCGCCCGCCCGTCACCGTGAGGAAGGAGGGCAAATGCCCCTTCCCCCCCTCTCCGCCCGCGGAGCAGCGCGGCGAGAGAGAGACCTCCCGCGCGCGCTCCGCCTCCTCCTTTTGCGAAATCGCAAAAGGAGGCTACCGCTGACCAGGCCTCCGCGCTCCCCAGCATGGCGTCCGCCAACGCACGCCGGGAAGCGGGAGGCCCAGTCGCCCGCGAGGTGACGGGTGCAATGCGGGCGGAGGCACCTCCGTGCCTGTCGCCCGCCCGTCACCGTGAGGAGGGAGGACAAACGCCCCTTCCCCCCCTCACCGCCCGCGGAGCGGTGCGGCGAGAGGATCATGTTCTGCTCATGATCCTCCCACCGCGCCGCCCCGCCTCCTCCCTCTGCGAGAACCTCGCAGAAGGAGGCTACCTCTGACCAGGCCTCCTCTCCTCGCTCCCCAGCATGGTGCTCACGCACGCACGCCGGGAAGCGGGAGGCCCAGTCCCCCGCGGGGTGACGGGTGCAATGCGGGCGGAGGCACCTCCGCGCCTGTCGCCCGCCCGTCACCGTGAGGAGGGAGGGCAAACGCCCCTTCCCCCCCTCTCCGCCCGCGGAGCGGCGCAGCGAGCGGATCATGTCCTCCAAACACGATCCTCCCGCCGCGCCGCCCCGCCTCCTCCTTCTGCGAGAACCTCGCAAAAGGAGGACCCCACTCCCCTGCCATGCCCTCTGCTACGCCCACTGCTCAGAGGGGCACGCAGGGGAAACGCACACCGCACCTCGCATGACGGGAGTCGATCATACGAAGTGCGATGCGCCCCCCCCCCCAGAAAGCGCCTGGTGGTTTTTGTTGCGTCTATTTCTTATGGAATTAGACCAAGAACAGGGCGGCAACCACGTGAAGGTGAACCACTAGACTTGCCTTGAGGATCTACACGACCGTAGCGCTCTCCCTCAAGACCCCGCCACCCTACCGCCTCTGAGGGAGGCAGTAAGGTAGACCTGCATCTATACTACCATGCAAAGCATGAGCAAAGCATGTCGTTGTGCAACCGCGAAAGCATAAATACAGATCGGCCCCTCCCAACCTAACCTTTTTTTTTTTTTTTTTTTTTTTTTTTTTTGACGCTGGGAAAAAATGCATTACGCATGCCCTCCCGTCGGGGGACGGGAGGGGTATGTGGGACTCCCCGGGCGTACAAAACCCGGTATACCCACTAAAACGACCCAGCGCATTCCCGCTTCGTCATAGTGGAGGAGGACTGGGAATCCGGCACAGCCTTTACTTCCAGTCCCCCGCCGACGAGCACAAGGCACACCCCCCCCTCTTGCCCTCACGGCACGGGCGTGGAGGAGGGGGTTGGGAATGACCGACGGAGGTGACGGGTGCAATGCGGGCGGAGGCACCCCCGCGCCTGTCGCCCGCCCGTCACCGCGAGGAGGGAGGGCAAATGCCCCTTCCCCCCCTCTCCGCCCGCGGAGCAGCGCAGCGAGAGAGAGACCTCCCGCGCGCGCTCCGCCTCCTCCTTTTGCGAAAACGCAAAAGGAGGCTACCGCTGACCAGGCCTCCGCGCTCCCCAGCATGGCGTCCGCCAACGCACGCCGGGAAGCGGGAGGCCCAGTCGCCCGCGAGGTGACGGGTGCAATGCGGGCGGAGGCACCTCCGTGCCTGTCGCCCGCCCGTCACCGTGAGGAGAGAGGGCAAACGCCCCTTCCCCCCCTCACCGCCCGCGGAGCAGCGCAGCGAGAGGATCATGTTCCGCGCATGATCCTCTCGCCGCGCCGCTCCGCCTCCTCCCTTTGCGAGAACCTCGCAAAAGGAGGCTACCTCTGACCAGGCCTCCTCTCCTCGCTCCCCAGCATGGTGTTCACGCACGCACGCCGGGAAGCGGGAGGCCCAGTCCCCCGCGGGGTGACGGGTGCAATGCGGGCGGAGGCACCTCCGTGCCTGTCGCCCGCCCGTCACCGTGAGGAGGGAGGACAAACGCCCCTTCCCCCCCTCACCGCCCACGGAGCGGTGCGGCGAAAGGATCATGCGGCTGCTCATGTTCCCCTCGCCGCGCCGCCCCGCCTCCTCCCTCTGCGAGAACCTCGCAAAAGGAGGACCCCACTCCCCTGCCATGCCCTCTGCTACGCCCGCTGCTCAGAGGGGCACGCAGGGGAAACGCACACCGCACTTCGCATGACGGGAGTCGATCATACGAAGTGCGATGCGCCCCCCCCCCCCAGAAAGCGCCTGGTGGTTTTTGTTGCGTCTATTTCTTATGGAATTAGACCAAGAACAGGGCGGCAACCACGTGAAGGTGAACACACCAGACTTGCCTTGAGGATCTACACGACCGTAGCGCTCTCCCTCAAGACCCCGCCACCCTACCGCCTCTGAGGGAGGCAGTAAGGTAGACCTGCATCTATGCTACCAAGCAAAGCGTGAGCAAAGCATGTCGTTGTGCAACCGCGAAAGCATAAATACAGATCGGCCCCCTCCCAACCTAACCTAACCTAACCTTTTTTTTTTTTTTTTTTTTTTTTCACGCTGGGAAAAAATGCATTACGCATGCCCTCCCGTCGGGGGACGGGAGGGGTATGTGGGACTCCCCGGGCGTGCAAAACCCGGTATACCCACTAAAACGACCCAGCGCATTCCCGCTTCGTCATAGTGGAGGGGGACTGGGAATCCGGCACAGCCTTTACTTCCAGTCCCCCGCCGACGAACGCAAGGCGGACCCCCCCCTCTTGCCCTCACGGCACGGGCGTGGAGGAGGGGGTTCGGGAATGACCGACGGAGGTGACGGGTGCAATGCGGGCGGAGGCACCCCCGCGCCTGTCGCCCGCCCGTCACCGTGAGGAAGGAGGGCAAATGCCCCTTCCCCCCCTCTCCGCCCGCGGAGCAGCGCAGCGAGAGAGAGACCTCCCGCGCGCGCTCCGCCTCCTCCTTTTGCGAAATCGCAAAAGGAGGCTACCGCTGACCAGGCCTCCGCGCTCCCCAGCATGGCGTCCGCCAACGCACGCCGGGAAGCGGGAGGCCCAGTCGCCCGCGAGGTGACGGGTGCAATGCGGGCGGAGGCACCTCCGTGCCTGTCGCCCGCCCGTCACCGTGAGGAGGGAGGGCAAACGCCCCTTCCCCCCCTCACCGCCCACGGAGCGGCGCGGCGAGAGGATCATGTTCCGAGCATGATCCTCCCACCGCGCCGCCCCGCCTCCTCCCTCTGCGAGAACCTCGCAAAGGGGAGGCTACCGCTGACCAGGCCTCCTCTCCTCGCTCCCCAGCATGGTGTTCACGCACGCACGCCGGGAAGCGGGAGGCCCAGTCCCCCCGCGGGGTGACGGGTGCAATGCGGGCGGAGGCACCTCCGCGCCTGTCGCCCGCCCGTCACCGTGAGGAGGGAGGGCAAACGCCCCTTCCCCCCCTCTCCGCCCGCGGAGCGGCGCGGCGAGCGGATCATGTCCTCCAAACACGATCCTCCCGCCGCGCCGCCCCGCCTCCTCCCTCTGCGAGAACCTCGCAAAGGGAGGCTACCTCTGACCAGGCCTCCTCTCCTCGCTCCCCAGCATGGTGTTCACGCACGCACGCCGGGAAGCGGGAGGCCCAGTCCCCCCGCGGGGTGACGGGTGCAATGCGGGCGGAGGCACCTCCGCGCCTGTCGCCCGCCCGTCACCGTGAGGAGGGAGGGCAAACGCCCCTTCCCCCCCTCTCCGCCCGCGGAGCGGCGCGGCGAGAGGATCATGTTCCGCGCATGATCCACTCGCCGCGCCGCCCCGCCTCCTCCTTCTGCGAGAACCCCGCAAAAGGAGGACCCCACTCCCCTGCCATGCCCTCTGCTACGCTCAGAGGGGCACGCAGGGGAAACGCACACCGCACCTCGCATGACGGGAGTCGATCATACGAAGTGCGATGCGCCCCTCCCCCCCTAAATGCGCCTGGTGGTTTTTGTTGCGTCTATTTCTTATGGAATTAGACCAAGAACAGGGCGGCAACCACGTGAAGGTGAACACACCAGACTTGCCTTGAGGATCTACACGACCGTAGCGCTCTCCCTCAAGACCCCGCCACCCTACCGCCTCTGAGGGAGGCAGTAAGGTAGACCTGCATCTATGCTACCATGCAAAGCATGAGCAAAGCATGTCGTTGTGCAACCGCGAAAGCATAAATACAGATCCGCCCCAACCTAACCTTTTTTTTTTTTTTTTTTTTTTTTTTTTTGACGCTGGGAAAAAATGCATTACGCATGCCCTCCCGTCGGGGGACGGGAGGGGTATGTGGGACTCCCCGGGCGTGCAATACCCGGTATACCCACTAAAACGACCCAGCGCATTCCCGCTTCGTCATAGTGGAGGGGGACTGGGAATCCGGCACAGCCTTTACTTCCAGTCCCCCGCCGACGAACGCAAGGCACACCCCCCCCTCTTGCCCTCACGGCACGGGCGTGGAGGAGGGGGTTGGGAATGACCGACGGAGGTGACGGGTGCTATGCGGGCGGAGGCACCCCCGCGCCTGTCGCCCGCCCGTCACCGTGAGGAAGGAGGGCAAATGCCCCTTCCCCCCCTCTCCGCCCGCGGAGCAGCGCAGCGAGAGAAAGACCTCCCGCGCGCGCTCCGCCTCCTCCTTTTGCGAAATCGCAAAAGGAGGCTACCGCTGACCAGGCCTCCGCGCTCCCCAGCATGGCGTCCGCCAACGCACGCCGGGAAGCGGGAGGCCCAGTCCCCCGCGAGGTGACGGGTGCAATGCGGGCGGAGGCACCTCCGTGCCTGTCGCCCGCCCGTCACCGTGAGGAGGGAGGACAAACGCCCCTTCCCCCCCTCACCGCCCACGGAGCGGTGCGGCGAGAGGATCATGTTTTGCTCATGATCCTCCCACCGCGCCGCCCCGCCTCCTCCCTCTGCGAGAACGAACCTCGCAAAGGGAGGCTACCGCTGACCAGGCCTCCTCTCCTCGCTCCCCAGCATGGTGTTCACGCACGCACGCCGGGAAGCGGGAGGCCCAGTCCCCCCGCGGGGTGACGGGTGCAATGCGGGCGGAGGCACCTCCGCGCCTGTCGCCCGCCCGTCACCGTGAGGAGGGAGGGCAAACGCCCCTTCCCCCCCTCTCCGCCTGCGGAGCGGCGCGGCGAGAGGATCATGTTCCGCACATGATCCACTCGCCGCGCCGCCCCGCCTCCTCCTTCTGCGAGAACCCCGCAAAAGGAGGACCCCACTCCCCTGCCATGCCCTCTGCTACGCTCAGAGGGGCACGCAGGGGAAACGCACACCGCACTTCGTATGACGGGAATTTGATCATACGAAGTGCGATGCGCCCCCCCCCCCCAGAAAGCGCCTGGTGGTTTTTGTTGCGTCTATTTCTTATGGAATTAGACCAAGAACAGGGCGGCAACCACGTGAAGGTGAACACACCAGACTTGCCTTGAGGATCTACACGACCGTAGCGCTCTCCCTCAAGACCCCGCCACCCTACCGCCTCTGAGGGAGGCAGTAAGGTAGACCTGCATCTATGCTACCATGCAAAGCGTGAGCAAAGCATGTCGTTGTGCAACCGCGAAAGCATAAATACAGATCGGCCCCGCCCCAACCTAACCTAACCTAACCTAACCTAACCTAACCTAACCGGTCGATATCTTCACTTCTAGACGTGCGATTTTGAAGCTGTTTTCAGCGGATTTAGACTAAACTAGGCCTCCGCCTACGTACTGACCATATCGCACGCACACACGCGCGTCAGGACTTCATCCCTTACCGCACTTAGGAATTTTTCGACTTTTTCAAAGTAAATTCTCAAAATTTAGTGTTTTTTCCAAATTTTTTGCAAAAATAGTTTCAGTTTATAGTATAAATAGTACTCACCCTTCATCCCTGAATTCTGGTTCGCGTTCCGTGTCCCGGTCTCCAGGCTGTGGGGTGAAAATCAAAATTTTTTGGTTCAAAAACTGGTTTTTTGACCAAAACTCCAAATTTTTGTTCGGCACCTACCCTGTTTTATTCCATATTTAGCTAGCCCGCGCGGAGACGCGTCTCTGGACACCTCGGCCGCGCCCCTAGCTCGAATAAAACATTCACATTTTTAAAAAATAGTTTTTTCATACATTGCTGCTAGTACCCGAAATCCACCTTAGGGATCGAGTCAAAAACACAATTGTCGATATCTTCACTTCTAGACGTGCGATTTTGAAGCTGTTTTCAGCGGATTTAGACTAAACTAGGCCTCCGCCTACGTACTGACCATATCGCACGCACACACGCGCGTCAGGACTTCATCCCTTACCGCACTTAGGAATTTTTCGACTTTTTCAAAGTAAATTCTCAAAATTTAGTGTTTTTTCCAAATTTTTTGCAAAAATAGTTTCAGTTTATAGTATAAATAGTACTCACCCTTCATCCCTGAATTCTGGTTCGCGTTCCGTGTCCCGGTCTCCAGGCTGTGGGGTGAAAATCAAAATTTTTTGGTTCAAAAACTGGTTTTTTGACCAAAACTCCAAATTTTTGTTCGGCACCTACCCTGTTTTATTCCATATTTAGCTAGCCCGCGCGGAGACGCGTCTCTGGACACCTCGGCCGCGCCCCTAGCTCGAATAAAACATTCACATTTTTAAAAAATAGTTTTTTCATACATTGCTGCTAGTACCCGAAATCCACCTTAGGGATCGAGTCAAAAACACAATTGTCGATATCTTCACTTCTAGACGTGCGATTTTGAAGCTGTTTTCAGCGGATTTAGACTAAACTAGGCCTCCGCCTACGTACTGACCATATCGCACGCACACACGCGCGTCAGGACTTCATCCCTTACCGCACTTAGGAATTTTTCGACTTTTTCAAAGTAAATTCTCAAAATTTAGTGTTTTTTCCAAATTTTTTGCAAAAATAGTTTCAGTTTATAGTATAAATAGTACTCACCCTTCATCCCTGAATTCTGGTTCGCGTTCCGTGTCCCGGTCTCCAGGCTGTGGGGTGAAAATCAAAATTTTTTGGTTCAAAAACTGGTTTTTTGACCAAAACTCCAAATTTTTGTTCGGCACCTACCCTGTTTTATTCCATATTTAGCTAGCCCGCGCGGAGACGCGTCTCTGGACACCTCGGCCGCGCCCCTAGCTCGAATAAAACATTCACATTTTTAAAAAATAGTTTTTTCATACATTGCTGCTAGTACCCGAAATCCACCTTAGGGATCGAGTCAAAAACACAATTGTCGATATCTTCACTTCTAGACGTGCGATTTTGAAGCTGTTTTCAGCGGATTTAGACTAAACTAGGCCTCCGCCTACGTACTGACCATATCGCACGCACACACGCGCGTCAGGACTTCATCCCTTACCGCACTTAGGAATTTTTCGACTTTTTCAAAGTAAATTCTCAAAATTTAGTGTTTTTTCCAAATTTTTTGCAAAAATAGTTTCAGTTTATAGTATAAATAGTACTCACCCTTCATCCCTGAATTCTGGTTCGCGTTCCGTGTCCCGGTCTCCAGGCTGTGGGGTGAAAATCAAAATTTTTTGGTTCAAAAACTGGTTTTTTGACCAAAACTCCAAATTTTTGTTCGGCACCTACCCTGTTTTATTCCATATTTAGCTAGCCCGCGCGGAGACGCGTCTCTGGACACCTCGGCCGCGCCCCTAGCTCGAATAAAACATTCACATTTTAAAAAAATAGTTTTTTCATACATTGCTGCTAGTACCCGAAATCCACCTTAGGGATCGAGTCAAAAACACAATTGTCGATATCTTCACTTCTAGACGTGCGATTTTGAAGCTGTTTTCAGCGGATTTAGACTAAACTAGGCCTCCGCCTACGTACTGACCATATCGCACGCACACACGCGCGTCAGGACTTCATCCCTTACCGCACTTAGGAATTTTTCGACTTTTTCAAAGTAAATTCTCAAAATTTAGTGTTTTTTCCAAATTTTTTGCAAAAATAGTTTCAGTTTATAGTATAAATAGTACTCACCCTTCATCCCTGAATTCTGGTTCGCGTTCCGTGTCCCGGTCTCCAGGCTGTGGGGTGAAAATCAAAATTTTTTGGTTCAAAAACTGGTTTTTTGACCAAAACTCCAAATTTTTGTTCGGCACCTACCCTGTTTTATTCCATATTTAGCTAGCCCGCGCGGAGACGCGTCTCTGGACACCTCGGCCGCGCCCCTAGCTCGAATAAAACATTCACATTTTTAAAAAATAGTTTTTTCATACATTGCTGCTAGTACCCGAAATCCACCTTAGGGATCGAGTCAAAAACACAATTGTCGATATCTTCACTTCTAGACGTGCGATTTTGAAGCTGTTTTCAGCGGATTTAGACTAAACTAGGCCTCCGCCTACGTACTGACCATATCGCACGCACACACGCGCGTCAGGACTTCATCCCTTACCGCACTTAGGAATTTTTCGACTTTTTCAAAGTAAATTCTCAAAATTTAGTGTTTTTTCCAAATTTTTTGCAAAAATAGTTTCAGTTTATAGTATAAATAGTACTCACCCTTCATCCCTGAATTCTGGTTCGCGTTCCGTGTCCCGGTCTCCAGGCTGTGGGGTGAAAATCAAAATTTTTTGGTTCAAAAACTGGTTTTTTGACCAAAACTCCAAATTTTTGTTCGGCACCTACCCTGTTTTATTCCATATTTAGCTAGCCCGCGCGGAGACGCGTCTCTGGACACCTCGGCCGCGCCCCTAGCTCGAATAAAACATTCACATTTTTAAAAAATAGTTTTTTCATACATTGCTGCTAGTACCCGAAATCCACCTTAGGGATCGAGTCAAAAACACAATTGTCGATATCTTCACTTCTAGACGTGCGATTTTGAAGCTGTTTTCAGCGGATTTAGACTAAACTAGGCCTCCGCCTACGTACTGACCATATCGCACGCACACACGCGCGTCAGGACTTCATCCCTTACCGCACTTAGGAATTTTTCGACTTTTTCAAAGTAAATTCTCAAAATTTAGTGTTTTTTCCAAATTTTTTGCAAAAATAGTTTCAGTTTATAGTATAAATAGTACTCACCCTTCATCCCTGAATTCTGGTTCGCGTTCCGTGTCCCGGTCTCCAGGCTGTGGGGTGAAAATCAAAATTTTTTGGTTCAAAAACTGGTTTTTTGACCAAAACTCCAAATTTTTGTTCGGCACCTACCCTGTTTTATTCCATATTTAGCTAGCCCGCGCGGAGACGCGTCTCTGGACACCTCGGCCGCGCCCCTAGCTCGAATAAAACATTCACATTTTTAAAAAATAGTTTTTTCATACATTGCTGCTAGTACCCGAAATCCACCTTAGGGATCGAGTCAAAAACACAATTGTCGATATCTTCACTTCTAGACGTGCGATTTTGAAGCTGTTTTCAGCGGATTTAGACTAAACTAGGCCTCCGCCTACGTACTGACCATATCGCACGCACACACGCGCGTCAGGACTTCATCCCTTACCGCACTTAGGAATTTTTCGACTTTTTCAAAGTAAATTCTCAAAATTTAGTGTTTTTTCCAAATTTTTTGCAAAAATAGTTTCAGTTTATAGTATAAATAGTACTCACCCTTCATCCCTGAATTCTGGTTCGCGTTCCGTGTCCCGGTCTCCAGGCTGTGGGGTGAAAATCAAAATTTTTTGGTTCAAAAACTGGTTTTTTGACCAAAACTCCAAATTTTTGTTCGGCACCTACCCTGTTTTATTCCATATTTAGCTAGCCCGCGCGGAGACGCGTCTCTGGACACCTCGGCCGCGCCCCTAGCTCGAATAAAACATTCACATTTTTAAAAAATAGTTTTTTCATACATTGCTGCTAGTACCCGAAATCCACCTTAGGGATCGAGTCAAAAACACAATTGTCGATATCTTCACTTCTAGACGTGCGATTTTGAAGCTGTTTTCAGCGGATTTAGACTAAACTAGGCCTCCGCCTACGTACTGACCATATCGCACGCACACACGCGCGTCAGGACTTCATCCCTTACCGCACTTAGGAATTTTTCGACTTTTTCAAAGTAAATTCTCAAAATTTAGTGTTTTTTCCAAATTTTTTGCAAAAATAGTTTCAGTTTATAGTATAAATAGTACTCACCCTTCATCCCTGAATTCTGGTTCGCGTTCCGTGTCCCGGTCTCCAGGCTGTGGGGTGAAAATCAAAATTTTTTGGTTCAAAAACTGGTTTTTTGACCAAAACTCCAAATTTTTGTTCGGCACCTACCCTGTTTTATTCCATATTTAGCTAGCCCGCGCGGAGACGCGTCTCTGGACCCCTCGCCCGCGATCCTAGCTCGAAAAAATTTTGCCCACCCACCCGCCCTCTGGTCTATAGGAAGGTAGACGTGGGATTTTCGGCAAAATTTTCTTTTTCATATTTAGTTTTTACTTTAGGCCTGTAAATAGGTGTTGTGTAGGGATAGCTCGTTTTTAACCATTCTGACCAAGATATTAATATTTCTATTTTTTCATTTTTTAATAATTTTATTGTGACAGTCTTCTGTGAATAGGAGACTATAATTATACGACATTGTTTTATTTTTACTGATTTTCTAGTCTAATACTTACTGTGCTTCCCCCCTTTACAGGGACACAGAAGTATCCAGTGTTCATCTGACACAGCTCTCCTCCCGAGCGGACACTATTGACTGGGCCCCCACTTTACAGGGGTTCGTTTTCACTGCGCTGCTCGAGACTCAAACATGTTCCTAACCCCATCCGCTACCTTGAGGACTTTAGGCTCCGGAGGCTCGGCGGGATCGTCGGAGAAGGCGGGGCCTTCGCCTGCTGACGCGAGGAGGAGAATCTCTTTTGGAGATGACACTCCTTCCGCCTCTCAGGGGGGCCGTACCTATCCGGGGACTCGCCGAGCTCCTGTGGACGCTCCAGCACCGCTCAAAAAGTCTGAGGCTCGGTACCGCAGTCGTATTGAGGAGGCGAGAGCTTGCCTAAACAAAGCTAAGCTTAATTTAGGCAACTCACGTAACCTCAAAACTGACATAAAAACCGCGGTACTTGATGCCATAAACAGACTTTTTGAGCTGGTGAAGGAGTCTGAGAAAGACAGGGCTCCTCTCGCACCTGCAGCCGTACCGGCACCCGCGCCCACCGCTGACCCCGTTCCCCAGTCCAACCCTGAGAGCCTTGTTAGCCAGACTGAGCTTGTCAGGACTATGAAGGAGCACATAACCTTAATTAAGGAGAACTCCGACGAGTTGGTTAAACTGCGAGACAGTCTGGCTAGCAGGGAATGTGTTGGGGAGAAGACCTACGCGAGTGTAGCGTCCGTCAGTAAGAGCCACACTGGGGCACAAACCCTGGAGCGAACGACGCTGCACTCCGTGGTTGTCTCCTCGACGCAGGATATGGATACGGGGGACGAAATCCTGGAAAGGATCAGGAAAGCGGTGGACGCGAAGGAGGGCTGGGTGCGGGTGGAGAAAGTAAGGAAGGGGAAGGATAGGAAGGTAATAATGGGTTGTGCCACCAAGGAGGAGAGAAGGAAAATTAAGGAGCGTTTAGAAGCGGCCGGAGGGAACCTTGTCGTCGAGGAAGTGACAAACCGCGACCCGCTTCTGGTTCTTAGGGACGTGCTGTCAGTGCACAGCGACGAAGAAGTATTGAAGGCCCTTAAGAACCAGAACCGGGAGATTTTTCACGACCTCGACGACAGGGAAAAACGAATGTCTGTGAAGTTTAGGAGGAAGGCTAAAAACCCGCACGTAAACAGCATTGTGCTGAGCGTGTCTCCTACGGTCTGGAAGCGGGCACTCTCTGGAGGCAAGCTCCGCATTGACCTACAGAGAGTGCGCGTTGAGGACCAGTCGCCTCTGGTGCAGTGTACCCGCTGCCTAGCATATGGTCACGGCAAGCGTCTCTGCACGGAGCCTGTTGACCTATGCAGCCACTGCGGCGGTCCACACTTAAGGGTGGACTGCCCAGTCAAACTCAGTGGCGAGGCAGCGGTGTGCGTGAACTGCACCAGAGCCGATATGGGAGAACGCCAGCACAATGCGTTTAGCAGTGAATGCCCGGTGCGCAGGAAGTGGGACGCATTCGCCAGAGCATCAATAGCTTATTGCTAAAGTTGTCAATGCGCCCACTTCCGCGTACCATGAGGTGATCACCAATTCGGCACAACCAGATGGCAGTCGCATAAATCGAACCACTGGGGTTGTCAAGAGTAAAAACTGCAACTTGAGTCAGTTTCATGAGAAACTGACTCAAGTTATACGAGAACCGAAGACAGCCCTAGTGGCATCGTTAAGTTGTGCCGAACTTGGTGTCAAGGATAAACATGAATCGATCGAATTCAAAATACTTATTAAATTAAATTATCTAGATATTAAACTATATATTAAGTATATGGTGCCGATATCAAAGAATAAAAATTAAATTTCAAATTTAAATTTCAAAGTAAAATAATATTAGTAACTCGGTTTTTAATGGGCAAAATTTTTAAAATTATATAGGTTAAATTGTGAACATGTATAGATTGTAGTATATTTATAATAATAGTCGAAATTCACGGAATATAAAAATTGTTAGTAAAAATAATCAGTAAACAATAAAAGAAAGCATAAACAAAAATAGATAAACAAATATAGGTACATGAATAGACAATAACTAAACAGTGAAAACATTAATAAATAGAGCGTGGTCTACTCGGCCTCCTAAACGTCAGAGATATTTAAGAAAAACCCCAGATATAAAGGTCTCTGATAATGTCAGAGGGACACTGGCGGGGCAGGAGTGTGGTTTTAGCCGGTTCGAGTCCGGCACTACCTCGACTGTCTCACAAGAGAAATTCCTGTGGGATAGTCGAGGTGTCCGCGGGGATTTCCCACTCCTGCCAAAAAAAAAAAAAAAAAAAAAAACCTAACCTAACCTAACCTAACCTGAGCGAACCTAACCTGAGCGAACCCCCGAACAAACCCGAGTGCCCGTAATTGTTACTGGGTAATCCAAGCGAATCTGCAGAGGAAGAACTTAGCAACCCAAGAGCTTATGATAGTGGCTAGTGAGCGGAGGGTTGCGTTCGCACTGCTCCAGGAGCCGTATGTGGGTGGGGTTAAGAGGATGCGAGACTACCGGGGAGCGAGAGTCTACCAGTGCGCTGAACAAGGAGGTGGAACTGTGAAGGCGGCAATAGTCGTCTTCGATCACGACCTAGAAGTGATACAGTGTCCGAAACTCACCACCAACAACATCGTTGTGGTGAGGATCCGTACCAGCGCCTGGGAAATCGCAGTAGTCTCGTATTACTTTGAACCAGACCAGCCCATACAGCCATACCTGGAGCAACTCATGCAGATTCGCGAGGAAATAGGCCCCACTAGGATGATTATTGGCGGTGACGCCAACGCCAAGAGCACCTGGTGGGGTAGCCCGGTAACCGACAGCAAGGGTGAGGATATGTCGGGAACCCTGGAAGAAATGTGCCTGCAGGTACTCAACGTCGGCAACACACCGACCTTCGACACCGTCAGAGGCAACACCCTGTTCAGCAGCTTCGTTGATGTAACAGCTTGCTCAACGGATCTGCTGGACTTGGTGGAGGACTGGCGGGTCGAGGAAGGCCTCACGAGCTCGGACCACAATGGTATAGTGTTCAAAATTAATTTATTAAAATCAAAAGGAATAATTGTAAATAGAACCACTAGAGTGTACAATACGAAGAAAGCAAATTGGGGCCAATTTCATGAGAAATTGGCCCAATTAAAAGCTCAAGCTAAATTGAACTCAGTGGAACTAGGCAAAATTAATAGTATAACAGATTTAGACCATAAAGTAAACTCATTTTTAGATACCATTAACAAAACATGTAACGAAACATTAGCCAAAATTAAAAATAACGAACAGATCACTATACCATGGTGGTCCAAGGAGCTCGCTGAGTTGATGTCGGAGGTCAATACCCGAAGACGCCGTATTCGGTGTGCCGCACCAGTCCGGAGACAAAAAGTCGTCGAGGAGTACCTGCAAGCAAAGAACAAATATGAGTCCCTGGCCATGAAAGCGCAGACAGAAGGGTGGAAGAGCTTCTGCCAAAAACAAGACAGGGAAGGAATGTGGGAAGGGATCTACAGGGTCATAGGACGGACCGCCAAAAGACAGGAGGACTTGCCGTTGGTGAAGGACGGAGTGCCACTGAGTGCACAGGAATCGGCTCAGCTACTGGCCGAGACCTTCTACCCGGAAGACCTAGAAGAGGGAGAATCTGCTGACCACCGTCGGACACGTGAAGCGGCCTGTCGTGTAAACGATCGGATGCATGATGAGCAACATGACCCACCGTTTACACTTCAGGAGCTGAAAACCGCGGTGGAAAGCTTCAACCCAAAGAAGGCACCCGGGGCAGACGGTCTCACAGCCGATATCTGTGCCCAGGCTATATCCCGGGACCCAGGGACGTTCCTTGCACTGGCAAATAAGTGCCTCGAGCACGGACACTTCCCTGGGGCCTGGAAAGTAGCCACAGTGGTAGTCCTCCG
The DNA here is from genome assembly GCA_963853795.1 of Xestia rhomboidea. NCBI lineage: Eukaryota > Metazoa > Arthropoda > Insecta > Lepidoptera > Noctuidae > Xestia > Xestia rhomboidea. The sequence continues at coordinate 168,852 of OY970775.1, forward strand.
AAAGCCCGGCAAAGACTCTTACACCACCCCTAAATCGTACAGGCCAATCGGCCTCCTACCAGTCCTAGGCAAAACCCTGGAGAAGCTGCTAGTAGCAAGGCTGAAATGGCACCTAATCCCGCGGCTCAGTACTCGCCAGTTTGGTTTCATGCCACAGAGGAGCACCGAAGACTCCCTCTACACCATGATACAACACATCAAACAGAAGCTAAGTCAGAAGAAGCTGATCACTGTTGTATCACTGGACATAGAGGGAGCCTTCGATAGCGCATGGTGGCCGGCCATCAGGACCAGACTGGCTGAGGAAAAGTGCCCGGTGAACCTTAGGAGGCTGCTAGACAGCTACTTGACTGGTAGGAGTGTCATAGTTAGATACGCTGGTGCCGAGTGTCAGAAAAACACGAATAAGGGGTGTGTGCAGGGGTCCATTGGCGGTCCGATCCTGTGGAACCTGATTCTCGACCCCCTGCTGAAGGGGCTGGACGAGCAAGGTGTCCACTGCCAGGCATTCGCCGATGATGTGGTGATGATCTTCGACGGTGAGACAGCGTTGGAAGTCCAGAGGCATGCCAATGCCGCCCTCGAATATGTTCGGGCGTGGGGCGTTGGAAATAAGCTGAAGTTTGCACCTCAAAAAACTTGTGCAATGGTGATAACCAAGAAGCTTAAGTACGACGTCCCACTCCTGAGCATGGGCGGGGTAGACATTGGCATGTCTAAGGAAATCAAAATACTGGGTCTCACCGTCGACCACCAGCTCACTTTCAACTCCCACGTCGCAAACGTATGCAGAAAAGCTGTCAACATTTACAAGCAGCTGGCACGTGCGGCAAAAGTGAGCTGGGGCCTTCACCCGGAGATCATCCACACGATATACACGGCAGCAGTGGAGCCGGTGATTTTGTACGCGGCAAGCGCCTGGGCGCCGGCCGCGAGAAAGATCGGAGTGCAGAAGAGCCTCAACACGGTCCAGCGAGGATTCGCGCAGAAGCTCTGCAAATCCTACCGCACCGTATCGCTGAACGCGTCCCTGGTGCTGGCTGGGATACTCCCACTCGACCTCCGCATACAAGAAGCAGCCGCTCTGTATGAGGCGAAGAGGGGGGTGCCACAGCCAGCACTTGCGGGCAGGGAGGTAGAGCGGGTGGTGGCATTTGCAGAGACTCCGCACCCGGCGAAACATACGGCCATGGAGTTCGTGTGCCTGGAAGACCGGACGCTTGTGGACACCCACAATACCCAAGCAGTCAGAGTATTCACGGATGGCAGCAAGATTGCGGGCAAGGTCGGAGCAGCGCTGTCACTCTGGGACAGCGATGCCGAGATCAAGTCCGTCAAGCTTAGCCTGCCACCGTACTGCACGGTCTACCAGGCAGAACTTCTGGCCATATGCGTAGCCACGCGCGAAATCCTCAAGCGCAAAGAGGGAACCTTCGGTATCTATAGTGACTCAAAGGCCGCACTACAGACAGTCACAAACCAAGGTTCCCTCCACGCGCTGGCCGTGGAGGCGAGAGCGAACGTTGCCGCTGCGTTTGTCCAGAGCAAAGATATTTCTTTGTTCTGGATAAAGGCACACGCAGGGCTGGAGGGCAACGAGCGCGCAGACGATCTCGCGAAGGAGGCTGCACTCCGGTCTAAAAAGAGGCCGGACTATGACCGCTGCCCGGTTTCATTCGTCAAGCGACAGATCCGTTTGGGGTCGCTCGACGAATGGAACCGGAGGTACCAAAATGGCGAAACAGCCTCTGCTACGAAACTGTTCTTCCCTGATGCGATCGACGCCTTTAAAATTGTGAAAAAGGTGCAACCAACGGCAATCCTGACACAGATTCTCACGGGGCACGGTGGGTTCTCCGAATACCTGCACCGTTTCAAGTGTAAGGAGAACCCATCGTGCATCTGCGAACCAGGAAAGGTGGAGTCGATCGCCCACATAATAACAGAATGCCCAGTGTCTGAAAACGAGCGATACAATGCCGAGCAGAAATTAGAGCAAAGCATCAACAAAAACACCCTTGCAAGCCTAATGTCGGAAACCAAAGCCAGAAAGATCTTATTAGACTACTGCCTAAAAGTTGCTAAAAAAGTGATTGACCGGAACAAAAGCAGCTAATATTCTGTGTTTTTCCAAATATGGACGTTTCTTTTTTTTAGAATAGATATTTAGGTATAAGCATAGACAAACTTAGCATATAATTAAAACTTATAAAAATGAAACACTTTTAAAATCATAAAATAAATGTCAATTTCTACAAAATTAAATAATAAAATTAAATACTAGTAAATATATAAACGAAGCTTAAAAAGGTCTCTGACTATGTCAGGGGGACACGAGCAGAGCAGGAGTGGTTTTTAGCCGGTTCGAGTCCGGCACTACCTCGACTCTCTCACAGGAGATATTCCTGTGAGATAGTCGAGGTGTCCGTGGGGATTTTCCACTCCTGCCAAAACAATAAAAAAAAAAAAAAAAAAAAACCTGAGCGAACCTAACCTGAGCGAACCTAACCTAAGCGAACCTAACCTGAGCGAACCTAACCTGAGCGAACCTAACCTGAGCGAACCTAACCTGAGCGAACCTAACCTGAGCGAACCTAACCTGAGCGAACCTAACCTGAGCGAACCTAACCTGAGCGAACCTAACCTGAGCGCAGTTGCACTCGGTCTGTCGAGCTGGAAGCAGCAAAACCCCATGCGCTCCGCACGAAAAAATTCGTTTTAATTGGTTTTTCTCATCGGATTTCAAAGAGTGAAGTGTCTGTGGATGCGGAAATTTGTGCCGCATAAAGTGCCGTGCCTAAATCTTGCCGTTCTGCAGTGCCTGAAAAGTTATTTGCGAAAAACCCTCTTTTTAGAGGTTAAGTGGAAATAGCGTTTAACAAAAACTCAAACGCTGCGAGAACGAGATCGGCGACCCATTCCTTTTTTATTGGAATTTGGTGGACATCATTGCTCCGGACCATCTGGACCCTTCAAAATCTTCCCGACATCGCGCCTTGGCGAGTTATTCAGTTTTTTCAAAAAACCACGTGTCCTGAAAAGGCCGAAGGAGTGGAGACAGCGGCACGAAATTTAGACTCAACCTGGACTGGCTCATGAAAAGGCGAGTGCAACTATTTTTAGAATTTTAAGTTAACCACAAATGTTTTTATAACATTAATAATTTCACAAAATTGAACCCAAATAACGCTGAACCGAAGACATTTTTCAAGAATCTGCAACTGCAGCCTGTTGCGCGCTAATTAGAGGACCTTAAGTTTATATTTTCAAAATTTTTGAAACAGTCTATTCAGAGTAGTAATTAAATAACTATAAAAAACTAAAATCTTAAATTCTAACCTTAAAATATTGTTTTAAAATCTTTATTTTTTATTAATTGAAAGAGGCTTATTTACTGGTACTTACAACATTTTTTCCAAAATTTTCTGTTTAATACTTTCAAAGATATTGATTTTTATATGTTTTTCTTTAATAAATCCTTATAAATAGGAAAAAAACAATTTTTTACACCAAAATTGTCTTCAGAAAGCCCATTTGGTCTCATTTAAGCCGAAAGTTGGCCGAGATATCATCAGAGTTGCCGAATTTAGTAAAAGTCGGCCATTTTTGTTTTAAGGGATACTCGTTTGTTTTTAGGATATCTCCTGAACCGATAGACGTATGACTCTGTGGTTTTCGCATTAGGAAAGCGTATCTATTATAGAATTGTAAAATATAGTTTTCAGGCTTTTTCAGGCTGAAAACTTTTTCAGGCCTGAAACTCACATAAAACGATAGAGCAGGTGGAGCCGGTCTGCACATTGAAAGTCCGGTCTAAGTACGGCCCTCGGTTGTGGAGATATCGGTAGTTTAAACTGTCGTTTGACAGGTCGGCGGCCATCTTGCTTAGTCTAACTCAGCTATAACTCCTGAACCGATTGAGATAAATCGATTCTGGTTTCGGTTAAATTTTCTGGGGCTGACTACCTAGCCTTCCTCTCGGTTTCAGTAGATTTGGGGCTGAAAATTTTCAGAACCCTGAAACTGGTTTCAGCAGATAGAACGGGCCAAACTGAAACCAACGAGCCCAAACTCGGGCTTTCTGCGGCGGATGCAACCGGAGATATCGCAGGTCAAAGATTGACTTTGACATTTACGGCGGCCATTTTGAAAAGATTAAAACACCCATATCTCCGGAACGGTGGGTCGTGGAGGACTGGGGTTTCCTTGGTTGACTCGGACAAGATACTAGCTACTCGGGAAAATCTGTTTCAGGCGTTTTCTAGAGGAAAATTTTTTCAGCGCTGAAAATTCGCGCAGCGGGTAGGACTTGTCGAGCTCGTCCATTTAAGCCCAAACACGGGACTATTTGGTCTTGGCATTCGGGAGATACAGCTAAGTATCCATTTTTTGGCGACTATCTTTTCGAATATCCCAAAACTTTGAACGGCTGTATCTCTGGAACGCTTGAGGCTACGGAATCGTGCTTGGTGTCGTTTTTGAGGGCTCGGGAAGATCTATCCGTTGGAGCTAATAAATTGTCTCTACATAGAGAATAACAGTTTTTTCCGACATAAACCGGGAATTTGAGACCCTCACATAGAAACTCACATAAAACGATAGAGCAGGTGGAGCCGGTCTGCACATTGAAAGTCCGGTCTAAGTACGGCCCTCGGTTGTGGAGATATCGGTAGTTTAAACTGTCGTTTGACAGGTCGGCGGCCATCTTGCTTAGTCTAACTCAGCTATAACTCCTGAACCGATTGAGATAAATCGATTCTGGTTTCGGTTAAATTTTCTGGGGCTGACTACCTAGCCTTCCTCTCGGTTTCAGTAGATTTGGGGCTGAAAATTTTCAGAACCCTGAAACTGGTTTCAGCAGATAGAACGGGCCAAACTGAAACCAACGAGCCCAAACTCGGGCTTTCTGCGGCGGATGCAACCGGAGATATCGCAGGTCAAAGATTGACTTTGACATTTACGGCGGCCATTTTGAAAAGATTAAAACACCCATATCTCCGGAACGGTGGGTCGTGGAGGACTGGGGTTTCCTTGGTTGACTCGGACAAGATACTAGCTACTCGGGAAAATCTGTTTCAGGCGTTTTCTAGAGGAAAATTTTTTCAGCGCTGAAAATTCGCGCAGCGGGTAGGACTTGTCGAGCTCGTCCATTTAAGCCCAAACACGGGACTATTTGGTCTTGGCATTCGGGAGATACAGCTAAGTATCCATTTTTTGGCGACTATCTTTTCGAATATCCCAAAACTTTGAACGGCTGTATCTCTGGAACGCTTGAGGCTACGGAATCGTGCTTGGTGTCGTTTTTGAGGGCTCGGGAAGATCTATCCGTTGGAGCTAATAAATTGTCTCTACATAGAGAATAACAGTTTTTTCCGACATAAACCGGGAATTTGAGACCCTGGAGCAGTTTTTCTTGGGGAACGAGTCTATAGTGCCCAAAATTATTAAATATATAGGAACTCTACTAGATTATTCTGGTAGAGACTGACTCTACATAGAGACAAAAGTTACTTTTAACTTATTCATTTTATATTTATATTAGGGTGTACCACGAATGCTTTATTGAGCCTGACTTGTAAACTTCTCTTCTCTTTGTGACTGCTGGTTAGCATTTATTTTTTGTGTCTATTTATTGTGTTTTAGTTTTTATCTTTATCTTTATTTTTACTTTTAGGTTGGACTGCACACACTTTTACACTGTGTGTAGACCACGATCTGACATTTTACATTCACTTTTGTGTGTTTTACATCCATCCCTGACACATTCCTCTGACCATGTTGGCTAGAACACCAGCAAAATCCGCTGACGAAACGGAGAAACAAAAATCTCCCCCAAGGACGCAAACGCTCCCGTCCAAAAATTCTCCACCAAGGACACAAACGCTATCGTTCAACGTCAGACGTAGCGTCGAGAGTTTGGAAGCGGCGGCTTCAGCATCACATCACCTGACTCCAGCTACCGGCAAGACTGATGCTCAAATCTCACCGAGACAGGTTCTGTCAACCCGTTTGACTCGTTTAGCTGAAGCCAAGTCAAACGTCATAAAGGCTAAAACAAATATAAACAACTCCCGGAATCTAAAGGGAGACATTAAAACTAACGTACTGGAGGCAGTGGATAAGCTATTCCAAATAATAAAAGAAGCAGACGCTGAAATTAAAAAGCTTAAAAGGACCGGGGAGGCATCTACATCAGCCACAGCTCTGACAACACCCAATGAGACGACTGAAAAAGAGACCCCCGAAGCCAATAGTCAGATTATTGAACACCTGAAAGAGCAGAGCCGGCTAATCATAGAAAACGGTAGAAAGATAGATGATTTGCAGAACAAGATGGAAAAGCAGCACCAACAGGTTTTGAGCACAAAAACCTATGCTGAAACAACGGCAGTCCGATCCACCTTGCACCCACCTCCGCAAAACGCACTGCATTCAGTGGTCGTCACGTCTCAGGACGAAAACGACACAGGAGACCAAGTACTAACAAAAGTTAGAGAGGCTGTGGATGCCAAGGAAGGGTGGATCAGGGTGGAGAGGACTCGGAAAGGAAAGGATAGGAAAGTAATCATGAGCTGTAACACGGAAGAGGACAGACAAAAAGTGAAAATGAGGCTAGAAAAATCCGGAAAAAACCTGCTTGTAGAAGAGGTTCAAAATAGGGACCCTCTCCTGATGCTAAGGGACATCCTCTCAGTAAATACCGATGAGGATGTTCTCAAAGCATTCCGGAATCAAAACCGAGGGTTACTCCACGACATCAGTGGCTCAGACGACAGGCTTGAAATAAAATATAAGCGTAAAGCTAGAAACCCGCACACCAGACATGTTGTCATCAGCACCTCCCCCACGATATGGAGGAGAGCGATCGAAGCTGGTGCTGTATATATCGATCTGCAGCGCATTCGTGTAGTCGACCAGTCACCACTAGTACAGTGTGCGCGCTGCTTGGGTTATGGACACAGCAAAAAATTCTGCTCAGAAACAGCCGATCTCTGCAGCCACTGCGGTGGACCCCACATTAGGATGGAGTGCACCGAGTGGAAGGCGGGAAGCGAACCTACATGCCTAAATTGTGTAGCCGCTAAGCACGAATACAGTGATCATAACGCCTTCAGCACAGAGTGCCCAATTCGAAAGAAAAGGGATGCCATAGCAAGAATGTCTGTGGCGTACTGCTAAGGGCTGCCAAAACGCTAACTACAGATACCCGGTGCTCCAAAGCAATTTACAGCGCAAAAAACTCGCTACGGAAGAGATGCTAGTTGAGGCGGTGAAAAGGAAAGCAGCAATAGCGCTTTTTCAAGAGCCATATGTGGGTGGGTCTGGTTATATGAGGGCATATCGCGGAGTCAAAATCTTCCAAAATACTGGGGAAGGTACGATCAAGGCTGCGATCGCAGTCTTTGACCCAAACATGGACATAACACAATATCCCGAACTCACCACAAACAATATCGTAGTGCTGAGTGTAGCCACGAAATTATGGAATCTGACATTAGTATCGTGCTACTTCGAACCAGACCTACCCATTGGACCATACCTGGAGCACATTACCAAAATCTTCAAAGTAATCAAAGCCAAAAGAGTAATAATTGGAGGCGACGTAAATGCAAAGAGCACCTGGTGGGGAAGCCAGCTGATCGATCACAGAGGAGACGAAGTGACGGGAGTACTCCATGAACTGGACCTTCAAATACTCAACCGAGGGGAAATCCCAACCTTTGATACAATCCGAGGGAACAAGAGATACTCGAGCTATGTTGACGTGACGGCCTGCACTTCTGATCTGCTGGACCTGGTGGAAGACTGGACGGTGGTTGAAAACCTTACAAGCTCAGACCACAATGGAATTAGCTTCTGCGTTGGGCTGAAAAAGTCAAGTGGGGTAAGTGTCACCAGAACAACAAGGTTATACAATACCAAAAAAGCAAGATGGGATGAATTTCATGAGAAATTCAACCAGCTTAAAATTGATTATGAGCTCACAAATACCGAAATCAATAAAATCATAACAATAAACGAATTAGATACATTCATTGAAAAATACAACAAAGCTACTACTGAGTCATGTATGGTTGCCATACCAAAAAAGAAAAATACTGAGACACTTACCTTACCTTGGTGTACGGAGGAGCTTGCGAGGATGAAGCACGAAGTCACCACCAGGAAACGCAGAATCAGGAACGCCGCACCGATACGAAAAGCCAAAGTCTACGAGGAGTATCTGAAACACAAAGAGGAGTATGAGTTAGCAGCGAAGAAGGCCCAGATCGACAGCTGGAAGGAGTTCTGCAGTGTACAAGACAAAGAATCCCTATGGGATGGAATCTACAGGGTAATAGGGAGGACTGCGAAGAGGGAGGAAGACCTTCCATTGGAAGAAAATGGTAAGACATTGGACGCTAGGGGCTCAGTGAAGCTGTTGGCACAAACGTTTTACCCCGAGGACCTGGAAGAAAATGACAATCCAGTACACCAGGAGATACGGACTCTCGCACAAAAGGCGAACCAGGAACAGGAGGGAGATACACAAGACCCACCGTTCACCCAAACCGAACTTCTCACCGCTATAAATTCTTTCAATCCGAAAAAAGCCCCTGGTGCAGACGGGTTTACTTCGGACATATGCGGTCGTGTAATTGGAAACGAGCCAAGTCTTTTCCTAGGAATACTAAATAAGTGCCTCGAACTACATCACTTTCCACCAGTGTGGAAAAAAGCCACGGTCATAGTTCTCAAGAAACCAGGGAAAGACACTTACACGACCCCAAAATCTTATCGCCCTGTTGGACTGCTGCCCGTGTTGGGGAAAGTGTACGAGAAGATGATAGTTGCTAGGCTAAAATACCACCTATTGCCCGGACTAAGCCCAAACCAGTTTGGCTTTGTGCCGCAGCGGAGCTGTGAAGACGCCCTCTATAAGCTTATCCGCCACATCGACAGAAAGCTTCAAGAGAAAAAGATTATCACGATGGTGTCTCTAGATATAGAGGGCGCTTTTGACAGCGCCTGGTGGCCGGCGATAAAAGTCCGACTGGCAGAGGGAAACTGTCCCATCAACATCAGAAGGGTGATAGGTAGTTACCTTGAACACCGGAGAGTAACGGTAAGGTATAGTGGCGAGACGTACACAAAAGCGACCAACAAGGGCTGCGTCCAGGGATCAATAGGCGGGCCCATATTGTGGAACATCATGCTCGATCCGCTACTTAAGAGCCTAGAGCGCAGAGGATACTATGTGCAAGCGTTCGCCGACGACATAGTCATGGTTTTTGACGGTACGACGGCGCTAGAGGTGCAAGGACAAGCCAATGTCGCCCTCGAACGTGTTCGGGAGTGGGGTGTCGAAAACAAGCTCAAATTCGCGCCACATAAAACTAGCGCTATGGTTATAACACGCAAGCTCAAATTCGACACTCCACTCTTGCACATGGGCGGGATCGACATTGGCATGTCTAAGGAAGTTAAACTTCTGGGAGTCACAATTGATGAAAAACTCACGTACAACACTCACGTGGCCAACATATGCAGAAGGGCAATTGGCATATATAAACAGCTCGCAAGAGCTGCCAAAGCAAGTTGGGGTCTTCATCCAGAAGTGGTGCGCACCATATACGTAGCTGTCGTCGAACCCATAGTGCTGTATGCGGCAAGTGTCTGGGGTCCCGCTGCAGAAAAGATAAGCGTGAGAAAACAGCTGAGCACGATGCAGAGAGGTTTTGCGCAGAAGATGTGTAGAGCATATCGTACGGTCTCCTTGAATTCAGCTCTGGTCCTGACGGGAGTGCTCCCACTCGACCTTCGAATACGCGAGGCGGCCTCGCTATACAGGATCAAAAAGGGAGCGGCCGTGCCAGGGCTGGGAGACAGGGAGATCGAACGACTGACTCCAGCAATGGAAGCTCCGCACCCAGCGCGAACGTCACAGCTGGAATTGATCTGCCTTAGAGACCAGGACGACGTGGATGAGAATAGTAACTGTGCAGTCAGGATTTTTACGGACGGCAGCAAAATTGGCGGGAGGGTTGGCGCAGCGCTCTCTATGTGGGAGGGCGATGTGGAAACAAAGACCGTCAAACTTTGCTTGCCGTCATACTGCACAGTATACCAAGCAGAACTACTCGCCATATGTGTGGCCACGAGGCAAATTAGGAAACATGCGTCAACTACATTTGGCATCTACAGCGATTCGATGGCGGCCCTACAAACAGTCACTAACCTCGGCGCCCTCCACCCCTTAGCCACAGAAACGCGTGAGAACATAACCAATCTTTCTCAGCAGAGCAAAGCTGTGTCTTTGTTCTGGATCAAGGCTCATGTAGGATTGGAGGGCAACGAGAGGGCCGACCAACTGGCCAAAGAAGCCGCCGTCGCTTCAGCCAAAAGAAAGCCCGACTACGACCCGTGCCCCGTCTCCTTCGCAAAGCGGACGCTCAGGATGGAGTCGCTTCGGGAATGGGGCGAAAGGTATGAGTCAGGCGAAGTGGCAAAGATTACCAAAATGTTTCTTCCAAACGTGGCCACTGCCTATAAAGTCGTCAGAAAGTTTGAGCCAACCTGTCAAAGCACACAACTGTTTACTGGCCATGGAGGAATTTCGGAGTATCTGCATCGATTTAAATGCAAAGCTAGTCCAGCGTGCATATGTGATCCAAACGTCAGTGAGACCGTCCCCCATATTATACTAGAATGCCCAGTATTTTGTAAGGATAGGATTAATATAGAGCACAAAATAGACACAAGCTTAACGGTAGAGAACATTAAAGATATTATGATAGGAAGTTACAGGCAGGAGTTTTTGGATTACTGTTTAAAATTGTTATATAAAGTAATAGATAGAAATAAGACCTAGTTAATAGTATAATAATATGATATTGTAAAATATCGTACACATTATATTTATAAACCAATTGTAATAGTTAGAATAATTAGCAAGTAGTTGTAAACGTAACCTAAAATATAAGCTAGAATAAGAAAAATAAGTAAATGTAGGCTAAAAATTCTAGATTGTTAAGGTGGTGGGTAGATGGTAAAGATAGTATAGTCATAAGATTCAGAAAAAGAGCATAAGCCCGAGCGGCACAGCCCAAAAAAAAAAAAAAAAAAGAAAGATAAGCAATTGGCGGTTTTTTAGCCGGTACAGTCCGGCACTGTCTGGGTCCTCCCTTCCCAGGCGTCCATGACGGATTTTTCCACCTTTTGCAAAAATAAAAAAGTAAACACAGGCTTTGACTTCAGTCAAAGGAATAAGTAGTAAAAAAAAAAAAAAAAAAAAAAAAAAACCTAACCTGAGCGAACCTAACCTGAGCGAACCTAACCTGAGCGAACCTAACCTGAGCGAACCTAACCTGAGCGAACCTAACCTGAGCGAACCTAACCTGAGCGAACCTAACCTGAGCGGTCGATATCTTCACTTCTAGACGTGCGATTTTGAAGCTGTTTTCAGCGGATTTAGACTAAACTAGGCCTCCGCCTACGTACTGACCATATCGCACGCACACACGCGCGTCAGGACTACATCCCTTACCGCACTTAGGAATTTTTCGACTTTTTCAAAGTAAATTCTCAAAATTTAGTGTTTTTTCCAAATTTTTTGCAAAAATAGCATCAGTTTATAGTATAAATAGTACTCACCCTTCATCCCTGAATTCTGGTTCGCGATCCGTGTCCCGGTCTCCAGGCTGTGGGGTGAAAATCAAAATTTTTTGGTTCAAAAACTGGTTTTTTGACCAAAACTCAAAATTTTTGTTCGGCACCTACCCTGTTTTATTCCATATTCAGCTAGCCCGCGCGGAGACGCGTCTCTGGACACCTCGCCCGCGCCCCTAGCTCGAAAAAATTTTGCCCACTCACCCGCCCTCTGGTCTATAGGAAGGTAGACGTGGGATTTTCGGCAAAATTTTATTTTTCATATTTAGCTTCTACTTTAGGCCTGTAAATAGGTGTTGTGTAGGGATAGCTCGTTTTTAACCATCCTGACCAAGATATTAATATTTTAATCTTTTAATTTTTTAATTTTTAATAATCCTATTGTGACAGTCTTCTGTGAATAGGAGACTATAATTATACGACATTGTTTTATTTTTACTGATTTTATAGTCTAATACTTACTGTGCTTCCCCCCCTTTACAGGGACACAGAGGTATCCAGTGTTCATCTGACACAGCTCTCCTCCCGAGCGGACACTATTGACCGGGCCCCCACTTTACAGGGGTTCGTTTTCACTGCGCTGCTCGAGACTCAAACATGTTCCTAACCCCATCCGCTACCTTGAGGACTTTAGGCTCCGGAGGCTCGGCGGGATCGTCGGAGAAGGCGGGGCCTTCGCCTGCTGACGCGAGGAGGAGAATCTCTTTTGGAGAAGTCACTCCTTCCGCCTCTCAGGGGGGCCGTACCTATCCGGGGACTCGCCGAGCTCCTGTGGACGCTCCAGCACCGCTCAAAAAGTCTGAGGCGCGGTACCGCAGTCGTATTGAGGAGGCGAGAGCTTGCCTAAACAAAGCTAAGCTTAATTTAGGCAACTCTCGTAACCTCAAAACTGACATAAAAACCGCAGTACTTGATGCCATAAACAGACTTTTTGAGCTGGTGAAGGAGTCTGAAAAAGACAGGGCTCCTCTCGCACCTGCAGCCGTACCGGCACCCGCGCCCACCGCTGACCCCGTTCCCCAGTCCAACCCTGAGAGCCTTGTTAGCCAGACTGAGCTCGTCAGGACTATGAAGGAGCACATAACCTTAATTAAGGAGAACTCCGACGAGTTTGTTAAACTGCGAGACAGTCTGGCTAGCAGGGAATGTGTTGGGGAGAAGACTTACGCGAGTGTAGCGTCCGTCAGTAAGAGCCACACTGGGGCACAAACCCTGGAGCGAACGACGCTGCACTCCGTGGTTGTCTCCTCGACACAGGATATGGATACGGGGGACGAAATTCTGGAAAGAATCAGAAAAGCGGTGGACGCGAAGGAGGGCTGGGTGCGGGTGGAGAAAGTGAGGAAGGGGAAGGACAGGAAAATAATAATGGGTTGTGCCACCAAAGAGGAGAGAAGAAAAATTAAGGAGCGATTGGAAGCGGCCGGAGGGAACCTTGTCGTCGAGGAAGTGACGAACCGCGACCCGCTTCTGGTTCTTAGGGACGTGCTGTCAGTGCACAGCGATGAAGAAGTACTGAAGGCCCTTAGGAACCAGAACCGGGAGATTTTTCACGACCTCGACGACAAGGAACAAAGAATGTCCGTGAAGTTTAGGAGAAAGTCGAGGAACCCGCACGTCAATAGCATTGTGCTGAGCGTGTCTCCCACGGTCTGGAGGCGGGCACTCTCTGGAGGCAAGCTCCGCATTGACCTCCAGAGAGTGCGCGTTGAGGACCAGTCGCCTCTGGTGCAGTGCACCCGCTGCCTAGCATATGGTCACGGCAAGCGTCTCTGCACGGAGCCTGTTGACCTGTGCAGCCACTGCGGCGGTCCACACTTAAGGGTGGACTGCCCAGTCAAACTCAGTGGCGAGGCAGCGGTGTGCGTGAACTGCACTAGGGCCGAGAGGGGGGAACGCCAGCACAATGCGTTTAGTAGTGAATGCCCGGTACGCAGGAAGTGGGACGCATTCGCCAGAGCATCAATAGCTTATTGCTAAAGTTGTCAATGCGCCCACTTCCGCGTACCACGAGGTGATCACCAATTCGGCACAACCAGATGGCAGTCGCATAAATCGAACCACTGGGGCTGTCAAGAGTAAAAACTGCAACTTGAGTCAGTTTCATGAGAAACTGGCTCAAGTTATACGAGAACCGAAGACAGCCCTAGTGGCTTCGTTAAGTTGTGTCGAATTGATCAGATTTGAATTTTATTCTATCTTAAAAATTTGATATCAAACTATATACTGAGAATATGGCACCGATATCAAGATATATATAATATTTATCAATAAGTTATAAATTGTAATTAATAAATGAAGGATATAAGTATTAACATAGATTGTAGTATTATTAATAGTCGAAATTCATAAAATATAAAATAGATAAGTAGTAGAATAAAGTAGAATAAACAGTAAACAATAAAAGTAAAACGTAAACAATAAAGAAAAATTAATACTGGTAATTGAATAGATAATAATTTAAAAAGTCAAAATATAAATAAATAGAGCGGGGTCCATTCGGCCTCCTAAACTTCAGAGACATGAAAGGCAAACCTCCGATACAAAGGGCTCTAATCATGTTAGAGGGACACTGGCTGGGGCAGGAGTGGTTTTTAGCCGGTTCGAGTCCGGCACTACCTCGACTGTCTCACAAGAGAAATTCCTGTGGGATAGTCGAGGTGTCCGCGGGGATTTCCCACATCTGCCAAAACAAAAAAAAAAAAAAAAAAAAAAAAAAAAAAAAAAAACCTAACCTGAGCGAACCTAACCTGAGCGAACCTAACCTGAGCCTGCACGGAACCGGTTGACCTGTGCAGCCACTGCGGCGGTCCACACCATAGGGTGGACTGCCCAGTCAAAGATCTTGGCGAGGCAGCGGCTTGCGTGAACTGCACCAGAGCCAACCTGGGGGAGCACTCGCATAATGCGTTCAACAAAGAGTGCCCAGTACGCAGGAAGTGGGACGCATTTGCGCGTGCAACCATAGCGTATTGCTAAAGTTGTCGATGCGCCCACTTCCACGTACAAAGAGATGACCAGTTTGACACAACCAGATTGCAGTCGCATTAAGCGAACCACTAGGGTTGGCTTAACGGAAGGGGCTGATTGGAGTCACTTTCGTGAGAAAGTGGCTAGAATTATGCTAGACTGTAAGTCAACTCTAGTGGAATCGACAAGCTGTGTCAAACTGGTCGAAAACCTTGGCTGTTATTGTTTTGTAAGATCGGCGGTTAAAAATAACTATGATATTCAGTTATATACTGAGTATATAGTATGTAATATCATAACATAAAACCAAAACTGACTAATGAAAAACAAAGCAATAACAGGAAAGCAAAAAACGAGAAATACTGAAAGGGTATAAAAAATAGGGTCAATTATCTGCAAAATTAAATAACAAAGGTTAAGTTAAGATATAATGTAGACTTGTAAATATATGTTAAAGTAAAAATTAAAAGTAAGTCAAATTTTAGTAACATATGTAGTAAATAAATAATAGTAGTAATAATAATAATAGTAATTAAACAACTAGTGGAATCTTATAATAAAAGTTGGATACAGTTAAAAACACATAGCTAGCAAACATTTAAGCGCACCGAGCGTGGTCTCTTCGGCCTCTTACCAATAAAACGCGAAACAAGGCTTAACACAGTGAACAAGGTCTCTGATAATGTCAGAGGGACACTGGCGGGGCAGGAGTGTGGTTTTAGCCGGTTCGAGTCCGGCACTACCTCGACTGTCTCACAGGAGAAATTCCTGTGGGATAGTCGAGGTGTCCGCGGGGATTTCCCACTCCTGCCAAAAAAAAAAAAAAAAAAAAAAAAAAAAAACCTGAGCGAACCTAACCTGAGCGAACCTTTTATTACCAGAATAATGTAACTTTTAGTATAGCCTTGAGTTACTACAATTATGTTAGTTCATACTTATGTTAAAAGATCACACAAGATTTTGAGCATTCAATATTATTGTCATACGAGACACGTACAAATCCTTGAAATATTATTCAAAACTCACGCATTTTTCAGCTATAGACTTCTTCAAAGCTTATCAAAGACCCATACAGGTTAAAACCTTTAAGTTGCATAATTATTATTAAAGACATACAAGTCCCAACAATTAACTTTACGATAATATTAAAGTCGCGTACATTTCTAGAATGTGAACTTCATAAAATATTATTAAGATCCTATGAAAAAAGGCACATACCTACATCATACAAAGTCCAACTAATTTCATAATTATAATTGAAAACACATACAGGTCTCAACTATAAATTTCGTATTTTATTGTATTTTAAGACACCGACATGTTCAACTTTAAACTTCATAAAATACCTACTGTTGAAAACACATACATGTCCATCTAATTACTTCATAAAATATTGTTGAAAACACATACATGTCCAACTTTAAACTTCATGATATATTGTGGTAAACACATACATGTCCACCTTTAAACGGCATAAAATATTTTAAAAACACATACATGTCTAACTTTAAACTTCACAACATATTGTGGAAAACACATATATATGTCCAGCTTTAAACTCAATTAAAATTGTTGAAAACATATGCATGTCCATCTAATTACTTCATAAAATATTGTTGAAAACACATACATGTCTAACTTTAATTTTCATGATATATTGTGGTAAACACATACATGTCCACCTTTAAACGGCATAAAATATTTTTAAAAGACATACATGTCCAACTTTAAACTTCACAACATATTGTGGAAAACACATACATGTCCAACTAATTACTTCATAAAATATTGTTGAAAACACACACATGACCAACTTTAAACCTCATAATATATTGTGGTAAACACATACATATCCACATTTATACGGAATAACATATTTTGAAAACACATACAAACTCAATTAAAATTGTTGAAAACACATACATGTCCAACTTGTACATAAAATAATATTGGAGACGCAATGGCTTATTTAAGTAGTCTACATGATGAAGTTCAAACTAAAATCTTTAAATTATTCTCAATTTTTTTTTTAAATTTTTACATTCATGTCATTTCATTAGTATATCATTGTATTAAAATCTTGCAATGGAAGCCACACCCACAAAAAATTAATAAATAAATGTAAGTAGGTACAACGTATAAAGTTACATTTCGACAATCAAATGCAATCGTTCCGTAACCGTAATATTAGGTACATTTAATTTAGCATTCCTAGGAACCTAAAAATACACATTTCGTTTCAAAAGGGACTGTTCATAATCTTAATAATCAATTCCTAGGAACAACCAAGATTTAATTTAGTGAACAATCAAAATACAGACACGATCTGACTTTGCATAAAAATTCTCTTATCTCCATCTTCAAACTCTTAAGGTATTTGGATTGATAGATTAATCTAAATGGTTCTAAATCTTAAAAGTTTCTTAAACCTTACAATACAGTTGTGATCATATCACGATTTATTTAATTTCATTAAAAATCTACTGATTTTATTTTTCAACTACCCTCCGAAAAATAAAACTGATGAACAGTTATGAACAGTCAGGATAGCATGATTGCAATTCGAGTTACCATGGGGTGGATAAACATGATTGCCTTATACGTTTTGATAAATTATTACAAAGCATCAAAATATAATATAATCATGGTACTTACGTTCAAGATGTCACCAACCACTTTGTAGGCTTGAATTTACGATGTCACTTCTGAGTTTTTATAAATTAAAGACTTGGATAGAATCTATAATTATTTATATTATTTATATTGGCTATTCCTAATATCTCCTTTTCGGCTATTTCTAACCGTTATGAAGTTACAGCCCTTTCAGTTTTAGGTGAGGTTGGGGAGGGGAGGGTACACAAATTTCAACGCCCCTCAATAATAAAGTATTTCAACGCATCTCAATAATAAAGTATAGTAAAAATCAAAATGCCGCTAAGTGCCCAAGTTTCCGAGATACGGTGGGGGAGGGGTGAAGGGGGGGAGTTTTGAAAAATAATTTTTCTAACAATCAGCCCCTTTATATGCATCTGAAAAAAAAATGTTCCAAGTCTCTTAACTTCCTAGATCCGACTAAAGGGGGGGCGAAGGGGGGCAAGGGAGTATCTTTGAAAACTGGATTTTACTTTTCCGAGCCTCCTCTATACGAATCTGAAAAAAAAACATGTTCCAAGTCTTTTCGTTTCTGAGATACGGTAGGGAGGGGTAAGAAGGGGGGCGAAAGGGGAGGTTTGGCACTTTTCCCATTGGTTTTAGAGTTATTTGTTTACGAATCTGTCAAAAAATACCCCCCTCCCCATCCACCATCTGGGAGAACAATAATGTCAGTCAGTCAGTGAGTGAGTGGTAATCGAGCTTTATATAATATCACGGTGGGGAAAGCTTAGACTCCATAAAGGAACACTGTCTACAAATATTGGTGCCATCCGCCGCCATATTATCTTTCATTCTCTAGCCATCACATCGCTGTGCGATACGATTCTTCATTGTTGGTAGATAGATAGGTGGGTATTTAAAATCACACACAGCATTTGACTCAAAAACCAAACGTTTATTTCTATTAAACTATATAGGTACAGAAACTTAAAAACTTTCTAGAGTCCAGTCGTCCATTCACAAAGTATTATGGTTGAGGAGAAGAATGGACAAAAAAACTCCTCACTCTATTTTAAATCGTATTACAGTTCTCATTTTCTGGAGTTCAGAATAGAAGACTTCTTCTTCTTCTTCTATTTTATGGATGATACGACTTCTGCATGACGATATGTCCTGTTGCGTCGCGGTAAAAGGCGAGCAATCAGACTTTTTTAATGTCACCTGTGGCGTCAAGCAAGGCGTTCTTGCACCAACACTCTTTGCCCTATACTTTGCCGTCGTCATTCGAGAAACACTGAACCGTATTTCAGAAGGCATTCGAATTCGTTTCCGAACCGATGGCAATTTATTCAACCTTGCCAGACTGAAAGCCCGAACAAAAGTCTCTTATGTTTTAGTTCTGCAATAAAACACTTTTTTTTTTTTTTTTTTTTTTATACCACGATTACAGAGATTATGTACGCTGATGACCTGTGCTTTGTGGCGGACACTTGCGACAGTTTGCAGACGCTGATAGCTAGCCTCAATAACGTCTGTTGTAAGTTCGGTCTTTCAATAAACGTCAAAAAATCTGAAGTTATGGCTATGAACGTAGACGAACAGCTGTTAGTTCCTGACATCCTAATTGGCAGTGGCAAGCTGAAACAAGTCGAAAGCTTCAAGTATTTAGGCAGTATAATTACCAGTAAAGGGGATCTTGACACAGAAGTTAATCAGAGAATATGTGCTGCAGCAGCAGCTTTTGGCAAATTGCAGACCAAAGTTTTCAGCTCGCACGATTTGAAGCTCAAGACCAAGATATCTGTATACATGGCAATAGTGCTTCCAAATCTTTTGTATTCGTCGGAAACGTGGTGCCTGTATCGTAGACATATAAAGACCTTGGACAAATTCCATCTCAAATGCCTCCGAAACATAATGAACATCAGATGGTCGGACCGTGTTAGAAACACTAACGTTTTAAGGCAGGCCAAGGTCCTTGGAATAGAGGCCTACTTGATGAGACGTCAGCTAAGATGGTGTGGGCATATTTCTAGGATGCACGAAGACAACATAATATCGTTCACTTCAATAAACACTTATAATTACTTAGTATTTCAATTGGTTTGCTAATCCTAAGCTAACGAGAAAACTCGTTGCCTGCACGTGTCCATTTTGATTAGTCGGAAGTGACAGACCCACCGAGTGCAGACAATGCAGTGATTCATTACATCGTAAGTTCATTAAAACTTACACACAGTACCAGAATACTTCACAATTAATTAAACAATACTAATATTCACAAATGCAAAGTTCAAGCTAAATTACTCGTTTCATTACTTTTTACACTTGTTTTTAAAACCATTTCCGGCAGATCGAGGGCAGGTCTAATTAATACTAAGAACAGGTATTTCACTAACAAATTGCTTTGTAAATAAGCTTGTTACTTTTTGGTTTGTAGTTAGTTTTAGGAAAACTGATTTAGTTGTAGTTTCGAATTATAAATTGAGTTATTGACCATTAAAATCATACTTGGCGCCACATTCCACAACACTGTGGAATGTTGCCATACAAACAAATCGTAGTGCCAAAAGAGCAATAACATATTGGTAAAATCCTAATTTTCATAAAATAGTTGCTTATCTTAATTTTAACTGTAGTTCTAAATAAAGACTTTTGTTTAATAAATTACTCTCTAAATTGTCACTTGAAGATCTAAGTACTAGTTAATACAAAAGCCAATAGATGGCGCTTAACTCTTCTATTAATTAGATTAAATCTTAGCAGATAGAGACTCTTGCGGCGACATAGTATAATGATGACTAGCTGTTGTCGCCCGCGTGAAGTTCTGTTACTGTCCCACTGGATCATACTAAAGGGATAAATATTATCCTACATGTTAATCCAGGTTATAAACTATCTATGTGCCAAATTTCATAATCATCACAATTATTATCATCACCATCACTATCACGATCACCATCATTATCACAATCACCATCACCGTCATTATCACAATCACCATCACAGTCAGTGAATTACGTTAGCTGCAATCGGGGGATTGAAAGGAAACCAAAGATGACTACTTAAATTATATTAAAGTAAAAGAATTACATTAACTATAGCCTAAACTAGCCTAGCTCCTATTCGAAGTGTGAATATGGAATGAATCTCCTCTTAGTTTCTCGTTATTAGCTAATCTTAGGTACGTACAATGAAGTGCTTGTCTCGACTCTTTACTTCCGTACGGTTCCACCTTGAAACTTTGAAATTATTGGGTGCTGAGACGGTCATTTCCGTATTGCGAGGTCGATCGCTCGTTGCCCGCGCGTCACCAAGTGCGGCGTCAGCGTCTGGCTGTTTCCCTTATGCAGCGGCGTGTGAGTCGCGAATCGGGGTCTAGGTCGTGGGTAGCGCTGCGCTTAACAAGTGTGACAACAGTAAATGAATTGTTTATTTATTTAAATTTTGATTGTCAAATAAGCTTTAAAACATTTAAAGATAGCAAAAAAATGTTAACATGTGCTAAAAGCACACTTAAATACGTTTAGAAGGCAATACAAACATACAATTTGAAAAATACTTTTTTTTCTTCCAAATACTTTTTTTTTCCTATTCAAACCATTTTATACGTTTTTTTTTGTATAAAAAAGTTGGCAACCCTAGCTTTAATATACCTGAAAGAAATAATTAAATAGAGCGTGGTCTTTTCGGCCTCAAACCAATAAGTCGCAAAACAAGGCATAACAGAGTAATCAAGGTCTCTGATCATGTCAGAGACTAGCTACGCAGGAGTGGTTTTAAGCCGGTTCGAGTCCGCTCACAAGAGATATTCCTGTGAGATAGTCGAGGTTTCCGTGGCGATTTCCCACTCCTGCCCAAACAAAAAAACAAAACCTAACCAAATTGTTAGTCCACACCCACAGTGGAGCGCCCATGCCAAAACCCGAACTGACCGTCATGCATTTCGAGCCCCACTCTGTACAAGTGGCCGACGAGGCGGGCAGCAACTATCCGCTCAAACAGCTTAAAAGTACCGGTATGAAATTGTGTTTAAAGACGGGGAGAAGCAATCATAACATCATAATTATACAAATTGTGTTTTATCAGACTCAATTCATATCAATGCACTTAGCCTAGATTTATAAATATGAGAGTACTGAAAATGTACGACCTAATCTACATAATTACAATAATGTACCTATTATTTTATTTATATGAATCTGGTTTGTCTCTCGATTAAAACGGTATCGAGATTAGATATTCTTAACAGTCATAAAAGGCAGTTTAGCCGGCGTCATTGTACAGTAGATCGCATCGCGATGAGGTCGCTACTCCTGCTGCTCGTGATCGCCTGCGCGGGCGCCGACCGCTACCACCCGGCGGACCCCGGCAGCCGCGCGGCCGCCGCCAACCGCGCCGAGACCAACTCCGCCTTCTGGACGGGCGAGGCGCAGGCTGCCATCAACGCGCGTCTGGCGCACGAGGAGAGCGTGAAGAAGGCGCGCAACGTGGTGATGTTCCTGGGCGACGGCATGTCCGTGCCCACGCTGGCCGCGGCGCGCACGCTGCTAGGCCAGCGACGCGGCGCCACCGGCGAGGAGGCCAAGATGCACTTTGAGAGTTTCCCTACGGTTGGGATGGTTAAGGTAAATTAAAATTATTCGCGTGTGGGTTGCTAACTCTTTCTATGAAATAACCCACGACTGCTTGCATTTCTAATGGTATACATTTTGATAATTATATATCATTCATTGCATTTTTTACTCTGTCGAGTTTTTGAAACCTATTATTAAATAAATGTTATTTGCATTTTCACCAAAATCCTTCGGATTGCGATCAAAAAGTGTGTCTGGCAAATTAGCGTGCATATATTCCGATCATGTTTCAGACGTACTGCGCAGACGCCCAAATCGCAGACTCTGCGTGCACCGCCACCGCGTATTTGTGCGGAGTTAAAACTTCGTACGGTGCTATAGGAGTGAACGCGGCCGTGCGGCGCAGCGACTGCGAGGCTTCCATGAACAGGAACACGCACGTGCAGTCCATCGCCGAGTGGGCGCTGGCAGACGGCCGCGATGCAGGTGAGCTCTCGCTCTATTAGTCTAAGCAGGTGCACCTTCATCAGTATTTAACGTTATCTGTTATTGTAGTAAATATTGTGTAAAAAGACCGAAATCGCTCGTTGAGCGAAACGGCACGCCTAAACGCACAGTGGTAGTTTCAAAACAGACACGATTGGCTTGAGTTTTTTAACTTATTGACGCTCATATTACATTATTGAAGTCTCGTCAAGGGCGTTGATGTTGAAATGAAAATTCAAGATGGTGGTTGAGTTTGTTTCTTTCGTTTTCATGTTTCTCGTAGGCACTGATGCTGATAGTGAGAACAAAATGAAAATCATAGATGGTAGCTATAAATTTTTTAGTTGTAATCCCAGCCATACAGTGTACGTAGGTACCTAGCAGTTTTCTTCTATCTCGGTATTGTTTGTGTAGGTATAGTGACGACGACGCGCATTACGCACGCGTCGCCGGCCGGCGTATACGCCAAGGTGGCGGACCGCGACTGGGAGTACAACCAGCAGGTGCAGGACGACGGCTTCGACACCGAGCGCTGCCCCGACATCGCGCTGCAGCTCATACACAACCATCCCGGCAACAAACTCAAGGTATTTAAACTACAAACCGTATTCGTAACTCGCAATAGCTGTAGTGCATGTAACTGCATCGATTTACCAAAAAATAGTTCCTTCAACAACAGTTCGGAGTTAGAACGGAAGTGGACACCCCACTTGCGAAGATTTACCTAAAAGGTGATTGAGTGCGCTCTCTATGTTTTCATTTAAATGAGGTCTGAAGTGAACTTCAACACACAATTCACACAGTTCTCAACATTAGAACGCTTGTTTAAAAACTTTACAGGCAGACTAACAAAAGAATGATGTGTTCTGACTCTGCATACATGCTGTACCGTAAATTATCACATTGCACACCGAAATCCAGAAACTTACCTAAACAGTATAGTACGAGAATCGTTCGGCCCTTTCGTCTCCAAATTAAGAGCCACATTATAGTTTACCTTTTGTGCCCTTATTACAAATAATTACATGCATGGACATTAAACTTTGTCGGTGAAATGTGTTTTCTGAAAGTACAATACACACTCAGCTTAAACCCTAAAATATCAATATACTTAGGCGAAATTTAAGTTCTGTTAAAATTTCCTTTTTCATTCAGGTTATTTTAGGTGGTGGTAGGCGAAGCCTTTTGCCAACTGACGTTGTCGACGAAGAAGGATTAAATGGGAGACGTACAGACAACCGCAACTTAATAGAAGAGTGGAAGCAAGACAAAGTAGACCGCGCAGTAACCCATGAATATGTTTGGAACCGTGAGCAGCTAATGCAAGCCAACAATAGCCTGCCTGAGTACCTTTTGGGATTGTTCGAGAATAATCATTGTCAGTATAATATGGAAGCTAATTTGGAAACGGAACCCACACTAGAAGAGATGACAGAGGTGGCAATTCGTTCTTTGAGTCGTAACGAGAAGGGTTTCTTCTTGTTCGTAGAGGGAGGCCGCATCGATCACGCGCATCACGACAACCTCGTGGAGCTAGCACTCGATGAGACACTAGAGATGGACAAGGCCGTGGCGCGTGCCGCGGAGATGCTGTCAGAGGACGACTCGCTCATCGTGGTGACGGCAGACCACTCGCACGTCATGGCCTTTAACGGGTATTCTGGACGTGGCCATGACATTCTTGGTCCCTCCAGAGACGTGGATGAGGACACTATGCCTTACATGACGCTGTCATACACCAACGGCCCAGGCTTTCGTGCGCATGTGGATGGTGTTCGACCCAACGTAACTGCTGAGGAAAATTTCCGTAAGAATTTGTAAATGTTCATGTAAAGAAAAATGTTGTAAATGTGAAAGGTATGTGGAGTAATGTGCTCTTGCCTCGCAGGTGAACTAGAATGGGAGTCTCATGTCGACGTACACCTTGAGTGGGAGACGCATGGCGGCGACGACGTGGCAGTGTTCGCGCGCGGGCCGCACCACTCCATGTTCACGGGGCTGTACGAGCAGAGCCAGCTGCCGCACCTCATGGCGTACGCCGCCTGCATCGGGCCCGGCCGACACGCTTG
This sequence comes from Xestia rhomboidea, assembly GCA_963853795.1. Classification (NCBI taxonomy): domain Eukaryota; kingdom Metazoa; phylum Arthropoda; class Insecta; order Lepidoptera; family Noctuidae; genus Xestia; species Xestia rhomboidea. The sequence continues at coordinate 193,198 of OY970775.1, forward strand.
TAGTGGCGCTACACCAGCTGCGGCCGCACCTGCTGCTTTTGTCACCATACTTGTACTATTAGCTTCTCATTTTTAACCGACTTCAAAAAGGAGGAGGTTCTCAATTCGTCGGAACCTTTTTTTTTCTTTTTTTATGTATATTCCCCGATATCTCGAAGATGGCTATACCGATTGGATTTTTTTTTGTTTGAAAGGGTATACTTCCCAGGTGGTCCCATGATCATGAAGTCAGGATCTGTGGATGGAATCCTGGAGAAATAGAGATAACTCTTCAAATTTTATAGGCACACTTGAAGCAATTTGTGTCGTTTTTGGAAGAGTACTTTCTCGAAGTGGTCCTATTCCGGTGAAGATCTGATGAATAACTTCGGAGATAGGCAACGGAAATCTTTAAAAAATGATAGCAAATGGACTGGGATTGCTGAAATGTTATGTCTGGCTTTTGTTTACAACAGTTCATAACATAACATCACGTCAGTACGCTGTGAAGGGGTAAGCACTTGTGAACCACAAAAAAGTGAAAAACAAAAAATAAAACCCAAAACCCAAACACAAACACAAAAAAGTGAAAAATAACTTAAGCTTCAGAAGTCGGTGACAAAAAAACTAAATCAATCAAACAAAGGTCACCGACTTCTGAAGCTAAAGTTATTTTTCACTTTTTTGTGTTTTTTAAAGACGGTTTTTATTTTTTGCAAAAAAGTTTTTATTTAATGATCGTTCATTTAATTTACGCTATATAATGTTTTATTAAATATACATGTAGTCGTAATAAAACATAACGGGTGTTAAAAATACATCACCATGCCAATAATTGTCACATAACTTTCCCATAATTTAACGTGTTGAACATTAGGTAATAATAAAGACTGACTAATGTATAATATTGTTTTACTTACATAATTATTTTGATGCTCCTTCTTCATACGACATTATTTTTAAAAAGAATGCACTTTTTCTTTTAATTTCGTTGTACAGGGTGACTGGATCTCGACCCACCACAGCAAATTCGCATATTATAGACTAAAATCATTTCATCCAATATGGGTCCCGATTATTGCAGACAATATTATGTTCCGTATTAGAATTTATTTTTTGTTTTATTTGTGTGTATTGATAATGACATTGTTTTAATGTTGTAGTAATTAAATTGCTTTCTACACTTCAGGACTGAACTTGTTTTTTTCTTTTCATCTATACATATAATAAAATCATTGAGACCAAAAAATCTGTACATTGAAGATTTAAAAAAAAAACCAGCCAGGGTGACTTAAAATAAGTAACTGAACATATTAAAACCATTAAAAAAAAATTGTTTGATTGTTTGTTTGACCGCGCATCACGTAAAAACTGCTGAACCGATTTTGTTGAAATGTTCACAAATCTGTTTAAATACATTCAGAATAAAGTCAAAGTCAAAGTCAAAACATTTATTGCGAACCAAGTGTACAATGTGGTGTTATGTTATGTTAGTAGTACTTATGACTTAGCAGCCTTTTACAAGCATTGCAATTTCATATTATATTTAATTTTAATTTAAATTAGCATGCATTAAACATTGTTATTATGTTATCATTTTATTTTATGTTATTACAATTCGATTCAAAATTTAAATGTCAATAAAGTGAATTTAATACAATTTATATATAATAGTTATGTCAAAAGTTAATGTCAATAAATGAGTTTAATACAAATAAATAAAGGTAATGTCAAAATTATAATGTCATTTAATACAATTATTCAGGAAAGTCAATATCATCATTTTCAGGTAGCACGAATTTTAATTTGATATGTAGTTAAATATAGACTCAATCTTACTGTTTGAAATAGGACAGATCGCCACTTTTGTACATAACATTTAAGCTATAGAAATTTTGGTGTTTTTTTTAAAGGGGGTGAAAAGGGGGGGTAAAGTTTGTATGAAAAAAAAATTTTGATTGTTCTAGAATCATGAAACTCAGAATAAATACTTATTAATAAAAATAAAGAAATACCTGTTTTAGCATTTTTTTTATTTCTTATCCAGATACGCAAAAAAGAGGGTTTTGTGTTTAAAATTAATAAACTTCAAACACCTATACAATCAAAACCAATGAAGTATAACCTTTCAAAGTTGCTACATATACTTCATATCTAATACAGGTAAATATAATTTCTCAGTTTTCTTGAAATTTGATTTTGAGGTGAATACGCACAAAATAGCGGAACTCAAGAAAATCAGCTTTCCTCGGTATAAGTAGTTGGTACGAAATGTTTGTGCGCGCATCACTTCAAAACTACTGCATAGATTTCTTTGAAGGCTTCTTCAATATTTAGGCTATATATTATCACGCCACTTCCTCAAGCGGGTAGGCAATTTTGCACTATGTCCGTATACTTCAATTGTTTGACGTTTCAGTCATGACGTAAGTACATGAGAACGGCAATTTGTAGCTTATGTCTACGAAATAAATAGCAAACAGCTCTGCAAACTACGGGGTTGCAGGTTCTAACCCCTCACTTTTTGTGATTTGTTAATTTTTTTTTTGATGCTATTATATTGCCTATATTTCTTTTTGTATTTAAATTGTTCGCATTTCTAAATTTCTTATATTTTTTCGTGAAATATTTTTCCAAAAAGTAATAGAGAAGTATGGAAGAATGAATACAATCATGCTGCGCCGACCCCAAATAAATTGGGATCAGGGCAGGAGTATGATGATGATGATTTCTCCAAAAAGTAGTATAGCGAACATCAGAAGCCTGATGAATTCACGTGTTCTTGACGTGCAAGAACTGTGCTGTGCTATTCGCAATAATCAATAATCCATACGCAGTTTACGTAGATTATATTGACAGCTATATTGTTATTGGCCTCATTCCATGCACCTTGGTGAGAATTTAAGATCTGGCTGGACTGTCATCGAAGATCTGACGATGGAGACAAAAGTCAGTTGCAAGCTGCTATATCGTGTTTGGGCTCATTTCTTGGACCTTGATGAGAACTATAAACTTAGCTAGAGTATGACTTTCATCGAAGGTCGACGATGGAGACAGAAGGCAGTTGCAGGTCATCAAGAGTTTACAGCATCTATATCGTGTTTGGGCTCATTTTATGCATCTTGATGAAAACTTTCGACCTAGCTGGAGTATGACTGTCATCAAGTGTCTAAGGATGATAACGTAAGGCTGAGGAGGCTGGCGAGGAAAGCCCTTATTTAGAAAAACAGAATATTTTTGCGATTAATGAAAATATTTCAGAGAAATTAAATTGTTACCTACTTGATTCTGTATGTACTATACCTAATATTATTTTTTATTTTTTTTATTTAATTCACAAAACTGATGTACAATTACAAAAGCAACAAAAAAGTTACAACACAGAATTTCTGATTGACATCTACTAGATGTGAATCTAGCATGCAAATAAATAAAACTTACAAATTGTGAACTTTTCCAACAATTATGAAAAAGTTTTGGGAGAGAAAATTAAAAATATGTCAAGAAAAAACAAAAAACAGTAACATATTATACAATTAAGACTAAGTTCAGCCCTAACTGAGGCGACAGAACCAGCAAACACATCTATTTCACTACGAGTGGAGTTCGCTAGAGAGAGCATGCGGTAAATGGGTGAAAAATTGCCTATATTAGTTCGACTATGGGGCAGGACGAAAGTCCTTCGGTTAATTAAGCGGCTGCTACTACGTGGGATACTAAATGTCACTCTTTCTAAAAGCTCAGGAGAATCAATCATGCCATTTATTAGTTTAAACAGAAACATGAAATCCAGAGATTTCCTTCGTGCGCTCAAAGGTTTCATTTTATAGTGACTCAGCCTAGAGTTATACCAGTTCAGACTACGACATTTGTTATCCGAGAAACTTAAGTGGTATAAGAACCTTTTTTGAATACGTTCAATACGATCAGAATGCACTTGATAAAACGGGTTCCACACCGTACTGCAATACTCCAGAATACTTCGAATAACGCTGTTGTAGATGGAAATAGTCAGAATTGGTTCTTTAAAATTTTTCATTTCCCTGACGATGAAACCCGACAAGATGCCTGACTAATAATTTGGTCATAATGACTCCTAAAACTTAAACTATTATCCACTAAAACACCGAGGTCCCTAATAGTATCAACTTCTTGGAGCGGGCTGTTATTAATCGAGTAATAATATTCACACGTTTTCCTTTTTCTGCTGAATTTGATAAAGTAACATTTGTTTTGATTTAATGACATTTTATTTTGTATGCACCAATTGTGTACGTTATATAAATCTACCTGAAGCTGCATAATATCGGATTCGTTGTATACAGTTCGATATATTTTTAAGTCATCAGCAAAAAGTTTATATTCCGAATTAATTTTGCAACCCAAATCGTTTATGAAAACTAAGAAAAAAAGAGGCCCCAAGTGTGAACCCTGCGGCACCCCAGATGGTAAGTAATATCGTTTGGATTTAAAACCCTTGAGATACACCAGTTGTGAGCGATTTTTTAAGTACGATTCGCAGCAACGACCCATGAACGCCCATACTGTCTAGTTTAGCAATTAGTATATCGTGGTCTACCAAATCGAAGGCCTTTTTAAAGTCGGTGTATATTGCATGGACTTCCCTACCGTCATCTAATGCAGGTGATATATATAAAACATACTCGACTAGGTTAGACCGTGTCGATTTTTTGGGGCGAAAGCCGTGCTGGTTATCATCCAGTACACTTTTAAAGTGAGAAAACATTTTTTTCTGAACAAGTGATTCAATAATTTTACCACAAGCAGATAAAATGGACACTGGTCTGTAATTTGCGACATCATCAACACGACCAGATTTAAAGATTGGCGTGATGTGCGCTATTTTCCACTGGTCAGGGAATACGCCTTGTGCCAAAGAGTAGTTGAACATGTAGTGTGTGTGTGTAGTCAGAGGATCAGCCAGGTTCGCTGCACATTTTCTAAGGAAGAGAGGAGGGATTGAGTCAGGCCCGGGTCCTTTATCACAATCTAGGGAAAACAAGCAATCAAAAACTTCTCTCACTTCAAGTTTGCACCGACTGAAAGTTTCATTTTTACAGGGAGTGGGTTCAACTGGCGTTGAAGTGAGTGTGTTACTATCTACTCTATATATGGACTGAAAATGACCGGAAAACAAGTCACAGATTTCCTGACCGCCCCTGGCAAAAGTAGTGTTATTCAAAACCATTTTGTTGGGAATATAATTGTTACCTATCCGTTTATTTTTTAAGCACCTCCATACTTAGGATTGGTACGCAGATTTCTTTAATGACTTTTAGTAAAGCTCTACTGTACCACACAGGATAGCGTTCATCTCGTGGTTTTGTAATCGGAGTGTGCATTTTAATAATTGGCATAAGAATATCATAGAATTTTTGCAACATGTCATTAATATTATTTACAGAACTCCATTCATCTGACCAAGCAATTGTCGCAAGTTCAGCGTTGACCGCTTCATAATTACAGAGATAAAAGTTCAAGTATGGGATTTTATTTCGCACAAGAGGATTGCTATTATTAGATGTAAACGTGATCGCTAGCGCTGGATGATGAGGATCAATTGGTATAAGCGGAATTGAGGCCTGAGACAGCAGCACTTTGTTGTTACTATTACTAAGAACTAGATCTAAAATACGGTTTGAAGAGTTGAGTATCGTGTTGCATTGATGAAGATCATTAAAGGCTATCATGTCTAGAAAACCGTGTTCTATATTACTACTGGATCCTTTGGGGACCAATAGTCCAGATTCCGCAATATATTCCCAATAGATACTACCCATATTAAAATCACCGATTAGTAAATTGATAGAATTAATTTTGCTTTTTTTATTAATGACCTCTGTTACAGTTTCGAAACACTGCATCGATATAGTCTTGTTTAATTGGAGGTGGAATATAAACGGCACAAATATTAATTCTTAAGCCAGTCTCACACTTGATTGTGATCCACAACTCCTCACAATGGGACTCCCAATTTAATCTCCGCGACACCTCATATTTTTCTAAAGTTGCAACAAACACACCTCCACCATCTCTTTTTGTAGTCGAGGATACCGTAGATGACCTATCGCGCCTGAAAACTCTGTATCGGTTATCTAAAAATTCATGGTGTAGCACCGTATCATTGAGCCAACTTTCAGTGCCGATAATGATGTCGTAATCAAAATTTAAAGCTGCTGTATAAAACTCCTCTGTCTTGGTTCCTAAGCCTCTTACATTTTGATAATAGATTTTAAACTTGAATTTAAAACATTATAATATTAATAAGCGTGCAAAGTATGTGACTAATAGAATATGTTACAAAGATTCTAAACATGCCAAATTTTTAACAAGCAGAGATTTGTCACATCCTTCCGGACAAATATGCGACCATTCCGAACCCATACAAAGTTATATTTCTTTTCCTTAGCAGCGATTCTTGTCGCTGCATGTAGTTTTTTGTTAGCCAGTGTCAGATTTTCTGTCACAAAAATCGGCTGCTTTACTCCACCAATGCCAATATGGCTGCTGTTCAACTTCTCCGACTCATTCTTCTTATTAAAGTTTTTAACTGCAGCAAGTAGATCATCGCGAATTCGAGGACTGGCTAACTTGACGACTATGCTACGTGGACGATTTGTCTCTTCGTTTAATTTAGCAACTCTATGAAATGACTGGATTTCGTTATCCTGGAGTTCATTTCCCACAACTCTACCCACCTGTTTTACGACCATTCGGTACGGTTTTCGGTTTTGTGTTCAGGAACGCACTGTATCTCGATATTGCTTTCACGTGCCAATTGATCAATTTATTAGCTGCAATGTAGTCTTCAATTCCTTCACTTGAGCACTCATCGCGGCGTTATTCTTGAGGAGTTCGGCAATACTGTTATTATTTCGGGCATTTAACTCGACTTGCTTGTCATAAGCGTCAGAAAGAAACGATACAGTCTTCTTAAACTCGTCAAAGTCTTCGCACATTGAGGAAAATTTCAAGGTTAGGTCATTAACTTTCCTTTTGACCGTAGCAAGGGTGGATTCAAATTTCGCCAAAGAGGCTTGTTGACTATCAAACTTTTCATTCATTTCCTGCCGTAATTTACAAATTTCCATGAGTATTGTGCCCTGCAAATTGACTTCAGTGCCGACGCATGCCACTCGAGGCGTGACTGGTGGTGATTTCTCAGCTGGCGGTAGTCTCTGACCAAGTTTTGGGCTGGGTTTGTTTTGGCTATTAGACGGTCCCGATATAGAGGAATGCATTGTAGCCATTTCAGCTACTGGACCCGCTTGGTCAGTTTGTACAATGTTACCTTTAGGATGGACTGGTGTTATATATATTTAGGACGGCCAGATACGCAGATTGGACAAGTCCATTTAGACCTAGGTGTTGACGCTTCGTCGTACTTAACGCATTCCAAATGGTACTGAAGGACACATTTGCTTAAACAGCATTTAATTCTCGTTTGTGTAACGAGAATTGTACCATTACAACCAGCGCAAATCATTTTGGCAAAAAAAAAGCAAAAAGAAAATGCAAAAAGTAACTCTTGTTCTGGGATTCGAACTCACTCAGCTATTGCGTCTCAATCGTCACACTCTGAATACTGTCACTGACGCATTGAATCATAAGTCGAAATAAGCGTATTACCGCGTAGTACTAATGATCGTAGGTGAAGTTAAGTTGATAAGGTTATTTTCGAAACACCCACTTTTATGTGAACTTAAACTTGCGAAGTCACTTTTTTTCACTGTTTATTTTTATTTTTTTGCCAAAATACAGTCACTGATCACTCTGCAAACGATGTCACATATGCCACATCCGCTTGGCTTTAGCTTCCACACAATGTTTGTATCGTAAGTAAAGTTGTTACAATATTAATATTTATTTGTTTACGGAACAGCAAAATGTAAGTGTTTACTAATTGACTACCTCCAACATTCATTATAAAGCTGAAGAGTTTGTTTGGTTGGTTGAACACGCTGAATTTCAGGAAGGAACTACTGGTTCGAGTTGAAAGTATCTATTAGTGTTGGATAGCCCATTTATCGGAGAAGGCAACAACGAACAACAACGTCACAACGTTTATATAACATCACGCTACGATCAATAGGAGCAGAGTATCAATGAAAAATGTTGCAATAAAAGGAAAAAAATATTCCTTTTGAGATCTTTCGTTTAAAGTTACGCAACAATCGTGTATGACGGAATTGTTCCTCTTAAAAAGGTCTATAAAAAGTCCGCTATAGCATTATTATGTCTATCTTTTAAGGGTGTCTCACACTCTCTCTAACCATCTCTCTGTCTCTCTTATATGACGCAGACGAAGTTGCGTGGGTCAGCTAGTTTTTATATAAAGTTATTAGTAACCTAATCCTCTAAAACGCATGTATTACTATGCAGCAAGTTAGTATAAGAAGTAAATCGTTCAAATCAACACCTCGTTAGTTAATTATTATTAGTTATTTTTTTCAGTCGTTTTTTTTTTTTTTTTACCTAGTTGGGTTGAAAAGGCTAGGCACATGATGTTGATGAGTTACGTAATCAGATTATAGTTTTTATAACTTTTATTTTTATTTTTTAAATCCTTTTCCATTTCCCGACCGGGAATAAAAAAAATATAAAGCCTATGTTACCCGGGCTATTATTACGAATCTATTCAAAAAGAAGAAGAAAAAGTATTTATTAACTTACACAAGACATAATAATAATAATAATACCAGCCTATTACTGTCCCACTGCTGGGCAAAGGCCTCTTCTCAGACAGAGAAGGCACGAGCATTGATCACCACGCTTGCTCAAGACGGGTTGGCGATTTCAGACTTATATTAATTATAAGTCCAGGTTTCCTCACGATGTTTTCCTTCACCGATGTCTGTGATGTCCAAGATAAACTTAGAAAAGTACATATGAATTGAAAAAGTCACATTGGTACTTGCCCGGATTTGAACCCACAACCTCATACATGGGAGGCGAGGCCTTAACCTCTGGGCACTCACGGCATTCACACAAGAGATAACAGAAAAAAAATCCGGCCAAGAGCGAGTCGGACTCGCGAACCGAGGGTTCCGTACAAACTTTTTAAAGGACAAACTTAACTTTTCTGTTCGATCCCTAGAAACGACTATTGCTCTAACCGCAAATAATAAGTTTGTAATAGTTAAATCGGTTTTTTTGTTATTAAACCTAGAAACTTTGCAAAGATTTTGTAAAAAAATGTTAAAGTTAATTCCCAAAACCGCGCGGCCACGGAGATCTTTAAAAATAAGCGCAGATTGAATTTGTAAAAAAAAAAATATAGAAAAAAAAACTAGGTTTATAGTTTAGGAGATGTAAGACTAAAACCCCAGGGCCGTATCGTAAAAACCAAGCCATGGTCATTGAATATGAAAACTTATCGGAAAGGCACTCAAAACACATCACGCATCGGAAAACAAGGAACTAGTGAGCAGACCAAGCAAAAGCAGCAGCAGTCGGCTATTGTCTAGTTTATGTAGTGTGTGTAGCGTCTATGTCAGTCAGCTGTCATACCAGTGACATAGACTAAAAATATAACACTGATTTTAATCTATTATGAAATTGATTAAGCAATATTGGTTTTTGAGTAACTTATTGATATTTTAACTATCAATATGACTGTAATTAAATGTACTTACTATATTGCATATTGTAGCGTTTAAATTCAAATTCAAATTCATTTATTGTTTGTCACAGGTGAAATATCAGTTCTTATGATTATTATAAAAGATCGCTGTAACATACCTATAAGGTGTACAATATTTTTAATGTTGGTTACATATTTATTTAACATCTTAATCATTATTCATTATTCATCCTAAGTCAACATCCATCATTAGTCAGTTGTTAATTCACAGGTCAGTTTATAAAAATAAGTAAATAGGAACTTTGATATTTTCATACAAATTAAATTCAATTGATTAAAATTAAATTACTCATTGATTTCATACAAATTAAATTATTAATAGTATTCATTTAAATTAAATTACATATTGGTTTCTTACAAATTACATTATTCAATGGTTTCGTTACAATTGATTAAATTAGTCATTGATGTCAAACAAATTAAATGACTCATGACCCGAAACATTACATAAAGCATCAACATTAACATTAGCATAGCTTATCTTTATGAGTGTGTATAGTCACCAGTCATTTTGTCACTAAAAAAGTCATTGAGTGAATAATAGGCTTTACCAATCAAGAATTCCTTTAGTCTCGTTTTAAAACTATGTAGGGTTATACTGTTTTTTACATCATTTGGTAGTTTGTTATAAATTTTTACTCCTATCCCAAATACACTCGTTTTAAATTTAACTGTTCTACGCTTTATTCCGCTTAATACATTTTTATACCGTGTACTTCTCAATGTGTCATAGTTCTTTAAATCACGTTTTATCATTACTGCTGCTTCATAAATGTATAGTGAAGGTAATGTCAAAATGTATAATCTTGTGAACTCTGTTTTACATGAATCGGTCTGTTTAAGCCCACATATATTTCTAACGCACTTTTTTTTGTGCCTTAAAAGCATACTCTTTGTTAGTTGAGTTTCCCCAGAAAAGAATACCATATTTTATTGTAGAACCTACGTACGCATGGTAGGCGGTCAGTAATGTTCTCTCGTTAACAACTTTTCTCAGCATGTAGAGGGCATATGAAAACAGGTTTAATTTTTTACAAACTTGATCAACCTGCATTTTAAAGTTTAGTTCAGAGTCAATATTAATACCAAGAAACTTAGTGTTGTTCACTTCTTTTATTTGTTCACCTTTATAATGTATATGCAGCTCTTTTTTTGAAGTAGTATTTTTATTTGTGAAAGTCATATAGTTTGTGTTTTCAATATTTATTTTTAGATTGTTTACATTTACCCATTTTATAATATCTTCAAGTGCTTTGTTAATGTTGGTTTCATAATTATCTTTGTCCAGGTTCGTAAAAATAGCAGTACTATCATCTGCAAATAGTACCATTTCCTGTTTTATAATTTTCGGTAGATCGTTTATGTAGATGATAAACAAAAGAGGTCCAAGAATACTTCCTTAGGGCACTCCATACAAAATAGTTCTAGGATCTGACGTATATATGTCTGTACCAAATGATTATCATTTGTTATTTTTGTTATTTGTGTTACTTGAAATCTATTTGATAAATATGATTTATAAGGTTTAGTGCATTTCCTCTTACCCCATATTTTTCTAATTTGCTCAAGAGTATCTGATGATCCACGTGATCAAAGGCCTTTGACATGTCCATAAAAATGGCTGTAATGTGTTGCTTGTTATCCAGTCCAGTCATTACATTCCTTAAAAAGTTAAAAAGTTCCTCTACATGAAGCCTCATTTTTTTTAATTGGTAATTATTTAACTTTGCTGATGATTACTTTTTCAAATTAGATTTTACAGACAATTTTCTGACATGCCGGACGATTTCATCTTGTCATTCGCTTGAGAGGTATCAACCTGAACAAAAAGTTGTGGATTTTATCTTCAATTTGAATTTATTCTGGCATGTATTTATTTTCGTTTCATCCCTTTTGGTTGTCTATTTTGCTCTAACTGAGTTTCGTTCGTTTTACTTTATCTTTAGTTTCTTACCTTAGGTGCGATCAACTCAGCATAGAGGGCAATTTAGCCCTCTAGGTATAAACTGGCCTGGCTATATTTACAACCAAGGACGACGGACAAGTTTTCTTTATTGTTGACATCCAGCTACCAGATCGTCGCCAACGAGGTTTGCTACATATTTCTTTAAATAAACCCGTTCAGAAAATCGTATCACGGAGACCAGATCCAGCATTGGCGACCATTCATTTGTGATCCTGAGATGATGTAGCAGTGAGTGATACCTACCGGAGATCAACCGAAAGCGTCTTTTTTACGGTTCATATATTCCTACGCGAGAGACAATTTTTCTGCTTATGTAATACTATTTTAAATTCTGTGTTGATAAATTAATAATTAGATATGGTTGTGTATTAGAAAATTAGTATTTTAAAGTATCGGGTCAATTTGTCATCAATATTGGTTTATTGTTTATCTCCTAAAATATTACCCTTGTCCAAAAGCTTCCGACAGGGGTGTATATCATTCTATAAACATAAGAGTCTTTCCCTCAGCGAATACCTTCCCAATTTTATCTATACTATACTATCTTTACTATATTAGCCTTTAATCAATTATTTAGTTCTAATTTTTAATTTCTCTTGTATTATTTTCCTTTTTTAACTAATTTTTAAAAAAGGAGTTAGGTATTTTATTACTTACTATTTTAATTTAAATAAACTTTGAAAATTTCGTATAGTGAATACAGCATTTTTATTTATTAACACAACATTAACACTATAACGAGTATTTGTAGTACATTCATTAATTACTTTCAGTTAATTAGGTACCTAGTGAAAAGGTTTTATTTTTGTAATTGTGTAATCAAAATCGATAATCTCACGAAAACAATCTTTCTCATCTCCGCTTCCAGATTGAGAATTCAGGTCAAAAATTATGAGTAATTTTCTAGATCATATTTCATCTTATTACGTTTAGGCACACCGTCTTCCAGCTCCTTTATGGTTTTGGGAATTAACTTTACATTTTTTTTTTAAATCTTGGCATATTTTTTTAAATATCGCCGTGGTCGCGCCATCAAAACGCACACAACCACAGTTGTGCATAGTAGTGGGCGAAAAACTTGTGTAGCCTCTCCGTGCGCCGCGTGGGCCATCCACGTGTAGTCGTGTACTGCAGTAGAAATGTAGACCCACGTTGTCAAACAAATATGCCGCGAGCCGCGCGCGTCGCGGTAGGTTTGTGCCTTTACTCCTTATAACATCAGCAATATGCCAGTAAAAGTCTCGCCAAAATAGAAGAAAAAGAATAGCAAGACAGACAAAATGTTTGACCTACTGGAATTATCTGGGCTACTTAAAGCCAAGTTAAGATTCAAGAGAAACTAGGCTGCAAGAGCGAGTGAAGCGACTTCGAACATTTTTACTTGCCTCGAATAAATTCCGATTTATTTATGTAATTTGAGATCAAAATATCCATGGAATTATTGCATTTATTGCAACCTTGAGTATTGCCTTTTAAGGCCTTGGGGCAGGGGGCTACTCAATGTACTTTGTGGGGCTGCTTATTTATTTCAGCCTCTGTCTGTACCCGTCGATCATGCGAAAATCCAATAGGATCCAGAGATAGAATAAAGAAACCTTACTGATATTTTTTTTTCGCAAGGGTTTAAAGTACGAACCGCGCGCGTTATAAAGAAAATTTGTAAGTTTGTAGCAGTAGTAAAAGTACTCACAGGTTCGTTTTTAACCTTAAAAAAGATTTTAGGTTTGAGTGATTTTTTTGAATGCTACAATTTATTACGTACAATACCAATTCTGTGGCATCAGACACGAAAAATTATAACTTTTAAAGGGGGGGGGGGGGGGCATTGCCGTCCAGTGCAGCCCCTGGCGGTTTACTCCCAACGGCCACCACTAAAACAGGCACCAGTGGTGGCCGTTAGAATAACTCATTAATTATTGTCTCAAGGGCCATCAGTGGCGGACGTTGGGACATTAAAAATAATATTTATTTTCAGTGTTTTGTCAATGTAATTTAACTATAGCAAATGTACCTATAATTTAACTAACAGTTTGCTAACAGATATACATACATAAATATCTGGTGAATTTCTAGATTAATAATTTGTGACTGATCATTTTATTCGCTTTACTACTTAATATCATTTAACAAAAATGCTTAAAGAGTTTCGTTTGTTTTAGTGGTGGCCGTTGGGAGTAAACCCCCCTGGCGACGCCCATGATCAGGTCACCACACTGTTGAACAGCAACAACTGCATTTTGTGAAATGACATATCATTGGATGTGCAAATCGAAAAGATATTATACAAATCTGATTAAAGCTCTGGGGCTGATATCAGATAGAAAACATAACTTTTAACGTACTATTGGCAAAATATTATTAAAACAATTTATTAATAAAACTGACAAAATGATAACAAATAACATTCACTATCGATTGCAGCGTGCCATTCATATCTATCCGACATTGTTAATGAAACGGCACTGACTGACGATTTTTTTTCGGGTTTTGTCATAATTCACTAAATCCTTATCCATGTTAGTTATCCGTCTTCCGATTAAAAAGGTATCGAGATTAGATACTCTTAACAGTCATAAAAGGTAGTTTAGCCGGCGTCATTGTACAGTAGATCGCATCGCGATGAGGTCGCTAATCCTGCTGCTCGTGATCGCCTGCGCGGGCGCCGACCGCTACCACCCGGCGGACCCCGGCAGCCGCGCGGCCGCCGCCAACCGCGCCGAGACCGACTCCGCCTTCTGGACGGGCGAGGCGCAGGCTGCCATCAACGCGCGTCTGGCGCACGAGGAGAGCGTGAAGAAGGCGCGCAACGTGGTGATGTTCCTGGGCGACGGCATGTCCGTGCCCACGCTGGCCGCGGCGCGCACGCTGCTAGGCCAGCGACGCGGCGCCACCGGCGAGGAGGCCAAGATGCACTTTGAGAGTTTCCCTACGGTTGGAATGGTTAAGGTAAATTCAAAATAATGGACGTCTTCCTTCTCCATGTTCCAGACCAAAAAGTTGCAGGGAATTATTTGTCTTGATATGTTGTGAGAAGCGTCGAAGCGAAAAAGAATAATAATATGACTTAATAAGCGATGAATAAAATATTAATGAACGGAGAGGATCTTTCCTTAATATTCAGAAGTATACAGATGGACGGTAAGGGAGATAAAATAAGTAGAAAATTCTTAACAGTTACGTTAGCGTGACTCTTCACAGGGTAGAATGAAAGATAAAACAAGTTTTGCCTCGACCACAATTAACATGAGATTAGCGCAGACAGAACTAAAAGAAGCACATCTTCCATTCGCCTCTCCCTCTCGCCGAAGGCTACATACAGGGTGTAAGCCACCTCATCACGAAGCCGTCAACCAAGCATTCTGTACATCAAATTAAGTAACTTTACGCAATTGCTGGGAAACGACTTTTGTTTTTTGGGTGAAAAATCACGTTTTGTGGTAGAACTCAATGTAACGCACTCAAAACATTATGTTGATGGATGGATTGAATAGTACGGGGGTCGTGGAGGTGTTTAAAAATATTACATTAAAAAATAGTTGTCAAAAAGTTGGAACTTTGACCCCCAATATCTCCGTAACTAGAAAGTTCCCAGGTATGGCGTAGAACAAAAAAAATATTGCAATGACGAGGAGAACAAGTGCCTTTCGGCTTCGTTAAGAGGTTTTTTACACTATTTATAGCTAAGTTTGGATTATGTTTCAGACATACTGCGTGAACGCACAGATTGCGGACTCTGCTTGCACAGCAACCGCGTATTTGTGTGGAGTCAAGACAAATTCTGGTGTCATCGGAGTAAACGCGGCCGTGCAGCGCAGCGACTGCGAGGCTTCCTTGAATACCAACACACACTTGCAGTCCATAGCCGAGTGGGCGCTGGCAGACGGGCGCGACGCAGGTGAGCGGGCGTTGATGAAACGCGTGGTTAAAGCTGGTCCGTCACGGACCAAATTAACATAATCTTTTAGTCTTTACCTTGTTTAGTTTATAGTTGCAATATGACACCTCTAATACGTAAGCGTTCTCAATATCTGCAACACAGGTGTCGTTACTACGACGCGTATCACGCACGCGTCTCCGGCGGGTGTGTACGCCAAAGTGGCCAACCGTACCTGGGAGTTCGATGCGCAAGTAGAGCAGATGGGCCACGACCCCACGCGCTGCCCAGACATCGCAATGCAGATGATACACCAGCATCCTGGCAATAAGCTCAAGGTCTGTATCTCAGTGAGACAATTACTATTGTGGAATATTCGGTAAGTAACTCTGTTGGATGATTCAGCCCAATGCAAGGAGTGTTATTTTGAAGATCTCTCGGCGCTATTAAGTGATTATTAACTTTTAAATATAATGGTTTGTTGGTCACAGAGTACTTAACTAAAGTCTAGTCTCAGTCGTTCCGTTCGATTGTTTGATACTAAAGTAATTAAAGAAAAAGTTTTACTTTACTGTTTTCATTAGATTGCGTCCAGCAAAAGGAATTTCCGATACGATCCCTTCCTATTTAAAGAAATGAGTTCTCTTATTATGTTATGGTGTTTTGCTGTTTTCGTTTAGTACAAGCTAAGAGTCACTTTTCTTTAAATCGGTGGTTATTGACAATTCAATTTTGTGTGCAGGTAATTTTAGGTGGTGGTCGACGTAACTTTTTGCCAGACAATATTCGTGATGAAGAAGGATCCCGAGGTAGACGGACAGACAACCGTAACTTAATAGAAGAGTGGAAGCAAGACAAAGTAGCCCGCGCAGTAACCCATGAATATGTTTGGAACCGTGAGCAGCTAATGCAAGCCAACAATAGCCTGCCTGAGTACCTTTTGGGATTGTTCGAGAGTAGCCATATGCAATATCACATGGAATCGAATTTGGAAACAGAACCTACGCTGGCAGAGATGACTGAGGTGGCGATTCGTTCGTTGAGCCGTAACGAAAAGGGTTTCTTCCTATTCGTGGAGGGAGGCCGCATCGACCACGCGCATCACGACAACCTTGTACATTTATCGCTCGACGAGACTCTAGAGATGGACGCGGCCGTTGCGCGCGCCACAGAGATGCTGTCAGAGGACGACTCACTCATCGTGGTGACAGCAGACCACGCGCACGTCATGGCCTTCAACGGGTACTCGCAACGTGGCCATGACATTCTTGGCCCCTCCAGAGACGTGGATGAGGACGCGATGCCTTACATGACGCTGTCTTACACCAACGGGCCTGGCTTCCGCTCACATGTGAACGGAATTCGCCCCAACGTTACTGCTGAGAACAATTTCCGTAAGCATTATTATCTGGTCATTAAAAAAAGAGATGAAGATGCCTTCAGTAATGTAAAGTCTTGATAATAATATTTATGTTGCAGGAGCACTACATTGGGAGTCTCACGTCGACGTACACCTTGATTCGGAGACGCACGGCGGCGACGACGTAGCGGTATTCGCGCGCGGGCCGCACCACTCCATGTTCACGGGGCTGTACGAGCAGAGCCAGCTACCGCACCTCATGGCGTACGCCGCCTGCATCGGGCCTGGCCGACACGCCTGCATTGACAGCGGCGACAGCGGCGACAGCGGCGACAGCGGCGACAGCGGCGGCAGCGGCGATAGCGGCGACAGCGGCGGCAATGGCAGCAACGGCGCCACACAATCTGCGGCCGCACCTGCTGCATTTATCACCATCTTTGTACTACTAGTTTCTCGTTTTATTCAATGATCTAAGAGTGTACGACATGTGATTTAACGTTAAGAATTTATAGCAGAATAATTGGTATAAATCTAGTAGGTATCCCTCAACTTATGGTAGATTATATTCTCAAAATATTAAAATTACAAAGTTTGTTTTAAGGATGTATATAATATTTTTTATAATAGTTATTTAAAGTTTTATTGTAATATATAAATACTATGGAATGTTTCAATGTTTTTATTTATGCTCCTTCCTATCCATCTGAAAAATGTAATCTACTATCGGTATATTAGTATTTATATATTTGAATCGGTAGATAATAATACGTGGACCGTAACGAGATCTAGTTGTTCATTGGCATAAATTAAAGGGAATATTAACAAATATTGAAAAAGCACGTTTAGTGCCCGTGGTACGAGCCAAGCGATCCAGTAGTACCACGGGTGTTACGGGTCACGCGTGTTACACCCGGTATTGGTACATAAGATCAACAATCATATTTTTTTTTTTTGAAAACATTGCAAATCTCAAATCCATTATGATTACCCACTTCAGTAATGGAGAGGCAGTGAAAAGAGATATAACAATGCGAAAATGTGATATTTTAGGTTTTCACACCAATTTTGTTTTCCGTTGCGGTATATGTGGTGTTCTGTCGTACACTAGTTAGGGTTTAGAGTAAAACCACCATATGTCAGTGTGGTGTCTTTGTTCAGGGTTGTACAAATAAAACACTGTTTCCAATATTACTGCGTTAGGCGTGCTGTCGCTACCACTGTCCGGACTAGACTGAGAGTGCGGCGCATCGCTCCGCACTGCCTCTGCCGCGCATCCCCTACCACAGCACGCATAACTCATTTATTAAATACCACAGTATACATGACACTCCTCAAAGAAACTGCCAGTAGTCATAAGCTTATCTCAGAGCAAGGGCGTCGCCAGCTTTTGAGCCGGGAGGAGGGGGGGCAAAAGGGTGCGAGTAAAAACGCATATTATTTAATATGAGTTTGTGATTCGTATTCGCACAAAACCCGTTAGCACATTCTTTAAATTCTAACGAAAAACTAATTTCCCATAACTTAGTGTGACATATTTCTTCGTATTTATCCATTTCACTAGCGTCCTGTTCACATGGTACAATTTTTGGTCGGATTAAGTGTTAATACAATTTTGTTGTAGGTCTTACATGTTAAAATGACACTGTAATTGTATAGGAGTATAAGCAGACCAATACGTATCATTCAACACAGCCTCGCGGCCTCGGTCACTACACACGTGCGTGTTCTCTCGAAAGTGTACGCTCAGGCGCATGTCATTACCGAATAGTTATTGTGTGTATAGTGATTGTTGGAATTTCGGGCTTCGTTTGTTTATAAACAAATAATCAATTTTAAATTTGAATTTATTATTAATTCCTTTCTTTTAAACACTGTGACATTGAATGGTTTGACATGAATACTTAGTTCAGTATGTTATTATTTGATGTGTGTGTATTTGATATGAATATTTACTTTGTTATGTATTTTACTTTTTTATTATTATTGTGACAAAGCTTGATTAAATTAGTCACACACATAATATATGTACTTATTGTAATCTCTCTGGTCACACACCAGTACCATCAACCCACTCTTCACAGATTAACTATGCCACAGACTCTCAACATAGGGGTACGTTTGGATTGATTTTTGTGATTTTAATTGACATTATTTTGTAAATTATTATTGATTTTATTTAATTATTGTGAATGTGAGGACCATGTGGGTCACATTTTAACTGATTGGACAGATCCACTCAAAAATCTGTGTGGTTCTTTCTTCAAAAGACCATCTCAGACAGTAATCTTCATTGTGCTCATAATATATGAATTGAGCAAGATTATGTCTGGACTTCAAAAGAGACCTCTGAGTTTGTTTCAGCTGTTTCGTCTCATATTACGAAATTCCGGAACAATCTAGTTTAAAAAAAATGACGTTTAAAAGTGTTTGCAAAATAAACATCATTTATCATTTAAGCTAAGGCAGTCCGTAAACTCAGTGACGTTGTCGTGTTTTGAATCCGTAGGCATATTATACCGAGAATCTTAGTACGGAGCGATCCTGCGACACCATCTTGATGACACCATCTTGACAAAGCATACGTTGTTACAACTAATTACTGTGACAGATGGAAATAGGCTTTCCTCCACAGTAATGCCACTCCTCCATAAGGTCTTCCACGTCGCACTCCCGCCGAGGTGTCGACTGCCGAATTGCCAGTAACAGTGAAATCATCATTCATCTGCCCCAGAAAGGCGACATCATGCGGCACCAGCCAAGTTACTTGAACAAAATATCATCCCTCATGAAAACGTCATAATTGTGTTTGTAGTTGTAGATTCCTACAAAAACTCCTCGTATTTATTTTACAAGAGCAAGTGGTGGTGTTATATTTATTTTTATTTATCATTTCAAGTACAAAGTACCGGACTTAATGCCATCAGCATTTTCTACCAGTCAACCATCGGGTCATAAGTCATAAGTCATTTATTTCTGAACAAAATACATTGTGTAGAAAAAAAACTAAAATTAGATTATTAAGGATTACTTAGATAGTTCATAATCATCAATCATCAAACAAATTCCAGAAAAATAATAGTAATAATAACAATAGCTCCTTTTTACAATAATAAAATTAATAGTAGTATAAAAATATATAAATAAATGTCAAAAGATGAAATAACCATAGCTCCTTTTTATAATAAAATGAATAGTCGTATAATAAAAATAAAATGTCAAAAGATTGAAAAATAATAAAATTAATAGTCACTTAATTACAAGATTATAATGAGAGTGATAAAGGAAATAAAAAAAAAAAAAAAAAACAGTAAAAGCAAATATCACAAATACATGATTGTCATTTGTCAACAAAATCAAAAATCAAAATCAAAGCTTTTATTTCAAGTAGGCCAGTTACAGGCACTTTTGAATTGTCGAAACAAAGATGAAAATTAAATGTAGCTACAGTCCCAGCCACAAGGCATAAAAACTGTGAAAGTACTGTAGTTGCCCATTCCCTAGCGTAGATCTATAAGGAGAAGAACGGGCAAGAAACTCCATGGACACTCTTTTAAATCAGAATATTGTTACAAAATCTTGGTTACATCATTCATGTTGAGATGGTATATTATGTGAGAACAATGTAGCAAGATGTGCACGTTAAAAGTGTCCACAGTAAAACAAAACAGAAAAAAAAACAATTCAAAAACTAAAATAATTCATTAAAATAAGCCATGGCAACTGAGAGATGACCAGTCACAACTGACAGCGCCCGTTCACGGACATGACGCATAGATCAGTACCATTCAACTCAACTATTTTGAAGGGAACTAAATGATCCGACACATGCGCCACCATCAGCGAGACTTTTGAGTGAGCATGACATATTCTCAACCGCCAGGGCACATTCAAGTCAAGAAAAGACGTAGGTTTCCAACGACTAATAGCATTCTAGTACATAGCACTCACACAATATGGGCTTTGCGATTATATAATACTAAAGAGATTGAATCTATACAATGCAAAGATAGTCGTACAATCTTCAGCAGCTCCAACAATACAATTAGTGCTATCCATTTATGCGCCCCTGTCCTTGTGGAGCAGGACCGGCATTGAGCCAAGCATTTTTATCAGCGATATAATCGTCCAATTTGTAATATGCTTGCTTACTTAATGTGCGTTTAATGCATGTTTTAAATTTTGTTTCATTCAGTTCAAGAATGCTTTGTGGAATTTTATTATAGCATCTCAAACAGTACCCCATGAAAGAAGAGTCTACTTTAGCGAGTCTGAAGCCTGGCTGAACTAATTGGTCCCTATTTCTAGTACTGTAATTGTGTCTGTCACCTCTTTTACCAAAAAGATGTAGATTTTTCCTCACGTACATTATGTTTTCGTAGATGTATTGACAATGTACCGTCATGATGTTAATTTCCTTAAACAGTTCCCTCAGAGAATCGCGCCTACGAAGATTGTATATGGCTCTGATGGCTCTTTTTTGCAGAATAAATATAGATTCAATGTCTGCAGCCCGTCCCCATAATAAAATGCCATAAGACATTATACTATGAAAGTAACTAAAATAGACCAATCTAGCAGTATCTACATCAGTAAATTGACGGATTTTTCTAATAGCATATGCTGCTGAACTTAGCCGCCCCGCGAGAGATGTTAAATGAGAACCCCATTGAAGCCTTGAATCAAGCGTAATCCCCAGGAAAACCGTTTTATCTACGAATTCAAGTTTCTCTTTATTCAATACTATATCACAATCGCTACTTTTGACATTCGGTAAAGCAAATCTTATGCATTTCGTTTTTTTTTCATTGAGTACCAAATTGTTTGCTGTGAACCAATTATGGACTTGAAGTAGGGCATTATTCACGTCGTCTAGATTTAGGGCTCGTCTATTTATCTTAAAAATTAGGGAAGTGTCATCGGCAAATAACACCATATTTTGAGGTTGGTTTTTCAGTAAATACGGTAGATCATTTACATATATTAAGAAGAGGAAAGGACCCAATATTGAGCCTTGCGGAACCCCCATTTTGACTTTTAAACCCTGTGAATTAACACCATTTATTTGAACATATTGTTGTCTATCACTCAAATAAGATTTTACCAAACTAAGTGCAAGTTTACCTAGTCCGTAATGCTCCAGTTTCAAAAGTAATGTGTCGTGATTTACACAATCAAATGCTTTGGAGAGGTCACAAAATATTCCTACAGCGTCTTGGGACTCTTCCCACGCCGCAAATATGTGCTTTAATAAAGTTACACCAGCGTCAGTTGTACAACGTCCCTTAGTGAAACCATACTGTTGATCGTGTAAGATTCTGTTGGTGTTAAAATGATGGAGCATTTGATTAAGCATTACCTTTTCGAACACCTTGCTAAAAACTGGCAACACGGATACAGGCCTATAATTATTAGTATCTTTACTATCCCCGGATTTGAAAAGAGGTATGACTTTACTGTATTTCATTAAATCAGGGAAAACTCCTTGGTCTACGCACAAATTAAAAATTAAAGCTAAGTAAGGAGCTATAGTCTCAAGTATGGATGGACAAACTTTGATAGACATTCCCCATAGATCTTCGGTTAGTTTGATTTTTATTTGCCGGAAAGCTTTAATAACTATCATAGGGTTTATGTGTTCAAATTTAAATTCAGCCTGGCATCCAGACACATTCGCCTTTAATAAATCAATTGAGACTTCAGGAGAGGAATTAAGAGCCTCCGTAGTTTTTAACGGTATATCGGTAAAGAAATTTACAAATTCTTGAGCTACTTCCTGATTAGAGCTTTTAGGACCACATGCTGTATTTAATGTATAGCTAGTATTACGTATTTTCTTCCTGTTAGTCTCGCTATTTATGACTTTCCAAACTGTCTTTATTTTATTTTCTGCTGTTTTGATCTTGTTGCCAATGTGCAGGGCTTTGGCAACCTTGCATGTATTTCTAAAAAATTTTGAATACTTAGCAACATATTTGTTAAAAGTTTCAGTGTTTATATAAGGCTTAAGGCCATATAGCTCAAATAGTGTTTCCCTACTTTTTCTGATACCTGTAGTTGCCCAATCACTGAATATAAATTTAGGGCTAAGCAAACTTTTTGTCTTCTTTTCAAAAGTTTTGTTGAATTCAGTGTGAACTATTGAAAAGAAATTATCATAATTTTTTTTTATATTAATATCATCATGGCTAAATACACTTAACTTGTTCTGTAGGGAAATATTATACCTATTTAATTTGTTAGAAGTTATGGGTCTAAATTTAATCTGAACTTTTTGCAATGGTGTATTACTCCTAAAAGTTACAGTCTGTCCGCTATGGTCAAACGGCAGACAATTAACTATGGCTTTATCTATGTAATCACAATCGCAGAAAACATTATCTATGCAAGTAGCAGAAGATGGAGTGATTCTAGTAGGTTCTATAAAAGTGTTGGTCAAGTCAAATGACTTAAAAAGATTTAATAACCGACTGCTATTTGAATTTTCTTCTAAAATATTGATATTAAAATCACCACAAATAATTGTTGATTTATTACTAGCTGCAAGTTTTGCCAGGACATCTTCCATTATTGACTCAAATAAGGAAAAGTTTTGATAGTTTGGGGGTCTGTATACACACACAATAACATGATTATCTAGCTCAACACAAGACAGTTCGACGCAATGTTCAGCCGAGAGACCTACTATGTCGTTACGTTGCTTATATTTTAACAATTTTTTACTAAAATTAGGAAACCTCCACGAAGCATAGTTTTACGGTTAAAGCAGCTACCCACCATATAGTTCTCATAATTAATAAGCATTTGGTAATCCTTAAGCCAATGTTCAGTAAAACAAATAATGTCAAACTTACTATTTTCTAAAAACAATTCTATTTCTAATAATTTGGAAGAAATGCCTTGGATATTTTGGTGGAATAATTTTAAAGTGTTCTGTTCTACTAGCTAATTGAGTGTAAGAAGATACCTTGCTGTTGGTAGGTTTAACAATATTGTTAATGGTACCTTCTGTTGTCTCACTTTCTAGTTTAAATTAATATTAATATTTGGAGTGAGGCCGGAGACTCCCGTGCCATCCTCAGACAACAAGACCCTATCACTAATAAACCCTAATTGTGAATTCTCCACGGTGACACATGGATTCTCCTGGGTACAATGTTTGTAAACATTTATAGCACTAATGCTATATTCATTTAAAGTCACCTGTACATTAGTATTATTACTAATAGTCGCAGTGTTATTAATATAACTAAACTTAGACATACTACTTATGTCTGTGTGAATATTATAAGCTAATAGCCGAGCTATTTTGTGTCTACAACTAATAGGTAGATACACTTTACCCCAAGTCGATCTAAGTTTACCAACAAAAGTGTTGATATCAATATATATAAGTTTGTCACTATAATGACTTACTAAAAAATGTAAATGTTTATTTAACATGTGAATATAATTGTTTTTCCTGTTACATACATTTTCAAAATATGGAAAAGCACACAATATGATTTTCTTGCAATTTAACTTCAACAACTCTGAGACACAGTCGGTGATGTCTTCCTTTTTAATCTTAGAACTATTACGAACACATATAGTAATGGTGGTACTAGGATCACAAACAGTCTTTGATACTGATGCCATAACTTGTTTGTAGTTTGACCCTGGCATACAATTGTTTTGGGTACAATAACTCAGGTTATTACTAATTAATTTACCTAGCCCCCTACCTATACTGTCAGAGAACATAACTGAATGATTACAATCATGACTATTAGGAGAAACAAAATTACCGGTATTTGATATGCTGTCCTGAGACAAATTCTCAACCTGGTATGAGTCCTCCATTACCTCAGGCTGAATAGTATCATGGTTGGTAACTGTCTGGCAACTACATTGACCCATTACCAACTCATTTGCTGCATAAATATGTTCCCTAATTTGGTTCTGAGAAATCTTATACCTACTAGAAAGGGAACTTAGTGAGTCCTGAAGTACCTGTATTTCAGACTGCAAATGCTGAGTATCAATTTCATATATTTTTATACTGTCCTCTAATTTTATTTGGTAATTATTTAACTTATTAACTAAATCAACACGCTCTTTCCTTAGTGGAATATATTTGGAAAAGCGTTTATGTTGTTTCTTAAATTGATTACATTTTTTAATGATTCTGTTTAATTTTGCATATTTCTTAATCTTCCTATTGCTAACTACAAAATTCTGTTTTAGTAAGGAATCTTCAGTCAGATCAATAGTTATTAAGGAAGGGGGGTTACAATTACTTTTTAATAATTCATTATATAAGAGGTTTGTTTCTATAACCTGAGTAAATTCCTTTTCTTTCTGTAACTTAACTATACAATTATTGGCATGAATTAACTCATCTTCAAGGCCTCTGATTTTATATAAAGCCTCCTCATATAAGATACTACAATTATGGAAACCATCCGTGACCACCTTCAGTTTATCCCGTTCATCAACAACGTCCAAGTATTGCTGATGTAGGCCTACTAGCTCCCGTTTTAAGCTGGTGTTTTTGCTATTAACCTTATCGACCTCCACCTCACTCTCTTCTCTCTCCTGTAACAGGTGTTGGACTTGGAGTTTGGATTCTTTGAGTTCTTGGAGGGCCGTTCTCAATTTTAGCTCCATATAGCGCCTTACGGGTCATCACAGGCACGGTTTCAGGATAAGTTACTGAAAATTAAAGTAAAGAAACGGTGTGAACTAAAAGAATAGACAAATAAAGGGAAGTTAACGATGAAAGGGAAAGACAAAAAGTTAAAGTTATGAAATGAAATGAGGTAGGCTGCTTTATTAGCTATAAAAGATTATCTAATTCAATGTAACTAATTGAATTAATGTTCAATTTCAATGGTTCTATTGTCTTAGGGATTTACTTTTTCTTACGTGGGTAGGTTGCTTAGACAAAATAAAAAATAAACTTGTCTTCTATGATATTTAATGCAAGACAATAATGCACAATAAATTGTCATAGACGATCTAATTATTTGTATTGAAAAGATTGATTTGAATAAAAAATCAGAGTTATGAAATTACTGTTTTGTTGTTCTAAGACCGGTTTTCAACAAAAAGATTTCTATCCACTATAAGGTAATAAATCAACAAAAAAAATTACACTAGAAATGAGCATGGATATGATAGAGAGCTAAAGAGACGTTTGTGGTCTGTTATTTAATAAAAGTAAACAATACTTCCCCTGAATTATCCGTTTAAGTCCGTAGTTAGAACGTCAGCTGTTTCTTTTTAGGTTACCGGCCGGTACCGTTGTATTCCCGAAAAACTTCATTTATTATCAGGATAACAATAATTTTCCTGAGTATTTACTCATTTATAATACGTTTACACAAACAATTACACCTTATTTACTAATTAAATTTAATTTTAAAATACGGAACAAAAGTTTTACATGTCACTCGGGCAGTGTTGCCAGGTTCTCCTCTAAAACCGTATCTGAATTGTACTCTTCAATACTGTAAAATCCCTTCCTTATTAAATACGTCTTTAATTTGTGTTTGAATGAGTTTGCACTGGTAATGATTTTAAATTCCAACGGCAACTTGTTGTATAACAAGACCGATTGATATCTGGGACTATGTCGAACCACTTTCAATCTAGGTTGTATTGTGTAGGGTAAGTCTTTCCTGCAAGTACTATAACTAGCTTGTCTTTGGTCTTCAGTTTCAAATTTGTGCAAATTCTTAACAAAGTTAGTTGTGGGTGATGCAGAGTCAAACAGTGGTAGGTGCATTATAATTATAACACTAGCACTTCGCCCGCGACTTTGTTCTACCAGTCAAACTTCGGCTGATGCAGAGTCAAACAGTGGTAGGTGTATAATTATAGCACTAGCACTTCGGGTGATGCAGAGACAAACAGTGGTAGGTGTATAATTATAGCACTAGCACTTCGGGTGATGCAGAGACAAACAGTGGTAGGTGTATAATTATAACACTAGCACTTCGGGTGATGCAGAGACAAACAGTGGTAGGTGTTTAATTATAGCACTAGCACTTCGGGTGATGCAGAGACAAACAGTGGTAGGTGTATAATTATAGCACTAGCACTTCGGGTGATGCAGAGACAAACAGTGGTAGGTGTATAATTATAGCACTAGCACTTCAGGTGATGCAGAGACAAACAGTGGTAGCTGTATAATTATAGCACTAGCACTTCGGGTGATGCAGAGACAAACAGTGGTAGGTGTATAATTATAACACTAGCACTTCGGGTGATGCAGAGACAAACAGTGGTAGGTGTTTAATTATAGCACTAGCACTTCGGGTGATGCAGAGACAAACAGTGGTAGGTGTATAATTATAGCACTAGCACTTCGGGTGATGCAGAGACAAACAGTGGTAGGTGTATAATTATAGCACTAGCACTTCAGGTGATGCAGAGACCAACAGTGGTAGGTGTATAATTATAGCACTAGCACTTCGGGTGATGCAGAGACAAACAGTGGTAGGATATAATTATAACACTAGCACTTCGGGTGATGCAGAGACAAACAGTGGTAGGTGTATAATTATAACACTAGCAGTTATAGCACTACCTCAGCTAATTTGTATGATATAAATATAATTCATAGCTTAGGTACGTTAGTTCCTGATAATTTAGTTTTCCAGTAGTTTCGGAGCTTATTCGGTACAAAAAAAAAACCTTAGTCTTTAGAATATTAGTAATAATATTGCCAAAATAGACGAAACAGATAAAATACTTGTTAATTACTAGTATTTTCTTTGTTTTGTCTATTTAAGTTTTCTCGAAGTAAAAATAAAGTTGTGAGACCACCCCTATCAACGAAATATGTATTAGTATTGTATGAATTTCAACAACACACAGATAATTAAGTCATACTTTCGTTTTTTCGGTTGGTAAATCATCAAATGACCCCTTCCACTCTGGGCGGAGCAGAAGGGAGTGTCAGACTTTTACTGACTAAAACCCATCCACGTTCCTTCATTGCCCTTTGTGTTCCAGGGCCGCGGTATCTTTTCGGACAGTCCCGCAGCCCCAGCAGGCATCGGCCCTTGCGGACCCCTTTCTTTTGCTGACATCTCTTTGAGGCGCGCGTGGAACACAAACGGACGGACGGCAAGCTAGCCCATCGCCCACCGTCCATAGGCCCGCGCCTACGGTGGCCGGAGGCCACTACTCTCACGTTCCGCCACCTCCTAGCATGACTGCTTTGCACAAGGAGGTGACGGCTTCCCATTCCCTCTCGCTCCGGACCATGGATTGAACCAGGAGGTCTACTCTCTACGCACGAAACCCGTAGTTCCGGCGGAAGTTACGAGCGTTCGGACGCGAGAGGCCGCCACGATGACACGGCGGTGCACCGCCCAAGCGGGGCAAACCTCCAATGTGTGCTCCACCGTGTCCTCCGGTCGATCCTTGCAGTGGTAACACCCGGGCGTTTAATCCCGCCCGATTCGGTGCAGGAACCTCCCGAAACAACCGTGTCTGGTGAGGACTTGCGTCAGGTGGAAGGTGACACCGTGGCGCCTCTCAAGCCACTCCTCAAAGAGCGGATTTATCACCACTATTGTAGCGTGCCCTGCACGGGGTTACGACAGTCGCTTTCTCCATGTCGCCATGAGGATCACGCCGGAGGTCTGTCCGCTGAGCGGCGATTTGCGACGGCAGCGGAGTTTCCCCCCGGCGTAGAGCCTCCGCGCGCCATTCGTGCAGGCGCGCGAGTACTATTGCCTCCAGATCCCATGGCGGCAATCCGGCAAGGAAGTACGCCGCCTCGCCGGAGATCGTGCGGTACCTGAACTAGCTTTACGGCTACCACCTTTTTGGGGATGATTGAGTGCTCGAGAGTTCGAGACCTAGGGAAAAGAAGAAGGGAAGACTTCAAAAAAGAAGGATACTCTACGTTCATGTGTATATTTTTAAGTTTGTTTACCGATTTTTCCGTGATAAATGGCCCTATTTACATAATAATGTTTTTTACTTAGTATAGGATAACCGTGCTTGCTCGAGCAAAGTCAGTAAAATGTAAATCCATCCGATTTACATTTTACTGACTTTGCTCGAGCATTTTATGAGTTAACTTATTTCACAAAAATGAACACAAATGACAAAAAAAGGTGTTGGATCCCGAAAGTAAGGCTAGGTAGCGACGATCTCCACAGGATTTTCAAGTAGCAGCTGGATGAGAGTTGCCGGGGAGTCGAGATCAGTACCTTGCAATTGGATAAACCTATGACCAGCGGTGGTATGATCTAGGATGATTATGTTGATAACGGGTGAAATAATAAACCTTTTAAGTAAAAAATAAAACGCAAACTTCAAAAAATCTCCAAAAAAGATTGTACTACGTAGTTCTGAATACAGTTAGATTATTAGATTTTATAAAAAAAAATATTTGATCAGATCTTTATTTTATCTCAGAGCAATGACAGTGAAGAGAGCCGTAGCGGCAAGCAGTAATGTAAGAGAAGTGGTGACGGCACTACTGCAGGCGTGTTCACCGGGCCCGATGCAGGCGGCGTATGCCATGAGGTGAGGCAGCTGGCTCTGCTCGTACAGCCCCGTGAACATGGAGTGGTGTGGCCCGCGCGCGAACACCGCTACGTCGTCGCCACCGTGCGTCTCCGAATCAAGGTGTACGTCTACGTGCGACTCCCAATCAAGAGCTCCTAAAAACGTTATTTTATAAACATTATTATCACATAATTATAGTATTGTCATCATCATATTCCTGCCCAACAAATTCCTATCCTCTTTGACAGAGGAGAATGGAGGAAAAAAATGCAAATATTTACTAATTATAGCATTTTGATATTTTTATTAAAACGATTGAAAAGAAATACTAACGGAAGTTATGCTCAGCAGTTATGTTGGGTCGAACACCATTTACATGTGCACGGAAGCCAGGCCCGTTGGTGTATGACAGTGTCATGTATGGCATCGCGTCCTCATCCGTGTCTCTGGAGGGACCAAGAATGTCATGGCCACGTCCAGAATACCCGTTGAAGGCCATGACGTGCGCGTGGTCTGCCGTCACCACGATGAGCGAGTCATCTTCTGACAGCATCTCCGAAGCGCGCGCCACGGCCTTGTCCATCTCTAGTGTCTCGTCAAGCGCTAACTCCGCCAGGTTGTCGTGATGCGCGTGGTCGATGCGGCCTCCCTCTACGAACAAGAAGAAACCTTTCTGGTTGCGGCTCAACGAGCGTATTGCTACTTCAGTCAGCTCGGCGAGCGTTGGCTCGGTCGTGAGGTTAGCTTGCTTGTGGTACTGTAGGTGATTGTTCTCGAACAGTCCCAATAGATAGTCAGGAGGTGACGAGGACGACTCTTTCAACTGTTCTCGGTTCCAGATGTATCGATAATCGAGTTTTTGTGAAGCCTTGTCGCGCTCCCATTCTTCAATTAAGTTTCGGTTATCAGTTCTGAGCCCGGTTGAACCCTCTTCATCAATGGTCGTGGTTGGAATGAATTCCCGCCTTCCGCCACCTAAGATGACCTGCGGAGAGCGATCGTTCATAACATAAGTTTGCGCCTGTAAGCCCCAAAGGGTAAGGTAGAGGTGTACCTAATAGTTCACCCACATTTTGCCAGTTATGTTTTAGTCCCATGTAGCACCATCCATCCAAGTAATGTGAACGTATCATATTACTATCTACTCATAAGAATAACTCATTTTGTACATTGCGTCTAGCGCAGATGAGAATATGAGATAGATGTGTGAACAGATTTTACTAGATAACGTGACAATCGAGTATATTGGAGAAATTTTGTAAGTAGCGCCAGTTATAGAAATTTTGGAAGAGAATCGTTCGTCTGGGTACGCACACGTAATAAGAAGGAATGACATGCATGTTCTTACAATATGAATGAATAAGGATGAAGAGAAGAGGAAGACCAAGTAGAAGATGGGTAAATTGTGTGAGGAATATTGACTGATGTGAACTCTAAAATATACCATAGAATTATTCCTTTTACGAGATCTTTGAATTAGTCCAAACAGAAAACAAAACAGTTCGTTGGTCGGTAATGTTTACATGGATCCCTCGTTACGATTGCCTGATTGCTAGACATTTTAGGTAATAAGTGAAACAGAACAAGAAGAGAAGGTAGTACTAACTTTGAACTTGTTCCCGGGGTGCATGTGCACGAGCTGGTGCGCGATGTCGGGGCACCGTGCCGGGTCGTGCCCGTCCTGGCGCACAGCCGCGTCATTCTCCCAGTGCCGGTTGGCTGCCTTGGCGAACACGCCCCCCGGCGACGCGTGAGTTATGCGCGTCGTCGTCACGATGCCTGAAAATTGCGCATAGTGTTATTATAGAGTCGAATCTATTTGAAACAGGTAGGTGATGTATCGGTACGAACCGGCGTCTCGGCCATCTGCGAGTGCCCACTCGGCGATGGACTGCAGGTGGTGTGCGCGGTCGGTAGAGGCGTCGCAGTCCCAGCGCGGCACGGCGGCGCTCAGCCCGAGCGTGCCCTGGTTCGCCTTCGCTCCGCACAGGTATGCGGTCGCCGAGCACGCGGAGTCAGCCACTTGAGCGTTCACACAATAAGTCTGCAGCGGGAGCATCGTGCAGTGTTATGAGATAAGTAAAGTGTGTGAAGTGTTCCAGTACACTTCCAGAATACTCACCTTCACTAACCCAGAAGTAGGAAAAGTTTCAAAATGCATCTTGGCCTCTTCGCCGGTGGCGCCGCGTCGCTGGCCGAGCAAGGTACGTGCGGCGGCCAGCGTGGGAACGGACATGCCGTCGCCCAGGAACATCACCACGTTGCGCGCGGTGCCACCGCGAGGGCGCGCCAGGCGGGCGCGTATGGCGGCCTGTGCTTCGTCGCTCCAGTGCTTGGCGCTGGACTCGGCGGGTGGAGCGCGGGACGCGGGCATCACGCTGCCGTCGCCGGGGTGGTAGCGGTCTGCGGGGGGCACGCCGGCGGTCACCGTGCTCGCTACGAGCGTCACCAGCGCTAGCTTCGGCAGGAACATGGTGAGGCGTCCGAGTGGTCGAATACTACACTATTACCCCATTAAACTGCTTATATTACCTTCATATCAATTTATCTAATCTTATACTACTGTCGTTATAATTACATGCATGCCAAACATGCTCAGTTTTTGTTTCCCTGTTCCATTCATGTCAAACGATAATATTAAGTATCGTCACACACGCACATTGATACCTACGTATTGATTGCCTTGTTGATGGTGCTCGAAGACGGCGTTGTGGCCACCGGCGCTGGGTTTCAAACTGTTTACATTTCACCAGACTACTGTATAAGTAATTTAACAACCGCTGCTGCTGATGGTTTCGCTTATATACTAACGAAACCTAATACAAATCAAATTAAAAATAAATACTGTCGTAAAACATTGTACAAGGAAATAAGTGTAAATATCTGACTCCTGCGATGTTGAAAGTGTTGAAACTGTGTCGCAAGAGCCAGTTTAGTTTCCTTTAGATTGTTGTGTGACAAAAAAAAAACAAAATATTTTTAAATTACCTATTTAAAAAGAATACATTCTACAGCACGATTGTTTATGTGTGTGTGTGTTAGCGTGTGTGTGTTTGCGTGCGCGTGAGTGTATGCATGTTCGTCAGTTTGTATGTGTGTACAAATGCGAGAGACGCGAGCTCGATAATTTAAATTGCACTTACAAACGAGATATGCACCGTCGTCGATCGATTTCTGTTGGTTTTATTTTTAACCGACTTCAAAAAGAAGGAGGTTCTCAATTCGTCGGAACCTTTTTTTTATGTATTTTCCCCGATTACACGAAGATAGCTGGACCGATTTGGATTTTTGTTTTGTTTGAAAGGGTATACTTCCCAGGTGGTCCCATGATTATCAAGCCAGGATCTGATGATAGGATCTTGGAGAAATACAGAGAACTCTTCTTTATAGGCACACTTGAAGCGATTTGGGTACTCAACTTAACTCAAATAATTTATTTCAATTAGACCATTACGGCACTTTTGAATGTCGAGAATACAAAAAAAGCAAAGCTACAGTCACAGTCACAAGGCATAATAACTTGTGAAAGTACTGTAGTTGCCCATTCCCTAACGTAGATCTCTATGGAGAAGAAGGGGCAAAAAACTCCATGGACACTCTTTTAAATCAAAATATTGTTACAAAATCTTGGTTACATTCATGTTGAGATTATACATATATGTGAGAACGATGTAGAAAGACGTGCACATTAAGAGCATCCAGAGTAAAATAATAAATCAAAAATAAAAAAAATAAAGTAATTAAAATGAACGAACCGTGGCAGCTAAGAGATGACCCAGTCCCAACTGAGAGCGCCCGTTCACGAACATGACGCATGTATCGGCGCCATTCAACTCGACCATATTTAAGGGAACTAAATGACCCGACACACCCGCCACCATCAGCGGGACATTTGAGTGAGCATGACATTCTCTCATATCCACCAAGGCATATTCAAGTCAATGAAAGATAACTAAATGTAAGTGGTGGCTGAACAGTACAAAGTACTCACACATGTGCTATGCAATTATATAATACTAAAAACTGGTATCTATGCAATGCAAGTAGGTATATTTTTACAATCTTCTGCAGCTTCCACAATACATTAACATGGGAATTAATTCTTCTTCTTCTTCTTTGCGTGTCGATAGACTTAAATAATGCCCGACCAGTACAATTAATTAGTTTGCAACTATGGTTGTGGAGCAGGACCAGCATTTAGCCAAGCATTTTTATCATCAATGTAATCCCCCAACTTACAATATGCTTGCCTACAAAGTGTGCGTTACATACAAGATTTAAATTTCGCCTCATTCAGTTGAAGAATGTGGGGAGGTATTGTATTGTAACATTTCAAACAGTACCCCATGAAAGATGAATCTACTTTAGCAAGCCTGAAACCTGGCTGAACTAGTTGGTCCCTATTTCTAGTGTTATAGTGGTGTCTGTCACCTATTTTACTGAATAAATGCAGATTTTTCCTAACGTTCATGATATTTTCATAGATATATTGACAAGGTACTATCATGATATTAATTTCCTTAAACAGTTCTCTTAGAGAATCGCGTCTACGTAATTCATATATGGCTCTGATGGCTCTTTTCTGCAGAATAAATATTGACTCGATGTCTGCAGCCCGTCCCCATAGTAAAATACCATATGACATAATACTATGAAAATAACTAAAATAGACTAGCCTCGCGGTATCAATATCAGTAAATTGACGGATTTTTCTAACAGCATATGCAGCTGAACTCAGCCGTCCTGAAAGAGATGTTAAATGAGGCTCGACGCTCGACTGAAGGTTACCCCATTGTAACCTTCAGTCGAGCGTGATTCCCAAGAAAACCGTTTTATCGACAAATGTAGTTTTTAGAAGAGTACTTTCTCGAAGTGGTCCTATTTCGGTGAAGATATGATGAAGAACTTCGGAGATAGGCAACGAAACTCCTCAATAAATGATAGTAATTGGATTGGTTTTGCTGAAATATTATGTCTGTCTATCGCTAACACCAGTTCACCAGTTCACCAGTTCATAACATAACATCACGTCAGTACGTTGTGAAAGGGTAAGCTCATGTGAACCACTAAAAAGTGTAAATAAATACTTTTTTGAAAACAAAAAATAAAACCGACTTCAAAAAAGTGAAAAATTACTTTAGCTTCAGTAGT
This sequence comes from Xestia rhomboidea, assembly GCA_963853795.1. Taxonomy (NCBI): domain Eukaryota; kingdom Metazoa; phylum Arthropoda; class Insecta; order Lepidoptera; family Noctuidae; genus Xestia; species Xestia rhomboidea. Next base: position 227,702 of record OY970775.1, read on the forward strand.
CGGTGACCTTTGTTTGATTGACATGTTTTTATTTTTTTGAATTGTGAAAAAAATAATAGTAAGAGTTGAAGTTGTAGTAATGGGTAATCCTCTTCAAATATAACTATAGCATCAGAATGTACGAAAAACATCTTGCTTTTGTTGTTCATTGTTTTATTTTCGGCACCAGCGTCAGATATAAAATTTGCAAAATAAAAATTCCAAAAAGTAACCGTAAAAACATTACACATTACAACTAAGACAAGCGGGAAGAAAAAACTGTTTAAAATATGTTACTAGAAGCTACTGCTGGTATCTACATAGATAGATAGATTCATTTATTTGCCTGAAATATGGTATTTTACAGATTTTATAACAAATACACTTCTTCTTTAGTTCTTCATATTCCACCAACTATGTAAATTCGGCATGCAAATTTTGTGACAGTTACAACGACTATAATTTAGCAAAATAATTAAATTCCAAGGTCAAAAAAAAAATGTACCTACTAAATCAAGAAATGTCTGAGCTATCAAATTACAAATGCAAATAAAAAAAATTAAATTACAAGTTTTCTAAAAATCAACTTACAAATGATAACCAAAGAAATTCAATTACAAAATATGTATGGTAAATCATCAAATGACTCCTCCCGCTCTGGGCGGAGCAGCATGAGGGGGTGTCAGACTTTTACTGACTAAAATTCATCCATGTTCCTTCATCGCCCTTTGTGTTCCGGGGCCACGGTGTCTCTGTACGAATTTAATGGGTCTGCACCAAACAGCTCGTAAACATTTTTTTGCACAATAAATGGCTTATTGCTGTCAATGGAATTATCCCATATAATTAAGCCGTATCTTAACACAGATGAGACATCCATGATAAGCCAACAGCGCGGCCTTACGTCCAACAGTTTTCCTAAGATTTCTTAGTGCAAATGCAAAGCTGTTTAGCCTATTACATACATTTTCAAGATGTTTTTTCCAAGTACAATTTTTATCAATTACTATGCCTAAAAATTTCGTATGGTCAACTTCTTCAATTTCATTATCACCTCCAATAATTTTCATTGATTCATTTGTCATTTTGTAATTAGAGAAATTAATGTATTTTGTTTTGGAAACATTCACACATACATTATTTTGTTCAAGCCATTCTATTACAGCTTCTACTGCAGCATTAATGTTATCCTCAAATTCTTCATTATCTTTATTTATTATCATTGAGATGTCGTCTGCAAACAACACGCACTCATTCCTCGTTACCGTTGGCAAATCATTTATGTAAATAAGAAAAATCAATGGCCCCAAAATACTACATTGAGGCACACCATACGTATTGGTCCTGTATTGAGATTGAAACGCTATCACTTCTCTGTCTTTATTAACGCCTAAAATTTCAACCCGTTGTTGTCTATTAGTTAAGTAATCTTTTAGCCAATTTATCAAAGCACATAGCGATTTGTTTTTTGGGGTTCCGCACGACCGAATGAAAAAAGGTACCCTCAAAGTATTACATAGCACAGCCAATTGGCTTTGAATCTACTGGCCCTATCTTTTCATTTTCCTGGTTAGGCTACGAACTTTAATGCCCCTCGTAGCCACCGAATCCCGTGCTATGCTGTAACGTAACATATCTGATGTGAGGTCTTCGTCAACGGTGCTATGGGTAAAGTAAAAAAATGCCATCTCTGCGCAGTGCGCATGGAACAGCTAGAGGATGGAGAAGAATTACCGGATGGCATTTAAGTGAAAAATTACCAAAGAAAGTATACTAAAAGTTAACGATAGTTGTGTTGTAAATAGTTCCAGTGGTTGCAACTTGCCAAGGAACATTGGGTCAAGGTGACATTGAACGCAGAATGTTGCCGGTAATTCTATGCAGGACCGTCACGGTCTTGGATTGTCATCGTCGAGGACCATAAGACTCGAGTCTTATGCCACAGCAAGTAGTGAACGCTCCGCAGTGGTAGCAGACGTGTTTAGTAAATACATTTTCCGGAACCTCCTCTAAGAAGATGGATTGTAGAGCTAATCAGAATTTAGGCGAGCAAGTTTTCAGGACTACGGAAGTCAGGATTTTACTAATTATTATTCAGTTTCGAAGATATGAAAGCCAGTTGCGGTCCTCTCATACGAATCGGAAACATAGCTTGTACCCAAGCGCGGTCGTCCATGCCCACTTTTAGAATTGATGATGCCGATAGTTGGATAATTCTAAAATAAATACTCGTTGTTATGTAAGATTTTCCCTCTCATTGAGAGGAGGCCATGTCCCAGCAGTGGGAACATTATGGGCTAATGATGATGAGTTATGTAAGATTTTAATATAAGGAAAAAAGTCCACAAAATACATAGTTCGTAACTTATAAATAACAGAAAAATCTATAAGAAGTAAATAACATGGTAAATCTCTCAATAGTGTGCGTACACATTTACATTTGAATAGATTCAAATGTAAATGTGTACGGAGACCATGTTTGACGATAACAAAATTAAGTTTGTTCTTAGAATAAATTATTGAATTATTCATCCCGACTACGGAACCCTTGACTGGTTTTTTTATTCCTCATCTTAGCGAGATTACGGAAGATCATTGGACATGTGTCACGATTGTCGTTATCTATCCCGATGATATGATCTTATGTCACCCAAAAGTCGCCGGATACGAGGCCGCGCGACTCTGCGCATACTTGTACGCTGAACATGGCGCGCTGCACTACTGCTCCGCGCGCATTGCGCGGCCCCCGTGTTCCCAGCGCCGCCGGCGCGCTTCTGCTACTGCTGGCGCTAGTGCAGTCCTCATATGGTACTGCACTACGAGAAACTTGTCTTGCTTAAACCTCGCTACTCTTTGATTACAAATGTTCACTGTTATCTATTATTTCTCATCAGAGAGAGATGTATACCACAAGTCCTTGCGTGGCGCGGCGATCCCCACGTCAGGCGTCCCAGAAGTGGAACTTGACCCCCAGTACTGGGCAGCAGAAGCACAGGCCGCTATCGACGCGCGACTGGCGCACGAGGAGAGCGTGAAGAAGGCGCGCAACGTGGTGATGTTCCTGGGCGACGGCATGTCCGTGCCCACGCTGGCCGCTGCGCGCACACTGCTCGGCCAGCGACGTGGTTCCACCGGCGAGGAGGCACAACTCGCTTTTGAAAAGTTTCCTACTGTTGGACTGGCTAAGGTATTGTAAAATTATTGCATGGGCGTATTTAATTTACATACATGATATGATCCACCACTCCGCTGGACCCGGTGCAGGGGTATCTGCGCAGCTCGGTCTCGTATAGTGTACCGGACGCTCAGTACGGGTGACATCTTTAACTCCTTTCGCTATTTACCGCGAGGTGTCACTCACAAGAATTGATTTTCGTCGTTGTGCTAGTCGCCTGCGCAGGCTCTACAAAGGTGGTCACCATGGAAAGTGTTAGAGTGTACGTTGTTTTTGGTGTGACCCGTAGACGTACTGCGTAGACGCGCAGGTGGCGGACTCGGCGTGCTCGGCCACGGCGTACCTGTGCGGCGCCAAGGCCAACCTTGCCACCATCGGCGTGAGCGGGCGCGTGGTCCGCAACCACTGCTGGGCCGCGCGCGACCCCGCGCATCACGTGCACTCCATCGCTGAGTGGGCGCTAAGTGACGGCCGAGACGCCGGTGAGTGGTGACACAGTACACTTACTTCACTCGTTTGCTTGCCGCTTGTACTCCATTACCACACGAGTCGCTAAGTGCTCACTTACAGGTATTGTGACGACGACGCGCGTGACGCACGCCTCGCCAGCGGGCGCGTATGCGCACACGGCGGAGCGTGACTGGGAGAGCGACGCAGACGTGGCGCGCGACTGCTCCGGCGCCGGCGCACAGGATGATATCGCGTTGCAGCTCGTGCACTCGCACCCTGGGGATCAGTTCAAGGTGCACATAGACATATTTAACAGAGTTTGTTTTTGATTTGGATATAGACACTAGACAGTATAGGGAAACCCGAACCCACAAGAAATGTGGGGAAACTGTATCAGGAACCAATTCCTTTTCTTCCTTTTTTCATGAACAGCAAAACGCATAACTTTCACATAATATGTTACGAATCCGTCTTTCACTTACTTACTAGAACTACACTCTTTATTTAAGGTTTGCAAGATTATCGCGTTTAATCTTGTGTTTATACTCGTTATTCCGTTATCACCGGAACAAAACCTTTGTCAGCTTTATGGGAAAATGGTCCAATCAATAAAGTCATATTATTCAGGTAATTTTGGGAGGTGGGCGTCGGGAGTTTTTGCCAAATACTACTATTGACGAAGAAGGTTCAAAAGGTAGAAGGATAGATGGGAGGAACCTGATCGAAGAGTGGCAAGAGAACAAGAAGGCACGCAATGTTAGCTACCAGTTCGTGTGGAACCGAGAGCAGCTGATGGACGCCGCGGCAGACCTGCCCGAATACTTGCTGGGGCTGTTCGAGGGCAGCCACATGCAGTACCATATGCAAGCGGACGTAGATACCGAGCCGACACTGGCGGAACTCACTGAGGTGGCTATTCGCTCGCTGAGCCGGAATGAAAAAGGGTTCTTCCTATTTGTGGAGGGGGGACGCATCGACCACGCGCACCACGACAACCTGGCGCAGCTGTCGCTGGACGAGGCCATCCAGCTGAGCGAGGCGGTGGCGCGCGCCTCTGCACTGCTGAGCGAGGACGACTCGTTGCTACTGGTGACGTCGGACCACGCGCACGTGATGAGCGTGAGCGGCTACTCGTCGCGCGGCCGCGATATCCTCGGCCCGTCCGACGATGCCGGCGACGACGGCGTGCCCTACATGACGCTCTCGTACGCCAACGGGCCTGGCTACCGGCCGCAAGTAGCCGGCCGCGAGGACCTCTCTAAGCACGATTACCGTAAGTGCTGCACATCAGGTATATTGAGGTTTTTACTTGTTGAACTGGGTAGCTTCCTTCTAATAAAATTACAAACGGGTTCCGTTGTAGCAAATAGCAAAAACAGAACCCTTAAAGATTCGTCTTGTCCGTCTGTCCGCCTGTTTGTCTGTCTGTCCACCCGTATTTCACAGTCATTTTACTCCCAGACTATTGGGGCCATACAGTGAAAATTTGGAGAGCGTGCCTTTTATGAACCGCTACACAAATTATTATGATGTGAAATTATAAAATAAATAAAAATAGGGGTGGCTCCTCCATACATGTAACTAAGGCTTGAAAACAATATTTCAATGTATATAACTATACAGTATGTTAGATTAAACGAGGGACATATTGAGGGAAGTTATTCAGTGTACGATTTTCATCCCAAATATGTAAAAAAATATAACCTAATTTGTGACGTAATTGTCCAATAATTTTCATTCCACTTATTTCCATGTAGTTCCGTGTAGTTCTATTATTCATGGACACTGAGCGCGCAAGAAGTGAACTTGTGTAAACAGTAAAGTATATATATATATAAGCTGCAAAACATGTGCCGATCCTGCCGAAAAGGAAGCTCGTGCGCAAATCCCGCCCCTTTCCTTTGTGTTGTCCCCGATGTACTCTGTCGGTACAGGGCACACTCCCGCGCCTTCGCCACCCAGCGCTGAGCGTCTATGCGAGTGTGCCGATATTTTCGCATGTTTAATATTGGGCTTCCGCAACCCCGCTTACTTCACGATAAGTGTGTCCTGTGTAACTGTAAACGTGTTCTTGAATAACCAAACATGACGTCATAACAATATTCCAATTAAGAATATTGGGATATGGTTCGTGCCGGTGTTATCTAATGATAGTGTACGAGGAACAATTAATTTGTACCGAGAGATGTTTCCCAACCACCAGATTCCGTCGTACAATCTTATGCTAGGTGTCAACCAAAGATTATGAACGTTCGGTCAGTACCTAGTCGTAGTAGTACCTAGTAGTAGTTAAACCTAGTAGTACCTACCAAGTACTATACGTATATATTTTTGCCTGTCTAAAGCCAGAAGCCAGGTTTAAAGTATGAAGGGAAAATGGATTGGATTAAAAGACATTGACCCGCGCACTTGTTCTAAGATAAGCACAAGGGTGTATACACGTTGCGAGACTTTTGCGAAATTTTTGGTATGGTTCTGTCTGTTATTTATCAGTGTTTTTTTTTGTTTATATTTTTATTAGTTTCATGTATCTCAACAATAGCGCATGCTTATGCGCTATTGTTGAGTACCAAAATTGGCATATGAATGAGCGTTAATATATTGTTGTTATATTGTTTGATGCTACGGAACCCTTTGTGTGCGAGGGCGACTCGCGCTTGTTTAAAATTGTTTAATGAGTTCTATTGCAATATGCTTAATTAGCGACCTCGGCATTTGAACATATATTATTATTTCTACCTGGGCCACCACGCCAACGTAAGCCGATGTACACAATCTGGTTCTTCTAGCCTATCACACAATGTGTTGGCGGGGAGTTTGTTCTGCTAGTTCTTCTTCCCAGCTACACTAGCAAGTGGCGCAGGGCGGGCGTTTTGGGGGATGTCTTGTGTAACGTTCAAAACGAGCTGATCGCTTTTGATTGAATGTGTAATATAATTTCCAGATGACGTGAGCTTCGCGTTCCCTTCGAGTGTACCGCTGGAGTCGGAGACGCACGGCGGCGACGACGTGGCGGTGTTCGCGCGCGGGCCGCACCACTCCATGTTCACGGGGCTGTACGAGCAGAGCCAGCTACCGCACCTCATGGCGTACGCCGCCTGCATCGGGGCCGGCCGACACGCCTGCCAACACTAATGGATTGAATCAATAAATAACACTTTAATCTGTAATATCAAAGTTTTTTTCGTGAACACGCTCTTATTGATGAGAAAACAATTACAAAAGGTCTATTTAAGTTGCATTTTGAATGAGTTTTCATATTTTGGTGCTAAAGAAGATTGTTCGGGTCAATCACCGAACAATAATGAACATGTCAGCGTAAATGCGACACCGCGCTCTATGCCTTCAATATTTTATGTATTACAAGTAAAAATAGTCAGTACGTTTCGAACAGCATATCGGGCGCGACTCAATCTCATCTCCTTGACCTCATTAGTTTTAATAGTTATCCCATTTGTATTAAGTACTCAAATATAGTTATCTTGATAATCTTTAATCTTAGTTTATCTTTATCTCACCCCAATCCCAAACAATGGTCCTTCGAGCCGGATATATCACCAATCAACCACATAATAAATATCACTATGCCGGAAATATCATATGAGCTTAATCCCAATAACTCAGAAAACCTCAAGCAATTTGAAGCTATTAAGAGAAGTCTTGAGATCATGAAGCATGGTGAACCTTTGAGCACCAATATCCCCTACCACGACATCCACCAGTATACTGCCATATATTCCATCGTATCGGAAATCTTGCTATTGGTGGCAGCTTACTGTTTAAAACGTTGGTGGCAAAGGCGACGTAAAGGAAATCGCTCCACTTCTACAGCAGAGCGGTCGACGACTGCAGCGGCGGCGACTGCGTTGCCACGTCCAAGTGCACACACCGTTCCAGAAAGTGTTGTGATTGAGATGGGGATGTTTTTTGTGTACAATTTTCAAGCTTCTTACGCGAAGTTTCTAACATCATAAACTTAGTTTCCAAGAAATTAAGGAAATCTTCCAAGACGGGTAGCTCTCGCGGAGATTTTAAGGCTTTTAGATAATCCTCGTATGTATCACAGTCCAATTTTTGAGACAATATACATACCAGGAAAGGGTCCCAGGAAGATACATCGACTCCCAGATTTTTGATAGCATTCACGCTCTCGTACGTAGTGTCATGAATGCGTTTTATTTGATTTGATGATTGTTGCTGGTTTGCAGGGATATTCATGAGATTGTTAAGATAAGAAGTGAAGATCAGTCGTTTATTATTATAACGATGGTTGAGGATATTCCAGCATACAGGATAATTGTCGGAGCTTATTTGGAGATGTTGGATCAATTTTTCAGGTTCACCTTTGACCTTACTCTTTAGGAACTGCATCTTTTGTGCATTCGACAAAGAGGGGTTGTTGTGCACTGCTTCGGTAAAAAGATCTTTGAACGAAATTCACTTATTGTAGTTTCCCTCAAAGGTGACTATCTCCATTTTAGGGGTAGATTTTTCAATATGCGCAACGGACCACATTTTCTTATTGATGTCTTTCTTGATTTTGTTATAATATTTCTCATAATGAGTAAATTGCTCTTCATACTCGGGGTTCGATCCGCCATACTCGTTGTCCAGCTCCCTTAGAAGCGAGTCGATAGCCGCCCAACGAGATTGTATTGTCTTCAGGATGTCTTCAAACTCCCTTTTGTCCGTGATGATATCAAGGTTGATATTGGAAGATGTTCTCAAAAAAGCTTTAAAGTTGGTAGCTTGCTTTTTAAAAAGACCTTTGTCGTTACTCTCTTCAGGAGTAGAGGTTTTAGAAGCAGCGTGAGATGCGAGGTTGGAGGTTTGTGCTTCCGCAGTAGGTTGGAAAGTCGGAGGTTTCAATACAGGGGTTTGCGGTCTGTTTGCGAGAGGGTTATAGCTTTGAATAGTAAAAACAGAAGATTTTATGGTGTATTCAAACAAAAGATTGTCTAGTAAAATTAGCACGACGACAAAAATTATCTCGCCGGAAATATCACCAATCAACCACATAATAAATATCACGATGCCGGAAATATCATATGAGCTTAATCCCAATAACTCAGAAAACCTCAAGCAATTTGAAGCTATTATGAGAAGTCTTGAGATCATGAAGCATAGTGAACCTTTGAGCACCAATATCTCCTACCACGACATCCACCAGTATACTGCCATATATTCCATCGTATCGGGAATCTTGCTATTGGTGGCAGCTTACTGTTTAAAACGTTGGTGGCAAAGGCGACGTAAAGGAAATCGCTCCACTTCTACAGCAGAGCGGTCGACGACTGCAGCGGCGGCGACTGCGTTGCCACGTCCAAGTGCACACACCGTTACAGAAAGTGTTGTGATTGAGTGTAGTGAAATTAGGGAAAATTTGGCAATCTCGTAGTAAATCAGTGAAAAGTGATCCTAAGCGACCAGCGCTTTCTAGTGAGTGCTTACAAAAAAAGATAGAGGATAGAGGTTCCTCACCGATCTTTCGCGTGTTTTCTCTACCTGATTTGCACTGTAGCGATTCTGTTTGACTTGTAATGTTACTTTTATCTCATCTTTTAACATTACTAACCCTAAATAACTATTTTAGTATTAGTTGAAAATTGTCTTCACCTTGTTAATATTAATTTCATTACCCATCTAACTATACCTCCTTACTAACCTCATCTTTTTCTCCCTCGGGAGCATGTTCGGGTCAATCACCGAACAATAATGAACATGTCAGCGTAAATGCGACACCGCGCTCTATGCCTTCAATATTTTATGTATTACAAGTAAAAATAGTACGTTTCGAACAGCATATCGGGCGCGACTCAATCTCATCTCCTTGACCTCATTAGTTTTAATAGTTATCCCATTTGTATTAAGTACTCAAATATAGTTATCTTGATAATCTTTAATCTTAGTTTATCTTTATCTCACCCCAATCCCAAACAAAGATAATATATTATTCTGTTTTTACACGACTGCCCAAAAAAAAAAGAGTGTTATGTTTTCAGGGTTATGTATGTATGTATGTAAGTATGTATGTTTGTGAGTTTCTTTATTCCACCATAACTTCTTAACGCTTAAACTGATTTCGATATACGTGGTTTCGTTAGAATCCTTGTATTACCCCGGGTAACATAATTATGCTAGTGAAAAAAATAAATTGGATACTGCAATATGGGTATCAAATAAATTAAAGGGCTAATCATGAGGATTTTAAAAATGGTATATCATGACCATATTTTATTTAAAAAAATGGGTTATTTATTTATATATACAAGATACGCGCGGATGACTAGGTAGGTTTGTGAACTTACAAGTGATAAATGTACACCAAAATAAATGAAATGCGACATTCTCCATCTTATTATAATTGTAATTAAAAAGTGTTAAATATAAATAATAATTTAAAAAAAAATAAAATAAAAACAAATCAAATCACTTTTTATTTGTTGTTTGTTTAAAAAACCCGACTGCGTACAAATAACTTAAAATAAAAACTGAAAAGAAAAAAACAAGAACTAATAATACATTCTAAAACGGAACATATTGACTGCAACAGTCGGGACCCATTAAATAATCTAGACTAAAATCATAACATCCGACTGTTGCATAGAATAGAATGATCATAGAATGTATTATTTGTTCTTGTTTTTTTCTTTTCAGTTTTGTACTATCTAACTTCTATGCAAAATTAATAAGTCGCTGATTCAAAGAGCGAATTTAGGAAAAAATCCCTGTAGGTGACATACTCCTGCGTACGTCTGCACGGTCGTATCATTATTCGGAGACGCATCCGCGATCGATCAGTGATCATCGCAGATCTCTGTGCGGTCAATTCCTGCGGCGTATAATGACTGATATTGTCATTTTTAAGGCATACTGCATATCGCTGTACTCGGGAGCCCTTTGGTTCACCCAAAAAGTTTATAATGCTCTGCGTATCTGATGTAATAATGCGTTCAGGGTATTGTTGCGACTACAACGCTTCTGTAGTGCCTCAGTTACCGTGGCCTCAGCAATGTTTGCCGACGCACGCACTGACAGTTTTGATGCGTTGTGACGTGAGAAATGTGCCTCGCTACTCCACAGGCTGCGTGGCAGGCCCAACAACACTAAGTATCCTGCAATCGATAGCCGCGTGGGCACACAGCCCGCTAGTGTGGGCGCTGACTAATCGCACCCGATCTGTCCTAGTTATTAAGTACTAACATGGCCAAGTCATAATATATGGTAACTAACACAGTAGACCTCTATGTAGTCTGATAAATAAATAAATGATAAAATAATGTGCAAGGCGTCGCATCCTCATTCGTTTTTATTATTATTAAACGTTTATTTCAGACTAAAAATATCGTCCATAGCATTTCACATGTCAATTAAAATAAAAATCATAACACAATTTTACTTTTATCTTTTCTTATTTTTATCTTTTTTTTATTTTTACTTTTGGGGTGTACGAAGTTATCTCACAATTTAGGATCCATTAATATTTATCTATTGTTAATTTTTATCCATGATTCTAGGCAAACAGGCTAATCCAAATTATAAATGTCCCTTTGTGCCTTTGACGGAAATTATTTACTTTCGTCCGCTGTTCTTTCTGAATAGTGTCGTAGCGCGCTTCAGGAAAGGTACCTACATGGTTTCTTCGGATCGTGTCCAGATTCGTAGCGGCACTTGTCTGTCGCCGCTGTTGTTTTTTCTTCTGTGGAGTGGTGGCTTGTGGCGGCTAGCAGCCAGTCAGCTCGATCTGTAATCGCCACACGGGGCCGCCCGGCAGGGTGGCTCAAGAATGTTGCTCCCGATACATCAACCTAGCGCAACTAATAAACTAAGGAATCAAACAATGCTGCGAGGCACCAGCAGCTAGGGGGAGAGGGGCGATATTCTACCGAGTGGGTGTAGGGACATACATCGCGTTATTGAAGTTTGATATAATCCTGATTTATCGGGCCCTAGTAGACATTTAGACAGCAAGCAAACATGCTCGGACTGCAAGAAATAAAACTTTTACCTAACTACGTAAGTGCGGGGACAGCATGGAACTGAATAGAATCAAATAACAGCCGCGATCGACGACTGCCGAAAGTATACAAACTTTGCCAATTACACAAATTGCTCGTCGCTCATTACGGCGAGACCCGGCGGGCAGCGCCCCCTCCCCGCTCGCTCGAGCACCACACCCGACGCACGCCCGCGACGCATCAGTATTCATTAAAAGCGCAATTAGCGGAGTGCATAGCCCTTCGCGAAGGCGCGCCGATCCTCTCAAAGTGAAACGTTACGAAAATGTCATTCGTCAAAATTTCCCCGAAGACTGCGGGCTCCGGGACCGCTCCCCCCTGCCCCGGCCCCGCGCCCGGCCCTGCTGCGGCCCGGCCCGGCGGGGCGAGGGTGCACTCCGGCAGTGGCGAGCGGACCCTCGCAGCTCGCGCGCCCGGCGCCGCTCCCGACACTCCGCGTCCCGCCGCCGACAAACTTTCGCGCGAACTTATTTGTGTCGCGAGTTCGTGACTCGCGTGCCGGTGTCCACTGTGCCCACTGTGCCCAGTGCTGGTGCTGCGATACGAGATATGCGAGCTTGACTTCAGCTAATCGGAACAAGTGCAACTTTGTTTTGAGTGATCGCTGTGAAAGTGTACGTTCGTGGCATACCTACATACGTTACGTGATAGTGAGTTAGAAACAATTCAGAGGGATATTATTTTGTGACAGGTAAATACATTTTTAAAAATCATTGTTATTTTGCTAATTTCTTTCTCATGACTGTTGAACCTTAAAATTTGGAAATTAATTAATGAATTTATGGTTTGAGTAGACGTATGACATTCACAAACCCGCGCTTTTCTGGTTAGTGGCGCCCAGCGTGGGACCACTGTAAACAATTAATAATATAATTAAGGGACTACAGGAGCTAAACGTGAGTTTTATTATGTAAAAAAGCATATGATTCACTGCAATAAACAAATCCAGAAAAATATATGATATTCTTCAGGATATATGCTAGTATGATAGTGTTTTGAAAACTTAATAGAACTAATTTTACTCGATTAAAAAAATTCTCTAAAAATTCTTTTAACGAGTAAAAACCATACTAAAATACATGCGATCGTTCTGATTTTTTGGCAAATTATTCTATAAGCAACATATTAGCATGATCGTGTTTTATTTTTTTAGTACAATCAATAGATTTTATGTAAATCGCAAAAAAAACACTCATTCCGCACTATTCGGCCCGCAGTGACTGACGTAACAACCACTTTGTAGTGCAAACTGATTAGAACTTTATTCTAACAGTATTTCAAACGAAGTTTGAACCACCACAAATAGAGTTGCTAATTTAGCTCCTGTAGTCGCCTTAAGTAATATATTTATGTTATCAGTTTCTGAGGTTACTTTGTTTTGATCTGTTTAAATGATTTGGTAATGAATCCTCTCTGACCTGTGAAAGGTCTGACTAATCAACTTGCAGCTAATTAACCCATGAAAGTGAACGCAACCAGCAGATGTACGCCGCGCTCCAGAGCTGTCGGTGCCACCATTGTTTGACCACTGACAGCTCCTGAGCTCCTGAGCTTATGATGTGCTGATCACATGCAGGTTCATTGATGAAATCTTAATCACAAAAACGCAAATTACAAGTGAACAAGCTTGTTCGTTGCCGAACACGGCTAGAGACCCTTGCGCTTCAGTGTCGCAAGTTTTAAGTGAAGTGTTGTTGTACCACATTGATACTTTCTTGAAGTCACGCCATTGCCGTCATCGCCATCAGATGGAGAGGTTAAAATTGGTGGTATCATAAATTGGAAAAAAAAAAATACGTATGTTGTAGCAGTTTTCTTCAAGATTTGTGGAAACCTCTGCGATGTATAGAAATTGTTGGACACTAAACTACTACATCATCATCTTCTGCCTAGCCCTTTATACAACTATGTTAGAGTCGGCTTCCAGTCTAACCGGATTCAGCTAAATACCTGCATTTTACATGGATCGGCTGCCTATCTGACCTCCACAATCCAGTTAGTTCTGGGTAATACGATACTCCTTAGTAAGACTAGTTGTCAGGCTTTGGACTTTGCCACTGACTACCTGTAACGACTTTCAAAGATTTACAATTGAGCCAGGACCAACGGCCTAAGGAGCATTCTGAGGCACGGAGGAAACTTGGTTTGTAATGGGTGGTCACCCATCTACGGACTAACCTAGGCAACCGCGGCCTTACCTCAAGACTGACCCGAGCGGCTGTTATTATTAAGTCTTGAGCTCCTTCACAAAAATAAAATACTCGTACTTGCCGACAAGGAAAAATAAGAAAACGAAATTTTTATTTTGTAAATAGGGGTGACAAATAAATATAACATAGTCCATCTACGTTTTGCGTTGAAACGTACAAGTTTAATCGATAATAAACACTATAGACACTATCAACCACTAACATTCTTAGCGTGTCGATGGCAATCTAAATTCATTCCCCCCGAAATTGACTACGAGTTCATTTAGTACTTAAAACAAAGATGTACCAACAGGTTTTAGTTTAAAGGAACAGTAAATCAGTTTATTAGTATATTATTTTGTAGAGAATGTTAGAAATATACCTAGTACAAGTTCACGTTCCCATGTAATGTTCCCGCTCACGTGAGCGCAGCTGTGGGTGCAGCTAGTCAACCACTAAAACAATGAAAGCGTCGGCTCTTCTCATTTTGTGAGGCCTGGGCAATCTGTCCTGGCTTGTCGCATCGGCCAGTTCTTCCTTCAATAGAAGCTTCGTCATGCTACCACGTAGCCGGAGTCCGTACGTATGATAGACTTGTCTGAAATAAAACTTATTTGCAAAAAATAAAACAGAATTCAAAAACACAACAAAGTGAAATATAACTTTAGCTTCAGAAATCGGTGACTTCTGTGTGTTTGATTCAGTTTCTTTTGAAATATACCTGATTTTGTAAAAGTTTTTTATTTTTCCATTTTTAGTTATAATATTCTAAACAAATAGTAGCAAAACATAACATAACGTCACGCCTGTAGTCCCCGAGGGGTTGGGCTGAGGTGTACCTAATAGTCCTATACCCTCATTCCGCCAGTTATGTTTAAGTCCCATGTAATAGGGGGCGAGTAATATCTGCTCGGAGACTCTTCAGCTGAAACATATAACCGATTCTAAAGTACCTGTTCTAAAATGTTGACATGGGCTAACTTTATACGAACCGATTTTTAATCGGCTCAATGTTTTGTAGTCTAGATTTGCAGTGGGTTCGCCCGCATACGTACATAGCTGTAACGATGTGGGTGCAGAGTGTTTCTGCTCTGTCCGATAAAGCGCGCTGTAATGTTACTCCAAATTAAGACATTTTTTGGTTGGTAGTCCTCCGATGATATATGACTTAAATATTAGGTCATAAATCATCTTTGTTGCAAAAACCAATTTGCTGAAGAAGTAATCAGTTACAAATGTAGATCGGGACACTACAAACGATCTTACGGTCTGCAGATCGATGGAATTGCCAGTCCTAACACTACTGCACAAAATATTCAATACATAGCAGCAAACTTTTTAACCCTCAATAAAAAAATGTATTTTTAGCTTATTTGGAACCAAAGTTAGGCAACTTAAACTCCTTTTGACCGGAGAATCCAGGTAAGAACTTAAAACGATGTTCTCAAACTGTTTTCAGTGTGATTATTAGTGATGCCGCGAATACTCGCTATTGTTCACGTTGCTGTGTTGTTATTCGTCGAATACCGAATAATAGTACCATTATTCTACATTCGGCGAAAAAAGTTGTTTAAATAAAAATAAACTTTAACAAACTTTAAACAAATACAAATACAAAAATATTTATTACTTCTCAAACATTGTGTCATACATAAATTGAGGCAGCCCCAGTAAGTAACAATAGTACTTGTGTCGGAGCTGTCTCGCTCTTCCAGAAAGTGGTATACTAACAATGAAAATGAAGTCAACGAATAGAATAAAAATACAATAAAAAAGAAATAAAATAAAATAAATGATAGTTAATTAATAAATTAAGCAGCTCTCTTTGTGTTTTGTGCGTGCGTGTGTTTTGTGTGGTGTGTGTGTGTGTGTGTATTAGTTTGCGTGTGTGTGAGTTTGTGCGTGCGTGTGTGTATGTATATCCAGCATGTTACCCTACCCTGATCAGAATGTTTTCTGTTTCTTCATATGTTAGAGATTTTAACCAATCACTTATTGTTCTTTGACAACCGTATATCCGCATGGGATATATTTCACACTTAAGATTCAGTTTATTGTAGATGTAGGTGGATTGTGTAACATATTGACGTCTAGCAAATGCTGATCGAACCCCTGGAGAATAGGCCACAATATCTCTGCGTCTTCTGCTCTGAGTATCTGAGTCAAAAGGAAGACATTTATGCAGGGTTAAGGTCACATTTAGAACATAAAGCTTTCTAATAGAAAGCAAGTTGCTGACTTTATAGAGGTCTGTTGTGGGGAACCTAAACGGTTTAAAATACATCACCTTGATAAGTGATCGCTGAACTCTTTCTAGATCGAGGAATTTCATTTTGGAAGCTTCACCCCATATCGGAATGCAGTAAGTTATTACGGATTGCGCCAGAGCTATATAGATCTTGTTTATAAGTTGGGCGGACATAACATGACGTAAAGTTTTGAAGACCCATATGAGCTTCCTGATCCTTTTCATGAGGATCTCAATGTGTGCCATGACAGTCTTTGGTCAAAAAGTATGCCTAAATATTTTGTGGATCTGACTTGTTGTATATTCTGGCAGCCACTGTTACTTGTATAGTTATAGATGGAATAATCTGGACAAACATGAATAGTAATGCCAAAGTCAGTTCCAGGTTGTGATCTGTGGCTTGGGGAAAAACAAATAAAATTAGTTTTGTTGGTATTAAGGGTTAAAAGGTTTGCTCTAAGCCAGGCAACTATCTTAATCAGACCCTGTTCAGCGACAGTTTTCACAATGTTCCATGAGTTTCCCGAAAAAACAACCGCAGTGTCGTCTGCGTAAGAGAAGATTTTCCCTCCAATGATCTGCATATTGCAAAGGCTGTTAATATAAATTAAAAACATTGTCGGACCCAAAACACTCCCCTGTGGAACTCCGTAATAGACATCCCCCGAAACACTACACAAGTTACTAATCTTTACCATTTGCTGTCTATCTTTGAGATAGCTCTCAAAAAGGGAGAGAGGCGAGCCTCTTATACCTATGTTTTCTAACCTGCGCAGAAGGATCGGGACGGAAACGGTGTCAAAAGCTTTTTTCAGATCTAAGAAGACTGTTAAGCATTTATGACCCCTATCCACCCTACCGACAATTTCAGATGTCAAAGCCGAGATAGCGTCTTGAGTTGAACGTCCTCGTCTAAACCCATATTGTGCGTTTGATAGAATATTGAATTACTGTAAATAGTTGATTAGTCTCTTGTTTATTATTTTTTCTAACATTTTTGAAATTGCTGGCAGAACTGATATGGGACGATAGTTGTTGACATCGTTTACGTCCCCGCCCTTGTGCACAGGAGTGACCACTGATCGCTTTAAATCTTTCGGGAAAACACCAGTTTTTAAACATAAGTTAGCTAACTGGCTTATGAGTGGAACCACAAAATCCCTCGATTGATTTAAATATTTTGTAGGAATACCGTCCCAACCTGGTGCACTCTCTAAACACTCTCTAAACGATCAGAAAAATATAGATTTTAAAATAAATAAACTCTTATTAATCTTTAAAAAACGAAATACTTTTATGTATTAAGTGCGATCCACCGTTCCTACGTACGCTAGTGATCCCGACTCCAACGTACTACTCAGCGTGTCGCACGTGACACGAGTACGTCGCAACTGGACATACCCAGTACCCACCATGACCCGACTGTATATTGAAAACATTTCATTCTATATTGAAAATAGCAGTAGTATTACACAGGGTTTCACTTGACTTCTAGTTGGAATTTTATACCTTATGGGGTTCCACATGGATCATTTTTGGGGCCTCTTTTGTTTGATTTATTTATAACAGATTTAAAGAAACGTTTGAATTGTTGGGTAAATCAGGCGTTGAAAACGCTCCAAGTTCTGTTTCAGCACTCCTTCCGAGGTAACAGAAGCTAAATCACAAAATGTATCGAGCCAATAATAGTTAATTGTTACACAAGAGTGCAAAGTTGCTTTTTAACCGCGTGCTCAATTTTGATGACCGAGCAAGCGAAGGATTAAAAAAATAGAATCCTGAGCGTCAGCGAGGGAATCAAAAGAGCACGAGGTGAAAAATCTTTTCACTCGAGTGCAACACGTAACTTTTCATCCCACCTCAGCGAGGAAATGACTAAAGGCAAAAAAAAAAATTACAATCACAAGATACTTTTATTTCAATTTAGGTATTAACTACTACATTATGATACGATACATTATATACATACTTATTATTACAGAATAATCTTTTTAATAATAATTAGGTATAATTAGGAAAAATTGAAAGTAACGTTGCTACAGTTACTTAAGTGATCTGTTAGTTAGTAGCTTAAGTTGAGTGTAATATTTTTGTTAGGTACTGTAATGTTGGTGTTCGTGACTTGTGTACTGTTTTTCGGTAAACTATCTGTCATACTTAATAGGTGTACCGATTCATCGGATGCCCTTGGCGTAAATGTTGGCGAGAGAGGGCGATGGTTAGGTGTTTTTAACGGCTCATTTTTGATGTAGAAGTGCCAGTCCAAGGATCTGACTGAGGCTCTTTCAGTGTAATGGCTCTTACGATGCCTTTACATATTTTAGACTTATTTTGGATGGAATCCTCTATGTATCCCCCTACAACCGCATTGGACTTCCAGACTCCATGGCACTTAAGGGACAGGAGATCAGCTCCTGAATCGGCTAAAAGTGTGGCTGAAATTCGTCGGAAACAATGACCCGTGTACAACAGGGGTTCTGGAAGTTCAAGAAATGTTGCTATTTCTCGTAGGATACTGCCAATTTTATAGGCTGTCTAACACACTTTTCCACTTTCACTTGTAGAAAAATCAATTGATTGAAGTGTTAGGCGGACCCGTAAGGCTTGATATTTCTCAACAATTGTTACGTATTCCTTGCGAATGACGAAGTTGCGGTCTCTTTTTGTCTTTGTATTAGGAAATAGTACATTATGGTGCAAGTGTGTAATGTTGGTGATTACCGCTGAAGCGCCATTGAGACCCGAGCCCTTAGGTGAGGGTCTTAAGAGAGCTGAGGATGGTAATTATCAATACACACGTGTATCATACGACGTTTTCAAACACACTTGTGAAGAAAATAATACAAAAAAATAATTTTTCATCCATCCCATCTAGGAAAGAGTATTTTTGCTCTTCGATATCTGAGTGCAAAAGCCGTTTTTATCCTTTTACTTTATCCTCTAGAGTCTAGAGGATAAAGTAAATTGAATTTAGAACATCGTGTGCACTAAGTTTGTGAATTCAAAACATCATTAAACCTATTTACTTCTACCTCCATGGTGCCGAATTTATCATACAACCTTTTTTTACCCGACTGCGTCAGAAGGAAGGTTATGTTTTTCGAGAGTATGTACCTATGTATGTAAGTATGTGTGTATGATTAATTGTTTGGCACGCTCTGTGGCCAGAATGGCTCGATGAATTTTAGCTTGAGAGGTGGCGTTAGATTTGTATTTACTGTGAGAGTGACACTGGGTATATCAAAATAAAAAAAAGAAAATGGCGGATTTTTGGCGCCAAATTCAAATGTTTGGCACGCTCTGCAGCCTGAACGGCTCGATAAAGGGCTCATCATGAGGATTTTGAAATCGTATATCTAAGTAACAAAAAATTGTAAAATAAAAAAAATAATAAAAAACCCGACTGCATAAAAAATAACTAATAACTTTAAATAAAAACTACTAATTACACTCAATTAGGCACATAATGACACCTATAATCAAACTGTGACTTTTTCATTGCTATTATTCACAAGTGAGTGTAGGGTTTTATTTTATTTTATTGGTTGAGTTAAATAAATAAAATAAAATAAATATCGCTGGACATTACACACAGCGCCATCTAGTGCCACACTATGCAGCGAGGCTTGTGTCGTGGACACCAGATAGTTGTTATACTACATATATACTTTTTCTTTGTAAATACATACTTATTATACATATAGACATCCATGACTCGGAAACAAATGTCCATGCTCATCACACAAACATTTGCTCGTACCGGGATTCGAACCCGGGACCCTAAGAACGTAAGGCAGCTTCACTACCGCTGCGCCATTCGGGTTGTCAAAGTTGCTTTGTTCTTAAAAAAAATTTGATACAAAAAAGATCGTGTTCAATAGTACAAATAAATTAATGTACCTATTGCTTGCTCTTTTCATGCAACTTCGTATTTAAATACATAATTTCAACTTGTGCGTTTTTAATAAATAAAATTTTCATTCAAATATAACTTTTGTTTTCTCTGTAATAAAGAAAACTTTGAATTCCCCATTTTGTACGAGGCCAAATCGCTATCCGCGAAAAGCCAAAAAAAACCTTATTCTTTTAGTCTATGGCCGATCGCCATTGTTAGATGCGCGCGCATAGGAAACAAAAACTCGTGCTCTGTTGTTTCCCTCGCTGACGCTCAGGATTCTTATTTTTGAATCACTCGCTGCGCTCGTTACTCAATTTTAGAATCCTTCGCTTGCTCGGTCATCAAAATTGAGCACGCGGTTAAAAAACAACTTTGCACTCTTGTATAACAAATAACTATTGCGCAATGGCGGGAAAAAATAATCAGTTTTCCTATGCGCGCGCATCTAACAATGCCGATCGGCCATAGACTAAAAGAATAAGTTTTTTTTTTGGCTTTTCCCGGATAGCGATTTGGCTTCGTACAAAATGGGGAATTCAACGTTTTCTTTATAACAGAGAAAACAAAAGTTACATTTGAGTGAAAATTTTATTGATTAAAAACGTACTAGTTGAAATTATGTATAGCAAGCAAGCAATAGGTACATTAATTTATTTGTACTATTGAACACGATCTTTTTTGTATCGAAACTTTTTAAGAACAAAGCAACTAAACCAATAAAATAAAAAAAAACCCTTTAACTCACTTGTGAATAATAGCAATGAAAAAGTCACAGTTTGATTACAGGTGTCATTATATGCCTAATTGAGTGTAATTAGAGCCATTTTATGAGCAAGTGTGTTAAATAGTACATTATGGTACAAGTGTGTAATGTTGGTGATTACCGCTGAGGCGCCATTGAGACCCGAGCCGTTAGGTGAGGATCTTAAGAGAGCCGAAGACGGTAATCATCAATACACACGTGTATCATACGACGTTTTTCAACTCATTTGTGGAGAAAATGATACTAAAAATAATGTTTCGCATTGGCTGGAAAAAATAATCAGTTTTCCTATGCGCGCGCATCTAACAATAGCGATCGGCCATAGACTAAACGAATGAGGTTTCTTTTTTTTTGGCTTTTCGAGGATAGCGGTTTAGCCACGTTCAAAATGAGGAATCCAAAGTTTTTTTTATTACAGAGAAAACAAAAGTTATATTTGAGTGAAAGTTTTATTTATTAAAAACGTACGAGTTTGAATTATCTATTTAAATACGAAGTTGCATGAAATGAGCAAGCAATAGGTACATTAGTTTATTTTCACTTCTCATGCTCTAAAAGTTCGTCTTTACGTCGTGCGTAGGCGACATAAAGTCGCTTATTATCAAATCAAGTCAAAAAACTTTATTTCGAACAAGGGTCCTTATGGGTTAGTAGCGAGTACTTAGGAGCTATGTTAGTACGACATTATGAGAAAAAATACAATTTAAAACGACACGACACAACAGCCAAATTGAACCGTCCAAATTACTTAATTAATACAATTTAACCTAATTTAATACAATATAATCAAATTCATTTCATCATTACATTTAATCTAATTTAATTTAATCTAACTTTAATTTACCCTAAACTTAACTACTACAGAAAACCAAAAAAAAAAAAAAAAAAAACAAGCAATTCAAATATCTTTCCTCAGCACCGGGCCCGCAGCTATGCCTACGGGACCAGTGCATCAGCTTTGCGCATTAGGGATGCCGTTCTTTTGCGCATGACAGCCTCGAAACTATCTATGCGTGCCTCGGCAAACATGCCCGACGCACTACAGAACCGCGGAAACCCCACCAGCACCCGGAAAGCATTGTTGTACTAAACACGGAGGGCGTTGTAGGCTTTCTGCGTATATCTGACCCACAAGCTGCAGGTGTAAAACGTCTGGCAGTATGCGTTAAACAGCGTAATTTTCACGTCATTAGTACACCTTGCAAACCTGCGGGCCAGCATATTACATCGAACCGACAACGCCCTTCGCTCTCTTTCTATATCCTCGTCATCAGACAGGTTCTCGGTCAAAATGTGCCCAAGGTATCTGAAAAGTGACACTCTTTTAAGTGCCACCCCATACAAGTAGACAGGAGGAACTGTCGCTGGTTTTCTGGAACCTACACGAAACACCATAACCTCACTTTTCCTGACATTATACAGCAGACCATGGGCCACGGCGTATCGTTCACTCACTCCAAGCAAGTCGAGAATCAATCGAGGGACTCAGCAGCACCATGTCATCAGCATAGCTGATACTATTGACAATCTTACAATCAATAAAGCATCCGACACCAGTGCTACCAAGCTCCTCCAACAGCTGATTGACGTATACATTGAAGAGCGCCGGGGAAGTCAAGCCCCCCTGCCTCACTCCACACTCCAATCCATACTCACCAGACAATACACCCGCCCATCCGACCTGGTTAATCTGGTGGTCATACCAGTACTCGAGAAGGTTAACTAGCTCATGAGGTATGGCTTTCTCCCGCAATTCTGACCATAGGATCTTATAATTAACCAGGTCAAACGCCTTGGAGAGGTCCAGAAAAGCAGCGTACACCGGGGTATTTCTGTCGGTATAGTACCTAACCGTGTGCTTGAGCGCTAGAATAGCAGTTTCCGTGGACAATCCTGCTCTGAAACCAAACTGTGAATCATGTGGATTGAGCTGTCCGGCCACCCTACGCTCAAGCACACCGTCAAGAACCTTAGCCGCTATGGTGGCCAAAGAGATAAGCCTATAGTTGTCCTTATCCGACGCATCCCCCGTCTTATTCTTGGCAATAGGCACCACTATCGTCCTCATCAGTTCCCTAGGCAGATACGAGTGTCGAACACAAAAGTTTATTATGGTCTAGACTCTAGAGCATAAAGTAAAACCTTCGTCGAAGACCGAGGCAACAGTCACAAGAACAACTTCAACTTCATAGAATAACCTCTTTAATCTAATTCGTTTCGTTAGTATTCTAAGAACAAGGCAAGGATACCAACAGCCAAAGTACACATAAAACTTCATGAATAAACAAAAATAAACTTATATTTTTTTATTTCGTTCATTTAGTATTTTACATGTTGCTGTTTAATTTCCTCGCAATCGAAGTGAAAAGTAGGGTGTGCAACTCGTCCATTAAATCCATTTTACACTCTACTTTATATCCATAAACGTCTCGCGTAAAATGATGATGAGTTCCAGCAGTGAACAAACAACAGGACACGCAGCACACGATATTAAGTGCCCCATCGTTTGTGGAACAGCACCACATTTACACTCCAGGGCAGATTCATTAATGAATCTGAACATTACATCAGTCGTAGTTACTCACAATCTCAACTGTAAAATAAGTGAGATTCTACGTGACTTTCAAACGTATGAATTTGTGTAGAAATATCATAAAGTGCCATAGCAAGGTTAATAAAATTTGTTTGGGAGCACCCCGCAAGCTTCCTCTACTAAATGAAAAAACACGTCTAGTAATCACGGAGATATCGATGAACATACATTAAAAAAACCGGCCAAGAGCGAGTCAGACTCGCGCACCGAGGGCTCCGTACAAACTTTTTAAAGGACAAACTTAACTTTGCTGTTCGATCTCTAGAAACGGCTATTGCTCCAACCGCAAATAATAAGTTTGTAATAGCAAAATCGCTTTTTTTTTGTTATTAAACTACATATTTACGGTTTTCAGACTTTTCCCTTTACATGTGCTTTAAGAGCTTGCTTTTTGCCAAATTTCGTGATTCTAGGTCAATGGAAACTACCTTATAGGTTTACGACCCAAAACCTATAGGGTACTTCCGCTTGACCTGGAATTGTCAATTTTGCTTAAAAGCAAGGTCTTACAGCACAAGTAAAGGGAAAAGTCCGAAAAATAAAACACGCTCAAAATTGAGGTAAATTTTGGTACTTACAAGTTTTAGCGTAAATCTAAATTTGCCCATCTTTTTATCGTGTTTACTCAGGACCTTGATTTTTATACAACTAATAGGGACTATAAACCTCAATATATGGTATAAATTTAAACTTGCTAGGTTCACCAGTTCCTGAGAAAAACGGTGGTGACAGACGGATAGACAGACGGACAAGAAAGTGATCTTATAAGGGTCCCTTTTTTCATTTTGAGGTACGGAACCCTAAAAAAGATGCATAACCTCCTCGTTTTTTTGAAGTCGGTTAAAAAGCTTTTATTTTCTTGATTGCAATAACATCGTCAAACTCGCTTTTTGCTCTCAAAACACAAACAAAGAGTGAACAGACATCTTCTGGGCACGCTCGCCCGTTCCATCATAGACCTCACCCATCGCTTTCCATCAGGCGACATCGAGATCAAGAGCGAGCCCATTTTGTAATTTAAAAAAAGACAATAAACCCGCTACTTTTCACAGCAGCCATCTTTGATTTAACCCCATATTCGTTTAGAGCGCCTACTATCACTATGGAAATGAGTCCTATGACGAAAAAAATTCGTAGTATTATAGTATCATTCATGTCGAGGTGCTGAACTGCTCACTACAGTGGCACGGCGCGCGGCGCACTAATCAGCTGATAAGTCGGTGTTATTACGAGCGCGCCCGATACCGCACCGTGACTGTGCGCCACGTGCTTCTGACTAACATAACGAGTCCAGCTGGTCGCTGTCACGCCCCCGACACACTCGCGGCTTACCGATAGCCGTGATGACTCAGTCTACGTGCGAGTAACGGGTACAGTGCGCCGCGTGCTCCGGACTGACATAACGAGTCCAGCTGGCCGATATCACGCCCCCGACATCGACATGCCCCCGACACACTCGCGGCTCACCGATAGCCGTGACGACTCAGCCTACGTGCGAGTAACGGGTACAGTCCGCGTTTCCCCCATCAAGGCCTACATTCATAACTTTTATATACACTTGCTTAGTAAGTGTACCAATACTACCCAACTAAAAGGCTTGAAAGCTGTTCATTAAACCTTCTCAAAATTCTAGGCAGTTTATTGTATGGAATTTCATTACTGCCCTGAAAATCAGGGTAGTAATCCATTACTAACGCGTTTTGTTTTTTTTTTAATTCTTGATGACGTGGTAAACAAGTGTAGTATAAAGCAGTATATATCACTCGAGGGTAAGTACAGATTACTAAACTCGTGTGGTTCACGGCCCTCCGCTTAGTGTCGGGCCTCAAATGCACACTCGATTAGTAATCTGTGCCTTACTCCCCTTGGTGAATAAATAGCTATTCATTACTCATGCTAGGAAAGTAGGTCTGAAGTTGCCTGAGGAGCGGGTTGAAAGTAATACTTTTCAGCCCTAGGGAGAATCGTTTTCAACTGACAGCTGTCAAATTATAAAAAAAATTGTTCATTAACCGATCAAAAAGGAGGAGGATCTCAATTCGTCGGAACCTTTTTTTATTTTTTTTATGCATGTTCCCCAATTACTCGAAGATGGCTGGAGCGATTTGGATTTTTTTTGTTTTGTTTGAAAGGGTATACTTTCCAGGTGGTCCCATGATCATCAAGTCAGGATCTGATGATGGGATCTCGGAGAAATAGAGAGAACTCTTCAAATTGTATAGGTACACTCGAAGCGATTTGGGTAGTTTTTGGAAGAGTACTTTCTAGGAGTGATCCCATTTCAATTTGGTGAAGACCTGATGAAGAACTTCGGAGATTGGCAACGGAACTTCTCAATAAATGATAGCAAATGGACTGGGGTTGCTGAAATCTCATGTCTGTCTATTGTTTACACCAGTTCATAACATAACATCACGCCGGTACGCTGTGAAGGGGTAAGCACATGTGAACCACTAAAAAGTGACAAAAACACTAAATCAATCAAACAAAGGTCACCGACTTCTGAAGTTGCAGTTATTTTTCACTTTTTTGTGTTTTTTGAAGTCGGTTTTATTATTTTTTTCTATTGAACCATGTTTCAACTTGCTATACAGCCACGATGTAAAATTGAAATAAAATAAAGTTAAGTAATAATTTAAAGAATATATATGTTTTAAATAACTTTATTATAATTAGGTTTCAACTATTTCTTTAAAATAACATAGATTTGGACAAAATATCTTTTTTATTTTTATTTATTTTTTAATATTATAAATGCGAAAGTTGGTGCGGATGTTTGTTACTCTTTCACGCAAAAACTACTCAACGTATTTGGATGAAATTTAACCTGAATTAACACATAGGATACTTTTTATCTCAGTATTAAGATCCCGTGGTACAACTATCGTACTCCACGCGGGTGAAGCCTAGGGCATAAGCTAGTAAATGTAGGTACATGTATGTTACAGTTGAAACCCGTTTTTAGTTAAAACGCGTTTTCCCTAGTTAAAACTAGTTTTTACTAACTGCCTTAGTTAGAACTAGTATTAACTGCTATTCAAAATTGAATACCAGTGAAAAGTAGTTTTAACTAGGGAAAACGCGTTTTGTCGAAATAAAATCAGCGCCACCTAGTGAGCTGTACTGCACTAAGCAACGAGGCTTGTGTCGAAATGATTCATTTCAAACTGTTTCATTTTAATGCACTGTTTTAGACTTTCACGGTTTTTCACTACACTTAAAGTACTTACGGGATGATATCCGTGATTTTCTTTTCGTTCGATGAGTTCCCAATATTTCGACGCTGTGCAAGCGATGATGATCGCGGGAATCCTGAAGAGGTATGCGGGAGGGACGAAAAAAAAAAAAAAAAAGAAAATCACGGATATCATCCCGTAAGTACTTTAAGTGTAGTGTTTCATTTTAATTTTATGTATGTTTCATAACAAGCTGTTTTTGACTTTTCTTTATTTGATTATTTTAATTACTTGAAATTAGCTGACCCGCGCAACTTCGTCTGCGATATATAAGAGAGACAGAGACATGGTTAGAGAGAGTGTGACACCCTTAAAATCTTTTAACGGTGTCTCACACTCTCTCTCTAACCATCTCATCATCATCATCTCTCCATCATCGCGATAGCATTATTATGTCTATCTAGACATAATAATAAAATAAAATCATTTAATTCGAGTATCACAGACTCATAATAGAAATCACACAAATTCATACAGTCACATTACATACACAATAAAGCAAAAAATAATGCAATCGCGGACTTTTTATAGAACTTTTAAGAGGAAAAATTTCGTCATACACGATTGTTGCGTAACTTCAACCGTTTACGCAGCGCACGCAACGAAAGATCTCAAAAGGAATATCTTTTTCCTTTTTTAGCAACATTTTTCATTGACGCTCTGCTCCTATTGATTGTAGCGTGATGTTATATAAACGTGGTAACATTGTTGCCTTCTCCGATAAATGGGCTATCCAGTACTAATAGATACTTTCAACTCGAACCAGTAGTTACTGAAATTAGCGTGTTCAACCAACCAAACAAACACTTTAGCTTTATAATATTAGGTATAGTATAGAATCAAGTAGGTAACAATTTAATTTCTCTGAAATATTTGCATTAATCGCTAAAATATTCTGTTTTTCTAAATAAGGGCTTCCTGCGCCAGCATCCTAAGCCTTACGTTATCATCTTTAGAAACTTGATGACAGTCATACTCCAGCTAGATCGAAAGTTCACATCAAGGTGCATAAAATGAGCCCAAACACGATATAGATGCTTTAAACTCTTGACGACCTCTTGCAACTGCCTTCCGTCGTTAGACCTTCGATAACAGACCAGGTAGGTCTTAAATTCTCACCAAGGTGCATGAAATGAGGCGCATAACAATACAGCTGTAAATATAATCTACGTAAACTGCGTATGGACTATTGATTATTGCAAATAGCACAGCACAGTTCTTGCACGACAAAACCACGTGAATTTATCAGGCTTCTGATGTTCGCTAAACTACTTTTTGGAGAAATCATCATACTCCTGCCCTAATCCCTATTTATTTGGGGTCGGCGCAGCATAATTATATTCTTCTTCTATACTTATCTATTACTTTATGGAAAAACATATTTCACCACGAAAAAACAAAAAAGAAATATAGAAATGCAAACAATTTAAATACAAAAGAAATCTATGAAATCTCACAACATAAGAAAAAAATAAAAACAAATCACAAAAAGTGAAAATAATGTTGGGGGGGTTCGAACCTGGAACCCCGTAGTTTACAGAGCGGTGATGAAACCGCTAGGCGAATTACTTCGTTGCCATAAGCTTCAAATAGCCGTTCTCATGTACTTACGTCATAACTGAAACGTCAAACAATTGAAGTATACTTACATAATGCAAAATTGCCTACCCTTAAGGAAGAAACGTAATAATATATAGCGTAAATATTGAAGAAGCCTTTAAAGAAATCTATGCAGTAGTTTTGACGTGATGCGCGCACAAACATTTCGTACCAACTACTTATACCGAGGAAAGCTGATTTTCTTGAGTTCCGCTGTTTTGTGCGTATTCACATCAAAAATCAAATTTCGAGAAAACTGAGAAATAATATTTACCTGTATTAGATATGAAGTATATGTAGCAACTTTAAAAGGTTACACTTCATTGGTTTTGATTGTATAGGTGTTTGAAGTTTATTAATTTTAAACACAAAACCCTCTTTTTTGCGTCTCTGGATGAGATAAAAAAAAAATGCTAAAACAGGTATTTCTTTATTTTTATTAATAAGTATTTATTATGAGTTTCATGATTCTAAAACAATCTAATTTTTTTTTTCATACAAACTTTACCCCCCTTTTCACGACCCTTTTCCAAAATTTTCCAAAATGTATATAGCCTAAATGTTATTCTGAATGTATTTAAACAGATTTGTGAACATTTCATCAAAATCGGTTAAGCAATTTTTAGGAGATGCGCGGTCAAACAAACAAACAAAATTTTTTAAAATGGTTTTAATATGTTCAGTTACTTATTTTAAGTCACCCTGGCTGGTTTTTTTTTTTAATCTTCAATGTACAGATTTTTTGGTCTCAACGATTTTTATATATGTATAGATATAGATAGATTAATATTGTAAGTATTAGAGAAACTTGTTAGGTATTGAAAATATGGATAATGTTAAAAAGATAAATATGTCATCATCATCATCTGCTTAGCTTTTTCCCAACTACGTTGGGGTCGGCTTCCAGTCTAACCGGATGCAGCTGAATACCAGTATTTTACATGAAGCGACTGCCTATCTGACCTCCACAACCCAGTTAGTACTGGATAATACGATACCCCTTGGTAAGACTGGTTGTCAGACTTTTCTGGCCACTGAATAACTGTAACGACTGTCAAAGATCTACAAATGACAGCCGGGACTACAGCTTAACGTGCTTTCCGAGGCACGGAGGAAACTCGGTATGTAAGGGTGGTCACCCGTCCACAGACCAACCTAGGCAAGCACGGCTTAATCTAAAGATGGATCCGAGTGGCTGTTATTATTCTTATTCGCTCCTGTTTACTGAAATATTTGTAATTGTAGGTAAATGTTAATTGAAATAATCATCTTACTTTTTAAATTATTATTAGTCTTTATTGTCCCACTGAAGTGGGAGTGGGCTGGCTACGTAGCACGAATTTTAACTAGGGAAAACGCGTTTTAATTAAAAACGGGTTTTAACTGAAACATAATTATACACATTTGTACAATCAAGGCCTTAGGCCATTTGAGTACATTTTTTACTCAAATGTGACGTCACAGTCCCCCACTGATGTTCTTTGACACGTTGTATCTTCGTCAATTTTTAATAGTTTGCTAATACCAAAAACACATTTCCAATATTTTTCGACAACTGACGAACTAAACAGAATCATTGTTTTTTAGATTCAGATTCATTTATTGTAAAACATAGGTACATTTTAGTTTTTAGTTGGTAATACAGGGCGCTATGTTTTGCCTCTTTAAGGGCGCACAAAAGTATTAATCCATGCAATATCTGAATTTAAAACGAAAAAGTAAAACAGATATATGAACCACAAATAAACAAGTCAATAAATTAAATCATCTATCACATTAGGAGTTTTCAATCACACTGTACAATGTCAATTAGACAATGATTTAGTCAGTCATCATCTCTTAGTCATATTTCAAGTTTCAGTTTTGTCCCATTTGAATAATTATGATTACTGACAATGTATGTTTTGATTTGTTTCAGTTATAGGACAAGGAGTGTTAGTGATGTGAGCTAGTGATGAGCGATTGAGTGCTATGAGTGGCGTGCGGCACTAGCGTCTCGTGGCGCGACTGTGGCGCTTCTGTGACGCGAATGCGGCGTGACTCTGGCGCGACATGGCGGACGATAACACCATCATTGAGGGAACTGTCAAGTTCCGCGATGGGAAGAAGGTGAGCATGTCACACACTCACACAGCTTGCCACAGCACGCCGCGACTATACAGACCTAAAATAATAATAAGAATATGTTAGTACCTACATGTTTCAAAAACAGACCAGCATAGCTATTCACAAAGCTTCGATTCGATTTTCGATTCGGAAAGTCGTATGTCCATCTCGCTCGTTTTCGTAATGTCAAAAAAAGATAGATATACGACTTTCCGAATCGAAAATCGACTCGAAGCGTTGTGAATAAGGGGCCAGAATTAAAGTGCGTCGAAAAAGTCGTCCGCATCGCTGTCAATGGGAAAAGTGCTCAGTATGCTTAGTTCGAGTTTTTTTTACGCATCGAGTGCGTTAACGTTTACGCAATTTTGTATGGCGCTGAGTAAGCGCCACGTAGCGTCATACGTGAGAACCAAGTTTTCTGAGTGTTAGTTTTAAAATTTACGTCGTCGATAGTGACAATCGAGTGCCTCTCGAAAGTGAGGATCGATTCGAGCACATGTTTGCATGTATAACGCGAGTGCAAGTTAGAATTTAGACAGTTTTGACAGCTTGAATACGAAACGCAGTCACTTTCGAGCGTGAAAAGTTGTCACCTAAGATTTTGTGGTGAGAATGCTCTCGTGAGATTGGTGAAATAACAAAGTAAAATTTCAATTGTTAATTAAACATGCAATGGAATCCCGTATGTATTTCGTTTGGACAATGTTTGAGACTGCAAAAGCACAAGATGAGCATAATGTAACGCCACAAAAACGTAAATACGGTCACGTAAGCAAAGATAGGGCGGTCCACTACAAGCCACTCGGCATTGGTAGATCATTTGCTTAGATCTACAGTTGTTCGTTCACCAATCGTCACTTCTCACGGTGAGTTAACGCGAAACGAATGATTATTATATTAGGATCTCACATTCGCAAGTTAACGATAGTCGATGTGTTTGACGTAAACGAGAATAGAATTTACGCTATCGTGACGTAACTCGCATTTTAGTATGACACTTGTCTTGCACTAAGCATAAAGAAGGGTGTCCTGACGAAACAGTAGGTGGCCACAGTTTTATTGAAATTACAATATTTTGTATTTACTCCTAAGAGTACAAATATACATCGTTGCAAACTGATACAAACTGCCCGGTGATGACAGAATTATTCTATGTAGATTATGTTTTAATATGTTTTTGTTGCATATATTTAGTGAGTACATAGTAACGCTCTGTGTTGTCCGCAGTGGAAGTCGCGCTGGTGCGTCATGCGCAAGCTGTCGCCGGTCGCAGGTGAGCACGCTCCATAGCTCCACACAGAACACGCCACACGACCTCGTGTACGGGTGGTGAGACACGGTGCAATTTGGAACTACGTTTAAGTGGGATTTGACAGGCGGATGACATTTTTCTAAGGAATCGGGCCACCCTGATGAGTCAAGTTATGTTTGTCAAGTTAGGTATATGTAAGTACACGCCGACTCCGTATTACACAGGATAGCAAGACATCGGAAAAACAGTCGGAATGTAAAGCCCAAAGGTCAGTTATAGTCACAAATTGCAAATAGAAGTGGACGAGGAGCCTAAGCCCCATTTCTGTAATAAACAATCAGTTGTCACTTGTAAGCTGCATTCGTTCGCAGTGGAAGGCTCTCTCGCGCTCGCACTGTACCACACTACTATCTGATAACACTGGTGGCTCAAGCCAGTCGCGATCGGTGACTGAGTAGAGAGCCGTTTTCTACTTAACGAAGTCGCAAACTGCTTTACTACTTAGTTCCAAAAACCACATTGAGTAATGACGCAACTTGGTTTTTGGAACTAAGTAACCGTCAAACCAAGTTTAGTGTGCTAGTGCCCAAACTGGCACAGATAAACAAGTTTAGTGTTCTATGCTAGTGCCCAAACTGGCACAGATAAACAAGTTTAGTGTTCTATGCTAGTGCCCAAACTGGCACAGATAAACAAGTTTAGTGTTCTATGCTAGTGCCCAAACTGGCACAGATAAATAAGTTTAAGTGTTCGCTAGTGCCTAAACTGGCACAGATAAACAAGTTTAGTGTTCTATGCTAGTGCCCAAACTGGCACAGATAAATAAGTTTAAGTGTTCGCTAGTGCCTAAACTGGCACAGATAAACAAGTTTAGTGTTCTATGCTAGTGGTCAAACTGGCACAGATAAACAAGTTTAGTGTTCTATGCTAGTGCCCAAACTGGCACAGATAAACAAGTTTAGTGTTCTATGCTAGTGCCTAAACTGGCACAGATAAACAAGTTTAGTGTTCTATGCTAGTGCCCAAACTGGCACAGATAAATAAGTTTAGTGTTCTATGCTAGTGCCCAAACTGGTGCAGATAAATAAGTTTAAGTTTTCGCTAGTGCCTAAACTGGCACAGATAAACAAGTTTAGTGTTCTATGCTAGTGCCCAAACTGGCACAGATAAATAAGTTTAGTGTTCTATGCTAGTGCCTAAACTGGCACAGATAAACAAGTTTAGTGTTCTATGCTAGTGCCTAAACTGGCACAGATAAACAAGTTTAGTGTTCTATGCTAGTGGTCAAACTGGCACAGATAAACAAGTTTAGTGTTCTATGCATACGGTATTTCATAGAAGGTAATATCTCTCATAGAAGTCATGATTTAGCAGAAACTGTTAATAGTGGTTGTGACAGCAGCTGTAACTCACGATATATCTGACGCCCAATGATGATAATTATATATAATACAGAGGTAGATACGATTTACCGACGTCAGTGTGGCAATGCAAACACAAGCTGATCAGCTTGTGTGACCTCAGTCCGTCCTGTGCGATGCAAACTGACGTTTAAGCGGGAGTTTGGTGTGTGAAAATAAACAAATAAGGCAAATTGTGTGTTCAGAAAGTGCAATACTTATACTGGGCCAGCTGTAAAAATCAAGAAGGACGTATCTTTTCATTTGTTAGTACTGTTTAGTCTATTTAAAATGGAAAATCATAAATTTTATTTTACTCAAAAATCACTGCCGCGGTAGTGCATTGCTTAGGAGTGACAGAGAGTACGAGATAATGGAGTGCGGTGTTGTCAGTTCGAACGACGCGTTCGAATATCGCCATGTTTTTATTTCTTTATAATAAGTATAACATCTCTATTGGTAAAATCTCATAGCTGACGCCACACAAATCCAACATCGCGCAGGCTTATGTTAAAAACTCTTCCTCTATTGAGAAGGGATCCTACACTAGACTAGACGAGGCCGTTTTGTGCGTCTGCTGAACTGTACGGTGGTTATATAATTTATTCTAACCTTGCGGTAAGCAGCTCTGCTTGCGCGATGTAGGACTTATGTGACGTCACATGTAAAGCGAAGTTTATATGAAGCGTTTAGGTCCGTCCGCATCGCTTAGCGTCAGTGCGGAGCTGTCCAACCAAGTCAATGTTAAGTATCAGTGTTGATAAGAGCTCCGAGTGAAGGTCGCGGGTTCGCGGCGCTATCGGCAGTTGCCCTCATCTACTATACTATCTGATACTACTGATTACCCACGCTATGCACATCGTTCGCGCAATGGTGATGTATCAGCAGTTATTAGAATGTAGTAAACTGTTCTTGTTTCATAAGTTACGTTGTTTTTATCATTATTGCTTAGGCTATATCGCTGCACAGCTAAGACCCACTTTTCCCGATGTAAAGCGATTTCATGTCCCAAATTTCGATTATTCGTTCTTTTATTCCGTCAAAACGTCCTGTATTCGGTATCTAGTCTACGATGTGCTTGTATTTGGCAGTTAAGGTCGGTCCGCTTGCCTCAGATTACTTAAGTTTACATGCAGCTGTTGGTCTAGTGGTGCAATGACGGTTGGGTGAACTTACTATTATTAAACTCATAAACGTAACGTATTTCCAATTTAGCTCTTTTACGTTTAAAAAATCATTGTTATATTGTGTGACTGTGTAGTTAATCGCTAATTAGTGCACATTATCACTTGGCGCGGGGGTCACCGCGTCACCAGTCGCGTGGTGTGCGCACACCACAACAGACGGCACACCGTCTCTGCGATTCTCTTCCTATTGGTGCTCCATAAATATTATCCACACGGAATCCCCTTTTAAACACACTAACACCATAAGACTCTCACAATCACTATTTATTTCAATCTGAAAATTCGTCACATTTCAGTTTAAATGCAGAACATTGTGACTTTGTGAGTATTGTGTAAGGTGGTAAGTTGTAGTACTAAGAAGTTACACCTCTAGGTTGCAAGTTGCAGTACTAAGAAGCATCTTAGATCAAAAATATATAATTATATTTTTTTAAGACTTCAACAATTTTCCCAAGGATCCCTGCCGTCATAATACGTACTAGCTATTGGCCGCGGCTTCACTCGCGTTTTAACTATACAGACACTCGGGAATATTGTAGCTTCCCATTAGTGAAAGAATTGGATCAGTAGTTCGAAGATTAGGTACCCCCAACATGCGACTGTTTATAACGTTAGTACGGCTACGTCACGTAGTGGCTGAGCATCCTCTTGACCGATGAATGAGACGTATTCACTCGTGAGTGAATGTAAGCGAGTAATCGATCACGGCTCACCCGCTCAGTGTACGTAGTGACACACGTAATTAGTGTAGCGATATTGAGAAGCGCGTGTCCATTACTACCGAACACATGTCAATTTGACATCTATATATACATCTATATATGTTCATTAAGCTATTAAACATTAATTAAAAGTTACATCATATTATCTATTAAACGTTTGCCGCAGTGTGTAAAGACCTGTGGGTAGTTAGAGTTGAGCAAAGGAAGCTATCATTTAAACTAAGGTACTTACATTTATTTATATTATCTCTGAAGCATTTCATTTCAGTGCTAAAATAGTGATATAATAGTGCGTGCTACGCAACTAGACCCGAGATGAGACAAAATCAATACGACGATATAATATAGATATTTGTAATATGCATAATTAGTTCATGTGTTTTTTGTAAATAAAATAAGCATTTTACTGTCGTATTTTTATATTACGTTTGCTTCTTTTTAAATCAGGCTTAAAATGTTATCACTGCACAGACTGTAGTTACGGGCCCACACTGTAATTATTAAATTCCTTTGTGCATAGTTATTTCGATATTTCAAACTTGGACTCGTCACAAAAGTTATCTAAGCTGCAAGCGTTGGAAACTATTGAGCGACGTTTCAAGAGGCTCACTGACAACTCCAAAGCCTTGAACATCGCCGCAAAGTTGCCAGCCTATCGCTTGTTTTAACGGTACCTAACATTTCGGGGATTGTGCTTTGGAATTACACAATCTAATTCCCCTATCCCCATTCTATCATCGGACGAACAGAGATACGGCGAAGCGTCATCGTTAATGGTTGAAGTTCCGCGGACGCGAACAAAGCGCTATGCTTCCACATTTATTGTGCAAACCGCCAGTCAGGGGAACTCACTGCCGACTTCTCTGTTCCCTGCGGGCCTAATGGCCGCTTTAGCAGAATCTTAATATGAATCACGTTAAAAATTATTAAAATGGACCTTTTTGTTTATGATCTTAAAGTCCATTTTAAGAATTTAATGTTTTTAACGTGATTCATATTATGATCCTGCTAAAGCGGCCATTTTAGACCCCCTGATCATTATAATCTGGATCTATTCAAAGATCGAGTAAATCGGTTTCTTCTAGGCAAGCGTGCTTGACCCTAGGCCGCATCATCGTTTCACATAGTATTAAAAAAAAGACTCGTCAGGCGCGCGTCGCGATCAAAGCAATGAACTAGACTAGCGACGTGTGTGGCGCGAGTGTCGCGACAGGCGCCCGCGCACTACACGCTGCCCGCTGTGCGTGTTTGTACCGCGGCTATACGACGCCGCAGTTTGTCACGCGACTAATGTAAACTTCCGACGTCTTATTGCCCATTAATCTGTATGAAAACACTGTTACACTGATGAAAGGGTGCGTCCACAAAGTAACTAAATGAATACAACTACTTGTATTAGGCAGAGCATAGAAGAGCATACATGTAGGCGAACATGGCAGTCAGGGGTAACACATATCCTGGAACTCAGTCGTGTTAATACTTGCACAGTGTAGATAGTGCCGAAGTGAAATAATAACAAGCGCTCGGGCCGATGTTCAGTTAAGCCGCGCTTGCCTAGCTCACTCCACGGACCAACCATGGAGGAGGACCATCCATTACAAACCGAGTTTCCTCTGTACCTCTTAAAGTACGTTAAGCTGCTGGTCCCGGCTGTCCATTGTAGACCTTTGACAGTCGTTAAGTAGTCAGTGGCCTGAAGGTCTGACAACCAACCAAAGGGTATCGTATTACCCAGTACTAATTGGGTTGTGAAGGTCAGATAGGCAGATGCTCCATGTAAAATACTGGTATTCAGCTGCATCCGGCACTGGAAGCCGACCTCAACATAGTTGGGAAAAGGCAGGCAGATGATGAGATGAGCTGTATCAGGCCGCTGCGAGTGGCGCCGACCGAACCGGCTCTACTGACACACTCATTGAAGAAAAGCATCAGACGGGATACGAAACTTGTTTGTTGTGTAAGCGAAGCGCTATGTGAAATTGTATTCGGCGTTTTGTAAGATACTGCTCATACTGTTTCCAACTACGTATTCGAAAACATTCATAACTTATTCTTCTGCGCCTATGCTAATTTATTTGGGGTCGCCGAAAACATAATATATGATGTGTAAGTGTATGTTAAATCGCTTCATCGCTTCGCACAGTGAAAATAAAACTGATTATAAAGCGTTCTGGGCGAATGCTTCCCGGGCGGCTCTCTTCGTGGCGCTGTCTGCGGCGCCTCTCACTAAATGACACACTTGTGAACTCGACGTCTTACACTTTTGCTCAGGGATTAACTTTTATACTAGGAGCGAGTCTGTCATATAGGTCTGTTCTATCTGACATTTCAATTTTAGTGTTATCATTGTCAGTCAACGGCGCGGCGATGGTTACGATTTTAAACGTCTCACAGTCGATGATTCCGTAGGTGACGTTTTACCGGGGATGTGCTGTTGACCCATACCAGCTTTAAACTGGGACCGATCATCAGAAGGGTGACTTGCCTTACGAATACCACATTATATTTGGTATCAGATAGCTCGATAGCTCGGTTCGATGTAGCCGAAGGAACACGTTAGACTCGTTCTACAGAAAAAGTACAAAGTGTGTGCGCTAGGAGCAGCGCGACGTCTCGTTATGTTTGACGCGTCGTCATGCGTGAGTAGTGCGCGAGTCGCGGGACGCGGGGAGCGGGGTGCGGGGTGCACGCGACGACTACAAAGGATTCCATGCTTATTTTCGACTCCATAAAATACGAAGAATGTCGATCCCTAGTGAGCGCCCCTTTATTGCCCGCAATCGATAAGTTGAAATGTTACGAGCCCCTGCCACCCTTTAGCCCATCCTATCGGTTTAAAGTGCAATACGTTCGGGAATTTAAAAAATATTTTCGCTGACATTTTGCTCTAAATCATCGAATTTCAGTAATAATACAACATGTAACGTAATTAACGCACACCCTCAGACACCCCAATTAGTATATTATGTTATAATCATAATACATGCACTAAATTTTTAATTAAACATGTATAAGCAATGATTATTTATTAAATTAGTTATCCTAATTCCGGAAGAATGTTGTGGTCACAGTACAAATCAACGAACGCAACAGTCGTATACGTAGGTCTCACACATACGTATGCGAGTGCTGTGTGAGTCTTGCTAGCCTAGTAGGTATTCGCTCGACACAACTTCAATAGAAAAGTTCAATACAATCATTTCAATGCCCGTTTTCTTAATTGATGTTTTAATTTAGAAAGCACTTCGTCATTTTTCATCAAAAGCGTTCACTATCCTATTTTTTAGGTCCTCGGCACTTGTTGTCGTACTAAAATAAACTAACGATAATACGTCCCCACAACAAAAGCTCAAGCGTACGTCCTACTCGCACGCTGTCTGTCGTTAGACTAACCGATTGACAGCGGTCCCCTCCCTCGTGTACATGAGACAATGTATTATATCTATTGCATATATACAAACACTACTTACAGTAATATATTATATTGTAAGAAGCTGATTACCTAATAGTTACAATTTGTGTGATGCGTACACACCTTTCTGATTGCGCACTACACGTCAGAATATTGAGCAAGCCACTAGGTATGTTATGTATGTATGTTAAGTGGTGTGTGGCGTATCCGCAGACTGCGTGCATGTGCAGCTGTACCGCGACGCGAAGGCGCGCTGCGCGGGCGCCGGCTGCAAAGCATCGCTGTCGCTGCAACACTTCCTGGGCTGCGAGGCGGGCTTCACGCTAGACAAGCACTCCAACACGCTGGCACTGGTGTGCCGCGACCTGGTCGCCGTGCTCGCCTTCGAGACGCGCGAGCGCCTCATCCAGTGGCAGGTGCGTCCGCAGCTACCGCAGTCTGTTCAGAGGCTAGCACTTAGGCAGCCAGAAACCCGCTGACGTGCCTTCTGACTGCAGGTGAAGGTGAGCGCGCACCTGGGCGAGCCGCGCCACTACCTGGTGCTGGTGGGTGGCGCTGGCGGCGGGGGCGGCAACAAGCGCCTCCCCCCCGGCCCCGCGCGCCTGCACCTGCACGAGCGCCGCTTCGCGCTCACTGCTGGCGTGCCGCCGCGACTGCTCGGCGTCTGGGAACTGCCGCACCTCAGGTGACAAAGCTATAGCGCTAACTGCTGACTATTCAAGACTATAGGGCAACTCTGTAACGCTCTTCTCGTACGCGTGCAGGCGATACGGCGTGGTAGAGGGCAGGTTCTGCTTTGAGGGCGGCTCGCACTGCGGCAAGGGCGAGGGGTTGCACGTGCTCATCACCGACCAGGCTAAAGACGTGGCGCGCGACTTTGACCTTGCCTCACAAGGACGACTCTCACCCCGGAGGCGGCCCAACAACTTCAAAAAGAATGAAGGTATTGTAATAACTAGTGCTATTACTAGATAATTCTGTGCATACCTCTGTGTCTATTAAAAAATATTTATTTTTCAATTAGGTTCCGATAGTCCTAAATCCCATAAAGCATATCGACCTGACACGCGACTGTCAGAACTGAACACGATAGATCACTCCCTGCCACCCATCGACCTTTACACCTACGACGATGGCTGCGAGGAGGCAGGCGCCATCTCGCCGTACTGGCCCTCCGCTGAAAGGACGCACGCGGACATGGGGCACGGCGACACGGTGAGCGTGAGTGAGGGGCCGGAGGAGGGGGGCGCGGGGGGCGCATGGGGCGGCGGCGTCACGCTGGAGCGCTGCATGAGCTGCATCTCCAAGCTGGGCGCGCTGTCGCGCTCCTCTACGGCCGCGCTCACCCCGGGTGCCAAGCACTTCAGCCCCGCCTGGACCATGGACCCCCTGCACGAAGCGCTCCCCGCGGAGGCCGCCGAGCACGCCCCGCATTGTGATACCGCACCAAGTGCGACCGATAAGACTGAGGACATGTGTCGCTGCCCCGCGCTGCTGCCGGAGAGGCCCCCCAAGCCGACGTGGCTGGAGCTGGAACCACGGGGCGCGCCGGCGCCGCCGTGCCGCTGCGCGCTCAGCGTACCCGACGACAGGCCCAGCAGAGTCGGACCTTACGAGAACTATGATGTCCCCAAAGTTCCCTACCAAGAGGTAAATTTTGTTTACAAGTAATTATGTATTCAGTATGTTTAACTTGTTCTTGTGTTGTGGTCATTTTATGTTTTCAAGTAATATTTAATAGCATATTTAATAAGTAATATTTATGACTAAAACACTACTAGAAACATTGTGAGCAGTGAATTATTTATTTCCACATAATAAGCAGCACAATGATAAAGATACGCACAAATAAGTAAATGTAATAAAAATTATGAGATGTTAAGTTTGTGTCAGTAGCTTTATTTGTTTGTTGTTC
Source organism: Xestia rhomboidea (assembly GCA_963853795.1). Taxonomy (NCBI): domain Eukaryota; kingdom Metazoa; phylum Arthropoda; class Insecta; order Lepidoptera; family Noctuidae; genus Xestia; species Xestia rhomboidea. Next base: position 267,844 of record OY970775.1, read on the forward strand.
AGGTGGACGGTGAGTACTACGACACACCGAAGCGACTCAAAGAATGTCTCAACAATGAACTATTTAAAGTTACTAAAAGTTCCACATCGAATGCTGTTATATTAAAGAAGCCTTGCGGCTGCTTACTAAAGTTTGGCAAAAGACGAAGAGAGCCGACAATCGTGGACTCCGAGGAAACCTTCCAGCCGGCCAGCTGCCCCTGCCAGCGCGTCACTGACTGGGCCAACAACTGGATCAAACTACCCTACTGTAGGAAAAATACTGTCTCCAGTGACAACTTGGTGCCAAATAAAGAAAACGTAACGCCCAACAGTAGTGACAGAAGCGCTCTCTACGCGACTATCGACTTGTCACGAAAAACTAAGAGAAAACAAAGGCCTTGCGACCGACATGACGACGCGCGTGACTCCGAGTTCACCAGGAGCCTCACAACAAGGTCGGTGGAGATCGACGACGGCCCGCTCGCCAACTACGAGAACCTTAGCTTCGCCTTATCCTTAGAGCATTACGAAAATGCTAAAGATTTATTAAGAAAAGTTGGTGTCACACAATCAGAGCTGGATGCGATTAGCGCTAATCTGAAGCCGGTTTCTTTTGCCACCGCAGTTGGCAAAAGCAAAAATATTTGTTCTAAGTGTGGTCACCAGCAACAGCGTGGAAAAGAAACAAACCACGAGGGGCTAACAATAAGCACGAACGATGACTATCTTATGATGGCACCGAATGTCAGCAACAAATTAGAACAAAGCAAGCCCTTGCCAGCTGGCTACACTCCGATGTCACCGATCGGTGGTTTTGCTTTCAACACTCTGAAGCATCCGGCAAGAAGCCCAATCAACAGGTTGCTTGAAGAGAAGTCAGCGAGTAACCCAACGTTATGCGGACCCGAGGAGAGCCAACGAGCAGACGCGAGCGATCCTAAAGTACCTGCACCTCGCGTTACCGCCGAGCGAACCGATAGGATAGAATATAGAAAACGTTCTAGTTCTGCAGATTCCTCTCGATTCCTTGAAGACGTTAAAGAGTTCGATGGTAGTGTCGATAGCCATGGCTCCACGTCTTCTATAGAAACGCTCCGCAATATTGCGCTTGATGGGGAACGGACATCAACCCCGTGCAACTGTGCGGCAGACAATAAACACTCTGACGCGGATAGCTCTGAAGCGTCTAAAGGTGCGCGCAGTAGACTCCCGCCAGCGAAGCGATCCTCGTCAGTGCCGGGCAAGGCGGGTGGGAACAGAGACTCGTCAAGCTCTAATGACTCCGGCGTGTCGAGCTGCTCGCTGAGGCGCGGTGAGCTGTTTGAACTGCCGCTGACGACGGCGGCAGCGCGGCGCCACTACAGAAGCGCGCGGCGCGCGGCGGCCGGAGCCGGTAGCGCTCCGCCACGCCGCTCAAAGTCCACCGACCCACTGCGAGACCTGGCCGCGCTGCAGCGCGAGCGCGTGCCAGCCAAGTCTTCGTCTGCGGAAGCCGAGGTGCCGGTGCTGTCTACCAAGCCGCTAAGAGGTACAGTTTTCAACTATTTATGACATTTAGTACAGAAGTGCTGTCCACGCCCTGCACTGATTAGTAAAATAGTACTGTGTGACGTTGCTCGTATCAGTTAACCCCCGGTGCGTCAAGCTCACTGCAGGTTCTAAGTCTGTTCGTTGTCCGTAGGTGTGATGGACACTCACAGCACGTCGAGTGGCACGTCGGACATGTCGGACTACATCGAGACACTTTCCATCTGCTCCTCACATTCCTCCACCGACACGCCTGTCACCATGAGGTAAGATGTCAACGACCCCGTCCTCTACATTACGAGTGGTTCATATAGTAATGGTGTTGTAACGGTGTGTCTGTGCGCAGGGTGATGCGGCAGACGACGAGCACGCTTCGGCCGCGCTCCGGCAAGGAGTACGGCAACCTGGACCCGCGCCTCGCGTCCGCGTACCGCGCGCCCCCCCCACACCCGCCGCACCAGCCCCCGCATCACCCGCACCTCTACTCCAACTTGCCGTAGACCGCGCTGAGAACAGGCACTCCGTGCAATACTCGAAACTCTTGAGAGGGCAAATTGGCCTATGTCATACGAATATTGGATAATTAAGCGATTATATGCAACTGCACAATCTACGTGATTGTGCAGTTGCATATATGGAATCTGTCAAGGTTCAATTGGTATTATGTGTGTGGAGATCGTTTTAGAGTACTGCGTGGAGTGGACCTTCTATGTATATTTTGTTATTGTTTTTTGTGTTTGAAACTGTTGCTAAGTGTAGTTTTGTATTTGAGCTGTAACATCTGAGAGCGTTACTTTACGTGTGGTATGTTAAGTGTGATCCGTCCATGGTCTGTCCTCGATGCGTCGGTTTGTTTACGCTCTGCTCCCACTCTGAGGGTTTCATAGTGTTTGGGAGTGTAATTCGGTTAACCTTCTTCCTTAGGTTTGTATATCTTCTTACGAGACTCATGACGGCGCAGTCCCGTGCCGTGACGTCAAGCGACAGTCTCACGCGCAGTACCAAACGTTCGCTTCTATGCGACACAGCGTTATTATAAATGTTAGTTACCTTCACAATGGGAAACTGAACGAATTACAAGACAGGTGAAAAAAATAACTATTGTTAATAATTTTTGATTGCGTATAGAACAGTGAGCTCGTAGGCTAAAAGTGAGTCGGTGCGTCCGCTGTCCGGGCGATGTACATACTCTAACACATAAGTAGTTCGCGACTTGATTACAACGTTGTAAATGATATATTTAATATTATTACTAAAGTAATTGATATATTAATTTAATCTCTACAACGACTCTCTTGTCTCTACTTTGTTACGACGATGTAATATTTTGATATTTGGAGTTTATGTGACGGGTGTGAGTCTCTCAGTAAGCAATAAGCAGTGCAACCAGAGGTGATCCATGTATTGTATTGTATTGTACATTACGTTAGACTATGTGTACTTGATACTCTATGGCGGAAGCGCGGTTCGTCTAGGTGGTTACGCGCGCGCCCCGCGCCGCTCCGACCCGCTCCGCCCGGCGGGACGGCCACGGGACTTAGCGGGGCGGGGGGCGAGCGCGGTCGGGTGCTGTTGGCCCGAAGACTGGAATTGTAAGCAGGTTGTTTAGATATTACGCTAGCAATGAATTTATATTATAAAAAACTAATGTTAGTAAACTTGGAATTTCTGAATAAAATGAGAATAAAGATTTCTTTGTTTTATTGTAATTTTGTAGAACAAAAGTGTTTACTGTATCACCTTCTTTTTCGTGTGGTTAATGCCTAACCTGGTGTCAGTGTCTTTATGCCGCCCATAGGCCACCTCTGACTTGGCTTTACCTGCCGTCGAGAAATGTTTGGTTTCCTCACAATGTTTTCCATCACCAAAGATAGTGATAACCAGGCTATCACTGCTTTTTTAAAGTTATTACATCTTGCTTCGAATAAATTTAGATACGTAATTTGAGGTCAAAATGTCTCACCCTTCTTTTTTGGTCGGGGGTTAAAAAATATTTTAGTTTGCGAGTGTACGTACCTAATTACAAATTCTGTTACAACAGACTGGAAAATTTAGGAGCTATGATGCCATGAGCTGGGTGGTTAGGATTTTAATCAACAGGTTACTCTAAATGTAAACACTTTTAAATATTAAAGTAAAGGGACAATAATTTTTATTTTCCTTTACTTTTTCTTTACAAATTAATTTCATTTTTTTCGTTTCGTTATGTCAACAATCATTGCGCGCCGCTCTGATCGATCCACCACCACTATATCAGGCCTATTGGCCACAATAGTCCTGTCAGTACAATGTGATACTGCCATTATCGAGAACTGGGTCGGGCACATACCTATTAACCCTTGATCTGTCCACGAAGTAGACACAATAGTTAAACAATGGCGTCTCGACCAAATTGGTCATTTGACAGATCATGATTTAAGGCACTTCCACAAGATAGTATTTTAGAGCAAGTTGCTGATGGATAATCCTGGCTACAAGGTTGTGCCTATGCAAGTATTCTCCGTTAGCTAGACGAGAACATCCGGAGATAATGTAACGGAATGATTCGCCTGGACGGTTGCATGCCCGACATATGTCAACCGTGCCATCCTTCACAATAAATCTCCGGTAGTTATTCGTCATTATAACTTCATCCATTATTGCACAGACAAAACCTTCGGTTTCTCCGAATAGGGCCCCGGAACGTAGCCAGGCTACGGATGCTGATAGGTCTACATCGGGCTCATGCAAGGCCCGGAAAAAGGGTCCGTGAAGCTCCTTACTCTGCCATACGGTCGTTAGTGCCAAGCACTGGAGTTTTGCGCCAGTTCTCTTTAGCCAAGGAGAGCGGGGTGAGGCCCTTGTCCATCGCAACCACATCTCGATGCATTCCCATATCGGCTCCTAGAAAATATTGCCTGAGGCTGCATATCTCGCGATTGTGGAGAGTCTTAGCATATCCGAAAAAAATACTAAGTTTCCGAAAAAAATACTCAGTTTCCGAAATAAATACTAAGTATCCGAAAACATGTTCTGCTAAAATAATCGTTTTCCGTTTTTTCCCCACTGCGCCAGAAGCAGGGTTATGTTTTCCGAGAGTATGATGCTATGTTTGTATAATTATTTGGCACGCTCTGGCCTGAACGGCTCGATGGATTTTAGCTTGAGAGGTGTCGTTAGATTTGTATTTACCGTGAGAGTGACACCGGGTATATCAAAATAAAAAAAAAAACAAAATGGCGGATTTTTGGCTCCAAATTCAACCCATTACATAATCTAGACTGAAATCATTACATCCATTATGGGTCCCGACTGTTGCAGTCAATATGTCCTGTTTCCTAAACATGTTTTTTTCTTTTCAGTTTGTATTTAAAGTTATTAGTTAGTTTCTGCGCAGTCGGGTTTTTATTTTTTTTATTTTTTTGTAAAAATAAAAGGTTAAATTGTTTTATTTTCCTTCAAAATTAAGATCTTGGTAAACTTATATTGTCACTTACGGGATATCTTCTGTGATTATTATTTGTTTTGAGCTCCCGATATTAAACCGTGAAAGCTTAAAAACAGTGTTTAAGATCATGGTTCCTACGAAAATTTCGCACTACTACCTATAGATTCGTATTTAGCTCTGCTGAGCTAACGTAAAAATTGCCCTGTATAAACTGATTTAACTCAGTCCGGACTGAATTCCGAGCTTTACTGCCGTACAAAATTCCATTTTGTTATGCTATTGTTTCCCAAATGCATATAGTTTCGTGTGATCAGGGGCGCCGCCGCCGCACTCGCACTTGTCTTGACCTCCAGTGGAAACCATGATTGTACCTTAATAAGTTTAATACTTACAACATGTTTCGTTTCGGAACTGATTTAAATGTAATGTGTAGTGGTGAATGTCATCATCACGGGTGTCGGCTGATAGTCGCGTGATGGCGGCTTATCTACTGGCAGCGCCAGCGCCACGCCCGCGCCACGAGCGGCCGGTAACTGCGCGGGCGCGGTCTGCACTTTTGGAGCGAGGGCTGCCACGAAGACCTCCTTGTTCAAACATTTTCTATGACTAAAACAAACACATGCAGGGGCATGGACATCGAGTTTCGAAACCACTGACAACCCTTGCTTTATCCAAGTGATACGATCTAATTACGTCGAGCGATATGCGATATAACGTCAAGTTTGCGTTTTTTTTCATTGTCGCCACGTTTCTGATAAGTGGTGGGGCCTCACACGGCTAGCAGTTCAAAATTCATGCTTTATTCACTGTATGAATAGACGGTAATTGTCTTATCTAAATTACGGATATAATTATTAATCGATTTAATCCAATAACGACTCGTATCAATTACGCATAGCATCAATACAACTATGTAAGTAGGCAGGTACTTAGCCTTCAGGTCGCCAGAGTCCACGAACTGTTCGGGGTTCACAACATGAAAAAAAGTCGAAATACTTTGTCCCCGTGGGACAGCTCGTTAAGGCGACTACAGGAGCTAAATTAGCAACTCTAATTGTGGTGGTTCAAACTTCGTTTGAAATACTGTTAGAATAAAGTTCTAATCAGCATGCACTATGAAGTGGTTGTTACGTCAGTCACTGCGGGCCGAATAGTGCGAAATGAGTGTCTTTTTGCGATTTACAAAAAATCTATTGATTGGACTAAAAAAAGCGCTGCAGGTTGGTACGGAATAAACTTGTGGTGGGAGTCGGGCCTCTGGCTTCAGGCACTACCGTCACCTAATATAGGCACCTTGTTGGGTGACACAACCTTCCGGCTCGCTACATGTTTGCGTTTGGGCGCTCCTTGTGGGGCTCCACATCGCTGTCAATGTGGTGAAGCAGTCGACTGCCTCGGACACCATGGCCTTTCCTGCACTAAGAGTGCAGGTCGGATAGCGCGGCACGCTAGCATTAATGATCTCATCCGTCGTGCTCTTGCCACCGCCGGGGTGCCAGCTCTATTAGAACCCACTGGCTTGGCACGCGTCGATGGGAAGAGACCAGATGGTATGACCATAATGCCATGGAAGTTGGGTAGGCATTTGGTGTGGGACGCAACTTGCGTCGACACCCTTGCGCCATCCCATCTTCCTAGCACAGTGGGCTGCGCTGGGGCGGCTGCTGCAGGTGGTGAAAACCTCAAACGGCGCAAATACAATAATTTAATTGGTAATTATGTGTTTGAGCCGTTTGGGGTTGAAACACTAGGGCCATGGGGTCCGAGTGCCCACCTAGTATTTCGAGTAATCGCCAAGCGGTTGGTCGACTCTTCACGTGACCAGAGGGTGGGCCTATTTTTTGGCCAAAGAATCAGCATTGCCATCCAACGTGGTAATGCTGCCACCCTTCTGGGCACTTTTCCTGTTGACAGCGATGTGGACGAATTTTTTGACGCCCTGTAACGGTTACAGGTTGTTACTTGTACATATTTTTATTATTATTTAGAGTTATAGTTTGTATAAAAGTAGTGTAATTATTCAAATTAATTATTTCTTTTGTATTTCTATTACAACTTTATATAATTACAAAAATAAAACTAAAAGTAAGTAGTAGTACTTAACCTAAAAAAAAAAAACTAAAAAAAAAACACTATCATGCTAATATGTTGCTTGTGTGTTGTTGTAATTTTTTTTTTTGATTTATATTTTAAAAAATCAGAATGTTCGCATGTATTTGAGTATGGTTTTATTTTACTCGTTAAAAGAAATTTTTAGAGATAAGTTCGTGATTTTTTTTATCGAGTAAAATTAGTTGTATTATGTTTTCAAAACTCTGTCATATTAGCATATATCCTGAAGAATATCATATATTTTTCTGGTTTTGTTTATTGCAGTGAATCCTATGCTTTTTTGCATTATAAAACTCGCGTTAAGCTCCTGTAGTCCCCTTAAGTAAAACATTGAAGAGCGTACCACACGAGCTCCCGCACTATAGCAGCGGCGCGCAGTGCGCGGGCGCGGGTGCTCGTGTGTGTTGCCTCTGAAGGCAGTAGTTTTATTTAAAGCAGCAGCACCGCGACGCTCAGACAACTGCCTTTTTACAATATTACTATTTCATTGAACTTTGTGCTCTGCTCAGCGTCTGTCTCTAGCGACGCCACATTCTGAGCCCAAGTAAGCAGCCAGCATTGTGGCATTGCCTTCTACATTTGCGTACGTTGTTTATTTATAAAATACTGTTTTTTTCATGATTTCTACTGATAACGAAATATGTTTAATGACGAAGTTATAAAATAACTTAGTACCTGCCATTAATACAACCAATTACATATTATAGGAGATGGTGAAAAACAGTTATTATCAAAAAAAACGGTTTTGGTAGCACGTGTTAATTCCGTGTTTGGTCAGGCCGCGGCCGTGCGTCTGTGATCGTAGAGACGTCATTATATCTTAATATCACTGACCTTTTGCATTTGCAAAGTCTTTTTTTTTCCAACTATGTTGGGGTCGGCTTTCAGTCTAACCAAATGCAGCTGAATACGAAAATTGGAGCAAATGGCTATCTAATCTCCACGATACTCCGAGTCCCCGAACCGATAATTTTCCAAGTATACTTATTTTCCTTTTCTTTAAAACAGTGCGTCTCAATGTTTTCCGGAAACGTTTTAACTTCATCTCTAGTGATATGATCTTGTAATCCGTCAGTCACTTGTCGACAGTAACAATCAGCTGATAGTGTGTCGATCTGGAGAGAGTTTCTAGATGAGTGACAGCACACGTGTCACAGCAGCAGGTGTGATTGTGTCGCTAGATATCTGTCTGATAAATAGGGACAAACAAAACAAAGTTGGAAACGAATTAGAGAAGATGCAGAAGTGATAATAATGACAGAAGCATATTTAGTTGATATATTGTGTATATAGTGCATGCTTAGAGTGCACGCGGCAGATCTGGCGGACACGTAGGGGCAAGCAGCAGTGGTGCGCGGTGCCGGGGGCCGGACAACGTGCGCGCTCGCCGTATCAACGCCTTATCACTCGCCACTCGCTATCAGACGTATCCAGAGATTACCGTTATTTTATTCAGTCCTTAGTCTTGACGTTATCATTATCTCAAGATAAATATTTAAATTATTGTACCAGAAACATAGGAATACCTACTCGAAAACATTTGTTATTATTTGGTAAACCGAGGCGTTTCTCGCTACATACAGAACGGTAAATCTATTTCGTGGGTGATCTGTTATAGCGAATAGCAGCTTCGACTTGAATAAAATAGCTTGTATTCAGTTCCAAGTCACAAAACATAATTAAGTTGCCTTCATAAAATTCCTTTTGGTACAGGACATTGGCAACAAACAAAACCCGATGAATTAGGTAGTTTCCAAATTGATTTTATTATTTGGAAAGAAACATTCCTATGTTCAATAGTGACTCATCGCGTGTGTGCGCTGGGCGACACACTTTCTTGCACTTCTCTGTCAGTCATCGGCCGATATGCGATTGCAAATTAATTAATTAGCTATAAACACTGGTTCACTGATTGATGACAAGGATATGATGTGTATTCATTGATAAACCGATTGTGAACATGACTTGGTTAAATTATATTATCTGTGGGGTTCTTACATAATTATATTGGAATACAATGATCGCGCTCATAGTTTGCTCACACTATAATAAAGAAAATGATTCCGTTCCGAGTTTCTATAAAATTATTCCCATTTTGATATTAATTGTACATATTTTTATTATTATTTTAGATCTATTGTTAATTTGTAAATAATGTACAACTGAATTCAAAACAAGTGTCCTGAAAACAAAAGGATATCTTTCCACTAATAATAGTTACTGAGCCGTACATTCAAATGTTAGGTTTAAAATATTTTGTCGCAAAAATCAATTACGCACTTAAGCTAAGAACAATCAGCCAAATTAGATTAATCCAATAATTACAATACATCGTAATACGGAGCGATATCTCGCGCTATCGGACTTTATCAGGCATCGTGTGCAACACATGTTGTATGCCCGCTATGATCGTGTGCAACACATGTTGTATGCCCGCTATGATCGTGTGCAACACATGTTGTATGCCCGCTATGATCGTGTGCAACACATGTTGTATGCCCGCTATGATCGTGTGCAACACATGTTGTATGCCCGCTATGATCGCTTACTTAAGTTTATCAGGCATCGTGTGCAACACATGTTGTATGCCCGCTATGATCGTGTGCAACACATGTTGTATGCCCGCTATGATCGTGTGCAACACATGTTGTATGCCCGCTATGATCGTGTGCAACACATGTTGTATGCCCGCTATGATCGCTTACTTAAGTAATGTACAAAACTAATAATATGATGGCGAAACACGGACACCATCAGGTTGGTGCTCAATTACATAACTTTACCCGACCAACGCAAAGCCAAAGGAAGGGTTATGATTTTAGCAGTCTATTACAGGGTATTTAGCACCGTGAAACTCAGCCAATGTTCGTTAGCTAAACATTTGGACATGCAAGCAGCGTAAGTCAGTGGGCAAGCCAAGCTAAATTCGTTTACTATTCCCTGTGCGCTGTGTCTCTGCACACAGTTATTAATCCACACTAGGCTTAAAATTGACTCAGGACAGTTAAGTCTATGTAAAGGTACCCCCTTGTTACTCTATGTTTAATGATTGTGTCAAATCTTTGGGATATATTTCAATAGGCGAGACGACAAAAAATATCTAATTAGTCCGTCAGTTAGAATATCAAAAAATATTTGACCCGTGTTTTTTCTTTTGTTACGTAAACCAAAAAAGAAGAAGATTTGTGACGCTTTTAAAATTCTTAATACGTCACGCCTAGGTATAATTTTTAGCTAGTTCAGACGTCACGCCCGAGTTCTGTTGCGTTTTATCTTTTGTCAATATTCATTGATTAAAAAAAACAAAAAATACGCGTCCATTAATTTCCAATACTCTAACTGACGGACTAAATACATTTGCAATTTTTTGATACTGTCGTCATGCCTATTCTGTTGGTCTTACCCCAAGAACTCATAAAAATTGCCCATGATCCTATAGGTGAGAGAATTGATGGGCAACTTTTAATTAATTCTTTACGGATTCACTTTTTTTACCCGTTATATTTAAGATTTTGTTTTTGAAATGAAAGTCTTCACCCGTTATAAACAAGCAACTACTTCATCTTAGTCACTTTATAGGATTTATTCTAAGGATTTTGTACAAAATTATCCAACACCCTAGTTCAACGACTATTACTGCTAAACTAATAAAGTTATCTCAACCACTATAGTTTTCCTTTAAAGTTCATGAAATGCCAGCATGTATTAGCTCTCAGAGAAGGGCCTTTTTTTTATTTCGGTTGGGAAATCATCAAATAACGCCACCGCCCAGAGCAGGAGGGAGTGTCAGACTTCTACTGACTAAAACCCATCATGTTCCTTCATCGCCCTTTGTGTTCGGGGACCACGGTATCTCTTTCGAATAGTCCCGCAGCCCCGGCAGGCTTCGGCCCTTGCGGACCCCTTCCTTATTGTTGACTCTCTTTGAGGCACGCGTGGAACACGAATGCGCCGTCGACACGGCCTGTCGTCATGAGACGGACGTACGGCGAGCTAGCCCATAGCTCCCCGTCCACAGGCCCGCGCCTACGGTGGCCGGAAGCCACCACGTGGCCCCCGACGCCCGGGGCGTCTCCGGCGGCGGCCGGGACGTGAGGATATCTCCCTCTCACGTTCCGCCACCTCCTTCGCTAGCATGGCTGCTTCGCAGAAGGAGGTGACGGCGTCCCAGGGGAAAACGCCCTATTACTGGAACAAAAATTTGAACTTTAAAGTTTAATATTTCGGAAATGGAGCATTAAATCGAAAAGTAGGATTAGCAACCCCGAAGTCATTTTAAAAGATCTATTCAACGATACCCCACACGATGGGGTAATGACGAAAAAAAAAATCATCCCCACTTCACATGTAGGGGAGCTACCATAATTTTATTTTACCATTTTGTCGGCGTTATTGATATGCACACTTCTACAAAATAACAGCTTTCTAGTACTAACGGTCTCTTAACAAAACCCCGGACAGACAGACATACAGACAGACCGACAGACAGACAGCCGGACATAGCGAAACTATAAAGGTTCCTTGTCAGGACTACGGACCCCTAAAAACGGAACCCTTATAAGATGTTCTTATCTTATCTTACATCTTTGCTGCATATTTTTATTTTTGTTTACCCTAATGCCTATCATTGTAACGGCTGACAAGACCCCAAGAAGGAACCACTGGCTCTGAAGATACAGGTTATGCCTAGTTTCGGAGTCAGGGATACTTTTATTATTTAATTGCCTAATATAAGCCCTAGCTACAGTAACGAAATTGTAATCCATCCATTGTCAAATCACCTATTTTAAGTAACCTTAGAATAAGTCTAATTTGTAAGAAGGGTTGCAAATAAAACATTTATTATTTATTATTATTATCTCTTTCTTGTCCGTCTGTCCGTCTGTCACCACTGATGGTCTCAAGTGTATAGTCCCTATTAGGTGTATAACAATCAAGGTGCTGAGTCAACATGATAACAAGATTTGGCTTTGACTTTCGTGAAAACTGAAAAGGTAGTTTCCGTTGACCTAGGATCACAAAACTTGGCAAAAAGATCAAATTCAAATATTTATTGCTCAACACAGTACATTTTATACATTTCCAGATGTCAAGTGAATGCGCAGTCCACTGTATTGTACCAATTTAGGCATGCGAAATTCATAATTATAGTTATACAATTTCATAAATCAAATTAAATGTCATAAATTCAAAAACAATACCTTCGACAATGATATAAATTCAAATTAATAAATAAGTACTGTCATAGATTCAAATTAAAATAATGTCAGAGTATAATTATAATGTCAAAATAATTAAGGAATTTACTCATTTATAATTTTTCATGCATTGCAATATTAAAATTATTATTAAATTAAAATATATTTAAACTATTAATCATTCAAATTACATTATAATTACACTTACATAGAAAGCAAGGTCTTACAGCACATATAAAAGAAAAACGTCTGTAAACCGTAAATATGTAGTTTAATAACAAAAAAAAGTGATTTTACTATTACAAACTTATTATTTTTGGTTGGAGCAATAGCCGTTTCTAGGCAGCAAAGTTAAGTTTATCCTTTAAACAGTTTGTACGGAACCCTCGGTGCGCGAGTCCGACTCGCTCTTGGCCGGTTTTTTTAGGGTTTTGTACCTGAAAAGGTAAAAAAAGAAATCTTTATAAAATCACTCCCTTGTTCGTCTGTCCGTCCGTCTGTCACCACCGATTTTCTCAAGAACGGGTGGACCTAGCATGTTGAAATTTATATCAAATACTGAAGTTTCTAGTCTCTATTAGGTGTATAAAAATCATCATCGGTCCTGTGTCAACACGATAAAAAGATATGGGCAAATTTAGATTTAGGAAAGAAAACTTGCAAGTAACAAAATTTACCTTAATTTACATTTTTTTTTATTTTTCGGAATTTTCCCTTTATTTGTGCTGTAAGACCTTGCTTTTAACCAAAATTGACAATTCTAGGTCAACTGGAAGTACCTTAGAGGTTTTGGGTCGAAAACCTATAATATGGTAGTTCCCGTTGACCTAGAATAAGAAATTTGGCGAGAAGCAATGACTTACAGCACATGGAAAGGGAAAAATCTGAAAACCGTAAATATGTAGTATAATAACAAAAAAAAAGGATTTAACTATTACAAACTTATTATTCGCGGTTGGTGAAATAGCCGTTTCATGGGATCGAACAGCAAAGTTAAGTTTGTCCTTTAAAAAGTTTGTACGGAACCCTCGGTCCGCGAGTCCGACTCGCTCTTGGCCGGTTTTTTCATAATAAGTCAAAGATAAATCCACTGAAACCACCATATCGTCTTGCCGGTGATGCCATCATCATTATCTGCTTAGCCTTTTACCAACTATGTTGGGGTCGGCTTCCAGTCTAACCGGATGCATCTGAATACCAGTTAAAATAAGCTGACCTCCACAACCCAGTTAGTACTGGGTAAAACGATTCCCCTTGGTAAGACTGGTTTTCAGATTTTTTTTAGGCCACTGACTACTTGTAACGACCGTCAAAGATGTACAAATGACAGACGGGACCAACGGCTTAACGTGCTTTGCGAGGCACGGAGGAAACTCAGTATGTAAGGGTGGTCACCAATCCACAGACCAACCTAGGCAAGCACGGCTTAACCTAAAGATCGACTCGAGCGGCTGTTATTATTTAGCCACGAGGTCCTTCTCCTTCTCCTCCGCCGGTGATGCCATGCCTGCTAATAAGCCAACCGACAGGCTTGCAGCTACGTGTACCATGTGCCCTCTACAGAACTCGGTTCTGCATGCACACTTAAAACTGTCATGATAACCTATCGTTTATGGAGCGTTTAAGTTGACACGCTACAGTGTACGCCGCATACTGTAGCGTGTCAACTCATGGCTTCCAGGAAGCGCGTCTGGTTCTTGCGACAAACAACATAAGGGAGTGGTGTGTAAATCTACCCTACTTACAGGTGACAGCTGACAGCGTGCCAGCTCATTAGAGGAACAACTCCCACTCCCCCGCCCCCCAGCCCTGGCTCGTTACCCCTCCGTCGCCCTGTGCCTGTGCTCCTAACGAACCTTAATGTATTCTTTACACTAAACGCTGTTTGAGTTTTGTTTATGACGCCGTCGGCGACGGGGACACGACCAGACGCTACTTCGTGCAGTAGGTCGTCGCACGCGCACATGCACTAACTATCTAAGGAAGAATTCTGTAGAGCAAGAGCAGTGCTGGTCAAAGTAATGAGTGTGTTCCCGAGGCGCATTAGTCCCAGCGCTTCGGCGGGAACCAATCGCCGCTCGTAGATATAAATTCCTTCACTTATTGATTCTCCACATGTCGACTGCCATTACTCTCTATCTGTTAACCAATGGCATTTAATTACGAGCGTCGTATCGATTTATATTCCTTGATAGGTACGAACGTAGATTGCTGCGAGCTGTAATCTAGGCGCCATTCACTGACAAACTGTTTGTGTTAGAATTTTGGCATGATTTGTAAAGAAAAAAAAATGTACATTGCAAGCTTCTAAAAATACTGTCTAATGAACAGGTACCCATCAACCATTGGCTTAAGAAAAGAGTATTTGAGGAAGCCCGATATCATTTGTTAAGAGCAGTGAATAGACACCTCACACAGTTCTCAGATAAAATACAACCTTCTGTTACATGTATGGTGGGGCCACGTCTATTTTTACATGACTCACGGTTCACGTATGCTGCATATTGGATGTAATGATTTTAGTCTAGATTATTTAATGGGTCCCGACTGTTTCAGTCAATAAGTTCTGTATTAGCATTTATTACTTGTTCTTGTTGTTCTCTTTTCAGTTTTTATTTAAAGTTATTTTTTACGCAGTCGGGTTTTATAATTTTTTAAATTATTTTTTGATAGGTAGAATACAACCTTCAGTTACATGTATGGTGGGGCCACCCCTATTTTTATGATTCGTAATTTCTCATCACTTTTGTGTAGCGGTTAATAGAAGACACCTGCTCTCCAAATTCCAACTGTGTGGTGCCAACAGTAATGTTTATGAGTAAAATGGCTCTGATATACGAACGGACAGACTCTGAAATACAACGGAACCACATCTCTTGAAGATGAACAGTCTGCCCGTAGACATAAGGAGTGAAACAAAAAAAAATAGAGTAAATTATTTAGAAACGTGTTCCGTTTTGATTCGGTAAAATGTAAATCCGCACGACATGCAGCGCCTCGCCGGGACTCCCACATAATATGTAGATACGAATAAATTATTTGTGAAATGATAACGTCGCGATGTTCCACTCGGTAAATGAATTTAAAAGCGGAGTGCACTGCACAAAGCGAACACAATAAATTAGCGAAGTGAGCGGTATGAGCGGTACGGACGGTCTGAGCGGAACGAGCGCAGTGCGCGTAGGTCCTCGCGGACGCTGCCGTCTAATTTGTTTATCTCACAAAGCGTAACTCATTAAAAACTCGAATTTGTGTGTGGGGGCGTGTGGGATTATTATTTATAAAATATGAATCTAAACTCCGTGCATCCGTTGCGGCGGCATTTACTAGAGTCCTAAAGTGCTCGCGGCCGAACAAAAGAGCGTCAGTGCCCACACTCAGTGGCCTCTGATGACTTCTTATACTTAGTTACTAGTATTCATTGTTATTTAAATGATACTCAAAGCCTGCTGAAGCTATTTTTTCAGTGTAAAGCGTCCAGCGTCCTCGTGTGTGTTCTGTGTTTTGTTTACTTACAATAGTTTTTAGGAATAATGTTATGTTACTAACAATTGGGCCTAGTTGCCATAAATAAACAAATATTTAATTTAAAAGCAGATACTTGTTTCAGCTCTAGCGATGTTCCCGTGACTCCCACACCTCCGGTCTTCTTTCTTTGTAAAAATGTATGGACGTGTGTCTGAAATAAAGATAATTATTATTTACACGTTTGATTTACATCGGCGATGTGACCTAATGTATGAAGCTGATCTGGAAAGTGACGAGAAGTTCCATGTCACTCAGGTCCTAAAACACAAAAAGAGGATGTGGACACTTATAATCGTAGTCATCTACTGTCTCTTGTCGTCCCTTTGCCTAATATAATCTCCAAGCAACGTGACGCTGGAAACAGTTTTCTGTAAAATTATGCGCGGTTAAAGCGCGGATAATAATTATAATAATCATTTTATTTCAGACAAATTATTTTACATCCATATAAATTGTTAGTAAACATGAGTTTTAAAAACTATGTTAGTAGAACATGTAGGTTGGACATGAAATGCATAAACGGGCCATCAAATTTCCCCGCAATGACATACAGGAGACTGTTTGAGCTGCCCCGTACCATCTGCAGTAGCGACGCAGCACGCTTACGTCTGATAGCGACGAAGCCATCAGTGTGCGCATCAGCAAACATTCCCGACGCATTACTGAAGCGTGGCAGCCCCAGCAGCATCCTGAATGCATTGTTATACTGAACTCACATCTCGCTGTACGTCTGAAGTGAAAGTGACGCTTTTTAAAGCATATTGTCAGACACTGTACAGAGGCTACACGTGTACAGTGTCCGACAATATGCTTTAAAAAGCGTCACTTTCACTTCAGACGTACAGTGAGCAAACCTACGGACAAGCATGTTGCATCGAACCGCCAATGCTCTCCGCTCCCTTTCTACATCCAGGACATCTTTGATGTCTGCGGTAACAATATAGCCGAGGTATTTAAATTCTTGAACACGATTCAAGACATTTCCTGCTAGCTTTACGGAAGGAAACCAATCTGAGGACTTTGCTCCAAAAATAAGAACCTCACTCTTAATACTATATAATAATACTATTGCAGTTTACTCACGTATGAAGTCACAGCACCACTTGCACTCCACTCACAAAGAAATAAACCGTTCGTTGAAAGCCGCCACCAACGCGCGCCGCGCCGCTGTGTGGGCCTGGCTGGGCCTGGCCGGTCACGCGCGCCGGCGTAGGACTGGACGGACCCGTCAGCCACGCGTGGCGGGGTGCCGGTGTCTTTACGTCAGGTATCCGGTTTCTATAGGTACGCCATTAAAAATGAGAACGTAAAAAACCCGACTGCGTAAAAAATAACTTTAAATAAAAACTGAAAAGAATAAAATAAGAACAACTAATAAACTCTAATGACGGAACATATTGACTGCAACAGTCAGGACCCATTAAATAATCTAGACTAAATTCAATCCAACATGGGTCCCGACTGTTGCAGTCAATATGTTCCGTCAATATGATCCGTTCCGAGATATTTTTGTCACAGTAACGTGTGTGAGACAAAATATTTCGAAAACTTGGTGACTCCTCAATATTTTTTGTAATAATATATGATTTCAATTTATAAACGACTTAACGTGTTACAAAGTATAAGTATAATTTGATACAACTAATTTCAATAATTCAAAATTAAAACAACTGATTTCATAAAGTGAAAAACAAAATTACTAAGAGCCGATCCCTCATAAATTTGATCAACAGCGACGAAAAAAAAAACAATCAAGCGTAATTGGATAGATGTTGGGTAGGCTTTTCTCCGTCGTAACATAATTGGGCACACGCACGGCCGGGCGCTCGCGTGTTACAGAATTAAGATAAAAACAGGTAATTTATTCAAAGAGTACATTCCTCCCGTATTAATTCTCGTCCAATCTGTATGTGTGGGTGTCAATAAATCTAAATATTCATCAGTCGGTGGGGTAGCGGGAGCTGGCAGTAAGAGAGGGGGGCTCATTTAGACGCATTAATTACACGCGCCCTCTGCTGCACCGCCTAAACCCTTTTAATATTCGCTGCGCGTAGCTTCGTAGCTCCGTAGCTCCGTAGCGCCTCGTAG
This sequence comes from Xestia rhomboidea, assembly GCA_963853795.1. Taxonomy (NCBI): domain Eukaryota; kingdom Metazoa; phylum Arthropoda; class Insecta; order Lepidoptera; family Noctuidae; genus Xestia; species Xestia rhomboidea. The sequence continues at coordinate 285,705 of OY970775.1, forward strand.
CGTGACGTAGCGGTCTCGTAGCTCGTAGCCTTATCGGCACGGGCCATGCTTACCTGCTCAAGTGGATAGGTTACAACGGAAAAATAGGCATGTTTACTTATACATGTGACAACATTGTGATAATTTTGAAACACAAGGTTTTATTTTAGTGATTTTCACAAAAATAACAAGTTATTATTTTACGATTACCAGCAATATAACGTTGTCCGACACTGCACTTGGTGTTTTAAGCTCTGGGTCAGGCTTGTAAGTCGTCATTACTCCACACAAGGTCACATACATAATGTATGAGCGAATGGGACGCTATTAGTTCGCTTCGAGCGGTCCCACGAGGGCTCTGAATCTGAGAGGAATACTTCTTTTAAATTATCAAGTAGTAATGCTTCTGATGTTCGCACACTATAGTAATTACTTTCGGTGAGATACGTCCACTTCGGGTGGTACTATACGCTGAATGATAGTGATTACTTAGCGTCTAGTTTCGAGCCAAAATGTAATATTCCGAAATAAGCATTTTAGACAAGACTAGACGCAGAGATAGTTATGTACATTATAGTGCTTGTTTGGGATGTAGTATGGTCACTAGAAAAAAATCTTATTATATTGTTCTAAACATAAATTTATTTTTTTGGCTATGAATAAATAAGAGTGGACATAGTAAATATAAAATTATTTTAATTTAATTCTACTCTCATAATAAAAACACCGAATTGGTCCGCTATCTCAATACATAACAAATGAATGGCACCACTCCCCCGTGTCTCTAGCTCCTGGCGTCATGCCCGCGCTGCCCCGCTACCTGCAATCTGCGTGGCGAAGGGGACCGGAGGCCAGCTCGCATGCCGGTCACGCGCCGCGCTTTATGCTATTCAAATAACCGGCTCTGGTTAGCACCGCCGCACCGCCGGTGCCGTGCCGACCGGTCTGTGCCGAGCCGGAGACATGTTTTCAGCCAGACAATGCTGCCTAATGTAAAATATGAATAAGCCATGTTTGTGACATGCAGTAACCCGGCCGACTGATCGTTGTTTCCTCTCAGCTCTACTTATTTTCAAATGTAAAATCAGGCTGTGTTAGCCAGTGCACATACCAGGCTATGAAAGGAAGGTTAATCGTTATCGTTACAAGTACTTTTCAAGCACAGTATGCGAACCAAATAAGTAACCAGGGTCGTCAGATGTAGTTGCAGTTTTTTTTTTTTAAATTAATTCAAGTCTTCAGATAAAATTAAATTAAATTAACAGATTTGAATATTTCCATCAATTTAATTTAATTTCATTCGAAAACCTCCATCGGTGTCTAAGAAAACTTCAACTATAAATTTTGAGCCTGGTTATTTATTTGGTTTGCTTAAAGCAAGTGAAATGAAGCATGTGAATAACAGATTAACAGAGAGTTTGTAGGTAGTTGCGAAACGCGGCTTACCATCATAGGATAGCTTGCCGCGAGTTACAGACTGAGACCGGCGCCCGGCGCGGGCTCACTCACAGTATATCGGTACTGCTACACTTTGTCGTCGCTGTACTTGTAAGTAGTGGCACAGGTTATGGCCGCTGAGAACGGCGCGAACCATCCTTATATTTTGTGTTTGGATGGTGACAGATACAGAGGGAACGATCGTTCGACCATTACAGCGTTTATAGAGTTCCGTATATTGCTGTCAATAATATAATTCACCTAAAGGATATGGAAAAAATATATATATGGGACTGTTCCCCAGAATGTACAGTTATAAAATACATGTAATTTAATAGTACAAATATTCTCTAATAAAAATGAAAAAGTTGCGTAAAACAACTGCGTAGTAATAAAAATGAAAAAGTTTTGGATAAAAGTTATAAAGGTTAAAAGAAGTTGTTTTTGTCACTACGGCTAAAGTATGTTTATCTATATTGTAACGTATTTTATGTATATATATCTGTCCCAGGCATTTAACAGTATGTTGTGAGTATATTGGTTAAAAAACACTGTGGGAGGCAATTATTCTTCAAACTGAGACAACGGTGTCGATTCTGTTGTGCACAAACTAAGCTTAATTTAATAAATACATATTATTTTATGCAAGAAAAAAATATTAATACATGTCGAATATATAAAACCAGTTTACAATAAACCTTACGTCACCAGAAACCCACAGTCCCTAGACGTTCCCGGCGCAAAGGAGCCCATGACACTTGCAGCGTTTCCGCGCTGAATTGCCAGGGTTAGCCTCTGCACCAGGAAAGAACTAGAGCGTGGTTCACCGCCCCTCTCTCTAAGGCCTAAAACATATACAAGCGACGTAAGGCAACAGGCGTGGCGCAGGCGTGCGCCGCTTCAATACGATTTCATAGAAAATGTATGCAGGCGACGTTTTTGAATTATACTGAAGCGACGCGGCGCAGACACGCCGTTTCGTTGCCTGCGCCGCGTCGCTAGCAGTCGGTTCTCGTGAGTCACGCAAGGAGCACGTCGCTTGTGATACGGTATGCTCATGCTCAGTATTTACCAACCCAAAAATGCGTGATGATATTGATTTTAATGTACAGTTCTGCGAGTTAGTGGAACAATATCCAGCCCTTTACGATTATACCAAGCCGGAGTACAGTAATAGAAATGTACAAGATAAAATATGGATGGAAATAGGATTGAAACTGAGTCGAAAGAAAGTCGACGGCCGATCTCCGCCACAAATTTGATAATTTAGGCTATTTCTATCTTTTTTTCTCTAATAAAACGAGAAAGAGACGGACGTAATTTAGAGCCGTCAAATTTAATTGGATTTAATAGTTCCATACAAATGAAGGGTGCACGTAAAAACATTTCGACTAAAAACACGGTAATGCGCAAGGCATAAAATAGTTTGACATCTCTAACTTAGTTCATAGCTATAGCCGTCTTTTTCTCGCACTGTATTTTAGTAAAAGATAGCAATAGCCTAAATTAAGTTTAGTTTGTGCACAACAGAATCGACACCACTGTATTCGTTTGCTTGTTAACAATAAGATCACCGGGGAAAAGCAGATGATTATGTAATCTTTTTGCTTTTCACAACTAGATTTAAGTCTTGCACAAAAAAAGACTACAATCACTATCACAATCACTATCACAATCACCATCACAATCACCATCACAATCACCATCACAATCACTATCACAATCACAATCACAATAACAATCACTATCACTATCACAATCACAATCACTATCACAATCACTATCACAATCACTATCACAATCACTATCACAATCACTATCACAATCACTATCACAATCACTATCACAATCACTATCACAATCACTATCACAATCACTATCACAATCACTATCACAATCACTATCACAATCACTATCACAATCACTATCACAATCACAATCACTATCACAATCACAATCACTATCACAATCACTATCACAATCACTATCACAATCACTATCACAATCACTATCACAATCACTATCACAATCACTATCACAATCACTATCACAATCACTATCACAATCACTATCACAATCACTATCACAATCACTATCACAATCACTATCACAATCACTATCACAATCACTATCACAATCACTATCACAATCACTATCACAATCACTATCACAATCACTATCACAATCACTATCACAATCACTATCACAATCACTATCACAATCACTATCACAATCACTATCACAATCACTATCACAATCACTATCACAATCACTATCACAATCACTATCACAATCACTATCACAATCACTATCACAATCACTATCACAATCACTATCACAATCACTATCACAATCACTATCACAATCACTATCACAATCACTATCACAATCACTATCACAATCACTATCACAATCACTATCACAATCACTATCACAATCACTATCACAATCACTATCACAATCACTATCACAATCACTATCACAATCACTATCACAATCACTATCACAATCACTATCACAATCACTATCACAATCACTATCACAATCACTATCACAATCACTATCACAATCACTATCACAATCACTATCACAATCACTATCACAATCACTATCACAATCACTATCACAATCACTATCACAATCACTATCACAATCACTATCACAATCACTATCACAATCACTATCACAATCACTATCACAATCACTATCACAATCACTATCACAATCACTATCACAATCACTATCACAATCACTATCACAATCACTATCACAATCACTATCACAATCACTATCACAATCACTATCACAATCACTATCACAATCACTATCACAATCACTATCACAATCACTATCACAATCACTATCACAATCACTATCACAATCACTATCACAATCACTATCACAATCACTATCACAATCACTATCACAATCACTATCACAATCACTATCACAATCACTATCACAATCACTATCACAATCACTATCACAATCACTATCACAATCACTATCACAATCACTATCACAATCACTATCACAATCACTATCACAATCACTATCACAATCACTATCACAATCACTATCACAATCACTATCACAATCACTATCACAATCACTATCACAATCACTATCACAATCACTATCACAATCACTATCACAATCACTATCACAATCACTATCACAATCACTATCACAATCACTATCACAATCACTATCACAATCACTATCACAATCACTATCACAATCACTATCACAATCACTATCACAATCACTATCACAATCACTATCACAATCACTATCACAATCACTATCACAATCACTATCACAATCACTATCACAATCACTATCACAATCACTATCACAATCACTATCACAATCACTATCACAATCACTATCACAATCACTATCACAATCACTATCACAATCACTATCACAATCACTATCACAATCACTATCACAATCACTATCACAATCACTATCACAATCACTATCACAATCACTATCACAATCACTATCACAATCACTATCACAATCACTATCACAATCACTATCACAATCACTATCACAATCACTATCACAATCACTATCACAATCACTATCACAATCACTATCACAATCACTATCACAATCACTATCACAATCACTATCACAATCACTATCACAATCACTATCACAATCACTATCACAATCACTATCACAATCACTATCACAATCACTATCACAATCACTATCACAATCACTATCACAATCACTATCACAATCACTATCACAATCACTATCACAATCACTATCACAATCACTATCACAATCACTATCACAATCACTATCACAATCACTATCACAATCACTATCACAATCACTATCACAATCACTATCACAATCACTATCACAATCACTATCACAATCACTATCACAATCACTATCACAATCACTATCACAATCACTATCACAATCACTATCACAATCACTATCACAATCACTATCACAATCACTATCACAATCACTATCACAATCACTATCACAATCACTATCACAATCACTATCACAATCACTATCACAATCACTATCACAATCACTATCACAATCACTATCACAATCACTATCACAATCACTATCACAATCACTATCACAATCACTATCACAATCACTATCACAATCACTATCACAATCACTATCACAATCACTATCACAATCACTATCACAATCACTATCACAATCACTATCACAATCACTATCACAATCACTATCACAATCACTATCACAATCACTATCACAATCACTATCACAATCACTATCACAATCACTATCACAATCACTATCACAATCACTATCACAATCACTATCACAATCACTATCACAATCACTATCACAATCACTATCACAATCACTATCACAATCACTATCACAATCACTATCACAATCACTATCACAATCACTATCACAATCACTATCACAATCACTATCACAATCACTATCACAATCACTATCACAATCACTATCACAATCACTATCACAATCACTATCACAATCACTATCACAATCACTATCACAATCACTATCACAATCACTATCACAATCACTATCACAATCACTATCACAATCACTATCACAATCACTATCACAATCACTATCACAATCACTATCACAATCACTATCACAATCACTATCACAATCACTATCACAATCACTATCACAATCACTATCACAATCACTATCACAATCACTATCACAATCACTATCACAATCACTATCACAATCACTATCACAATCACTATCACAATCACTATCACAATCACTATCACAATCACTATCACAATCACTATCACAATCACTATCACAATCACTATCACAATCACTATCACAATCACTATCACAATCACTATCACAATCACTATCACAATCACTATCACAATCACTATCACAATCACTATCACAATCACTATCACAATCACTATCACAATCACTATCACAATCACTATCACAATCACTATCACAATCACTATCACAATCACTATCACAATCACTATCACAATCACTATCACAATCACTATCACAATCACTATCACAATCACTATCACAATCACTATCACAATCACTATCACAATCACTATCACAATCACTATCACAATCACTATCACAATCACTATCACAATCACTATCACAATCACTATCACAATCACTATCACAATCACTATCACAATCACTATCACAATCACTATCACAATCACTATCACAATCACTATCACAATCACCATCATTTGGATCTCAAAATAAATGCCATATTCGTAATCGATAATCCCCTGATAATCTCGGTATCGACTCCCATGTTGATTTTTAGACATTTCAACCCCATTGCAACCCAACAGGGGATGATGACATTTCAGGTCCGCCATATTCAATCTTAAAATCGTTGTTTTTGTAATTCATCAGACCCGATACACCATACAAACTATAGCCATGTTGATTTTCAGACTTTGTCACCCCATTTCCCTTAGGGGTTGAATTCTGTAAAAACCTGAAACCCGTTTCTAATAATTTATCAATAGGAGCCCTCCTGTGAAGTTTCGAATAAAATAGTCTAACTAATCTTGTTTATCCATACAAACTTTGGAGCCCCGTTTATCCCCCTTAGGGGGTGAATTTTGAGAAATCCTTTCTTACTGCACCCCTAGACCACATGAAGAACCTACTTGCCAAATTTGTAATCTGTAGACCCAGCGGTTTGGGCTGTGCGTTGATATGTCACCCAGTCAGTCAGTCAGTTATTCAGTCAGTCAGTTTATCATTTTATATATATAGAAAGATTAGTAAGCGTATAAAGCACTACTACTACACTACACTTCAAGATACAGAGAGATTACTATTGAACAACATCTACTGCAAACAGGTGGCACCAAAAAAGCATTTAAGGAATTACGGACAAATAAGACATGGATAGATTCACTACAGAACTATGGGAAAAGATTGAATAATCAAACGGACATTATAAATATAGGCACAGATTTCTATAAAACCCTCTTTAGCGCCCAGAATCGCGAGAGCACCAATCTTTACAACACAACTACCACCGACGCCAACACAAAGGGTTGCAGAGAACCATTAGAAGTAATAGAGGTTATTGATGTGGGATCGTATGGTGAAATAATAGAGTTTTGTTCGTAGAAACTTGTATATTTTTAATTACAAAAAACTTTAATAAAAAAAACACGTCTGTCGTCTATCATCGTACTATATCTGTCACGCCATATTTTTATTCCTCCTCTCTCTTTCACACTTTCGCACCTTTCACTCGCACCTTAGCATACGTTCCCTTTTACACAAAATTCATTCCACACTCGGTCATCCTGCACACTGTCTGCCCACAGACACCATGTTACAAGTACTACAATAAACCTCAAAAAATCATCACACCTTGCAATAATCAACTTTAATCTATACATAACATCTTAAGTTTAGTCTTACATGAGCTACAGAAACATAATGAAATTTTGATCTTACACAATATAGCTTCAAACCAACATTTCCTTTAGAAGGTGACATATTTCACAAACAATGTATTTTCTTTAACATAGCCAGCTTACATCTTAATATTTATTTTCCTAGAAAAAGAGATAAAAGACAGCATGACAATTTCAAACACAAATTTACTTGACATCTTTTGTTACATCTTAGCTTATCAAAGAAATACAAAACACCTTGGTGATACAATATGATCAGTTATAATTTTACTGTAATGCTTAACAAACCGAATCTTAACAACTCCGTATAGCAACAAAATAGGGAAAACACAAAAAAATACTTTCTTAACACCTATCACTTTCATACAATCAACACACAATAAACATACTTCATAACCCTAACATACTTGATTTTACTCCTTGTCATCCGGCCATTTTTTCATATGATCTGCAGATGTTGAGGTTTTGACTGGACCTTCTGCCATCATATCGACTTTTTCCACGTCGTACCTGTCGTGTCGTTTGATTTTTGTTACCTGATAAGGTCCCAAATATTTAGGTTTGAGTTTGAGCCCTGGCCCAAACTGAGTTCGCTTTATAGCAACTAACTCTCCCTCTTGATATTTCCTACTATCCTTTCTATGCTTATCATAGTTCTTCTTATTTTCCTGTTGTACTTCCAGTATTTGCTGTTTTGCTCTCTTCCTCAAATCTTCTCTATTTTCCATATAGCTGTCTCGTCCTTCTTGTTGTAGTAGTTCGTATAATTCTATGTCGTCTTGTCTCTTCATTTTCTTTCCTATTAGCATCTCAAATGGAGTGGTGTTTACGCTTCTCTGGTAAGTACTGTTTAATGCCATCTGCACTCTTCCTACATGCCTGTACCACAATCCTGGTTTCTCAATACATAGCTTGGTAAGTACTGGTATAATAGTTCTGTGAACCCTTTCCACCTGACCGTTACCTCTAGTTACTCCTGTAGTTATATGGCATAACTCTATTCCTTCATACAATACTGTTGAAACTCGTTGCTGGTGAAAGCAGTACCTCTATCTGTGATGCATCTTTCTGGACTTCCAAAAATATGCTGTAGTATCTCCAATTTATTCAACACTTCCCTCGTTGTGGTACTTTTACATGGAAACAACCATACAAACTTCGTGAAAGCGTCAATAACGGTGAGTATATGATTATATTGCTTATGAGTCTCTGTCAGGGGACCAACATGATCTAAATGCAGAGTATGCAATGGAGTGTCTCCCTTCTCAATTGGATTAAGGTAACCTTCCTGTTTTCCTTCTTTTCTATTCGTTAGTAGACATGGTATACATGATGCTATATAATCTTCAACTTTCTTTCCTGTTTTTTCAATGTAGTAATCTTTGCTAATTAGTTCTAGAGTTTTCTTCTTCGCAAAATGACCGTTACTGTGTGCCCTCTTTATAATTTCATTTTCCATTGTACTAGGTATAACTAGTTGTTGATCTGATCCTTTATAAAGTAATTCTTGATTGAGACTGTAATCTTTAAATGAGTTTCCTTCTTTCAAAATTTGAATTATTGCACTAAGGCCCTCGTCATACTCCTGTGCACGTCTTATATCTTGGTGTAAGCTAGATGTTATGGCTGCTACATACGGGTTTCGACTCAATGCATCAACATGCCTCATTCCTGTGCCGTCACGGTGTTCTACTGTGAAATCATAATCCTGTAGAAATAAAATCCATCGAGCAACTCTTGTTGATGATGCTAGATCCTTCTTGTTTAGCGTCATTTGGAAAGCTTTACAATCCACCGATTGTCCACCAATCTTGAAGAATTTTCCATATAAGTAGTGTCTGTACTTCTTCACACCTTCAATTATAGCAAGTGCTTCAAGCTCATAGCTTGTGTACTTGGCCTGCGCGTCCGTAGTCCTTCGGCTCATATAATGAACTGGGTGTAAATTTCCATCATCACCTCTTTGCATTAAAATAGCTGAATAAGCAATACCTGATGCGTCAGTATGAAGCTCCGTCTCTGCTCGTTGATCAAAAATCTTCAACACTGGTTTAGTAGCCAACTTCGTCTTCAATTCATTAAAAATAGCTCTATGTGCATCACTGAATTCAAACTTGCATTGTTTTTTCAGCATATCTGTGAGTGGTTGTGCCAGCTGTGCATACTTAGGTATAAATTTCCTGAAGTAGGAACAAAGTCCCAAAAAACTATGCAGTTGCTTCAAGTTCTGAGGCTCAGGGAATTTTGTAACAGCATCTGTTTTCCCTGGCGATGGCATTACCGCACCACCTTCAATAATGTGACCTAGGTATTCTACCTTTCTGGTTAACAGCTGAGACTTCTTCCAGTTGATTTGTAACCCATACTCCGATGCAGTAATCAGAACTTCCTTTAGGCGCTCAAGAGCCTGGTATTCGTCTTCCGCTGGAATTAAAATGTCGTCAATAAAAACAATAACAATACCTCTGGCAATCAATTCTCTGAATATGATTGTGATGAATCTTGTAAAAACCTTTGGGCAAGTTGCTAGACCAAACGGGGCACGTAAAAATTCATATTGTCCGGTCGTCGTTACAAAAGAAGTATACTTAATTGAATCTTCTTGTATGCGTAAATGAAAGTAACCATTTTTCAAGTCTAAAGCACTAAATATTCTAGCTGAGGACAACTTATCAATATGATCATCTATTATAGGGAGTGGGTATTCATCTTTAACCATTTTACTGTTAATCTTTCTATAGTCAACGCATATTCTTAAGCTACCATCCTTTTTTCTTACTAATACTAATGGACTGGAATATTCTGAGTAACTCACCCTGATAATTCCATCATCAAGCCATTCTTGGATTTGGCGATTAACATCCTCTTGTTCCTTGAATGAGATTCGTCGTGGCCGCTGAGATACTGGTAAGTCATCTTTGAGAACAATTTTCAATTCTATTGGAGCTTCTTTACTTTGTTGTGGCACATAACTTGTTACTAACCTTATTACTTCTTCTTTTACAGCAGGATTACTGACGTGAGCTAAACAATCAACAGAACTAGAGAAATATGCAACATCTTTCAACCACTCATAGTTTGGGTTCATCCAATCATCTTTCGGCAACAACCAAACCATACAATCTTTCATAAACATCATAACATTTCGCAAAAAAGCATTACCAATTATCATTTGAAATGGTACAGAGTCGTTAGGCATTACATAAAACGTAGTATCACGGTATAAACAATTATCAATCGTTATGTCTAACTTGACAACACAACATGACTTTACTTGTGAATAACCTAAACCGGTTAACGTAATGTTGTTTTCGTTACACTGCAATAAGTCTGACTTGCTAAGTTCGTTATAAAAGTCCTTTGACATCAAGTTCACATCACAGCCCGAATCAATTAACGCACTAGCCATTTTACCGCGCACAAACACTGGTTTTAGTGGTTTTACACGACGTACAATGCGTACAACCGGTACATTATCGTCAGATTCCTTGTTTTGTTTGTTTACATTGTAAGTGTCAAACTTAACAACATGGCCGTCGTCCCTATAGCCAATCGCTGTGCTGCTCTGTGGTTTCATACTGCCAACATCGTAACACGAATCATTTGTCCTTGACGCTGTGTAAACATCGCCTTGAACATCGTCTTGAACTTCGCCCTTCGCGCTGCTGGTGGCGCCCTCTTGCATCATGTTGAAGAATGCTTTCTTTGACATCTGATTGGTTGATCTTCGTTGTTCAGCAGAAGTGCCAACCTTTGAAAATTGTTCGGGTTCTCCGATCGTTCCCGAACTCGCCATCTTTTTCTTTGGGCAATTTGGAGAAATATGATCAAATTCATTGCAATGGAAGCACTTTTTACCTTGCGACCGATGAGGACAATTTTCCGACGAATGATTCTTTTCCCCACAGTTAAAACATCTCATCATTTCAGCCGCGTTTCTTCTATTGATATTGCTGTTCTGTGTGGCACTAGGCGGCTTACTACGTCGAATATCTTTAGCTGAATTTTTCTTGAACATCGCGTACAACTTTAGTTTTTCTTTCAGGTCCGCGTAAGTAGTGATACCATATAACATAATCTTATTTATTTCATCATCTATGATGCCGTCCACTATATACTTGATAGCTACATAGTCCGGCATTCGTCCGCGTTTGCCTAATTCCTTCATAATTAACATATAGTCAATACATGACTCATCTTTCTTCTTACGTCTTGCGCTCATCAACTCATGTATCTTCTTTACATCCAGAGTATCTGCGAATTCTTTGCCGATAGCCACTTTTAACTCATCCCATGATTTAAACACTTTCTCGCTGCGTAGCCACAGTGCTGCTGTGCCGGTTAGCGAGCGTCGAGCCACTAACAATAACTGAGTGGGACTCCATTGAAATACCTCGCTATTTTCTTCAATTTCTCTTATCCACATAGACACTGTATGCGTTTCGTCTTGTGCACTGAATTTTCGAATGAGCTGTTCCGTAAGGTGCAATAAATCGCCGTGTGCCGTTCGTACCAACGCCGTAGGTGCTGCATCTTGAAACTCAAGGTCGGATTTTTCCGTCATCGTAATTAATTCCTCGTAGTCGTCGTAACCAGAATATCGTCGTAAACGTCGTCGTTATCCGAAGATCTTGAAAATCAATCGGCGTGCGTCGTTATGGCGTCGACCGATTGTGCTCGTACTTCGTGCGTGCGTCTGAGTCGTTCGGCGTTTTAACTCCACGTATTTCACCGCAATCCCGGTCGAGCCCCCAAGTTTGTGGGATCGTATGGTGAAATAATAGAGTTTTGTTCGTAGAAACTTGTATATTTTTAATTACAAAAAACTTTAATAAAAAAACACGTCTGTCGTCTATCATCGTACTATATCTGTCACGCCATATTTTTATTCCTCCTCTCTCTTTCACACTTTCGCACCTTTCACTCGCACCTTAGCATACGTTCCCTTTTACACAAATTTCATTCCACATTGATGCAATAAATAGATTGAAAGATGACAAAAGCCCAGGCTCAGACGGTATTACAAATGAAGCCATAAAAACAGCTCTTACCCTACTAGCCAGACCACTGACTCAATTGTTCAACCATATATTAGAGTCATATAAGACACCGACGCAATGGTCAGAATCAAAAATAATACTAATTTATAAAAAAAGGAGCCCCATGCGACATTGCAAACTACAGGTCAATATGCACACTGCCCTGTTTGTACAAGTTATTTTGTTCCATTATAAACCGAAGAATAAGTATTACACTGGATGCTGAACAGCCCATTGAACAGGCAGGATTTAGAAAGAGCTTTTCCACGATAGACCATATTCACACTCTGGAACTTGTGATTGAAAAATACTCAGAAAAACAAAGACCTCAATACATTGGATACATGGACTATAAAAAAGCCTTCGATACAATAGGGAGTAAAAAATGAGTACATAGAGGTAATCAAAAGTATATATACGAATAACATAGGAAGAGTTAAACTAGAAAAAACCGGCCCTAGTTTTCCCATCAAAAGGGGAGTCCGGCAAGGCGATCCAACTTCACCTACACTATTCATCGCTATACTGGCGTCAACACTAAGAAAACTAAATTGGAAAGGTTTGGGCCTGAACATCGATGGAAAACATCTGAGCCATCTCCGTTTTGCCGATGACTTGGTACTCATTTCGGAATCTAGCACAGAACTCCAGCTAATGATTCAAACACTGAATATGGCTAGTAAAGAAGTAGGTTTAGAGATGAATCTGGCGAAAACAATGTTAATGACAAACAGCACGGAAAAAACTATAACAGTTGACAATGAAAAACTAAACTATACGGAAAATTACATTTATTTAGGAAAACAAAGTAGCTTGGATAGAAAAAGTAATGAACTGGAAATTGAGAGGCGAATACAACTCACCTGGAACAAATATTGGAGCCTCAAGGAGATCTTTAAAAGCAAAAAGCAGAGTCATGAATTCCTGTCTGCTGCCATGCCTTACATTTATGCGTGTCAAACCTGGATATATACTTCCAAAACCAAAAATAAAATTAACACATGCCAACGCGGACTGGAGCGCAGTATGCCAAAAATCAGAAAAATTCTAAAAATACGACACACAAAAATCAGAAGCATATCAAAAGTCACGGATGCTCTAAATTATGCAAAAAAGCTCAAATGGAAATGGGCGGGTCACGTAGCGAAACTAAGAGACGACAGATGGACCAAAAGAGTGACATCGGGGAACGGCCCGATAGGGAAACGCCAAAAAGGTAGACCGTACAGAAGATGGGAAGACGATCTAAGAGAAACGGCCGGCATTGGATGCAGAAAGCACAAGACAGAACCAAATGGAATTCTTTGGAGGAGGTCTTCACCTGAAGAGGGGTTCTTGCAAAAAGCAACATTAAAAAAATACTTTTAAATACTTAAACTTTAAAGTAATAATAATAGAAAATAGTTTATTTTAAGTAAAATATCATGTTTAAAATGCAAGAAACAAAAGGCGTTTTTATTTTTATTTTATATATTTATTATGGATGTTTGTTACTCAATCACGCCAGAACAGCTAAACGGATCTGGATGAAATTTGATACAGAGATAGATTACAGTCTGGAATAACACATAGGCTTTATATTATCGCGTAATAACTTAGGAGGTGAGCAATATTGCATTATGTTCATTAATTCAACAACATTCTTCAACTGTTTGACAACTGACAACTGTCATAACATGCCTTAGAAGAGAACGGCTTTTTTAGACCATTTGTCACAGTAATAAATAGCTTAACTGATCAGCGGCCTGCCTGTGAACTAGGGTTCTTAAGTTCGAATCCCAGCCTGTTTAGAATCCACTTTTTGTGTTTTTTTTGGTGTTGTAATATTTCCAAAAATAATAAACCGGTTTTCACTTTTTGTAACTAGGAATTTTGATTTGTTTAATTGCTGTATGATTTTTAAATCATTACAAAAGGGATCAATATTACACTTTTAGTTCTTCTATAACCAATCTAAAAACAGCTAAGTAAAAATAAATGAACAAATGAAATTGAGCTATTTACACAGTACGAAAAAATATATCTAAAAAGATTCTTTTTTGGTTTATGCAAACCCTACCACATTTTAAATTACTTCCGTGTGGGAATCGAACTCGTGACTCGCAAAGCCGCAGTCAATCGCTCAGCTACTGTGCCAACAGTGTCGTCAAATCGCCTTGACACATTGCATTGGCGTGACATTGTTCTTAAGTTCGATAAAATTTGTGTGATTTCTTATTATTTGGTAGATTTTCAATATGCCCGGAAAACGTAAAACTAATCTCTCGCAGAGAAGTAATAAAGCTCGGGCTATGACAGTTTCTGGAGTTCGAGAGACGAATCCTCAAGCAGAGCTTAGAAGAATTGAGCAAGCGGAGCGACGGGCTGATTCTCGGTCAGCTGAAACGCCGGAACAGTGTAAATGAGACGAATAAAGCACGTCGAATATTTGAGAAGTCAACGTGCTGTTGAAACTCCGGAGCAGACCCAATAAAGGCGATTAGAGCACGCCGAATATTTGGCAAGTCAACGTGCTGCTGAAACTCCGGAGCAAAACCAACAACGGCGACTACAGCACGCACAGTATTTGGCATCGCAACGTGCTAATTAATCATTTGAAGAGGCAGAAAATCGGCGACGAGCCATTGCTTAGCGAGTGGCACAGCGACGGCAAGCCTTTTTAAGAAACACGTGGTCCATTTTTAATAGAACAGCGTTTGAGTATGATTCAACTCTTGACTACGCCAGTCACAGGCTTATAAAAATGGAGAGGATAAATAAAGAATATAATTTTTCAGGGCACTTAAATGGGAGGAAGAAGTTGAAGGTATATGTTGTTCCGGAGGAAAAGTTTCTATTCCTTCAATAGAGGAGCCGGTGGAGCCTTTAAAACAGTTATTTTCTTCCGAGACCAAAATCACGGCGTTTTTTGAATACACTTAAAGTACTTACGAGATGATATCCGTGACCCCCCCCCCCCCCCCCCCCCGATGTCCCCTCTTTAAGTATAGTGAAAAACCGTGAAAGTCTAAAACAGTGTCTTTTGAATAATATTAGAATGTATAATTCATGTTTCTACATGACCTCTTTTGGTGCTGACAGTGTGATTAATATGCCAGGGTTTACACCAACTTTCACCATTCAAGGTCAAGTGTACCACTGAAATGATTCTCTACTTCCTACGTCTAACATGGAACCACAGTGTTTACAAGTATATTTCATGGGTGACGAGCAAGCCGAAGATGAGAGACGTTCTAGGCTTATTCAAGGGGTCGATAGGGAGACGGTCCGTAAACTACAAGAAGTACTGCACAACAATAACGTTTTAATCAGAGAATTTAAAACAGCACTTGAAAACATGCCCGATGAAACCTGCAAAATAGTAGTTCACCCCGACCGTGTGCCGCGCGGACAACGCGAGCGACGAGCAACGAAGTAGCGGTCGTGATTGCAGGCAGCGAGCAGGCCGCACCTCGAGATATTGTTCTACGAGCACGCACCCGGCACGCTCTCGAGAATCGCAGACACTCACCGGTTCTACGATGCTTTAGAGTACCCGCTCATATTTTGAAAAGGGCAGGAGGGGTATCACTTTAACATTCAATTAATTAATCCAACCACTAGCCGTCTAATACCAAACAAAAACGTATCCTGCATGAACTTTTACGCGTTCCACATGATGTTCCGGCGAAACGATTTTAATTTACTACTGCGGTGTAGGCAACTTATACTTCAATTCCTGGTGGACATGTATGTCAAAATAGAGAGTGAGCGCTTGAGATACATAACGCTTAGTCAGACTAGGCTGCGAGTAGAGAGCTACATACATTTACAGGATGCCATAAGAACCGATGGTAACGTCGACTCCAACAATTTGGGGCGAATGGTAATCCTTCCCTCATCATTTGTTAACAGCCCAAGGTACCTCCACGAGTACACACAGGATGCATTTGCGCACGTTCGCAACTACGGTCGACCGGATCTGTTCATTACGTTCACGTGCAACCCTGCCTGGACAGAAATAACTTTTTATACTCGGTTGAGTGGCAGAAACATGGGTTGCCCCACGTACATTAATTGTTGCTGTGGCTAAAAGAAAAAATACGTCTCAACCAAATTGACGACATCATAAGTGCCGACATCCCTGACCCGAATACGGACTAAGAGTTGCATGATATAATAGTGAAAAACATGATTCACGGACCCTGTGGCGCACACAACCAATTGTCTCCGTGCATGAAGGACGGAAAGTGCACAAAAGAGTATCCCAGGGCACTATTGAAGGATACGCAGACAAACCAAAATGGATATCCCCTATACAGGCGAAGAGCCCCCGAGCATGGTGGTAGGATGACTGAAATTAGAATTTGTGGCGGCCCCGTACAAGTGGACAACAGCTGGATTGTGCCTTATTCGTCCCTGTTGTCGAAAAAAATATTTAACGCACATTTAAATGTTGAATTCTGCAGTTCTGTTCAAGCGATTAAATACATTTGCAAATATAATAATTATTTGCAAAGGAAATGACCAAGCGATTTTCAGTGTCCAACAAGGTAACACCGCTATTAACCCCAGAGATGAGGTGCAAACGTTTAGGACAGGTAGAAACGTCAGCAGCAATGAAGCCGCATGGAGGATTTTGGGCTTACCGCTGCATGAGAGACACCCCACTGTCACCCACCTGGCAGTCCACTTACCCAATGGCGAGAGAGTGTATTTCACTGAGCAGAATTTCCAAGACAGATTGGCGATGCCTCCGAAAACAACGCTGACTGCATTCTTCCAACTGTGCGAAAATGACCACTTTGCAAAAACCCTGCTCTATTCTGAAGTACCAAGGCACTATACTTGGAATGCATCTAGGAAGGAATGAAAGCGTCGTGTACAGGGAACGCCGGTTGACAATTGGCCAGGTGTGAAGGCAGGAGACGCATTCATCATTTCAGCCGAAAGACGTCCACTGCTGGACATAGGCCTCCCTCAAGTGTCTCCACATTGACCGGTCCCATGCGACTCGCATCCAGCGGACTCCCGCAACCTTCACCAGGTCATCGGTCCACCTAGTGGGAGGTCTTCCAACGCAACGTCTTCCGGTTCGCGGTCGCCACTCCAGAACTTTTCGGCCCCATCGGCCATCCGTTCTGCGAGCAATGTGACCTGCCCACTGCCACTTAAGTCGTGGCAATTCTTCGGGCTACGTCGGTAACCTTGGTTCTCTTGCGGATGTCTTCATTTCTGATACGATCGCGCAAGGAAACTCCGAGCATAGCCCTCTCCATTGCCCTTTGGGTGACTTTAAGCCTTCTGATGAGGCCCATTGTGAGCGACCACGTTTCGGTCCCGTATGTAATCACTGGCAACACACACTGGTCATAGACTTTCGTCTTGAGACAGAAGAATTGAAAAAAAGAGAACTTACCGCAGGGTAAGTTGGACGAGAAGATACCGCGCAACTTCCCGAACGCTGCCCAGCCGAGTCGGATTCGACGATTGACCTCTTTCTCGAAGTTATACCTACCTAACTGGACCGTTTGTCCCAGGTACACATAATCGTCTACAACTTCGAGTATAGAGTCTCCGATTTTGATAGGAGTGGGTGTGACATGGGCATTCAACATGACCTTGGTTTTGTCCATGTTCATTTTAAGACCCACTCTTGCGGAAGCTCTACTGAGGTCATCGAGCATCGTCCTGAGGTCCTCCATGGTCTCAGCCATGACCACAATATCGTCGGCAAACCGAAGGTGAGTGATGTACTCGCCATTGACGTTGATGCCTAGCCCTCTCCAGTCCAGAACCTTGAAGACATCCTCCAGTGCAGCGGTGAATAGTTTCGGAGATATGACGTCTCCCTGTCTCACACCTCGCTGCAGGATGATAGGTTCCGAGGCTTGGTCCTGAAGTCGGACTGACATGGTGGCGTTTTTGTACAAACACTTCAACACCTCGATGTACCGATAGTCAATTTGGCACCGTTGGAGAGACTGCAGTACAGCCCAGGTCTCGATCGAATCGAAGGCTTTCTCGTAGTCCACAAACGCTAAACAGAGGGGCAGGTTATACTCTTCGGTCTTCTGTATAACATGCCGCAGCGTATGTATGTGGTCCACGGTGCTAAAGCCTTTTCGGAAACCGGCTTGTTCGGTAGATCGAGACGATTCGTGATGACTCTTGAAAACAACTTGTAGACATGGCTTAGAAGTGAGATGGGCCTATAATTCCTCAACCGGGCATTGTCGCCTTTCTTGAAAAAGAGTACCACCACACCCCTGCACCATGCCTGTGGCGTATTTCCCTCAAGTATGACGGAATTAAACAGCTTCTGAAGGGCCTTAAGAACCGGTTTTCCACCCGCCTTCAGGAGTTCGGCTGTAATTCCGTCATCACCCGGTGCCTTGTTGTTTTTGAGTTGCTTCAGAGCCATCCTAATCTCGTACAGGCTGACGTCCGGGATGTCTTCGGTATAGTGTCGGGTCAGTCTAGCTCTTGGGTCGTTTGCTAGATCTACGACGGGTGCATTGGTTGGCGTGTACAACTGTCCATAGAAGCTCTCGATCTCCCTCAGAAGCTCCGGTTTGGTGGACAAGATCCTACCATCGTCGGTCTTCAGTTTCGTGAGCTGGCTCTGCCCAATAGCCAGATCTCTTGCAAATACCTTGGAGCCTTTATTCCGCTCAAACGCGTCTTTAATACGCTCGGTATTAAAGCGGCGGAGGTCGCTCTTCAAGGATTTAGAGATCCGTCTATTGAGCTGCCGGTATTTACACGCCTCGTCTGAAGACTGCAGGATCATCTCACGCCGCTCCTTCATGAGCTTGAGAGTGTGACCGGAGAGTCTCTTGTTCTGATCTGTACGACGTGCCTTGAAGAACTTAGACCCAGTCGCATGGACAGCTTCCACGAACCCATCGTTATATTCGTCCACTGAGCTTCCTAGGCACTCGAAACGGTTCTGGAGTTCAAGCTGGAAGCTCTCGGGGTTTTGAATTTGGATCTGTGCTGGACGGAGCGTAGACTTCATCAGTCGATACCTTTCAAGCTTGATATTGATGTTCAATGTGTCTCTTACCATGCGGTGATCGCTCCCGGTTTTCACCGAATTGATCACAGAGACATCATTGAACATTTGCTTCTTGGTAGACATGATGAAGTCAATCTCATTTCTCGTTGCACCATCGGGGCTCTGCCAGGTCCACTTCCTGTGCTCAGGCTTTTTGAAGAAGGAGTTCATCATATAGAGGCCCTCCTTCTCCATAAACGACTACACGTGAGGACTTGTAATTGGCTTTCTGGTGACTATGGTTTCCTTTTTTTCTGTTTTTATTAGCTGTAAGTCCTCCATGTACTAAATAAATAAATAAATAAAACTAGCCAGTCGGTGACCCCAGCGATTCCAACGTCCAACTCCAAATTGCCCCACCTGCAGCTCATCCCCGTCTCGTTTGCCCAGTTTCGCGTTGAAGTCCCCCATGACAACGGTAAAGTGAGTTTTGGAACCATGCATGGCTTTAGTAATATGCTCATACATGGTCTCCACTTCGTCGTCGGGGTGTGCCGAGGTCGGGGCGTAAACCTGTATGACCTTCAGCGAATATCTTGAGGATATTCTGAGTATAAGGTACGCCACCCTGGTCGACACACTCTCGATCTTCACTACGTTGTTCACGAGGGACTTGTGGACGATAAACCCGACACCACCCTGGGACTGCCGGTCACCCTCTCGGAAATAGAGCAGGTTGCCGGATTTCAGGATTATCGTGTCCTCCCCCTCTCTTCGGACTTCTGATAATCCCACAATACTCCATCGCAGCCTACTCAATTCCTCTTCGAGTTCCGTTATCTTCTCGTCGGTCCGGAGTGTGCGTGTGTTATACGTGTTACGTGTGTTATTGTTATATTTTTCTCTCTTGATGCACCAGGGGGTACGGGGAAGACATTTGTGCTGAATCTGCTGCTGGCCCAACTCCGCAAGGACTGCAATATAGCTCTTGCTGTGGCTTCCTCGGGCATTGCTGCAACTTTGCTGAACGGCGGCCGGACTGCACATTCAGTTTTCAAATTGCCGCTGAACCTTGCAAGCAAAGATACCCCAAGATGCAACATCACCAAAAACAGCGGCCGGGCACTTCTTTTGCAGCAGTGCAAGTTAATAGTCTGGGACGAGTGCACAATGTCGCACAAGCATGCACTGGTGGCGTTGAACTGCAGCTTACAGGACATCCGCGGCAACCAGGTCCTGATGGACGGCGTTGTCGTTTTGCTTGCTGGCGATTTCTGACAGACTATCCCAGTTATTGACATGGGCACACTGGCGGATGAGATAAACGCATGTCTCAAGGCGTCGCCGCTGTGGTCCAAGGTCGTAAAGCTCCATCTGACGTGCAACATGCGCGTCCATCTTTACAATGATCACGATTCAGGTGTATTTGCGAATAAGCTGCTGCAAATGGGAGAAGGTCGTCTGGAATCGGATGCAGAGGGGAAAAATTTTATTTTCTGAAGAATTTTGCCATACTGGATGGCAAAATTCTTCAGAAAATAAAATTTTTGCTACAGAGGATGAACTAATCATGCACGTTTTTCCAAATTTAGAAGTTAATGTAAATAATGAAGAGTTGTTGTGTGAGAGGGCAGTGCTATCGCCAAATAACGAGTGGGTCAACAAAATATATAAAAAAATTTAGACATGATCGTCGGCGATTCAAAATTGTACACATCCACAGACACTGTGTCTGTTTATTTTTTTGTAATTTTGTATCACGTCATTTTTGACAAATACATATTTTTTCTTTGTTTCTGTCTTTTAATAACATCACGCCTGTAGTCCCCGAAGGGTTGGGCAGAGGTGTACCTACTTAATTGCAAGACGTCATTTCGCCAGATATGTTGAAGTCCCATGTAAAATCGGCGAACCTGTTCCCATCAACCGAGTACAATTTCAGAGGCAGTCACACCAAAACATCAAAATTTTCACACGAACGAAGTCGCGGGTACCAGCTAATCACTTAAGTGATATCTTCCGTGATTATTTATTATTTTTAGCTCCCGATATTTCGATGCTGTTGCAAGCGCTATGATTGCGGGTTGGCAGGAGAATGCGGGTCAATGGAAAAAAATGGACAAGGACTGGGATTGGATTGAATAAGGACTCTACAAAATCTGGTGATAGATAGTAGAAGTCTGGTGTTCAGTCTGGTGATAGATGATAGAAGGTAGACAGATTTGTCTGCTCCTTAAAATGTTCTCCATCCACCCGCATTCTCCAGTCAACCCGCGATCATGGCGCTTGCATGGCACTTGCTGGATGGACTGTGTTAAGGATGATATGGCTAGAAAGAAGGTGTCTGATGAGATAACGAGTACTAGATAAGTGTGAAGAAAAATGCATGCTGCGCTGTACCCAAATATATTGGAATAAGGGCAAGAGAATGGTGAGACAAACAATAGATAATTTAGTTTCGTTTAGTTTTAGAACACAATTGAAACAAGTAAAACTAAACTAAATCAGTGTAATATTTACAGAAGAACAGTAGCGTCGTTGTAAATAAGTCAAGGGCGCGCGCATTGCTATTCAGTGAGGCTGGGAGGTGCAGCGCGGCGCAGTAGATAAGCGGCGCACGGTTACATATATTCTCTTTGCGCCGCGTGACACGTGCGCGATACCTTCTGGTAAGTGGCGTCACTACAGACACACTGACGTGTGACGTTGAGCGACTGGTGATGCACACGAGATCATCAATCGTGATTAGGTTAGCCCACGAATATAGAGGGTAACCCTCTGCCACTCACCGTGCACGTTCGTCATTATCATTTCAGCCGAAAGACGTCCGATGCTGGACATGCCGAGAAAAAGTCACCATTCCACTTTGTAGGTGGTCTGTCAACACTCTAGAACTCAAGATCAAAATCAAAATATTTTATTTCACATATGCCTAGATGGGCACTTATAAAACGATGAAAAAGGTGCACGGTTCGCCTTGGTCGTTTCCATGGAGAAGAAGAGCAAGAAACTCCATGGTTCTTACTCTTTTCAAATCATTTGGTATTGAAATATTATTTTGTTACAGCATTAGTACATTAGTATGGGGGGACAGCGTAGGCCCGACAATAGGTCGTTGCTTACTATACAAAAAGCGTAAAAAAAGACTTAACAAAAGTTAAGAAGCATCTGGGAATCTACAAAGCCTACTCTTCGGCCCCATCGGTCATCTGTTTGAGAATTTCAAAAAGCAAGAATAATTCTGCTTGAGTGAAATGAAATGAAAGGAATTCAACCCAGATTCGTTCAACTCGGATGATCTCAGCAGTCCGACACGACCATCAGACCAGCGAGGCAGTTAAAATAAGGCTCAGCCATAGTTTTAAATATACCACTTTATAGCTTAATCCTGTCATCATCACGCTAGTTAGACGCCAGGGTAGCTGCAGATGTCCCATATTCTGTAACCAGTTTACCTAGCACTACTGCCAGTGTTTACTGCTGGATTATGTGTATAAGCAGGTTTTTGGTTAATTGGTTGGTCAGACGTCTCTCGAATGTCTTCAGTTTGGTTACTCAGCCACTACTTCACTACAGGTGAGCAAGAGTGATGTTAACGTCCTCTAGACCACTATGACCTCGTGTGTAAAGCCGTATTCACACGAGCGGTAATGAGACCGCCGCTGCCAATGAAGCCGCCATTGATGTGCGGTAATTAATGTTAATTAATATTAAAATTAATCTGCTTATACATAATCAGAGAGTTTCAAGTGTCTACACACTACAATACGTGGTTCGACAAGAATCGCTTTAGATTATCGAAATTTATTTAATGATCATCGTATTGTTGTTAATAACGTGAGATAAATAGTCGAGGTAGAAGTCTCACTTATTTATTTGAGAAAACATCTATACATATAATAAAATCGTTGAGACCAAAAAATCTGTACATTGAAGATTTAAAAAAAAAACCAGCCAGGGTGGCTTAAAATAAGTAACTGAACATGTTAAAACCATTTAAAAAAAAATTGTTTGTTTGTTGGTTTGACCGCGCATCACGTAAAAACTGCTGAACCGATTTCGTTGAAATGTTCACAAATCTGTTTAAATACATTCAGAATAACATTTAGGCTATTTAAATTTTGGAAAATTTTGGAAAAGGGGGGTGAAAAGGGGGGTGAAAAGGGGGGGGGTAAAGTTTGTATGTTTTTTTTTTTTTCTAGAATCATGAAACTCGGAATAAATACTTATTAATAAAAATAAAGAAATACCTGTTTAAGCATTTTTTTAAGTCTCATCCAGAGACGCAAAAAAGAGGGTTTTGTGTTTAAAATTAATAAACTTCAAACACCTATACAATCAAAGCCAATGAAGTGTAACCTTTTAAAGTTGCTACATATATTTCATATCTAATACAGGTAAATATAATTTCTCAGTTTTCTTGAAATTTGATTTTTGAGGTGAATACGCACAAAATAGCGGAACTCAAGAAAATCAGCTTTCCTCGGTTTAAGTTAAGTAGTTGGTACGAAATGTTTGTGCGCGCAATCAAAACTACTGCATAGAATTTCTTTAAAGGCTTCTTCAATATTTAGGCTATATATTATCACGCTACTTCCTTATGGGGGTAGGCAATTTAACATTATGTCCGAATACTTCAATTGTTTGACGTTTCAGTCCTGACGTAAGTACATGAAAACGGCTATTTGCAGCTTATGTCAACGAATAAATAGCCTAGCGGTTTCATGACCGCCTTGCAAACTACGGGGTTGCAGGTTCAAACCACGCTTCATTATTTCCACTCTTTGTGATTTGTTTAATTATTATTTTTTTGATGCTGTTAGATTGCCTATATTTCTTTTTGTATTTAAATTGTTTGCATTTCTATATTTCTTATTTTTTCGTGAAATATTTTTCCAAAAAGTAATAGAGAAGTATGGAAGAAGAAGAATACAATCATGCTGCGCCGACCCCAAATAAATTGGGATAAGGGCAGGAGTATGATGATGATTTCACCAAAAAGTAGTATAGCGAACGGAAGCCTGTTACATTCACGTGTTCTTGCCGTGTGTACGAGCCAATAATGCTCATACAGCAAAAGTACGTTTCTGCGCACGTAATGAATTACGCTAAACGTACTTTATTAATTATTTATAACATAAATTCAGTCGTCACTAAAACTCAGCCACAAGCGGGTCGATCAATAATAACATTGCATCAAGTGCGGCTCAGATAACTAAACAAACGTAACTTAAACGTAATTAAACTATTCAACATAACAGTGGTTTGGTGTGAACTAACTACCTTCCTACAACAACTACCGGGGTATCTGTCAACGACGAGATAACCCTAACATCTTTTGGTCCTTCGAGCCGGATCACGCGGCATATCACCTCGTAAGTCGTCGTGTCTCCTCATCAGCAGAGTGCTTAGCGTGGTATATCCCAGTTACGTTAGCAAATCGGTGTTATTGGCCTCCCACAAGCGGGTCTCACCAGTAACATTGAGACGTTGCACATAACGTAAAGGAGGGTGAGCTACACTGAGTGCCTGTGACTAACGAACTAGCAGAGTAGACCTCTACTGCTACAACTAAACAATCGGCGGAGATTACATCTACTGCTTCAATTAAGAAACAATCAGCGGGGATCACATCCTGCGGATACTCCAGCTCCGAAAACTTCGTGAGTACTTACTACCTACTCGCCAAGCACGCGCAGCCACAAGGCAGAAACAATGTCGACAGAAGACTACCCTGAATTTGTGGAACTTATAACGAAACAGCAAAATAGCTACGAGAGAATAAAAAATCTACAAACTAACTATAAAAAGGATGCTGCCAGTAGAAAAACCACAGACTACCTGAACAAGCGCATCGAAGCTTTACAATCCCTGTGGGATGAGTTTCGATCAAATCATGAAATTTTAAAAAAGTATGAACCTGCTCAAAGAGACCATGACTACTATAAGCAGGACATATTTATTATCACTAGAAGCATGTTTGACCAAACAATGCAATCTATGGATCAACTACGAAACAAGTTGACAAGCGAACCTGGATTTTCGGGTATGTCAAAACCGAAAATACTAGAAACTCCCGGAACACCGAAATTTGATACAACTGGAGTACACCAACAAATCGGGGATGAAACGGACAAACACCTATCAACTCTTTTACGTAATCAAATGTGTAACTTCAACGCTTTGAAGCGAGCGGTCTCCAAAATTAATGTGGACGACATGAAAGAGAAGTGGCAACTCCAAGATCAAGTCAACGTATTACGATCTAAATGGGAATCCATCGACAAGATTCATTGGGAATTAAGCTACTTACTGCAAGGGAACGACAAGGACTATGAAGCAAAATTCGACCATTGGGAGCAAGTCTACGACAACCTAAAGGAAGAGCTAAATAGAAAAATCTTTGAGACATCCCATTATGAAAAAACTACACCGCGTATGGAATTACCGGAGTTCAACGGAACTTTCAACAACTGGATCTCCTTTAGAGATTTATTCTTTGAAATGATTCATAACAATCCAACGCTGAACAAAACGCAGAAAATGAAGTTCCTAAAGTCTAAATTGAAAGGCGAAGCGGAAAAGTTAATCAAGCACCTTCCTGTGAGTGCTGAGAATTATGACTCGTGCCTGAATATTATTCAGCACCGCTACGATAACAAGCGATTACTTTTCACCTCCTACATAGAAACACTTCTCAATCAAGCGTCCATCGAAAAACCAAATTCTACTAACATGAAGAAGCTGTATGACACAACAAAAGAGTGTTTAAACGGCCTAGAAAACATAGACGTTAATATTCCAGTATGTGGTCCACTTATCGTCTATTTACTATCCTCCAAACTGGATGACGTCACTTACGCTGACTACATAAAAACTATGAAACAGTCAAGAGAGCTCCCTGACCTAGAGGAGTTTATGGAATTCCTGGAATTGCAGTTAATAACTCTAGAAACATCCCGTAACAAAAAGAATGGTGGGAAACAAAACTTCTCATCAAATAACCAACATAAAAGTTATAACAACAACAAGTCAACGAACTTTAAAGACACAGAAAAGTGGACAAAAACCTTCCATGCAACGCTTAGGAAATGTCCACTGTGCAAAAACGAACACACGCTGATGCAGTGTCCTACATTCTTGGACATGGATGTCGCAACGCGAAACAAAACAACAAGAAATCTTAACTTGTGCAAAAATTGTTTGTTTAGTCACGGCGGAAATAAATGCAACTCAACGAAAAAATGCCGCACGTGTAACTACAAACATCACTCCCTTCTCCATGATGATAATCTGAAAGGGCAACAATCAACGCCAACCACATCAACGGTGGCTGAGCGAACATCTAATCACATTAACGGTGAACAAGAGATACTCTTAACGACTCTTCAATTACGGGTCAAGAACAAGGAAGGAGATTACGTCATCCTTCGGGCGTTACTGGATCAAGGCTCTCAAGTAAGCTTGGTCACAGAAAATGCTGCTCAGAGGTTGAACTTACCTCTTACCTCCGTTGGCACTATAATGGGCAAAAGTAAAGGGATGATAAAATTGGAATGCAAGTCTATCCACTCCGATTATTCATTCCTAACAGAAGCGTTAGTGATGAGTAAACTCATCAACAATTTGCCAAACTCAACGATCAACACAGAGAAATGGACACATCTTCACAATATCGAGTTAGCTGATCCAGACTACAACGTCTCTGGACCCATCGATCTACTGCTTGGAGCAGATGTTTACTCCGACGTGATCTTAGGAGGAATAATTAAGCATAACAATGGTTCGCCAGTAGCACAACAGACAAAGTTGGGCTGGATATTGTGCGGAGCTACAAAGCAGTTTAACTGTCTAGTAGCGCTATCCGAGCTAGACAATCTAACAAAATTTTGGGAAATAGAAGACATCCCTTCGGAATCCGAAAACACTACGGAAAACGAATTCTGTGAAAAATATTACACAGAAACTACCAAACGATTAAGCAACGGGCGTTATGTGGTGAAAATGCCAATGCACTCTAACTACGAACAAAACCTAGGTAACTCGAAACCTCAAGCTACAGCACAATTTCTTCATTTAGAAAAGAAAATGGCGAGGCAAGAACACTTCGCTAAACTATACAAAGACTTCATCCGAGAATACATCGATTTGGGTCACATGAAACCCGCGACGGAATCGGAAAGTCGAGTACAAACCTACCTACCACACCACGGCGTAGTAAGGGAGTGCTCATCAACAACGAAACTACGAGCTGTTTTTAACGCATCAATGAAAACAGACTCCGGGTACAGCCTAAACGATTTGATGGAAAAAGGGCCAAATCTACAAAAGGACATACTATCCCTCATCATAAAATGGCGGAGCTATAAATATGTTCTAACGGCGGACATTGAGAAAATGTACCGTCAAATCCTTATTCATCAAGATCAACAATGTCTTCAAAGAATTATCTGGAGAGAATCCAAGAGAGAACCACTGAGAGCTATGCAACTGTGTACCCTAACATACGGGACCAAAGTTGCACCATTCATAGCGATGCGGACTCTCCAACAGCTGGCCAAAGATGAAGGCAACGCTTTCCCTCTGGCCCAAAAGGCGCTACTTAACGAATTTTATATGGATGACGCCATCACGGGCCATCATACCATAGAATCAACAAAGCTACTGCAAAAAGAGCTAAGCGAACTACTGAAGAAAGGTGGTTTTGTTTTACGGAAATGGTCCACGAACGAGCCATCTATTCTCAAAGATCTACGAAAGAAAGAGAAAAGTAACAATAACGAATTTAACTTCAAACAACAAGAGTTCAGCAAAACACTGGGGCTCGCATGGAATGACGCAAGCGACACATTCCATTTTATTAGCGAAGCACCTAACGACAACAAAAATGCATTATATACAAAACGCAAGCTATTGTCAGAAATAAGCAAGATCTACGATCCACTCGGTTGGTTGGCTCCAGTAACACTACAAGCAAAACTGCTTTTCCAAAAACTATGGAATGATAGCTTTCAAAACATTGGCTGGGATGAAAATGTACCGGATTCCATAGAAAAGGAATGGAGGCAAATAAAATCTGACCTGCCAAACATAAAATTCATAAGCTTACCAAGATGGATAAAAAATGAAAACAATAGTATGATCGAATTGCAAGCCTTCTGTGACGCGAGCGAGAAAGCCTACGCATGCGTTATCTACAGCCGAACTACGTCATCCAGTGGCGCTTACGAAACAACACTACTCGCAGCAAAAACTAAGGTGGCACCAATCAAGAAGAAAACTACAATACCGAGATTGGAATTATGCGCCACAGTTTTGGCAGCGAAACTCCTACAAAGGTTAACAAAAAACCTTGAAGATTACGATCTAAGGATTACCTGCTGGACCGACTCTAAGGTCGTTCTAGCATGGCTTCAGGGAAATCAAACTAAATACGAAAAGTATGTCACTAATAGAACAACATAAATAATAAACATCGTGCCTGCGATCAACTGGGGTTACGTGAAAACAAACGAAAACCCTGCCGACTGTGCCACAAGAGGACTCCCACCATCCAAACTGGTCAACTATTCCCTGTGGTGGGAAGGCCCTAAATGGCTTAAGGAGCAAGAAACACAAGCCCTTGACTCTAAAGAAACTTATAGCACAAACGAGGGCTTCCTAACAAACTGTTATACGACTAATAGTACGGAACCCTCTTCGATTAAAAATGAATTAATAAATTCATTACTTGAACGACATAGCAACATAAATCGTATTACAAGAATACTAACTTTGGTGATACGTTTTGCTGATGCATTACGAAACAAAAGAAGGTCAACTGAGTGCCATGAACTGAACTTGCACGAACAAAACAACACACTATTTATAATTATTAAATCAGTGCAACGGGATTACTTCGAAAAGGAGATAAATTCTCTAAACAAAGGTGAAAAACTTGCCAACAGAAGCACCATTTTGAAACTTAATCCATTTTTGGACTCTAATGGAGTTTTACGTGTTGGAGGACGCCTAAACCACTCAAACTTGCCAGTGGAAACGAAACACCCCATTCTTTTACCAGGAGAGGGAAGACTAACCCAACTTATTGTTGAAAGGTCGCACCAACGAACTTTACACGGTGGAGCAAGATTAACGCTAGCTAACACTAGAAACACTTACTGGATAATCAGCGGCAATCGAACCGTCAAGAAAATACTGCGACAATGCATTCGATGCCGTCGATATGCAACAACGCGAAGTGAACAGTTGATGGGCAACCTTCCTAAAGAAAGGATTACTCCCTCGAGGCCGTTTTCGCATACCGGCGTCGACTTTACAGGCCATGTGGACGTAAAGATAAACAAAGGCCGCGGGATAAAAACCTGCAAAGGCTATATAGCCATATTCATATGCATGTGCACAAAAGCAGTGCATATCGAACTTGTTTCGGACCTATCAACGGAAACTTTCCTCGCAGCACTAAGAAGAATGTGCGCCCGAAGAGGAACCCCAAAACATATTTACTCGGATAACGGAACCAACTTTGTCGGAGCCGCAAGAGTTTTAAAAGAAGAGTTCCAACTATTTAAAACACTGCAATCGTCAGAGTTCTTTAAGGAGATCAACGACCTTCAAATCGAGTGGCACTTCAACGCTCCATCCTGGCCATCAGCAGGAGGCTTATGGGAAGCCGCTGTACGCTCCATGAAAGCACACCTGAAAAGGGTGATCGGACAACAAAAGCTTACCTACGAACAA
Source organism: Xestia rhomboidea (assembly GCA_963853795.1). NCBI lineage: Eukaryota > Metazoa > Arthropoda > Insecta > Lepidoptera > Noctuidae > Xestia > Xestia rhomboidea. The sequence goes on from OY970775.1 coordinate 316,334, forward strand.
TTTGCAACGCTTCTAACACAAATCGAAGCGTGCATGAACAGCCGGCCACTGTGTCCATTATCAGAAGATATTGAAGATCTGGAATACCTCACTCCTAGTCACTTTCTCACGGGGAGTCCAACACTAACACTACCACTAAATGAACCTGAAGAAAACAAAACGATAGACATCAGAAACAACTGGAAACTCATCGAGCTCATGCGTCGACACTATTGGGGGCGCTGGTCGAAAGAATACCTTCATTCACTACAAAACCGAAACAAATGGCAACAAACTAAAGAAAACATACAGAAGGGGCAGCTAGTTCTCGTCAAGGAAAGTAATCTACCCTCAAGCAGATGGGCTATGGGACGAGTAGTAGAACTGCACCCAGGCAGCGACAACTTAGTACGAGTAGTAACGCTTAAAACACCAAATGGGATACTTAAAAGACCCATAACTAAACTCGCCCCGCTACCTATAAACGAGGTACGCGGGAGCGCTGACACACAAGAAGTGAGTCCAGAAACAGACCACGACGAGCCCGAGAAAGGCACTAATACAAGTCGAAAAGGGGTAAACAGCCTGCTTATGATGTTACTAGTAGCATTTACAACGCTATCATGTGGACTAGCAGCACCCCTGCAACATTTTAAAATAACTCGGTTAGCTGAAAACCAACCAGTGTACTTTGACCCCGTCGGAAACGTCCAACTCATCCACGATGAATGGAAACTGCTGGTATACTACAACCTGACAACATTCTGGCAAAGTACGACAAAGGTAGAGGAGTTCGTTAATCATTTAGGCCAACTATGCGACACAATGCCTAACGAATCATGTCACTCTACGTCACAACAACTCAAGTTCGAAATGAACCAACTGAACGAGTATAACATATTGTTGCGGTCTCAACATCAACAGCGGAGGCGACGTGGCTACGTCGACGGCGTAGGAAATCTTGCACGAGCCCTGTTTGGTGTCCTTGACAGTGATTTCGCCGAAAAATACGCTCAGGACATAGAAAAAATTAAAACAAACGAACAATATTTATTACAACTGATACGAAATCAGGCACTGATTATCGAGGCAGAAAACAACGTCATCAAGAAAAATGAAGACTTTGTAAAGACGCAACTGGAAGTAATTCAACAATTCATGAACGAAACGAAATATAATACGGCTGTGATAGAAAACAGATTTCAACGAATGAAAACAATGAATGACGTCAATGCTGGGGCGTTAACAGCTAGTTTACTTATCTCAGTACTGAGAAGAAACCAAGAAATGCTCTTAAGTGCATTGACAGATATCTACAGAGGCCATCTCGACATGAAATTATTCACACCGGAGCAGCTATCTGAACAACTCAATTACATTGCCGGTATCATACCGAAAAGATTAACATTACCTATCAAACACAGCAATGGATCGAACATAAAAAATATTTACAAAATTATTTATGTTAAAGCCCGACTCACCGAACAGTACTTACTCTTCGAATTACATATCCCGTTACTAAGCGATGACGAGTATACACTGTATCGCAATATAGCTATTCCTAGATGGGAAACAGCTGAACAATGTCAGGTGATACAGACAGCAACACAATATATTGGAGTCAACTTCGTAAAGAGTACCTACATACAGATGGAAGAGGTTGATCTTCAGCAGTGTACCACCATGACGGCAGACAATCATATCTGCTACGCCTCTACAACTATCAACAACCTGCATGGAGCCACGGCATCCTGCGAAGCTAAAATACTTAGTCAAAACGTAAATAACATTACATGTGATTGGGTATCACAACAATGCGCTGACCAATGGATAAAATTACAGAGACCAAACATATGGCTGTATAATTGCATCAATGAATGCACGATTCGCATTGTCTGCGAAAATCGAATTACAACAACCACTATAACAAAAGCGGGACTCCTTGCCCTAGGTCAGGACTGCATACTTCAGCACAAAGACAACACAATTTATTCACATAATGTTTTTAGTAGCAGTACCAACATTGGAATAACCTTGGAGGTACCTACTATTGACTCTCCAAATGACATGTGGAATACATTAAAAAACACAAAGATTGTGCTACCGAAATTAAACTTATCTAATGACCACAAATTATTAGATGACCAGATAACCGCACAAAAGGGAAGAGAGAGTCTACCCAACGACCTTAGTGTCCACGACATCGGCAACTACGCTATAAGCTCTTTGCTGGTGGGAGGAATCGTCGCCGCTATAATAGTTTGGCGGATAAGAAGATATCTTCAGGCTCGTAAGAAGAGCGAAACTGCAGCCAACGCGAATAACACTCACGAAAGGACACAAGATATAGAACTAAAGGAGACTCCTGCCTACGCCAAAATACGAGGTGGACATTCGGAAAACTACCGGCCACCGCTACCAGCAATTGGAACAAGATTTAAACTATGATTAATTAATTAAGAATTATTTCTTGCTTATTGTTTTATTTATTTATTTATTTATTTGGTAATCTGAGTGCATACCTTTTCCCTCGGGAGCATGTACGAGCCAATAATGCTCATACAGCAAAAGTACGTTTCTGCGCACGTAATGAATTACGCTAAACGTACTTTATTAATTATTTATAACATAAATTCAGTCGTCACTAAAACTCAGCCACAAGCGGGTCGATCAATAATAACATTGCATCAAGTGCGGCTCAGATAACTAAACAAACGTAACTTAAACGTAATTAAACTATTCAACTTAACAGTGGTTTGGTGTGAACTAACTACCTTCCTACAACAACTACCGGGGTATCTGTCAACGACGAGATAACCCCAACACCGTGCAAGAACTGTGCTGTGCCATTCGCAATAATCAATAATCCATACGCAGTTTACGTAGATTATATTTACAACTATATTGTTAATGGCCTCATTCCATGCATCTGGGTGAGAATTTAAGACCTGCTTGGACTGTCATCGAAGGTCTGACGGTGGAGACAAAAGTCAGTTGCAAGAGTTCCGGAACAGTTTGCAGCAGCTATATCGTGTTTGGGCTCATTTCATGGACCTTGATAAAAACTTTAAATTTAGCTAGAGTATGACTTTCATCGAAGGTCGACGATGGAGACGGAAGGCAGTTGCAAGAGGTCATCAAGAGTTTACAGCATCTATATCGTGTTTGGGCTCATTTTATGCACCATGATGAGAACTTTTGAACTAGCTGGACTATGGCTATCATCGAGTGTCTAAGGATGATAACGTAAGGCTGTCGAGGGAAGCCCTTATTTGTAAAAACAGAATATTTTGGCGATTAATGCAAATATTTCAGAGGAATTAAATTGTTACCTACTTGAATGTATACTATAATGTATACTATAATATTATAAAGCTGAAGAGTTTGTTTGGTAGGTTGAACGGAACAGGAACACAGAACAGGAACAGGAACTACTGGTTCGAGTTGAAAGTATCTATTACTGTCGGATAGCCCATTAATCGGGGAAGGCAACAACGAACAACAACGTTACAACGTTTATATAAAATCACGCTACAATCAACAGGAGCAGAGCATCAATGAAAAATGTTGCAAAAAAAGGAAAAAATATTCGTTCTGAGATCTTTCGTTGCGTGCGCTGCGTAAACGGTTAAAGTTACGCAACAATCGTATATGACGGAAAAAGTTTTATAAAAATCCGCGATAGCATTATTATGTCTATCTTTTAAGGGTGTCTCACACTCTCTCTATTCATCACTCTGTCTCTCTTATATGACGCAGACAAAGTAGCGCGGGTCAGCTAGTCTACAATATAACAGACAAATCCAAGCAAAAGCATAGTTAAAAGAAACATATTACAACTAGCTTCTGCCCGCGGCTCCGCTCGCGTTTTGTTCGGAAATTATCACGAGAGGCTTTTAAATATAGCTGATGGCACTCACAAATAACGTGACTGCAATGCTTGTAAAAGGCTGCTAAGTCATAAGTACTACTAAGATAACATAACACCACATTGTACACTTGGTTCGCAATAAATGTTTTGACTTTGACTTTGACTTTGACTTTCTATTGGTAAAAGAATGTTCAAAATCGGTTCAGTAGATCCAAAGATTACCCCCTAAAACCTAACAAACTTTACCTCTAGTATTTGTATAGAACTATAACTCTAATATCTACGCAAGTCTAGCGACGCACGAATACAACTCAGTGTTGCTGCACATCTGCGCCGACGCGGACGCCCGGTAGTTCGCAGTGGGATCATCAATAGGGTCAGATACAACAACCAAAACACTGCTATTCCTTATAATGTGTTGTATGTAATGGATGCTATTGACACCACAAATCTCTGGTAACAAAAAAATTTGATTGCCAATGATTCGCTTAAAACGGCAAATTGGCGTAGAGACAATCTGCGAAACAATTAATTTCCGTGATGTAGCTCCGCGGGTCTGCCGCCTGCGATCCTCAGCTCTGAAAACCTCTCCCTCGAGTGGCTTAAGGTGATGCTGTAATCTGTTCGGAGGCTTCATTGTGTCAGTAGGCGCTGTTGGATTGTTGGGGCTCTTCATTGAGCATTCAATGGATCTTATTAAGGTGAGCGTCGAGTGCCGGCCGGCTTGAACAAGGGTATGGGCGGGGAGCGGTGGGGTACGACAAACTGCTCCCTCTAATTAAGGCTGCGGTACTAGCGAACGGCCTTGAGGATCTGGGCGGAGTTACATATTTTCCCCGCGCTCCCCAGTTACATTTTTACGCGCGCAGTGTGACTCGCGCTCTTCGCAGGAGGCCGCGCTATCGCGCCCTTAAATTCACTTTTATTCGATTTTGCTCTAAGTGCGCTGGTTTCCCACGTACGAAGTTTTCCTTCACTATTTGATAGAACTGGTTCTGCGCACATAACTTTATTTAGCGTGAAATGAAATTAATTACCTACTTAAATTAAATTTATTTACTTTTTCTCAAAAGTAAATAAATTGTAAGATTTTGATTGTATTGCTATTTCATCGTTGTTATAATGTAGCTACCTACTAGGTAGGTATGCATTAGATTCGTTGGGCTTAGGCTAGGAAATAAATAATACGAATAGGCTTCGAAACGACTAAACCGATTTGAAAAATTTCGTCACTGTTGGTGTTCTCTATGTCACCCGGGTATTAGGGCACAGTGTAGCTTCTATGCCCGGGTGATATAAGCTATATTATATTTTCAAAAAATTTGGGATCCTTACCTTTAAAACTCCAATAATGTAACCCAAGTAAAAAAATACCTAACATATTCTTTACATCGCGTGCGCTGCGAAAAGTATTGATGATAAAATAAAATAATGTACCACGACTTTGCAGAACACATCATTATTTACAGAAAGTGTCGCGACAGCATATGTCTAACTATTATAGTTATGCGGGTTATGCCGCTATTAGTGTTCTTTATTTAAAAAAATGAAATGAAATGCCGCCGGGAGAAAAGGCTCTTTATTTGTATCTTGGTATTAATCCTTCAAATTCTTCATTTTGAAGACTGCTTCAATACCTCTAAATTACTTTCTGAATTATTCAATTCGGACATTACATTCGAAAGATATCACGAGTTTAAAAATCTAAATCTATCTATATACAGGGACTATATACAACATGTTACATAATTAACGCACATCCTGAAATTACTTTGTTCAGAATCGTTTACTGAATCGATTTCTATAATTTTTAATATAGGTAATTTTTTATCCCAAAAATAATTAAAGCTACGTAATTTATAGTCACACTACCCTTGTATAGTCCAAACAAACTGAAATGGACCGTAACTCAAGGCAATAAGACTTTTAAAAGTGCAGTTTTATTTGTATTAATACAAATTCCGCCATTCAATACAAAATAAAGAAAAATGAACCTTATTTCAAGCAAGTTAGTCTTACAAAAACAGTTGAAGTAAACTTGGCGATTTAACTGCAGGCACACACTAACAGACACTGGATACAAAGGAAACAATAGTTCCCCATACCAACAAAATGCGAAATATATCATACTTGTTTTCGTTCCCTTTCTCGTGCAAATTAAAAACCTGGGATAAAGCGAGATAGCCACCATGACACCCGCGGCGCCCGCGCTCCCTACTATGAAAGCTAACTTAAATAAATGTAAACAATATTTAGTCACGCGCTAACTTCCGTACAGTGTACTTATGCAAATAGTTTTTCGCGCGCGCTTTCTTTGCAATAATTGACACAAAATGTTCAGTGAAATGGTGACTAATGGTGAGAACTGTGGCACGGTGCAGTGTGGTGATAATGTGGTTCTAGCTGGCAGAACATTCAAGTCAACCAAAGGTATGGTACAAGAGTAGACCGCAGGGTAAGACTATGTTAGCTGCTACTTCGTGGTCATGGAACGTTCCTTCCGAATACAGCCATCGACAGGGGAGCCGATTGGCGTACACGTAGGTACTCGTTTTCAAAACGAAATATGGGATTAATTCGATGAGAATCCCCAATCAGCTGATTTGACGACTTTTTTTTTTTTCTATTGAAGTTGAGTCGAGCGACGACGTTAACAGCTGATCTCAAACGCGAGCGAATACCTACTAGGCTAGCAAGACTCACACAGTCGCATACGTAGGTATGAGACCTACGTATGCGACTGTGTGCGTTCGTTGATTTGTACTTTCGGAATTAGGAAAACTAATTTATTAAATAATCATTGCCTAGACATGTTTAATTAAAAATTCAGTGCGTGTATTATGATTATAACATAATAAACTAATTGGGGTGTCTGAGGGTGTGCGTTAATTATGTAACATGTTGTATATTTTTCAATGCGACCTGGAGGGAAAGTACTCTAAATACTGGAGAAAGCAAATTTTACTCAAAGGAAACATTCCTTTATTTTTAAAAAGAAATAATTTTGCATTCACAGATTTTGGAAAATTGGCTTGCCGCATTCGGGCATCGAACCCGGGATGGATCGACTAAAGTTAAAAAAAATAACATTCTATACCTTTTTGACACCAATTTATCATGTTTGTTAGAGAGATTTAATCCATATGATTGCCCCTATCGATTGATGTAAAAAAGTACAGGATGTTATTTTTTTCAACTTTAGTCGGTTTGATTCCCGAGTGTGGCAAGCTAATTTTCGAAAATCTGTGAATGCAGATTTGTTTCTTTTAAAAATAAAGGAATGTTTCCTTTCAGAAATATTTGCTATCTCTAGTATTTCGAGTACTTTCTGGCATTCAAAAATTCCAACCTGTATAATATATGTCGACGCGTCAAATTAATTATAGTTTGCAATTACTTAATAATTAAATAATTCAGGTTAATCAAACCAATTTTAAAATCCTATAATCGCTTAGTAGCTTTTCTAACCATTATTGTCAATTCATTTGACTTTGTAATTTTAATTAGGATGTTTTAGATGGTCATTATACCAAGTTTAAAAACAACAAATTATGATGTGAGTTACACAAAACTATTTATTACCTAAACCAAGTTGTTAATTCCTATTATGATTTGTAAACATCAATCGGTGTGTTTTTATCTAACTGAAGTAAGATTTTGATTAAAATAACATTGAAACTAAAATGGCGTCCATATTGCTACGTTTGATAAAAACACATCCGGTTTATAATAAGAAAGCTAAAATTTATTTTTAGGTTTTAAAATTACTAATAAATTGAGTTAGTATTTTTCGATTTATAATAGCGATTACATTCGTCACTCATTGTTTGGTTTAAAATGGGAAAACATTTATGCAAGTTCCGGTGGCGCGATCGGCCATGTTGTTTTCTTTGTTTGAGTTTAGTTGAATCGTTGAAAAATGTTTGATGGCCCATTCTACCGTTGAAAATTGTAGAGAGTAGAAGACTCCGGAGATCCTGTGAGTAAATAGTTTTTATAGTTTAAAATTGCTGTGCTTTGAAATATTATTAATTTAATTAAGTGCATACGTTTATGTGTACCAAATTATAAAGTGTTATTCTATTGTTTGGTGTTTTCATTATCCTGCAATGTCTGAGAATAAAAGCGAGAGTAGTGACGTCTGCCATGCTGACGTCATTCCTTCTAAAAATTTAAGTGGGAACACTCAGCCGTTATCAGAAGTGGGATTTCTACCCCCTTCTGCCGGACATTCTGGTTCAAACAATGAAAATATTTCTGCTTATGCTATCGGCGTACCCACTGAGTTTTTCTCACAGATGTTGCAGGTGATGAAAGGCATGACCGATCGTATTTCTAAACAATCTGAGAAAGTTAAAATTAGTGACGTATTTTTACCGTCGTACGATCCGGATGCCAATATAGGAATACATGAATGGTGTCAACACGTGAGTACAGCCATGGAAACCTACAGCCTGACCGATTACGATGTTAGAATGAAAGTTGGAAGTCTACTTAAAGGTCGTGCCAGGTTGTGGGTAGACAATTGGTTGGTTTCCACATCCACGTGGCAGGAATTGCGTAATTTATTAATAACCACATTCGAACCTGAAAATAGGTACTCTCGAGACATTCTTCGATTCAGAGAGCATACTTATGACAATAATAAGGATATTACGCAATTTCTGTCTCAAGCTTGGGTACTTTGGCGTCGCATCAAAAAAGATAAATTATCTAATGAGGACGCGGTTGAGGCGGTTATTGGCTGTATTAAGGATGACCGAATGAGGATCGAATTATGGAATGCGCGTGCGGTATCGGTTCCAGAACTTATTTCTGTGGCATCGTCTATTCGCCATATTAAAAGACCAAACCCCGATCCATCTAATACTCAGTCGGTTATCAACAAGCGACCACGATTTTCTGAAAAGCAACAATTTTGCCAAGTATGTAAAAAGTTAGGCCATGAAACACGGGACTGTCGTTTTAATAAAAAGCCTGATAGCAACCAACCTCGTCCTCAAGAAAACAAATCGGTTTCTCAGACAGTTAGTGCCGAGACAGACAAACCAACGTGTACATTTTGTTCAAAGATAGGCCATACATTTGACAAATGTTTCAGGCGTGAACGTGCAGTAATATCTAAAATTAATTGTGTGGGTGCAAATAAGTTCGCTTTTATGCAAATAAAAATTGGTAATGTTAAAATTCAGGCCATGTTTGATAGCGGTGCAGAATGCTTACTAATACGCGAGTCTGTAACGGCTAAATTGCCTGGAAAAAGAACGAACGAGGTTAGCTATCTAAAGGGTATTGGTCAATTTACGGTGCTTTCCCTAACAAAAATAACAACAGTATGTATAATCGACAATTTACGAGTAGAGCTTCAATTTCATGTAGTAGCAGATTATGAGATATGTGCTGATGTCATTGTTGGCATAAATCTTGTCGATAATAAAAACATTAGAGTAAATTCAGGCCATGTTTGATAGCGGTGCAGAATGCTCACTAATACGCGAGTCTGTAACGGCTAAATTGCCTGGAAAAAGAACGAACGAGGTTAGCTATCTAAAGGGTATTGGTCAATTTACGGTGCTTTCCCTAACAAAAATAACAACAGTATGTATTATCGACAATTTACGAGTAGAGCTTCAATTTCATGTAGTAGCAGATTATGAGATATGTGCTGATGTCATTGTTGGCATAAATCTTGTCGATAATACAAACATTAGAGTATTAGTGACGTCACGGGGTGCTAAACTATTTCATCAACCGATAGTAAACCACATACGATCTGATAGTAATAAATTTGATAATTTAGACTGTGATTTAACTGATGGCGATCAAGTAGCTGAATTGAAAATATTGCTTAACAAATATGAACATGTATTTATTCGCGGGTTCCCAAAGACCAGGGTGAACACCGGTGAATTAGAAATCCGGCTACAAGACCCCACTAAGCGAGTGGAACGTCGACCATACCGTTTAAGCCCGGTTGAACGTGAGAAAGTACGTAATATTGTAAGTGAGCTACTTGAACACAAAATCATACGAGAAAGTAAATCTTCGTTTGCGAGTCCAATAATATTGGTCAAAAAGAAAAATGGTCAGGATCGTATGTGTGTACACTTCAGGGAACTGAACAGAAATACCCTTAGGGACCACTACCCTTTACCAATAATTTCGGACCAAATAGACCAACTGGCTGGTGGTCATTTCTTTTCTACTTTTGATATGGCAGCTGGATTCCACCAGATTCCAGTTGCTGAGGAGTCAATTGAAAGAACTGCATTTGTCACGCCCGATGGGCTCTATGAATATCTAGCCATGCCATTTGGTCTAAGCAACGCTTGCTCGGTTTACCAGCGTTGTATTAATAAAGCGTTGATGCTGCTATTGATAAAGCAGATATGCCAGGTTTATGTAGATGACGTCCTCTCAAAATGTAGGGATTTTCAAGAAGGCCTTTCTAACATAGAGCAAATATTAATTGCTTTGCAAAGGGCTGGCTTCTCAATTAATATTGAGAAAACTGTTTTTTTTAAACGTTCCATTGAGTACTTGGGCAATATAATAGCTGATGGGCAAGTCGGTCCAAGTCCAAGGAAAGTGGAAGCTTTAACAATGGCACCAGTACCGTCTACAGTTAAGCAAGTCAGACAATTTAATGGCCTTGCTAGCTATTTCAGACGTTTCATTCCCAATTTTTCTCGAGTTATGATGCCACTTTACGAGTTAACTAAAAAAGATACTAAATGGGAATGGAACGGCAGACATGATGAGGCTCGCAACAAAATTATCCAGTATTTGTCTACTGCGCCTACCTTATCCTTATTTCAGGAAGATGCGCCAATTGAACTTTACACTGACGCCAGCAGTCTTGGATACGGGGCTGTTCTGGTCCAGGTAATCGACGGACGCCAGCACCCGATCGCTAATATGAGTCAACGTACCACTGACGCGGAAAGCCGCTATCACTCATATGAGCTGGAGACACTGGCGGTGGTGAGAGCAATCAAACACTTTAGGCAGTATCTGTATGGACGTAAGTTTAAAGTTATTACAGATTGCAATGCTCTCAAGGCATCCAAACACAAGAAAGACTTGCTACCTAGAGTACATCGCTGGTGGGCTTTTCTACAAAATTATAATTTTGACGTAGAATATAGAAAAGGTGAAAGGCTGCAACACGCAGATTTCTTCAGCTTCAGAAATCCCTCTGGTGAGTTTTGCACAAATATATTAACATCCGACATGAAATGGATACAAATAGAACAACGACGCGACGAAAAGCTGCGTTCACTCATAGAAAACCCTACTCCTGGTTTTGAAGTGGAAGACGGTGTCCTAAAGAAGATCTGCGCAGACACTGTGCTTGGTACGTATAAGCTTACAGTAGTTCCAAAAGCATTCCAGTGGAGTCTAATTAATTCATACCACACATCGCTACATCACCCGGGTTGGGAGAAAACCCTGCAAAAACTGAAGCAATCATACTGGTTTGATAAGATGAGCACCGGCGTGAGGAACTTTGTTGAAAACTGTGTCATATGCAGAACTTCGAAGGGGCCTTCTGGTGCAATTCAGGTACAGCTACATCCAATCCAAAAACCTACTGCACCATTTCAAGTGGTCCATATGGATATCACTGGAAAATTGGGCACTAGAGACTCTCAAGGACGTGATGAATATGTGATCGTTATAATTGACGCATATACAAAGTACATACTTTTAAGTTACTCCAATGACAAAACCCAGGGTAGTAGTCTTGCTGCTTTGAAACGCCTCATACATCTATTTGCAACACCTATACAGATTGTAGTTGATGGTGGAAGGGAGTTCCTAGGTGAATTCAAGGTTTATTGTGATCGCGTGGGTATTGATATCCATTCAATAGCGCCAGGAGTTAGCCGAGCGAACGGACATGTGGAACGTGTGATGGGTACTTTAAAAAATTCTCTGACCATGATCAAAAATTATAACACGGAGAAATGGCAAGTTGCATTAGAAGCATTGCAACTCGCATTTAATTGTACTGCACATCGAGTGACCGGCGTTGCACCCCTCACTCTCCTCACACGACGACAACATTGTGTCCCACCAGAGCTCCTGAAATTTGTTAACATCGACAACGAATCAATGGATTTCGATTTACTTGAGCAACATGTAAGTGAGAAGATGACTGCTGCAGCACAATATGAAAAACAGCGTTTTGATAAAAATAAAGCAAAACTCAAACCATTCCAAAGGGGAGACTACGTCCTTATCAAGAACAACCCACGTAATCAAACTTCTCTTGATTTGAAATACAGTGAACCATTTGAGATTTACAGAGTGTTGGACAATGACCGTTACATGGTGAAAAGGGTCACAGGCCGAGGACGACCGCGTAAGGTGGCTCACGATCAACTACGTAGAGCACCTCAGCCAGGCGACCAGGCAACCGTGTCGACGGAATCTGAAGAGGATAATGAGCAACAACCTGGAACATCGCAGCTGATAACTCCAACACCTGAGTTTCATTCATTGCAAGTGCCTACATCAAGCCCATCTACAACTCTAGGAGACTGTCCTGTGGATGCCTAATAAGTTCGGTGAGTTCTATCCGTTATTAGAAAACCTAGTTTTATCTAATAATATTACAACTTATTGGGTGTGGCAAATTGTTTGCCATACCTATCACATTTATAAAGTTTATTGGACCTGTTCACCAGTACCTACCGTGTTCGCAAAATGTTGGGCGAGTTCTGTCATTTCTCATATTTATGATGAGTTCTAGCCCATGTTTATAAAATGAAGAAAATATCAAAGGCGGTTTTGTTTTATAATAATTTATGAGTTTCTAACCAATATGTCATTTTCATAAAATGAAGCCTACATGACTGTGATGAAGTCCACATACGATACGAGATCTATTTCATGTTTTATTAATAACCTGTGTTGACCACGATCATATTAAATGATCCAGACGACACCATCGACCTAGACCCATTTCCTTTAGGGCCTCTGTGGACCACGGCGCTCATACCGCCCAGACCACAGCATCATCATTTTACTCCCATGTGGACCACGATCATTCTAAATGATCCAGACCACACCATCGACCTAGACCCATTTCCTTTAGGGCCTCTGTGGACCACGGCGCTCATACCGCCCAGACCTCAGCATCATCATCTTACTCCCGTGTGGACCACGATCATTCTTAATGATCCAGACCACACCATCGACCTAGACCCATTTCCTTTAGGGCCTCTGTGGACCACGGCGCTCATACCGCCCAGACCACAGCATCATCCCTTATCTACGACAACATAAGCAATACAGTATTACGTGGAGTAACTGTATTAAAATAAAATCATAATTATGTAGTGGCATAATGCGGTTGCATTGTCACATAAACCTATTTCATTCTATCTTCTATTCTGTGCTAATATGTTGAGAATGTATAATTGAACTATAATTATTGCTCCATGCAGCTGATAACTTGGTGAAGTTGTTTAGCTATCCTACTTGAAAATAAAGTTGAAATTTGCAATAAAATGTTTGAGTAAACAAAAATTAAATACTTTACCGACCCAAATTATCAGCTAGCGAGCCTGTGTAGAGGCGCTAGACTACAATCTAACATTTCACATTTCAGAATGATTACCTCGGGCTGGTGCAGAGCGCGCACCACCTCGCAGAAAGGCCGTGTCGACGCGTCAAATTAATTATAGTTTGCAATTACTTAATAATTAAATAATTCAGGTTAATCAAACCAATTTTAAAATCCTATAATCGCTTAGTAGCTTTTCTAACCATTATTGTCAATTCATTTGACTTTGTAATTTTAATTAGGATGTTTTAGATGGTCATTATACCAAGTTTAAAAACAACAAATTATGATGTGAGTTACACAAAACTATTTATTACCTAAACCATGTTGTTAATTCCTATTATGATTTGTAAACATCAATCGGTGTGTTTTTATCTAACTGAAGTAAGATTTTGATTAAAATAACATTGAAACTAAAATGGCGTCCATATTGCTACGTTTGATATAAACACATCCGGTTCATAATAAGTGTGGTGTTTAATAAATGAGTTATGCGTGCTGTGGTGGGGATGCACGCTAGAGGGAGCGCGGGCCAATGTACCGAGCTCGGTCTAGTCTGAACGGTCGTAGCGACAGCACGTATAACGCCGTAATATTGGAAACAGTGTTTTATTTGTACAACCCAGAACAAAGACACCACACTGATATATGGTGGTTTTACTCTAAACCCTAACTAGTGTACGCAGAACACCACAATGGCGACGAGGATAAAACTACAAAAGTGAACGTGTAAAGTGTAAATACAGAGTTTGTGTTTTTAAGTGTAAAAGTGAAAGTGTTTCGTGAAAGTGTGTTTAGTGAAAAAAAAAAAAGGAAAACCCGTAGTGAGATAGTGAAATAATAGTGTTATAATAACTAAAGGAATACTAAAGTGCGCGCCACAATCAGTGTAGTTCTTTAGCTATGATAAAACAGCTCACGTAAGTCTAATCACCATATTTAAATCATTGTGTTATTACAATTACCAAACAGATGTTATGATTCAAGTAACCAAAACAATTTAAAATGTAACGGAGGCGACATCGACAACAGCCTATAGAATTTCTCATTTGTTTACGATGGAATGTGCTATGACTTATTAGATCGGAACACAGCTGTACTGCTAACAGTTTTTAGAAACGATTAACTTGGTTATTTTATTAGTAGTGATTCAAAACATAATGAAGCAACATTATTGGTGATTAAATTGACGTGATAAATGTGAGCAATGTAAAGTAAATCACACACATTCATTGGCTGAATTGAAGCTTTTAAGCAGTGATTTGAAATTATGTGAGGTACAGTTTCAAAAATAATAACGGTCGATCTTTGGGTTGAGCCGTGCTTGCCTGGGTTGGTCTGTGGGTGACTGCCCATTACATGGTTTCCTCCGTGCCTCGGAAGGCACCTTGAGCGTTGGTCTCGCTGTCATTAATGATCATTGGATCTTTGACAGTCGTTAAAGGTAGTCAGTGGCACGAAAGCACAATAACAAAACAATCACCAACCAGGCGAACACGGGTCTAAACTAAAAGTGAGTCGTTGTCAAACTGTCGGCCTGTGCTCGCCAGCGTACGGTGGTACGCTGGCGAGTCAACTAGTGTTGTTAAATGTGCATATTTAAACATTTCGCTAGTTATGTTTAACCAAGTCCCAAGAACATAATAAGGGGACCTGCAAAATTTAGTATTAATCGTGATTTGTTTTTCTTATTTCCGTAATTTTGTTTATTTTGTAACTATTTAACTAAATAATTACATAAGTCTTGAAAAGATCGCTTTTAGTGATAAGACCGCCCATTTTATCACCCTGTGTGAAATGTTACTTGTATGGTGTACATAAACCGATATTATTATGTAAACACGTGATTGTACTCAGGAAAACAAACAACTTTTACCATGGCACCAAACATGAAAAAAAAAAAAAAAAAAAAAAAAACTACAGTTCAGTACATGAATATTCCATTCTGTTCTATGAAGCATGTAATCATTCTAAAATACATTATTACGTACAATACAAATCAGTATTTAATTCATTAACTGTTAGCGAAGTTAGTCGAATACTGTTCATTGTGTTATATTTCGATCCACAATTTGTTATTAATATATGAGATTGGTATTGTTACATAAATAATATCGCATATGCGATCGTCTGCGATAAGCTGAGGAATGTGATTGTGCAGCATGGATCGATGAACTGAGTAATAAATAAAAAAAAAAAATAAAAAAAAACTAGTACTTACGCCACTTACTCAAACGACTGAATGTCGGAACGTAGTTACGAAATTTTGTTGTTTGATTCGACATTAATAATAAAATATTATATATATAAAAAAAAAAAAAAAAAGATGAAATACGTCGCACCTACAAAAAAAAAATATATATTTCGAAAGAAATTCAGAAAAACAAAAAATTATTAAAAAATAAAAAATTTGCCTAGATCAATTTCTATAATTTAATCAAAAATTATTTTCGATCAAAACCTGATGTATCACATGAAAATTTTGACCAAAAACTAACGTGCCCTACGAAAACATTCCTCGTAAATTCCAGTTTTAACCAAGTACCCCTTCGATAATTTCGAAGCAATGGAGGTAATTATTACCTCACCTATTGTTAAAACTGAACAAGTGTCATGAAATCCATTAGGGCTAATGATAATTTTTGACGAAATGCATTTTGTGGTGTCATCAAAAACAAATTAAGGAATAAATACGATGCAAGTACCTATCGTATATTATCTAGCTCCGACGTGTATCATTTCAAGTGGCCGTATTGCTTAGTTTACACTTGACAGGCACTTATAATAGAACCTTTGGTGAAACTTTCAAACTACAGTTTATTTAAGTGCCACGTTATCGGTACCCACAGAACTCTTTGCTATTGGCTGGATACGACCAATGCATGGTTAAAACTTGGTACCTGTAGGATTCTTTTGGAAAAAAAATACTTAAGGAGCACTAACGTCTTGAAGAAAATAATTTCACCTAATACGAATTCGACGAGACAAGTTTTAAATGTTTGCTATCGTTCAACTGGTTTAAGAAAGAATATATTGATTCTCGTGATACAACAATAATATAAAACCATAACAGGAGTAATCTAAAACCGTAAAAAGGCCGTTAAACAAGTTCCACGATGGTCAGAATACAAAGGCAACAAGTACCCGCCTTAATAAAATTGACATGCAACCAAATATCTCACTATAGAGAGGTTAACATATAACAAAACGACTGTCAGTGGTTGAAGCCTGCAAATAATACAAATCGCATAAAATATGCTACAAAGTAAAAAATCACAAAGGTGATAAAATGCCTAAATGTGGCAGCAAAAAATCACAAAGGTGATTAAATTCCTAAATGTGGCAGCAAAAATCACAAAGGTGATAAAATGCCTAAATATGGCACCAAAAATCACAAAGGTGATAAAATGCCTAAATGTGGCAGCAAAAAATCACAAAGGTGATAAAGTGCCTAAATGAGGCAGCAAAAAATCACAAAGGTGATAAAGTGCCTAAATGAGGCAGCAAAACATCACAAAGGTGATAAAGTGCCTAAATGAGGCAGCAAAAAATCACAAAGGTGATAAAGTGCCTAAATGTGGCAGCAAAAAATCACAAAGGTGATAAAGTGCCTAAATGAGGCAGCAAAAATCACAAAGGTGATAAAATGCCTAAATATGGCACCAAAAATCACAAAGGTGATACTAGTCCCGGCCCTGCAATCAATGCAGATTGCATAAAATGTAGTTTCAATGGTATTACTAAAAGTACTGCAGAACAAGAGAAAAAAGAAATACATAGATGATTGTGTATATGTATAATATTTATGCATATACATAGACATCTGTGTCGAAAAATATATATGTAAATGTGTGTGGAAAATATATATATGTGTATGTGCTGATACATAAATAGTCAGCAGTGAAAATACTATTAGGGAAGAAAATAGTGCTGACATCAAGCTAAATGTGAGTGTGGACTCTCAAAATTGTGACATAATAAAATACTAATATTTAGCAGCCGAGTACTAAATTGCACAACAGTAACAAAATTTAAAATAACCACAGTTTCTTCTTTCTCAATACATTTGAGTACTAATCTTGCAAAACAACAAGCACAGTCAAATTAGAGAAGCCCAAACAAGAAAACCAAAGCCAAAGAGCCTACATCTTGGGTCATTTATTTAATTCTCGAGTAAAAGTGGGTCTCAAGTCAATATTACAAATTGAGTTAAGCCGAGCTACACGATAATTGACAAATGCTTGCACTGACTGGACAGGTCCACTCAAAACTGTGTGGTTCTTTCTTCAAAATACCATATCAGACACTAATATGCATAGTCCTCGTGTGAATTGAGCAATGTCTGTAGTGTAGTTAAAAGAGACTATGACGTCTGAGTTTGTTTCGGCTGTTTCTTCTCAGAGTAGTCAGGTACGAAACACCGGCTCCATCTAGTTTAATAAAATGCCGTGCTAAAGTGTTTATAAAAACCTACTTGCAAAATAAACATCATCAATCCAACAAAACTAAAAATTCAAAGATATTAAATTAAAATCACTATTTCATTTTATGGTTTTATGGAACAATTCTTCTACTTGTCAGTTATAAATGAGTTCCATTTCATTGGGAATCAAAGAAAATAAGAAATAAGACGAACTGGAAAAAATAACCTCATTTAAACCACTCGAGAAGTTCAAAATTTACTATAACTTGATTATGAGCAAATAAGTTAAGATTAAATCAGCCATTTATTTTATAAGCAAATAAATAAATAAATCAATTTATTAAAACACAAGTTACAAATTATACAAACAAGCAAACAAAAGCAGTGAATTATAATTAACTAAACAATTTGCACATTTGTCAATAAAGACCCATATTATTGTGTGTTAATATGTTATTAGCAGTTTAATCTTTTGTAAGCTTTGAAAGGCGAACTGCTAGCCTAACAAAAAGTCTTTATTTTAGTGTGTTAATGTATCTTAGGATAAGTGAATTTTGTTAGTGTTAATGAACATTAAAAAAAAAAAAAAAAAGTGACGAAAAGATGAACATGCGTAATTCAAATAATTCATATTAAAATCATCAGTGAGTGATGGCAATCAAACAAAAGTCATAAATCATTCAGAAATAAAATAACAATAACAACCAATAAAATGAATATTAAAAACAAAAGAACCAAAATCAATCAATCATTCAGATAGGAAAAATAAGATAAAATATCTTATTATTATTTCTTTATATTTTGTAAAGAAGAGATGTGGTGTTTAATAAATGAGTTATGCGTGCTGTGGTGGGGATGCACGCTAGAGGGAGCGCGGGCCAATGTACCGAGCTCGGTCTAGTCTGAACGGTCGTAGCGACAGCACGTCTAACGCCGTAATATTGGAAACAGTGTTTTATTTGTACAACCCAGAACAAAGACACCACACTGATATATGGTGGTTTTACTCTAAACCCTAACTAGTGTACGCAGAACACCACAATAAGAAAGCTAAAATTTATTTTTAGGTTTTAAAATTACTAATAAATTGAGTTAGTATTTTTCGATTTATAATAGCGATTACATTCGTCACTCATTGTTTGGTTTAAAATGTTAAACATTTATGCAAGTTCCGGTGGCGCGATCGGCCATGTTGTTTTCTTTGTTTGAGTTTAGTTGAATCGTTGAAAAATGTTTGATGGCCCATTCTACCGTTAAAAATTGTAGAGAGTAGAAGACTCCGGAGATCCTGTGAGTAAATAGTTTTTATAGTTTAAAATTGCTGTGCTTTGAAATATTATTAATTTAATTAAGTGCATACGTTTATGTGTACCAAATTATAAAGTGTTATTCTATTGTTTGGTGTTTTCATTATCCTGCAATGTCTGAGAATAAAAGCGAGAGTAGTGACGTCAGCCATGCTGACGTCACTCCTTCTAAAAATTTAAGTGGGAACACTCAGCCGTTATATATAAAATGGTAAACTGACTGATTGGGTGATATATCAACACACGGCCCAAACCGCTGGTCCTAGAGACATGAAACTTGGAGGGTGTGTTCTTTATAGGGTTAGGTATCCACTAAGAAAGGATTTTTGGGAATTTCACCCCTAAAGGGGTGAAACGGGGATCCAAAGTTTGTATGGGGAAACAAGTTTAGTTAGACTATTTTATTCGAAACTTCAGAGGAGTCCTCCTATTGATAAATGAGTAGAAATGGGTTTCAGGTTTTTTCAGAATTCAACCCCTAAGAAGGAGAACTAGGTGATTTATTATCATAATATTGTGATTGTGATAACGATGATGATGATTGTGATAATGATGATGATGATTATTGTGATGATGATGATTATTGTGATGATGATGATTATTGTGATGATGATGATTATTGTGATGATGATGATTATTGTGATGATGATGATTGTGATGATGATTATTGTTGTGATGATGATGATTGTGATGATGATGATTGTGATAATGATGATAATGATTATTGTGATGATGATTGTGATAATGATGATGATGATTGTGATAATGATGATGATGATTGTGATAATGATGATGATGATTGTGATAATGATGATAATGATTGTGATAATGATGATGATGATTGTGTGTGTGTGATGATTCGTGATGGTGATTGTGATAATGATGGTTTTTGATTTTTGAATGAAGACTGAAGAAAAAACCGAAAATTTTTATCGGCGCCATCTTGGATTTTCATTTTGACTTCATTTTCATTATCAGCGACCCCAAAAACCACGAAAACGACACCCATGAAGAAAAAACCGAAACTTTGACTTTTTTTTTATCGATTTATATTATTTTTTTATCGAGCCTATTACACAAGTACACACACACACACAGCATACGGCATTTCGTTACGTAACGCGTGACGCGTGACGAATTCTACTAATTAGCACTCCCAGCAAGCCGCGATAAGGAACTATGTTCCAACCAATACCTCACTTACAAAATGACTACCTGACTATTACTACATAGTAGAACTAAAATAAAAAACGAATACTAGATCGTCCATGTAAAAATCGGGGCACTATAATGCGAGCGAGCAGAGCAGCACAGCCTCCACGTCCGACGGTCCGAGCTGCACTGCCGCCCGTCGCCTGCGCACGGACCCGCCCACGGATCCGCCCTATTCTGTTATTGTAGAATGCATAGGGTAATTTTTGTAGCCTAATAAATCATTAGATCAAAATGCCAATTGTACACGTTGTGAAGAAAAACGTGACAAATATTTGTGTGTATAAAAAATACTAAAAATAATGCCGTTTAGGAGTAGTTACGAAATTTCAAAGAAAAAATGCTTCACTTTGAATATTTTTTTCATATAGTAATAATAAAGTTAGAATTATTTCAATTGTACCAATTAAAGTTTAGAGTCTAATAAGCAACATATATATTTTTTGCACATTTATATTCACTCATCAAAGAGGAGTTACATGGAGAAAACCTCTCGTTAGCTGCTACCACCACCTTAATATAATTTAGTTTGGCTTTGATCCGCCACCGCGATGACTTTGTGCAGGAATCTCAAATAAATAGTTTATCTTGTGGTGATGCGCCGCGACGCGGTGTTGATATCGACTATATACCTGAATGAACTAAGTAGATGGTTAAGTACCACCTAGTTTGACTATTTTATTAATTTTATTTAAGTACTTTAAAATTATAAATGACACAACGGCATTGAAGTAAAATGGTCTAGACTAGATAAATCACTAGCAAGGCATATGACTGCGAGAGGACTACTAGTAACGCATGCAGATCTCTCCACACTTTGAAAGTGTCATACGAATATATTTGTTTCGCATTCTAAACCATTTATTTTGTACAAAACGCATTTTATCGATATAGTGGTCCAGCAGATGACCAGTGAGTCGCATCCTGAACGCGGAGTCCATCCAACTCTTATCAGTGCTATGCGCCGCCCAAACAGCGCGATAAGAGCCGCAGACTCCCGCACGCCCTGGAATACATTCTCTAATTAGCACTACGTTGTAAAAAGCCACTGCACTATCGTTAGCTTTGACTGATCTCTACAACTTCTCTTATTATCTCGAGAAGGAAAGTTTTCACTCAAAGAAACATTAATAGATGTTTACAAAGTATGTATTTTGTTAAACTAATTAGGGACGTAATTGTAAGTAGTGAAGGAATCAGAATCAGAAAAGCAAGAAAAACGCACGGTTTATCAAGATGCTCCGTCTAAAACGAACGGTACTTTTTTAAATCTTAGCAAAGAGTTTTTATGTCAGAAAAGTGGTCAACATAATATTATAAATAAAATTAACTTTGGGAGATGAAATATAATAAATAAACATTTAATTCTTTAATTTAATTAATTTCGACAATAAATTACTACCATTTATCTTTTACAAAAACACAAAAAAAAAAAAATTTACTTTATTAGTAATTGTACGAGCATCGCCACATGATATAAATTGTTTTAGTTTTTACCTGAAAAAGCAGTTGCTAAATTCACCGATTTATGTACATACGCTGACTAGGCTATTACGCCCGCCACAAGTCACCTACTTTAAGTATTATATATTTTGTTGTTTACATAACAAAGTGTCAATCATTAACGGGCACAAAACAGTGATTTTATTCCCTGTACACATCCCGTGTGATTCGTCCATCTACATATTACATCTCAGTGTGCGGAGCTGCTGCCCGTACAGTAATACTGGCTGTTTTTTTTGTCTTTGCCTTAAAAAAAGCGCTGATGCGCGTGAATCGCTAATTTGTGAACAAGTAAAAATTATTCCGCGCGCTTACCTTTTCGCTGTATTGTTTTTATTTGTTTTATTTATTTCCTCGCAAATATGTTATAACACGTGGTATGACATACGTGCGCTTTGATAATTACAGCCTCTGCTGTCTTGTAGCCCTCGCCTTCGACTCGGGCTAGCAATATCGCCTCGGCTGTAATTTTCAACTTACCGCACTTATATTATAACTAGTTTGGACAAACTTCGGGTTTCGTATTTTTGAGAAGTATTCGTTATCCTTATATTTTTTTTAGAATCCATAGGCGGGATGCCTATGGATTCTAATGAATTACCCCTATGAAACCCTAATACAATCTAAAACCTTATTTAAAAACTTAGACCTTTTCCCATAAAAAAAAAACATTACCCTAAAGTTTGCTTGTCGTCGCCCCTTTTTTTTTTTTTTTTTTTAGGATGGGAAATCATCAAATGACTTCTCCCGCTCTGGGCGGAGCAGGAGGGAGTGTCAGACTTTTACTGACTAAAACCCATCCATGTTCCTTCATCGCCCTTTGTGTTCCGGGGCCACGGTATCTCTTTCGAATAGTCCCGCAGCCCCGGCGCCCCTGAGTTACGCTTCACCCACTCAACGTTCGTTACGTTACGGAGGTCGCTGGCGCGCTTCGCTCGCCACCTCCCCCCTGCGCTCCACTCAGGATCTACCTACCACAGGAATGCTATCGTGACCTTATCCCCACGTTCCGGGGGTCACCGGCTCGCTTCGCTCGCATGGAAATCTCTAACCGTTATGAAGTTACAGCCTGTGTTACGCTTCACCCACTCAACCTTCGTTACGCTACGGAGGTCGCTGGCTCACTTCGCTCGCCACCTCCCCCCTTCGCCTCACTCAGGACCTACCTACCACCGGATAGCTGGTTTCGACGCCTACTATAATATTTGTTCATACACGGGGAAGGTATAAAAAATTCAATACCCCTCAATTATAAAGTATAGTAAAAATCAAAATGCCGCTAAGTGTCCTAGTTTCCGAGATACGATGGGGGGAGGGGTGAAGGAGGGGAGAGGAGGGAGTTTTGTTTTTTGTTTTCGTGCGTTTGCAGAAGTGAGCAAGGAATGATGATGATGATGATGTGCTACATAAATATTATGATCGCGTTTATTATTATGCTACCAAAATGCAACAATAATACTAAGTAAGTCTTGTTCGCCGTGTCGATGATTCCTAGTTATAAGTTTCGAGCAGAACTCGGCTGAGTCAATAGCGTTAGTATTGGCCTCGGAGAGCTCCCTCAAGCTGCAGGAATTGTTAGTAAATAACTAGCTAATTACAATTTGTGTACTGACTTGTGGTGACAGGGCTGTGAAAAGACTGAGGAGAAAGCGTGAGTGAGTTGTAGTCCACAAATGTATAAGAGTGAGCAGTACTCGTGCATATGTACTCACTGCTCATGTGAAGTTGAACATTTGGCGCGCAGATAATATTAAACATTCGGCCTGCAGTGGAGCGGCGGGCGGCGGCTAACGACTTCCGTTTCCGGCGGCAGCGGACACCGCTACGCGGCACGCGTTACGCCGTAGCCGCGCTACGAGCTACGAGCGTGGCCACTCCGCTGAATGGCCATGTCAGAATGAATCCGAATTATGAGTTTATTTCGTGAAATACGAGTATTTTTATTACGTTTCCAATTTTATAACGAACAATGACACGCGCGGCGCTGAGAGCGCCGGAAGTACCGGTTGACATCACCGCGTGTGTGTGTGTAAGTGTGAGATACATCAGCCGTCCATTCATCGATGCGCTTCCGATGCACACAATTTATATTTCCATGCGACCCGGCAAGACGACTACACCATCAACGTTCATAATTGAAAATACAATCTGTTACGCTAATCCACATCCAAATCTCTAAACAAAAATATGTCCCCGTCGCGAATCTCAGCGAGTGTCTGTGCGGGGTGAAGCCGGGCGCGAGGGGCGGGGGGGGGGGGGGGGGGTAGGACACTGAATATTTATGCAGCTCGCGAGTGACGCGACAACTTTCCTCCATGAATACGACAATTGAAATTACAGCGAGCAACGAAACAATTTTGTTATTCAAACGCGGCGCGGTTCGAGAGTGGGCCGCGGGAGAAACGGGGGGGGGGGGGGCAACTAATCAAAACAATGTGTGATTGAATACGAACATCGTTGTACTTATATATACTTATCGTCGAGTGCGACCCTCAGTCCCAGCCCCGGCCCGTGGCTCGTGGCTGATGGCTCCTGCTATTGATATACCGCTTTAAGTTAATCCCCCTAGCGCGTGCACAGATGACACTGGACCACTGCTACTGATACAGAAGTGATGCGTTATCTTGTGTTCTCAGCAGCACTCGTCGTCGGTGTGGAAGCAGTCATGCTATGAGCAGTAATGATATGCACGGGACGAACTTTGTGCCACAGAGATAATAAAAAGGGATGCTGCGAACGTACTGTACATTTGTTTCAATGCGACGCGCCAGATGTTGAGCCGTTGCAGTAGTCGAACTATATGCCGAGGGGCCAGAGGTAACATTTTATCAGCCATAACGATGATGCAAAATTAATGATTATGAGTCAAAAGTGCATTGGATCGATAGCTCCCGAAAATGTTAGTCCATCATGTTGGTTTGTTATAATTTTAAGATCATACTTTGTAAACCTACATTCTGGCAAATAAATAGATTTTTTAGATTTAGATTTTTGATTTGATTTGGTTATGATTTTTGGAAGTCGCAAAGAGATTGACACTTGCCCTCTGAACCCAACAATCACGAATTTAACTTGGGACAAGCTACAACAATATCCCTTCTCCCCCCTCCCGAGTAATAGTAGACGACACGTTAACGCCTCGGGACGCCCGGTCCTCCGCGTACTGCGCGTACTGCGCGTACCTGCGATACGCACGATACGCCGCGACGTGCCCTCTACGTGCAACCCACATGTAATTGATTGCAGCTCGAGACAACGCGCTCACCAACAATTGTGTCAAAGTTAAGCTTATCCGTATGCAAATAATGTAAGAGCGTGGTAGAGCGGAATATCAGAATATTACTTGAAATATATATTTTCCTTTTTCACGAAAGCCTCTTATGAAAAGCACGTACCGGGAAATCTAACCCAGTTGTACACAAGAAACAATAAGCTACATGTTAGCGTCGAGAACAACAACTATTATTTAATGTTATCAAAGCAGTCGTTTCTTTTGAAGTTCTTCGGCGCTGGGCGGCAATCCCTTCGAGTTGAAGGGTATCCCTATCGGGTGTAATCATCCTTCTTGCTTGCCTTGTCCCTCCGCCCCGCACCTCGTGCCTCGCGCCGCGCAGCTTATCGCGCTACAAAAGCGAGAGATTGTGTGCCCGCGGGGCAGCCGTCGGCCGCGGCGAGGCACACGCGGGCACATACTCGGGGATAACAATCGACTTCAAATAAAAACGTGAGCCTTTGTTTTCCACATGAGACCAGCCGGGGGGCCCCCGGAGCCCCACGCGCGGCACACACAAACCGAATAAAACAAAAGATCCGAGTGCGACTATTAACTAAACATGCTCGGAAAACTTCAAAGGGAGCTGTCATAACACTTGCCTCACAGAATTGGGTTACTTTGAGAAAGAATACAATATTTGCGAGATAAACGCGTCACAAGTGACTGTCTACTTTATGTGCGTGTCCCTCACACGGCGTGTCGCGAGCAAGTTTAACTAGCGGCGATTACCGGGACGAGCGTCCGGAGACGGCGGCGCGGCGGCGGCGCTCGGCGGGGCGCGGGCGACCCGAGCGAGCCGGCCACTACACGCGCTCGGAGCCACGAATCACGCCACATCACAACCAACTTGAATGTTATAATTTGTAAATCGTCAACGTCGGTTTCTCAACATAGTTTACTTTAGTCATAGCGAGTAATTAAAGCTATGTACACGCAAATGTTGTCTGTAGCATTGTGCGGCGCCTCGCGGGCTGTGTCAGGCCTACAGTAAATGTGGAGTGTGGAGCGGCGGCTGGCGATGTTATATTAATATTAATCAACACTGTGTACTCACGACACACATTCAATTAATAATCACTTGAGATTAACGGATCGCGCTGTTCTGAGCAATCTTCTACTTCACGTGAATCTTTATTACTGAACGAGCTACTATTTAATTCGTGTAGTATTTAATTATTATTAAATATAATCCACAATTTGATCTTATTGCAACTGACACAGAATGTAAGCAAGTGTCAATATTCACCCGAAATGTACTACAATTTTTAGGGTTCCGTAGCCAAAGGGTAGAAACGGGACCCTATTACTATGACTTCGCTGTCCGTCCGTCTGTCTGACACCAGGCTGTATCTCATAAACCGTGAGAGCTAGATAGTTGAAATCGCAGATGATGTATTTCTGTTGCCGCTTTAACAACAAATAAAGTGAAAACAGAATAAACTAAATATTTAAAGGGGGCTCCCATACAACAAACGTGTTTTTTTACTATTTTGACTTGTGTTGTATAGATAACGGTACGGAACCCTTCGTGCGCGAGTCCAACTCGCACTTGGCCGGTTTTTATAATAAAAAACCTGAATATATTTATATCATGATCTGTCAAAGGACAGATTTTGGTCGGTTGGTCGTTTCCTATGGAGAAGAAACGGCGAGAAACTCCATGGTTACTCTTTCAAAATTATTTGTTATGTTACAGTGTTAAAACTGTGTGTATGGGAGGACAGCGTAGCCAACAATATGTTAAAAGCAAGGTCTTACAGCACAAGTAAAGGGAAAAGTCCAAAAATTAAAAAAAAAAAAAATGAGTGTAAATTTTGGTACTTCAAAGTTTTCACGAAAATCTAAATTTGCCCATATCTTCTTATAGTGTTGATTCAGGACCATGATTTTTTTACACCTTATAGGGACAATAAACCTCAATATATGGTATAAATTTCAACTTGCTAAGCCCACCCGTTCCTGAGAAAATCGGTGGTGACAGTCGGACGGACAGACTGACAGACGGACAAGAAAGTGATCTTATAAGGGTTCCGTTTTTTCCTTTTCCTCTTTCCGAGGTACGGAACCCTAAAAAAATAATTAAATAAAATTTAAAACCCGACTGCGTAAAAAATAACAAAAAAAAATAACTTATAAAAACTGAAAAGAAAAAAACAAGTTCAGGAAACAGGACGTGGGTGAATATCAGTATCATCATCATCATCTACCTAGCCTTTTCCCAACTATATTGGGGTCGGCTTCCAGTCTAACCGGATGCAGCTGAATACCAGTATTTTACATGGAGCGACTGCCTATCTGACCTCTACAACCCAGTCACTGGGTAATACGATACACCTTGGTAAGACTGGTTGTCAGACTTTTTGGGCCACTGACTATCTCTAACGACTGTCAAAGATCTACAAATGACAGCCGGGACCGACGGCTTAACGTGCTTTCCGAGGCACGGAGGAAACTCGGTATGTTATGACGGTCACCCATCCACGGACCAACCTCGGCATATTATTTTATTTTATCAATAATGGTGAATATCAGCAAATTGCATTTTTTGTCAGTTTTGGTGGCGAAATTTATTCTTCAGTTTTCGTCAAAAATAAGGACCTGGTATAACAATAGAAAGTCCAAGCTTAAAGAATCTTCAAGAGGCCAAAGAATATTTCGATAACTTTTTTAAGATATTTTAGTTTAAAGTGTAGTGTGGCCACCAAAATTGAAAATCGCACACCGTAATCGAAAGTGCCCACCAAAATTGAAAATCAGTGGCACCAAAATTGAATCTGCATCACAGGTACTGTTTATCTCGACTTGATCCCGAAAATGACGATTCCAGAACCACCTTAAGCCGTCATTTCACAGAAGACCTGTCAAGATTCTTAGACAGCTTAAAAATGGAAAAACTAAAAAATAAATGGATAACGACAGAGCTCCTGAAAGCGGGAGGAAGGCCTGCATTAAGAGAGCTTCAAGAGCTTTTCAACTCGATCCTGTTATCTGGGCGAGCTCCAGAAGCGTGGAGAAGGGGCGTGGTCGTTCTTTTCTTTAAAAAGGGGACCAAGACCCTATTCCAATCCCAATCCCAATCCCAATTTCGCTCCTTAGCCACGTGTATAAGCTGTTTTCAAGAGTCGTCCCGAATCGTCTAGCGCAAAGACTCAACGACTTGCAGCCACCGGAACAGACCGGGTTTTGAGGAGGATGCAGCACCATAGACACATCCACACTATGCGGCAGAACATTCAGAAGTCCGAAGAGTATAATTGGCCGCTCTGTCTTGCATTTGTGGACTATGAGAAGGTTTTTGACTCTGTCGAGACCTGGTCAGTTCTGAAGTCTTCCCAGAACTGTTGTTGTCAATGGCGGTCCTCTCGAGGTTGTTCGAGAATATGTTTATCTCGAGCAAACTCGGAAATTTTGAAAGAACAACTTTGAGACTCACAGCAGAATTCAGCTGGCAGCCCAGCTGAATTCTGCTGTGAGTCTCAAAGTTGCGAGAAGACCGGACGAAGCCAAATGCTTTTGGGAAACTTTGTCCGGTTTTCTCGTCACGTTTCCACAGTGCCTAAAGACGGAAGGTCTTCAACCAGCCCGTCCTTCCTGTTATGACTTACGGGGCCAAAACGTGGAGCTTCACGGTACGGCTGGTCCATAAATTTAAGGTCGCTCAGCAAGCTATGGAACGGGCTGTGCTTTGAGTCTCTCTGAGGTAGGTGGGTCTCCGGATCGAGGTGATCCGACAGAGAACCAGAGTTGTCAACATAGCTCACAGAATAAGTAAGGTGAAGTACCAATGGGCCGGTCATTTAGCCATAGAACCGATGACCGTTGGGGTAGACGTGTCCTTGAGTAGAGACCGCGAATCGGCAAACGTAAGGTGGGATGCCCTCAGACTCGAGTGACTGGAGTGGCAATTTTCGCAGGGTGGCTGGTGGCAACTGGATGAGAGTTGCTGAGAATCGAGTTGGATGAAGTGGCGTCCGCTTGAGGAGGCATATGTCCAGCAGTTGTCTGCTGTATGCTGATGATGTAACATTATTTTTGCTTTTCTTCGTCTTTCATCCATTCTCTATTTAAGCAACCTCTTTTCATTGGTCTGTTTTGGCATTCTAAAAAGCAACAAAATAAAAATAAGAAACTTCATCTTTAGCATGCTACTCTTATAATAATAGATCTTACTTACTGCCAAGTACATAACATTTATTTGTTTGCTAATAAAACTGTCTTGCAACGTAAAAACTAGCTATATATGCACAAACAGTACGTAAAAACGCCACCAAAGCCAACAAAATTGAGCCACCAAAATTGGAAAGTTACAAATAAATTAATATCACTAATTTAAGCGTTACCCAAATTAAACGATTCTTGTCCCCCGTGCCACCTAAGATGAATACTTACGTTTTTATCGGGTAATCGCAGCACTAATCACACACCTGTTACGGCCAAGTCCAGCGCACGACCGAGAGATGCGAAATAAAAAAAACGCGATTGGTCGCACACGCACGAAACTTTATGTTATAGTAAGTTGAAAAAGTGCGACCAAAATTTTGTGTTTTGCTTGGACAAACTTTGATAGAGTGTCCTGTGCTTTTAAAATTGTTTTTCTTATATAGTTTAATTGTTTTTAGATAATGTTTCTCCGTTGTTTGTTTAAACTAAGGAAGTGGTTTATTTTTTATTATACCTTAAATTGTTACTTTGGTGATTGCAATTATATCAAAAAATGGAACTGGGACAAGCCACCAAACTTGATTTTTAAGGCATTTTTTTTTTCCTGTTTAATTATAAACACGACTAACAACAAAAAATGTGGCCCTAGTTGCACCAACTAACGTAGTTTACCATTCAAAAAAATTAGAAACATCCTGGTGATAATTTGGGATAGCGGTTGCTCGAAGGACCTCGCGGGATTGTATTTTGGCGGGAAGTAAATTTATGCGGGATGGAATGTTGCCGGCACGCAGCCTTTAAGTAAGGAAACAAGGACTTACTTGGAAGCTTGGATGATCGCCTGGGAAGATGGCTGATGCCACTGGAGTGTGCCGTGATGAAGCCCAGCGCGTGTTCTGGTGGTTTCTTCCTGCACGTGTTTTTTGTTTCACTGTGTCGGCCGACACTCACAGATTGACTTTTTAGTTTTATTAATTATTGATGCGGTTTGGTGTATTTTGCGGCGCATGCCGCTAAGCTAAGCGGTGTAGCGAGAGGTGCGGTGTTAAGTGGTTGACGTTGCGGATCCAAGACGAAGAATAATCATGGAGTGGTTTTTGCCAATCACTGCGGAAGCGCCTATTTAGGCGCGGGCGGCGAAACTCCTTCTCGTTCTGTCGCATGGGAGCGTAATAGGACGGAAAGAGATGGATAGATAAAAACAGCGTTGGCAACATGACAGAAAAGTATAATGTGAGAGTGTTTTGGAAACATGGTAATGAAGTGTACCACGTTCGGATATGTTCATGTAAAAAAAAAACTTATACTACATAAACTTGCGTAAGCACATCCTATCATTTTACACCTTGATTCTCAACGTGGCCACGTAAAATTTGCTGCTTTGATATTCACCCAATGTATATTGACTGCAACAATCGGGATCCATATTGGATGTAATGATTTTAATCTAGATTATTTAATGGGTCGCGTTTAAATTATTTTTTAATTTTACACTTTTCAGTTACCATACCATATACCATTTTAAAATCCTCATGACGAGCTCTTTATCGAGCCGTTCAGGTTGCAGAGCGTGCCAAACATTTGAATTTGGCGTCAAAAATCCGCCATTTTGTTTTTATTATTATTTTGATATACCCAGTGCCACTTTCACAGTAAATACGAATCTAACGACACCTCTCAAGCTAAACTCCATGGAGCCGTTTGCCAAATAGTTATACATACATACAAGGCTCTCGAAAAACAAGCGCATTTAGAAGCAGTCGGGACCCTTTTTTTTTTTTTTTTGGATGGGAAATCATCAAATGACTTCTCCCGCTCTGGGCCGAGCAGGAGGGAGTGTCAGACTTTTACTGACTAAAACCCATCCATGTTCCTTCCTCGCCCTTTATGTTCCGGGGCCACGGTATCTCTTTCGAATAGTCCCGCAGCCCCGGCAGGCTCCCGCAGCCCCGGCAGGCAGCAGTCGGGACCCTTTGAAATATAAAATTATTAAAACATAGCTTTCAGTCGGGTTTTCAGTTTTTGTGAATACTTTTTTTTACAGCTTTTCAGTTTAATAAGTTTAATAACTTCTTGTTTTTTTTTTACTTTTAAATAATTTGTCATTTCGAATAACCAACTTTAAATAGTAATAACTCCTAAATGAGCATTTAAAACAGGGAAACTAATGAGAAACCTAAAGATGATTTTCAATACCCTACCTAACACCTTTTGATATCATAGTTAACATAGTTCGTCGAGTTTTATCATGTCTTTAGTGTTAGTCGTAAGATTAAGACAACGATTGAACAGTAAGAATGATCAAATTCGGCCCACGCGTTTGGTCTCTAGAGTGCCACAAAGGAACAAACTTAATACATAATATGTAATCTGATAAGCACATTACCCTCAGTCGTCAAGGAAAACCAAAATAACAAAATGACTATTGTCACCAAGTGACACATATATTGTCACAGTGGTAGCAGTGGTATAACTACTTTTATACTACACTTGCTTAGTAAGTGTACCTATACTATCCCACTAAAAAGCTTAAAAGCTGTTCATTAAACCTTCTCAAAAATCTAGGCAGTTTATTGTATGGAATTTCATGAATGCCCTGAAAATCAGGGTAGTAATCCATTACTAACGCGTTTTTTTCAAATCGTTTTTTTTAAGTCTTGATGACGTAGTAAGCAAGTGTAGTATAAAGCAGTATATATCACTCGAGGGTAAGTACAGATTACTAAACTCGTGTGGTTCACGGCCCTCCGCTTCGCATCGGGCCTCAAATGCACACTCGATTAGTAATCTGTGCCTTACTCCCCTTGGTGAATAAATAGCTATTAAATTATAGTGGTACACTAGATACAAATTAAAATACAGTTCCAGAGTAGCCTGAAGTTCGGCGAAGGTAAAGTTTCGCACCTCATTGTATAGGCGGGCTGCGCGCGACGTAGACTGCGGATAATTGTAGCAATTAGCAGGATCGCGCGCGGGCGGCCGCACCTGACCACACGTCACCGCACGTCACCGCACGCCACCGCACAGCATCGCGCCGCATCGCAACTGATCGGTATTCGGCGGGCGGTCGCAAGCTACTCGTCGTTATAAAGGTCGTGGCACACTACACAAGCACCGCACCAGCATAGCTGTTGCCCGGCGTTGCCTCGAATTTATCGGTCTTGTTGGAAGGTGCGTTAATGAAGCTGTTGGCAAAAAAAATAATCGTTTCTAACCCTTTGCAACTGAGGCGACTTTACTGTTAACATTGAGCGTCTGTCACACATATTCGCTCGAGCGACCCCTTACCTAAAGTTAGGTAGTTCTAAGCAACAAATAAGACCAGTCGCAGTTGACGTGAATACGCAAAAACTAGCGGAACTCAAGAAAATCAGCTTTCTTCGGCATAAGTAGTTGGTACGAAATGTTTGTACGCGCATCACGTCAAAACTACTGCATAGATTTCTTTAAAGGCTTCTTCAATATTTAGGCTATATATTATTATCACGCTACTTCCTTATGGGGGTAGGCAATTTTGCATTATGTCGGAATTGTTTGACGTTTCAGTCATGACGTAAGTACATCAGAACGGCTATTTGTAGCTTATATCAACGAAGTAAATAGCCTAGCGGTTTCATGACCGCTCCGCAAACTACGGGGTTGCAGGTTTAAACACCCCAAACAATATGTCCACTTTTTGTGATTTGTTTAATTTTTTTTTTGATGCTGTGAGATTTCCTATATTTCTTTTTGTATTTAAATTGTTAGAATTTCTATATTTCTTCTTTTTCGTGAAATATTTTTCCAAAAAGTTATAGAGAAGTATGGAAGAAGAATACAATCATGCTGCGCCGACCCCAAATAAATTGGATAAGGGCAGGAGTATGATGATGATTTCTACAAAAAGTAGTATAGCGAACATCAGAAGCCTGATAAATTCACGTGTTCTTGCCGTGCAAGAACTGTGCTGTGCTATTCGTAATAATCAATAATCCATAAGCAGTTTACGTAGTATACAGCTATATTGTTATTGGCTTCATTTCATGCACCTTGGTGAGAATTTAAGACCTGCCTGGACTGCCATCGACGATCTGGCGATGGAGACAAAAGTCAGTTGCAAGAGGTCCGCAACAGTTTGCAGCAGCTATATCGTGTTTGGGCTCATTTCATGGACCTTGACAAGAACTTTAAACTTAGCTAGAGTATGACTTTCATCGAAGGTCGACGATGGAGACGGAAGGCAGTTGCATGAGGTCATCAAGAGTTAACAGCATCTATATCGTGTTTGGGCTCATTTTATGCACCTTGATGAGAACTTTCGACCTAGCTGGACTATGACTGTCATCGAGTGTCTAAAGATGATAACGTAAGGCTGTTGAGGGAAGCCCTTATTTGGGAAAACCGAATATTTTTGCGATTAATGCAAATATTTCAGACAAATTAAATTGTTACCTACTTGAATCTATACTATAATATTATAAAGCTGAAGAGTTTGTTTGGTTGGTTGAACGCGCTAATTTCAGGAACTACTCGTTCGAGTTGAAAGTATCTATTAGTATTGGATAGCCTATTTATCGGGCAAGGCAAAAACGAACAACAACGTTACAACGTTAATATAAAATCACGCTACAATCAATAGGAGTAGAGCATCAATGAAAAATGTTGCAAAAAAAGGAAAAAATATTCCTTTTGAGATCTTTCGTTGCGTACGCTGCGTAAACGGTTAAAGTTACGCAAGAATCGTGCATGACGGAATTGTTCCTCTTAAAAATTTCTATAAAAAGTCCGCAAAATCTTTTAAGGGTGTCTCACACTCTGTCTAACCATCTCGCTGTCTCTCTTATATGACGCAGACGAAGTTGCGCGGGTCAGCTAGTATTAAATAAATTGATGGATTTTTCTAACAGCATACGCTGCTGAACTTAGGCCCCTCAAGAAATGTTTAAATGAGAACTTCATTGTAGCCTTGAACCAAGCGTAATGCTCAGGAAAACCGTTTTATCTACGAATTCATACTCGTAGATAAAACTCTTTCTTCAATAATAAATTTCTCTTTATTCAATATTATATCACAACTAGTTTGCTTGGGTGCGCGAGCTGCGCGCAGCTCGCGTTTTTTGTGTTTTTGAGAAGTATTCCCTATCCTTACAAAATTTTGAGAATTCATAGGAATCCTTAAATGAATTGGAAAATCCGTTAGAATTACCCCTAAATCAGTATGAGAACCCTTAAGAACCCCTAAAACATTTGAGAAGTATAAAAGAAACATTACCCTAAGGTTTGCTTGTCGTCGTCCCTGAGTTACGCTTCACCCACTCAAGGTCGGCGGCCCTTCGCTCACCACCTCCTCCCTTTGCTCCACTCGGTCCGCCTGTTACCCTTATAAAATTTTGAGAATCCATAATAATAAATAAATAATATAATAATAAAAAGCCTTTTATTTCCAGTTAACATAATAACATACAAATGTTGTCTCCTACCTTTAAAACTTAGTTAACAAAAGAATAAAAAAAATAAAGAAACTAATATCTATACACTTAAATACAATTATCTTAATAACTATTTAAATTTTACTAATATTATAATAATAGGCAGTAGCATTTTTTTTACTGTACTGGAACCCCTCTCAGGTCAAGGCCTCCTCCAAAGCTTTCCATTTCTCTCGGTCTTGGGCTATACGTTGCCATTCTGGACCAGCAATTTTTTTAATATCGTCGTCCCATCTAGTGAACGGTCTTCCTCTATACCGTTTGCCCGGTGGGCCTTTCCATGACGTAACCGTTTTGGTCCATCTATGATCTTTAAGACGTACTATGTGACCGGCCCATTTCCACTTTAGCTTTTGGCTGTATTTAAGAGCATCTATTGCTTTTGATTTTGACCGTATTTTGTTGTGGTTTATTTTTTGTATTTTCTTGATATTTAACATACTGCGTTCCATTCCTCGCTGACATGTAATTATTTTATTCTTTACTTTGTTGGTATATTTCCATGTTTGGCATGCATACGTAAGACAAGGAATGAGACACGAGTCCATGACCTTTTTCTTCAGTTTGATAGGCAATTCGCTTTTAAATATTTCCTTACAACTCCAATACTTTTTCCAAGTCTGTTTTACTCTTCTCTCTACTTCCAGTTCATTGCTATCTCTGCAGAATCCAATTTGTTTACCCAAATATATATACTGATCCACATAATCTAATGGTTCATTTTCAATTGTTATTTTTGATTTTTTGAAGTTGGTCATTAATTTGGTCTTTGTGATATTCATCTCTAATCCCACTTGTCTGCTTGCTGCGTGTAGAGTATCTAACATATATTGCAACTGTAGGCTCGATTCTGATAGTAAAACCAAGTCTGCAAATCGTAAGTGGTTTAAGTATTTACCCTGGATATATAAACCACAGTTTCTCCAGTCTAGCTTGCTTATGATAGATTCTAATATCGCAATGAAGATTTTTGGGGATAAGGGGTCTCCTTGCCTGACTCCTCGACTCTTGACTGGAAAAATTGGGCCAATGTTTCTAGTTTAACTCTACTTGAGCAATTACTATATAGGTGTTTGAGTATTTTTATGTAATGTTGATCTACTTTTTGTGCTTTTAGCGTGTTCCATATACTTTCGTGTGAGATTGTGTCAAAAGCTTTTTGGTAATCAATGAATATGACATACATGTGCAGCCAGTAGCTGTTTTGCTAAATATCCCTGGCTGCATGTGCAGCCAGTAGCGCATTCGTCCAACAAATGCAATAAAAAATCCACTAAACTGCTATTTCTAGAGCTTATTCCTCTTGTAGCAATCTCTATACTATATTCCTCAACGTTCGGACCAACAATAGCAACACTATTCCATCGACAGATGTCAAAATAAAAGTAAAAACTTTAGTGTAAACAAACTCCGCCATTTCTGACGTGTGGCGTCGTATTTCAATTGTTCTGTTATGTATTTTCGGATAGTGTTATATATCAAATTAATCGTGAAAATCTGTGCTACTATATTATCATAAAGGAAATCTAGTTTTCGAATCTCAAAGTTGAGTATTTCGCCTCCGAAAAAGTGGTAGGTTTAAATACCTATAGTGATTGTGTTTATACAAGAAATAAGTGTTTTTGTGATTAAAACGTGTGTGTTAACGGGAAAACAGTGCATAATTAGTATTGTGAGCATATTATTAAATTGTATATACAAAAACAAGTGGCTTCGTAAAGTTATAGGTACGTAAATAACCGTGTTCAAAAACAGTCGTTGGCGCAGGCCGCGTCAAAATAAACAGTGAGTATCCAAATTCTAATTTAATTCTAATTAGACTATCGTAAATAAACTAATAAGATTATGATCTTATTGGTAAGGAGATATAATCTAGTTTATTTTAAAATTATTTTAATTGAAATTTAATATTTCGAAAAATTCAAATTAATATTTTAATAGCGAAATATCCGTTTTCATCACTGTTTTTCATGTTCTACATTTTTTTTGAGTTTCAAATTAATATCAGTTTTTTTTTTTTAATATATAGATTACATAACTATTCAGCTATTCACTGTACATTTTATTTAGCTATAACTCTTGTAGTTTGCGATTGTTTATCTAAAGTGTCAAATTACACGCGAATATTTCGCAATTTTTTGCACGCGTGGCGGTTTGGTGCAAAAAATTCGCGCGCGGGGCGGGTGAGTGGATACAGCGGTCTCTGTTGCTCTTGATATTTTTCTATTACCAGTTCCAATGTGTGTATGTGGTCTATAGTAGAAAAAAATCTCCTAAATCCTGCTTGTTCAATAGGTTGACTTTCCTCTAGTGTTGTACTAATTCTTTGATTTATTATTGTAGAGAAAAGTTTGTAAATACTAGGTAGAAGGCTTATCGGCCGGTAGTTGCTGATGTCTTTTGGGTCTCCTTTCTTGTATAGCAAGATAATATTCGATTCAGACCATTGATAAGGTGTAACTCCTGTTTCAAAAATCAAATTAAATAATTTGGTAAGTGAAGCAGCTAGTATGAAGCAGGCGGTTTTTATGGCGTCGTTGGTGACATTATCTGATCCTGGACTCTTGTCTGGTTTTATTCTATTTATTGTTTCAATTATTTCCGTACATTCTATTGATTCTATGTGGGATTGTGGTTCTTCTGTATCAATGTAATCCTTTCCAAAGTGGTTCATGTCTCTTGCTATCTCAGGAGCACTGTAAAGTTTTTTATAAAAGTTTGTAGCAACGTTAATGATGTCTTTTCGGCTATAAGCAGTGTCTCCCGACTCCTTCAAACAATCAATCCAAGCTTTTCCTGTCCGCAGCTCTTTATACCCCTTTTTTAAACTTCCACTTTTTTCTAAATGTTTTTGGAGGATATTAATTCTATGGTTTTTGTAATCTTTTTTTATATATTTGCTTAACAACTTATAAAGAGCTTTGAGTTCATTTTTCATTGTTCGCGTTTTATTTTTAGTTCTTTGTAGCTCTTGTCTTCGTTTTAAGAGTCTTTCTGTATTTTCTGTGAGAACGCTGCGCACTTTAGTTGAGTGTGACGTTCGTGCTACTTGTAAACTGTCTGTTATACTTTTTATTATTAAATCGTAGTAGTCCTGTACTGTCACATTAGTTTCGGTGTGGAGTAGAGATATTAATTTATTTTGTAAGTTTTCCTTATAAATTTGTATTTCTTCTTCGTTTTTGAGTGCATTGTTTTGTTTATTTACAAATCTGGTTCGTGTTTTCACATGCTTAGTGAGTGATATTTTAGCTCGAAGTGGTCGGTGGTCTGATGTAAAGTTTATACTTAGTGTTTCGATGTTTTGAAATGAGTGAGGATTATTTGACAGTATGAAATCTATTTCGTTTTTATGACCATTTGGAGACTGCCATGTCTATTTTCTTTTATCTTTTTTCTTATAAAAGGTGTTGATGATAGCTAGCTTGTTTTCCATTGCAAAGTCTATAAGTCTTTGACCTCGTGCGTTTCTTGTTCCATACCCATACTGTTTCATTACTAAGTATTCATCTTGTTGTGGTGTACCAATTTTGGCATTAAAATCGCCCATCAGAATAAAATCTTCGTATGCTTTATCCATTGCCTCGTAGACGGAATCATAGAAAATATTTACTTATTCTTCTTCTGCTGCTTCTGTAGGAGCGTATACTTGTATGACGGTGAATTTCTTTCCTGGTATGTTCAGATTTAGTAAGGCTACGCGTTCCGAGACTCCGATGTAACTTTCTACGTATTGTTTCAGATATTTTTTAATTATGAAACCGACTCCGTATTTACCCTGCGTTTGTCCTGTACTGCAGAGAATAAATTCATCGTACTCTTTTATGTTATTTCCGAGGCGCCGAACTTCTGATATACCTATTATATCATATTTTATATTTTCTAATGCCTTTTCCATTTCTATTATTCGTTCGTGTGATTGCAGAGTTCTAACATTGTGGGTGATTATGTAGAGTTCTATTTTATTTCTTTTTGATTTCTCTTCGTGCTCGTTTTGATCTTTTTGATCTTTTTGTAATATCTTTGGAGGGTTGTGGTCATATTCTTCCACGGTGACCAGCCGGCTTGGAAGATTTTTCGTTTTTGGCCTATTTTCAATGTAGTTTTGCGCGTGAGAGGGGGTCTTTAGTTGTTATATGTTCTTAGTTTTGTTTTCCTGATTTACCGATGTGTTAGTCGGGTGCTTATGGAAGAAGTTCAATATGCCCGGTCTTATTGGCCCCTCCGATAGACTGGATGATCTTTGTATGGAAGTCCCTGTTTTATTTTTCTTATTGGCTTGCGTTTTGTGTTCATCGCTAGGGTTTGTGCATGTGGTAATACTTTCAGGGGAGTTGGAAAGCATTCTTTTATTATGACTGTTTGATGTATTTGAGTTTTTATTCGTAATTACTATTTTATCATATTTGATTCTAACTGAATTTCCTTTCTCTTTTTCAATTCGCACTTGCTCTTGTAGCTCCTTCCTTTTATTTAGGACATACTCAGGGTAGTCTTCTTTTATGTAATAGGGGGTATCCTCAAGTACTTTCTTCTGTTTAAATATGGCTATTTTTATACGAAGTGTTGAAACAGTGATAATTATCGGTCTTGGCCTTTCCCCTTTTTTTCCAATTCGTTTAGCTTCCTGTATGTCTCTTTGTTCTATCTTTATAGAGAAGTGTTCATTTATGAAATTTTTAATAATATTTTCTAAGTTTGAGAATGATGATTCAGTTTCCGGGAGGCCGAATAGGACTATATTTCTTTGTCTCGCCTGTTTTTCGAGGAAATACAGTCTTTTTTCCTGATTATCTACTTTTTCTTTGAGGTTTTCATACTTTTCTTCCAAGGTCTTGAATTTCTCGTCTAATATATTATTTATATTTTGCGTTACTTGCTCTGTTACGTTTTCTCCGCTTTTCTGGATAGTTATTTTTTGTTTGTCTAGTTCCTTTTGGATATTTTGCAGTGCTTTTAGAACTTCTTTCATGTTAAAATACTGTTACTGTTTGTTTTTGTTTCAGTAGCGCACTCTTGTGATACACTTCCGTACTATTAGCAAGTTACCTCGGTTTGGCTCAATCTATGAATCGATTTGTCATAAGCCTAATCGTACTTGTCGTTGTAGTTCTTCCGGATTGCAACAGATGGCGTTGTTAACGTATTTAGGCTAAGCTTGCTGATGCGTGTGAATTAATAGGTTATCATATTTAAAATTTTCTTGTAAAGTCTTCACTATTTGTTTTAACGACACTTCACGTAGCGTACACAAGTCTAATCACTCAATATTGCCTTTTATTTCGAAAAAGTCACTTATATCGACACAGCAACCGTTTATTTAGCTTGGAGCTATTACACTGATTTATTGTTAATTGCACTCGTTTTTGACACTGTCCACAGTATATGTTGAAGGTGTAATGTTTCTTTGTAACTTTTCTTCGTTTTAGAAAGATTTTATGCACTTGTACTTTTTAAATTACGAAAATATTACGGATACGATGTGAACAGTAGCACCGTGGCGCCCTCTCCTCTAAGAATCCATAGAAATCCTTAAATGAATTGGAAAATCCTTTAGAATTACCTCTAAATCAGTATGAGAACCCTTAAGAACCACTGAAACATTTGAGAAGTATAAAAAAAAAACATTACCCTAAAGTTTGCTTGTCGTCGTCCCTGAGTTACGCTTCACCCACTCAACCTTCGTTACGCTACGGAGGTCGGCGGCTCGCTGCGCTCGCCACCTCCCCCTTCGCTCTACTCGGTCTCGCAGGTTCGCTCCGCTCAGGACCTACCTATCACCGGAAAGGGGAGGTTGGGGAGGGGAGGGTATAAAAATTCAACGCTTCTCAATAAAAAAGTATAGTCAAAAACAAAATGCCGCTACGTGTCCTAGTTTCCG
Source organism: Xestia rhomboidea (assembly GCA_963853795.1). Taxonomy (NCBI): domain Eukaryota; kingdom Metazoa; phylum Arthropoda; class Insecta; order Lepidoptera; family Noctuidae; genus Xestia; species Xestia rhomboidea. Next base: position 356,987 of record OY970775.1, read on the forward strand.
AGATACAATGGGGGGAGAGGTGAAGGGGGGGAGAGTGGAGAGTTTTGAAAAATGATTTCGACTAATGCATTGCCCCTTTATACGAATCTGAAAAAAAAAATGTTCCAAGTCTCTTAACTTCCGAGATCCGCCTAAAGGGGGGAGAAGGGGGGAAAGGGCACACAGCAGGGGCAGGGGGAACTTTGAAAACTGGTTTTTACTATTCCGAGCCTCCTCTATACGAATCCGTAAAAAAGAAAAATACGGGTCGCTTAGTTTCCCAGATACAATAGGGAGGGGGAGGAAGGGGAGCAAAAAGGGGAGGTTTGGGACTTTTCCCATACTCGCGGGAGTTACTTGTTTACGAATCTGTCAAAAAATACCCCCCTCCCCATCCACCATCTGGGAGAACAATTATGTCAATGAGTCAGTGAGTCAGTGAGTGGTAATCGAGCTTTATATAGTATAACTAGTTTGCTTGGGTGCGCGAGCTGCACGCAGCTCGCGTGTTTCGTATTTTTGAGAAGTATTCCCTATCCTTATAAAATTTTGAGAATCCATAGGAATCCTTAAATGAATTGGAAAATCCGTTAGAATTACCCCTAAATCAGGAGAACCCTTAAAAACCCCTAAAAAAACATTTGAGAATATAAAAAAACATTACCCTGAGGTTTGCTTGTAGTCGGCCCTGAGTTACGCTTCACCCACTCAACCTTCGTTACGCTACGGAGGTCGGCGGCTCGCTTCGCTCGCCACCTCCCCCCCTTCGGTCCACTCGGTCTCGCAGGTTCGCTCCGCTCAGGACCTACCTACCACCGGACAGGTTTCGACGCCTACTATAATATTTGTTCAAACACCTGATGGCTACCTCTAACCGTTATGAAGTTACAGCCCTTTCAATTTTAGGGGAGGTTGGGGAGAGGAGGGTATAAAAATTTCAATGCCCCTCAATAATAAAGTAAAGTAAAATCAAAATTCCGCTACGTGTCCTAGTTTCCGAGATACGATGGGAGAGGGGTGAAGGGGGGGAGAGTGGGGAGTTTTGAAAAATGATTTCGACTAATGCATTGCCCCTTAATACGAATCTGAAAAAAAAAATGTTCCAAGTCTCTTAACTTCCGAGATCCGCCTAAAGGGGGGGAGAAGGGGGGAAAGGGGCCAACTTTAAAAACTGTTTTTTTTCTTTTCCATGCCTCCTCTATACAAATCTGAAAAAAAAAATGTTCCAAGTCTCTTAACTTCCGAGTTCCGCCTAAAGGGGGGGAAAAGGGGAGAAAGGGGGACAACTCTGAAAACTGGTTTTTACTTTTCCGAGCCTCCTCTATACGATCCCGTAAAAAACAAAAAATACGAGTCCCTTAGTTTCCGAGATACGATAGGGAAGGGGAGGAAGGGGAGCAAAAAGGGGAGGTTTGGCACTTTTCCCATACTTGCGGGAGTTACTTGTTTACGAATCTGTCAAAAAATACCCACCTCCCCATCCACCATCTGGGAGAACAATTATGTCAATGAGTCAGTGAGTCAGTGGTAATTCAGCTTTATATAATATAACTAGTTTGCTTGGGTGCGCGAGCTGCGCGCAGCTCGCGTGTTTGGTGTTTTTGAGAAGTATTACTTACCCTTATAAAATTTTGAGAATCTATAGGCACCCCTAAATGAATTGGAAAATCCGTTATAATTACCCCTAAAACAGTATGAGAACCCTTAAGAACCCCTAAAACATTTGAGAAGTAGAAAAAAAACATTACCCTAAGGTTTGCTTGACGTCGTCCCTGAGTTACGCTTCACCCACTCAACCTTCGCTACGCTACGGACCTACCTACCACCGAACAGGTTTCGACGCCTACTATAATATTTGTTCAAACACCTAATAGCTATCTCTAACCGTTATGAAGTTACAGCCCTTTCAATTTTAGGGGAGGTTGGGGAGGGGAGCTTCACCCACTCAACCTTCGTTACGCTACGGAGGTCGCCGGCTCGCTTCGCTCGCCACCTCCCCCCTTCGCTCTACTCGGTCTCGCAGGCTCGCTCCATTCAGGACCTACCTACCACCGGAAAGCGGAGGGGAGCAAAGGGGAGGTTGGGGAGGGGAGGAAATACAAATTTCAACGCCCCTCAATAATAAAGTATAGTAAAAATCAAAATTCCGCTACGTGTCCTAGTTTCCGAGATACGATGGGGGGAGGGGTGAAAGGGGGAGAGTGGGGAGTTTTGAAAAATGATTTCGACTAACAATCGGCCCGTTTATACAAATCTGAAAAAAAAATGTTCCAAGTCTCTTAACTTCCGAGATCCGCCTAAAGGGGGGGAGAAGGGGAGAAAGGGGGACAACTTTGAAAACTGGTTTTTACTTTTCCGAGCCTCCTCTATACGAATCTGAAAAAACAAATGTTTCAAGTCTCTTGGTTTCTGAGATACGATAGGGAGGGGTGAGAAGGGGGGCGAAAAGGGGAGGTTTGGCACTTTTCCCATAGGTTTCAGAGTTATATGTTTACGAATCTGTCAAAATATACCTACCTCCCCATCCACCATCAGGGAGAACAATTCTGTCAGTGAGTCAGTCAGTGGTAATCGAGCTTTATATAATATAATAACTAGATTGCTTGGGTGCGCGAGCTGCGCGCAGCTCGCGTGTTTTTTGTTTTTGAGAAGTATTCCCTATCTTTATAAAATTTTGAGAATCCTTAGGAATCCTTAAATGAATTGGAAAATCCGTTAGAATTACCCCTAAATCAGTATGAAAACCCTTAAGAACCCCTAAAACATTTGGGAAGTATAAAAAAAAACATTACCCTAAGGTTGGCTTGTCGTCGTCCCTGAGTTTCGCTTCACCCACTCAACCTTCGTTTCGCTACGGAGGTCGGCAGCTCGCTTCGCTCTCCACCTCCCCCCTTCGCTCCACTCAGTCTCGCAGGTTCGCTCCGCTCAGGACCCACCTACCACCGGACAGGTTTCGATGCCTACTATAATATTTGTTAAAACACCAGATGGCTAGCTCTAACCGTTATGAAGTTACAGCCCTTTAAATTATAGGGGAGGTTGGGGAGGGGAGGGTATAAAAATTGCAACGCTCCTCAATAATAAAGAATAGCAAAAATCAAAATGCCGCTACGTGCCCTAGTTTCCGAGATACGATGGGGGAAGGGGTGAAGGGGGGGAGAGTGGGGAGTTTTTAAAAATGATTTCGACTAATGCATTGCCCCTTCTTACGAATCTGAAAAAATAAATGTTCCAAGTATCTTAACTTCCGAGATCCGCCTAAAGGGGGGGAGAAGGGGGGAAAGGGGGACACTTTGAAATCTGGTTTTTACTTTCCCGAGCCTCCTCTATACGAATCTGAAATAAAAAATGTTCCAAGTCTCTTGGTTTCCGAGATACAATAGGGAGGGGGGAGAAGGGGGGTGAAAAGGGGAGGTTTGGCACTTTTCCCATAGGTTTGAGAGTTAGTTGTTTACGAATCTGTAAAAATATATCCACCTCCCCATCCACCATCTGGGAGAACAATTCTGTCAGTGAGTCAGTGGTAATTCAGCTTTATATAGTATAACTAGTTTGCGTGGGTGCGCGAGCTGCGCGCAGCTCGCGTTTTGTGTTTTTGAGAAGTATTCCCTATCCTTATAAAATTTTGAGAATCCATAGGCATCCTTAAATGAATTGGAAAATCCGTTATAATTACCCCTAAAACAGTATGAGAACCCTTAAGAACCCCTAAAACATTTGAGAAGTAGAAAAAAAACATTACCCTAAGGTTTGCTTGACGTCGTCCCTGAGTTACGCTTCACCCACTCAACCTTCGCTACGCTACGGACCTACCTACCACCGAACAGGTTTCGACGCCTACTATAATATTTGTTCAAACACCTAATAGCTATCTCTAACCGTTATGAAGTTACAGCCCTTTCAATTTTAGGGGAGGTTGGGGAGGGGAGCTTCACCCACTCAACCTTCGTTACGCTACGGAGGTCGCCGGCTCGCTTCGCTCGCCACCTCCCCCCTTCGCTCTACTCGGTCTCGCAGGCTCGCTCCATTCAGGACCTACCTACCACCGGAAAGCGGAGGGGAGCAAAGGGGAGGTTGGGGAGGGGAGGAAATACAAATTTCAACGCCCCTCAATAATAAAGTATAGTAAAAATCAAAATTCCGCTACGTGTCCTAGTTTCCGAGATACGATGGGGGGAGGGGTGAAGGGGGGAGAGTGGGGAGTTTTGAAAAATGATTTCGACTAACAATCGGCCCGTTTATACAAATCTGAAAAAAAAAATGTTCCAAGTCTCTTAACTTCCGAGATCCGCCTAAAGGGGGGGAGAAGGGGAGAAAGGGGGACAACTTTGAAAACTGGTTTTTACTTTTCCGAGCCTCCTCTATACGAATCTGAAAAAACAAATGTTTCAAGTCTCTTGGTTTCTGAGATACGATAGGGAGGGGTGAGAAGGGGGGCGAAAAGGGGAGGTTTGGCACTTTTCCCATAGGTTTCAGAGTTATATGTTTACGAATCTGTCAAAATATACCTACCTCCCCATCCACCATCAGGGAGAACAATTCTGTCAGTGAGTCAGTCAGTGGTAATCGAGCTTTATATAATATAATAACTAGATTGCTTGGGTGCGCGAGCTGCGCGCAGCTCGCGTGTTTTTTGTTTTTGAGAAGTATTCCCTATCTTTATAAAATTTTGAGAATCCTTAGGAATCCTTAAATGAATTGGAAAATCCGTTAGAATTACCCCTAAATCAGTATGAAAACCCTTAAGAACCCCTAAAACATTTGGGAAGTATAAAAAAAAACATTACCCTAAGGTTGGCTTGTCGTCGTCCCTGAGTTTCGCTTCACCCACTCAACCTTCGTTTCGCTACGGAGGTCGGCAGCTCGCTTCGCTCTCCACCTCCCCCCTTCGCTCCACTCAGTCTCGCAGGTTCGCTCCGCTCAGGACCCACCTACCACCGGACAGGTTTCGATGCCTACTATAATATTTGTTAAAACACCAGATGGCTAGCTCTAACCGTTATGAAGTTACAGCCCTTTAAATTATAGGGGAGGTTGGGGAGGGGAGGGTATAAAAATTGCAACGCTCCTCAATAATAAAGAATAGCAAAAATCAAAATGCCGCTACGTGCCCTAGTTTCCGAGATACGATGGGGGAAGGGGTGAAGGGGGGGAGAGTGGGGAGTTTTTAAAAATGATTTCGACTAATGCATTGCCCCTTCTTACGAATCTGAAAAAATAAATGTTCCAAGTATCTTAACTTCCGAGATCCGCCTAAAGGGGGGGAGAAGGGGGGAAAGGGGGACACTTTGAAATCTGGTTTTTACTTTCCCGAGCCTCCTCTATACGAATCTGAAATAAAAAATGTTCCAAGTCTCTTGGTTTCCGAGATACAATAGGGAGGGGGGAGAAGGGGGGTGAAAAGGGGAGGTTTGGCACTTTTCCCATAGGTTTGAGAGTTAGTTGTTTACGAATCTGTAAAAATATATCCACCTCCCCATCCACCATCTGGGAGAACAATTCTGTCAGTGAGTCAGTGGTAATTCAGCTTTATATAGTATAACTAGTTTGCGTGGGTGCGCGAGCTGCGCGCAGCTCGCGTTTTGTGTTTTTGAGAAGTATTCCCTATCCTTATAAAATTTTGAGAATCCATAGGCATCCTTAAATGAATTGGAAAATCCGTTAGAATTACCCCTAAATCAGTATGAGAACCCTTAAGCACCCCTAAAACATTTGAGAAGTATAAAAAAAACATTACCCTAAGGGTTGCTTGTCGTCGTCCCTGAGTTACGCTTCACCCACTCAACCTTCGTTACGCTACGGAGGTCGGCGGCTCGCTTTGCTCGCCACCTCCCCCCTTCGCTCCACTCGGTCTCGCAGGTTCGCTCCGCTCAGGACCTACCTACCACCGGACAGGTTTCGACGCCTACTATAATATTTGTTCAAACACCTGATGGCTAGCGCTAACCGTTATGAAGTTACAGCCAATTTGCCAATTTTAGGGGAGGTTGGGGAGGGGAGCTTCACCCACTCAACCTTCGTTACGCAACGGAGGTCGCCGGCTCGCTTCGCTCGCCACCTCCCCCCTTCGCTATACACGGTCTCGCAGGTTCGCTCCACTCAGGACCTACCTACCACCGGAAAGCGGAGGGGAGCAAAGGGGAGGTTGGGGAGGGGAGGGTATACAAATTTCAACGCCCCTCAAAAATAAAGTATAGCAAAAATCAAAATGCCGCTACGTGTCCTAGTTTCCGAAATACGATGGGGGAAGGGGTGAAGGGGGGGAGAGCGGGGAGTTTTGAAACATGATTTTGACCAACATTTTGCCCCTTCTTACAAATCTGAAAAAAAAAATCTTCAAAGTCTCTTAACTTCCGAGATCCGCCTAAAGGGGGGGAGAAGGGGGGAAAGGGGGGCAAGTTTGAAAACTGGTTTTTACTTTTCCGAGCCTCCTCTATACGAATCTGAAAAAAAAAATCTTCCAAGTCTCTTGGTTTCCGAGTTACGATAGGGAGGGGGGAGAAGTGGGGCGAAAAGGGGAGGTTTGGCACTTTTCCCATAGGTTTTAGAGTTAGTTGTTTACGAATCTGTCAAAATATACCTACCTCCCCATCCACCATCAGGGAGAACAATTCTGTCAGTGAGTGAGTCAGTGAGTGGTAATCGAGCTTTATATAGTATAATAACTAGTTTGCTTGGGTGTGCGAGCTGCGCGCAGCTCGCGTGTTTGGTGTTTTTGAGAAGTATTACTTACCCTTATAAAATTTTGAGAATGTATAGGCACCCCTAAATTAATTGGAAAATCCGTTAGAATTACCCCTAAAACAGTATGTAAAGCCCTACGTACCCCTAATAAAACGTTATTTAAAAACTCAGACCTTTTCCCATAAAAAACATTACCCTAAAGTTTGCTGAGTTACGCTTCACCCACTCAACCATCGTTACGCTACGGAGGTCGGCAGCTCGCTTCGCTCGCAACCTCCCCCCTTCGCTCCACTCGGTCTCGCAGGTTCGCTCTGCTCAGGACCTACCTACCACCGGACAGGTTTCGACGCCTACTATAATATTTGTTCAAACACCTGATGGCTATCTCTAACCATTACGAAGTTACTGCCCTTTCAATTTTAGGGGAGGTTGGGGAGGGGAGCTTCACCCACTAAACCTTCGTTACGCTACGGAGGTCGCCGGCTCGCTTCGCTCGCCACCTCCCCCCTTCGCTCCACTCAGGACTATTAGGGGAGGTTGGGGAGGGGAGGGTATACAAATTTCAACGCCCCTCAATAATATAGTATGGTAAAAATCAAAATGCCACTACGTGTCCTAGTTTCCAAGATACGATGGGGGAGGGGTGAAGAGGGGGAGAGGGGGGAGTTTTGAAAAATGATTTTGACCAACTCTTTGCCCCTTCTTACGAATCTGAAAAAAAAATGTTCCAAGTCTCTTAACTTCCGAGATCTGCCTAAAGGAGGGGAGAAGGGGGGAAAGGGGGTCAACTTTGAAAACTGTTTTTTTCTTTTCCGAGCCTCCTCTATACGAATCTGAAAAAAAAAATGTTCCGAGTGTCTTGGTTTCCGAGATACGATAGGGAGGGGTGAGAAGGGGGGCGAAAAGGGGAGGTTTGGCACTTTTCCCATAGGTTTCAGAGTTATATGTTTACGAATCTGTCAAAATATACCCACCTCCCCATCCACCATCTGGGAGAACAATTCTGTCAGTGAGTCAGTGGTAATTCAGCTATAAATAGTATAACTAGTTTGCTTGGGTGCGCGAGCTGCGCGCAGCTCGCGTGTTTTGTGTTTTTGAGAAGTATTACTTACGGTTATAAAATTTTGAGAATCTATAGGCACCCCTAAATGAATTGAAAAATCCGTTAGAATTACCCCTAAAACAGTATGAAAACACCTACGGACCCCTAATAAAACCTTATTTAAAAACTCAGACCTTTTCCATAAAAAAAATAACTCTAAAGTTTGCTGAGTTACGCTTCACCCATTCAATCATCGTTACGCTACGGAGGTCGCCGGCTCGCTTCGCTCGCCACCTCCCCCCTTCGCTCCACTCAGGACCTACCTGCCACCGGAAAGGGGAGGTTGGGGAGGGGAGGGTATACAAATTTCAACAACCCTCAATAATAAAGTATAGTCAAAATCAAAATGCCGCTACGTGTCCTAGTTTCCGAGATACGATGGGGGGAGGGGTGAAGGGGGGAGAGTGGGGAGTTTTGAAAAATGATTTTGACTAACTCTTTGCCCCTTCTTACGAATCTGAAAAAAAAAATGTTCCAAGTCTCTTAACTTCTGAGATCCGCCTAAAGGGGCGGGGAGAAGGGGGGCAAAGGGGCAACTTTGAAAAATGGTTTTTACTTTTCCAAGCCTCCTCTATACGAATCTGAAAAAAAAAATGTACCAAGTCTCTTGGTTTCCGAGATACGATAGGGAGGGGTGAGAAGGGGGGTGAAAAGGGGAGGTTTGGCACTTTTCCCATAGGTTTGAGAGTTAGTTGTTTACGAATCTGTAAAAATATACCTACCTCCCCATCCACCATCTGGGAGATCAATTCTATACGATGGGGGGAGGGGTGAAGGGGGGAGAGTGGGGAGTTTTGAAAAATGATTTTGACCAACACTTTGCCCCTTCTTACGAATCTGAAAAAAAAAATGTTCCAAGTCTCTTAACTTCTGAGATCCGCCTAAAGGGGCGGGGTGAAGGGGGGCAAAGGGGCAACTTTGAAAAATGGTTTTTACTTTTCCAAGCCTCCTCTATACGAATCTGAAAAAAAAAATTTTCCAAGTCTCTTGGTTTCCGAGACACGATAGGGAGGGGTGAGAAGGGGGGTGAAAAGGGGAGGTTTGGCACTTTTCCCATAGGTTTGAGAGTTAGTTGTTTACGAATCTGTAAAAATATACCCCACTCGCCCTCCACCATCTGGGAGAACAATTATGTCAGTGAGTGAGTGGTAATAAACCGGAAATGGCACGGTCGCCATCTTGAATTTTTGAAATGTCACAATTTTCCTAAAGTAACCAGGATACAAGGTACCTGTCAGTAAAAAAACGGTGGCTGTTCGTTGACTTTGGTAAAACAAAAGAACTCGCCAAAGTCGGGTCTAACCCGAAAATTCAAGCCAAAATGGTTCTCGGGGTTGCCAGCTGAAAGTGATGAAAATGGTCAATTGTCATTTGGGGGACCCCAATGTTGCCGGCTAGTCAAAGTCTCCATTCAAAATGTAGTTATTTCTACTTTTCATGTTTTTGGGGAAAATCTGGGAAAACTCCCTAAAAATGGGGAAAATTTTTGCACCAGGCAACACTCCTCGACTAAATACACAACCAGTTCATACAACACAATCCAGTCGGGGGTTGCCAGCTGTCCCATTTATCGTGTCGAAAATTGGGATTTTTCGTCATTTTTACAAGATGGCCGCCACACTGTCCGCCATCTTGTTTTTCTGAAATGTCATAATTTTCCTGAAATCTCAAGGATACAGGCCACTGACTGGTGTACTTGGTGTTGCCAACTTTTGTGTTTGGTAGAACAAAAGAACTCGCCAAATTTGGGTCTGACCCGAAAATTCAAGCCCCAATGGCTCTCGGGGTTGCCAGCTAAAAGTGATGAAAATGGTCAAATGTCATTTGGGGGACCACAATGTTGCCAGCTAGTCAAAGTCTCCATTCAAAATGTCGTTATTTCTACTTTTCATGTTTTTGGGGAAAATCTGGGAAAACTCCCTCAAAATGGGGAAAATTTTTGCACCAGGCAACACTCCTCGATTAAATACACAACCAGTTCATACAACACAATCCAGTCGGGGGTTGCCAGCTGTCCCATTTATCGTGTCGAAAATTGGGATTTTTTGTCATTTTTACAAGATGGCCGCCACACTGTCCGCCATCTTGTTTTTCTGAAATGTCATAATTTTGCTGAAATCTCAAGGATATACGCTACCGATCGGTGTACTTGGTGTTGCCAACTTTTGAGTTTGGTAGAACAAATGAATTCGCCAAAGTCAAAAAGTCCCAAAAATTAAAATATTCAATATTTTTTGGGGTTGCCAACTAAAACGCACCTAAATGGTCAAATGTCATTTGGGAGACCCTAATGCTGCCAGCTAGTCAAAGTCTTTATTCAAAATGTCGTTATTTCTACTTTTCATGTTTTTGGGGAAAATCTAGGAAAGTACCCTAAAAATGGGGAAATTTATTTCACCAGGCAACACTCGTTGACGTAACACACAACCGCTCGGTACAACTTGAACCCGTCAGATGTTGCCAACTACACAAAAACTGGATTTGAAAAAAGTCGAAAATTTCAACTTTTCACAAAATGGCCGCCACACCGTCCGCCATCTTGTTTTTCTGAAAAGACCCAATTTTTCTGAAATCTCAAGGATATAGGCCACCGATTAATGCACTTGGTGTTGCCAACTTTTGGAATCGGTAGAACAAAACAATTCGTCAGAGTCGAGTGGAAAAAGTCGCAATTTTCAAAACGTCCTAGGGCAGCCGCCATCTTGTTTTTTTTTTTTTTTTTACTTTTTTTTTAAATCATTCTAGATCTTGTACAGGACCTAAGAGTCGAAACCCGTCCAAGTCTTTTCCCCACCGAAACCGGAAATGGACTCGGCCGCCATCTTGGATTTGAATCTCCTCTATAATTTTCCTCTACTCACTTTATGGTTTTATACATTATTGCAAAACATACCCCTAACCCATCTCTCACCCGTTCCGAGAAACGACATGTCAATGAGTCAGTGAGTGGCTTTGTAGTTTTATATAATCTTTATATAGTATAACTAGTTTGCTTGAAGGTAAGCCAAAATCATGTGTGTCATCCATGACACATAATTCAATGTTTATGGCACCTAGCACACCACACGATTTATATAAAATAATAATGTCCCTAAAAAACACTAGCAGTGTAGGTTTTGATGGAATCGCCACAAAGGTACTAAAGTCAGTGTCAGCCGAGATATGCGATCATCTAAGTCACATACTCAACCTCATCATTTGTGCTGGTAAATATCCAGATGCTTTAAAAACATCTATAATTAAACCTTTATTTAAGAAAGAAGATAGGGAGTTGATGGAATATTATAGACCAATTTCACTCATACCTGTTATTTCAAAGATATTTGAGAAATACATCTATAAAGAATTATATAATTTCATGGAAAAAAATAATATCCTTTGTGAAGAACAAAAAGGATTCAGACAGCACAGAACCATTAATATGGCAATTTATGACTTTTTGTTTACTATTATTATAAACATGGATAAACGATCCCCCATATGTGCTATATTTTGCGATATGACGCAGGCGTTTGATTATGTCCATTATAATACATTACTGAATAAACTAGAAGCCTACGGTATTAGAGGTAACGTGCTCGAACTTATAAAATCGTATTTAGAAAATAGAACACAAATAACTGAAATTAGCCGCATTAATGTAGTTAATAAACATGAAGAGATAGCAAGATCACAAGAACGTAAAATCTCATACGGTGTACCACAAGGAACCGTTATGGGCCCGTTCTTGTTCATATTGTATGTCAATGATATGCCCTTGTCCCTTGAACAACCTCTGACAATGTTTGCAGACGATAGCACAGTAACGATTCCTTGTGTAAACGCAATGACATATGAAGATGATATTAATAGTTCTCTTGACTCACTAATTAAATGGCTAGATAAAAATAATTTAAATATAAATTTAGGTAAGACAAAGATAATGCACTTTAGACAGCGTACTCCCGGCGTAACTAATCTTCACATACATTACAAAAATGACAATATTATGGAAGCGGGAGATACAAAATTTTTAGGTTTACAAATAGATTATAGCTTAAATTGGAAAGCACATATAGAAATGATGTGTAAGAAACTAAGTTCATCTGCATATGTTTTATATAGATTATCCTCCATAGTAGATACCAAAACACTCCTTACGGCTTACTACGGCATAGTTGAATCTCACTTGCGCTACGGCATAATTTTCTGGGGGAACTCAACTGATAGAGACATAGCATTTAAGGCCCAAAAAAGATGTCTCCGATCATTGTTTAAACTTAAAACTACAGACAGTTGCAAGCCCTATTTTAAGCAATACAATATCTTGACCCTTCCTTGTATTTATATTTTCGAAGTAGCTATGTTCGTACACCAAAATCCAAGTCGTTTTCAACGCCTTGCTGATGTTTTCCCAAGGAATAGGCGTGACAATAGCAAACTTTGTCAAGTATCTTGTCAAACCACTTTGATGCGCAGAAGTATTTATTGCATGGCTCCTAGAATTTTCAATAAATTGCCAAGTGGCTGGAAAGATTTAAATACGGGGATGTTTAGGAGTAGACTACGTAAATTTTTGACAGATAAAGTGTACTATAGCATAGACGAGTTTCTAACAGAGAAAAATATGTTTTTTTGATTAATTTGAATAATAATGATTTTTTATTAATTGAATGATAATTGTAATGAAAATGGCAATTTAGTAATTTAATGATAATTTCAATGAAAATGATAATAATTTATTAACTGGTTTATATGTATATTGAATGATAATTGTAATAATAATATAATCGATTTGGTCTTTATAATGTAAGTACATATATGTTTCATAAATAATGTAAATGTTTGCATGCCGAATGGTAAAATATGGCTGAGCTTTTATACTATGTCATAACAACTATTTAATTTTATAACCCATATTTGCAAAATAAAATTCTATTCTATTCTATTCTTGGGTGCGCGAGCTGCGCGCAGCTCGCGGGTTTCGTGTTTTTGAGAAGTATTCCCTATCCTTATAAAATTTTGAGAATCCATAGGAATCCTTAAATGAATTGGAAAATCCGTTAGAATTACCCCTAAATCAGTATGAGAACCCTGAAAAACCCCTAAAACATTTGAGAAGTATAAAAAAATTATTACCCTAAGGTTTTCTTGTCGTCGTCCCTGAGTTACGCTTCACCCACTCAACCTTCGTCAGTCAGTCGGTCTCGCAGGTTCGTTCCGCTCAGGACTTACCTGCCACCGGACAGGTTTCGACGCCTACTATAATATTTGTTCAAACACCTGATGGCTACCTCTAACCGTTATGAAGTTACAGCCCTTTCAATTTTAGGGGAGGTTGGGGAGGGGAGGGTATACAAATTTCAACGCCCCCCAATAATAAAGTACAGTAAAAATCAAAATGCCGCTAAGTGTCCTAGTTTCCGCAATACGATGGGGGGAGGGGTGAAAGGGGGGAGAGGGGGGAGTTTTGGAAATGATTTTAATTAAAAATCAGACTCTTTATACAAATCTGAAAAAAAAAGGGTTCCAAGTCTCTTAACTTCCGAAATCTGCCTAAAGGGGGGGAGAAGGGGGGAAAGGGGGACAACATTGAAAACTGGTTTTTCTTTTTCCGAGCCTCCTCTACACGAATCTGAAAAAAAAAATGTTCAAAGTCTCTAGGTTTCCGAGATACGATAGGGAGGGGGGAGAAGGAGGGCGAAAAAGGGAGGTTTGGCACTTTTTCCATAGGTTTTGGAGTTAGTTGTTTACGAATCTGTCAAAAAATACCCACCTCCCCATCCACCATCTGGGAGAACAATTCTGTCAGTGAGTCAGTGGTAATTCAGCTTTATATAGTATAACTAGTTTGCTTGGGTGCGCGAGCTGCGCGCAGCTCGCGTGTTTGGTGTTTTTGGGAAGTATAACTTACCCTTATAAAATTTTAAGAAATTATAGGCACCCCTAAATGAATTGGAAAATCCGTTAGAATTACCCCTAAAACAGTATGAAAACCCCTACGGAACCCTAATAAAACCTTATTTAAAAACTCAGACCTTTTCCCATAAAAAACATTACCCTAAAGTTTGCTGAGTTACGCTTCACCCACTCAACCTTCGCTCCACTCGGTCACGCAGGTTCGCTCCGCTCAGGACCTACCTACCACCGGACAGGTTTCGACGCCTACTATAATATTTGTTCAAACACCTGATGGCTACCGCTAACCGTTATGAAGTTACAGTCCTTTCAATTTTAGGGGAGGTTGGGGAGGGGAGGGTATACAAATTTCAACGCCCCCCAATAATAAAGTACAGTAAAAATCAAAATGCCGCTAAGTGTCCTAGTTTCCGCAATACGATGGGGGGAGGGGTGAAAGGGGGGAGAGGGGGGAGTTTTGGAAATGATTTTAATTAAAAATCAGACTCTTTATACAAATCTGAAAAAAAAAGGGTTCCAAGTCTCTTAACTTCCGAAATCTGCCTAAAGGGGGGGAGAAGGGGGGAAAGGGGGACAACATTGAAAACTGGTTTTTCTTTTTCCGAGCCTCCTCTACACGAATCTGAAAAAAAAAATGTTCAAAGTCTCTAGGTTTCCGAGATACGATAGGGAGGGGGGAGAAGGAGGGCGAAAAGGGGAGGTTTGGCACTTTTTCCATAGGTTTTGGAGTTAGTTGTTTACGAATCTGTCAAAAAATACCCACCTCCCCATCCACCATCTGGGAGAACAATTCTGTCAGTGAGTCAGTGGTAATTCAGCTTTATATAGTATAACTAGTTTGCTTGGGTGCGCGAGCTGCGCGCAGCTCGCGTGTTTGGTGTTTTTGGGAAGTATAACTTACCCTTATAAAATTTTAAGAAATTATAGGCACCCCTAAATGAATTGGAAAATCCGTTAGAATTACCCCTAAAACAGTATGAAAACCCCTACGGAACCCTAATAAAACCTTATTTAAAAACTCAGACCTTTTCCCATAAAAAACATTACCCTAAAGTTTGCTGAGTTACGCTTCACCCACTCAACCTTCGCTCCACTCGGTCACGCAGGTTCGCTCCGCTCAGGACCTACCTACCACCGGACAGGTTTCGACGCCTACTATAATATTTGTTCAAACACCTGATGGCTACCGCTAACCGTTATGAAGTTACAGTCCTTTCAATTTTAGGGGAGGTTGGGGAGGGGAGGGTATAAAAAATTCAACGCCCCTCAATAATAAAGTATAGTCAAAATCAAAATGCCGCTATGTGTCCTAGTTTCCGAGATACGATAGGGGGAAGGGTGAAGGGGGGAGAGTGGGGAGTTTTGAAAAATGATTTCGACCAACAATCAGCCCCTTAAGCCAATAATAAAGTATAGTCAAAATCAAAATGCCGCTACGTGTCCTAGTTTCCGAGATACGATGGGGGGAGGGGTGAAGGGGGGGAGAGTGGGGAGTTTTGAAAAACGATTTCGACTAATGCATTGCCCTTTTATACGAATCTGAAAAAAAAATGTTCCAAGTCTCTTAACTTCCGACATCCGCCTAAAGGGGGGGAGAAGGGGGGAAAGGGGGACAACTTTGAAAACTGGTTTTTACTTTTCCGAGCTTCCTCTTTACGAATCTGAAAAAAAAATGTTCCAAGTCTCTTGGTTTCCGAGATACGATAGGGAGGGGGGAGAAGGGGGGCGAAAAGGGGAGGTTTGGCACTTTTCCCATAGGTTTTAGAGTTAGTTGTTTACGAATCTGTCTAAATATACCTTCCCATCCACCATCAGGGAGAACAATTCTGTCAGTGAGTGAGTGAGTGAGTGGTAATTTAGCTTTATATAGTATAACTAGTTTGCTTGGGTGCGCGAGCTGCACGCAGCTCGCGTGTTTGGTGTTTTTGAGAAGTATTACTTACCCTTATAAAATTTTGAGAATCTATAGGCACCCCTAAATGAATTGGAAAATCCGTTAGAATTACCCCTAAAACAGTATGAAAACCCCTACGGACCCCTAATAAAAACTTATTTAAAAACTCAGACCTTTTCCATAAAAAAATAACTCTAAAGTTTGCTGAGTTACGCTTCATCCATTCAATCATCGTTACGCTACGGAGGTCGCCGGCTCGCTTCGCTCGCCACCTCCCCCCTTCGCTCCACTCAGGACCTACCTACCATCGGACAGGTTTCGACACCTACTATAATATTTGTTCAAACACCTGATAGCTATCTCTAACCGTTATTAAGTTACAGCCCTTTTCAATTATAGGGGAGGTTGGGGAGGGGAGCTTCACCCACTTAACCTTCATTACGCTACGGAGGTCGCCGGCTCGCTTCGCTCGCCACCTCCCCCCTTCGCTCCACTCGGTCTCGCAGGTTCGCTCCACTAAGGACTTTTAGGGGAGGGCATAAAAATTTCAACGACCCCAATAATAAAGTGTAGTAAAAATCAAAATTCCGCTACGTGTCCTATTTTCCGAGATACGATGGGGGGAGGGGTGAAGGGGGGGAGAGTGGGGAGTTTTGAAAAATGATTTCGACTAATGCATTGCCCCTTCTTACGAATCTGAAAAAAAAAATGTTCCAAGTATCTTAACTTCCGAGATCCGCCTAAAGGGGGGGAGAAGGGGGGAAAGGGGGCATTTTTGAAAACTGGTTTTTACTTTCCCGAGCCTCCTCTATACGAATCTGAAAAAAAAAATGTTCCAAGTCTCTTAACTTCCGAGATCCGCCTAAAGGGGGGGAGAAGGGGAGAAAGGGGGACAACTTTGAAAACTGGTTTTTACTTTTCCCAGCCTCCTCTATACGAATCCGTAAAAACAAAAAAATACGGATCCCTTAGTTTCCGAGATACGATAGGGAGGGGGAGGAAGGGGAGCAAAAAGGGGAGGTTTGGCACTTTTCCCATACTCGCGGGAGTTACTTGTTTACGAATCTGTCAAAAAATACCCACCTCCCCATGCACCATCTGGGAGAACAATTATGTCAATGAGTCAGTGAGTGAGTCAGTGGTAATTCAGCTTTATATAATATAATAACTAGTTTGCTTGGGTGCGCGAGCTGCGCGCAGCTCGCGTGTTTGGTGTTTTTGAGAAGTATTACTTATCCTTATAAAATTTTGAGAATATATGGGCATCCTTAAATGAATTGGAAAATCCGTTAGAATTACCCCTAAAACAGTATGAAAACCTCTACGAACCCCTAATAAAATCTAAAACCTTATTTAAAAACTCAGAATTGGAAAATCCGTTAGAATTACCCCTAAAACAGTATGAGAACCCTGAAGAACCCCTAAAACATTTGAGAAGTATAAAAAAAAAACATTATTACGCTTCACCCACTCAACCTTCGCTACGCTCCACTCGGTCTCGCGGGTTCGCTCCGCTCAGGACCTACATACCACCGGACAGGTTTCGAAACCTACTATTATATTTGTTCAAACACCTGATGGCTATCTCTAACCGTTATGAAGTTACAGCCCTTTCAATTTTAGGGTAGGTTGGGGAGGGGAGCTTCACCCACTCAACCTTCGTTACGCTACGGAGGTCGCCGGCTCACTTCGCTCGCCACCTCCCTCTTCGCTCTACTCGGTCTCGCTGGTTCGCTCCACTCAGGACCTACCTACCACGCCCCTCAATAATAAAGTATAGTAAAAATCAAAATTCCGCTACGTGTCCTAGTTTCCGAGATACAATGGGGGGAGGGGTGAAGGGGGGGAGAGTGGGGAGTTTTCAAAAATGATTTCGACTAATGCATTGCACCTTTATACGAATCTGAAAAAAAAAATGTTCCAAGTCTGTTGGTTTCCGAGATACGATAGGGAAGGGGGAGAAGGGGGGTGAAAAGGGGAGGTTTGGCACTTTTCCCATAGGTTTGAGAGTTAGTTGTTTACGAATCTGTAAAAATATACCCCCCTCCCCATCCACCATCTGGGAGATCAATTCTGTCAGTGAGTCAGTGAGTGAGTGGTAATCGAGCTTTATATAGTATAACTAGTTTGCCTGGGTGCGCGAGCTGCACGCAGCTCGCGTGTTTGGTGTTTTTGAGAAGTATTTCCCTATCCTTATAAAATTTTGAGAATCCATAGGAATCCTTAAATGAATTGGAAAATCCGTTAGAATTACCTCTAAATCAGTATGAGAACCCTTAAGAACCCCTAAAACATTTGAGAAGTATAAAAAACAACATTATGGAATTAACGAATTACAATATTAGTATGAAAATTTCAACGCCTCTAAATAATAAATGATAATAAAAATCTAAATGCCGCTACGTGTCCTAGTTTCCGAGATACGATAGGGTTAGGGGTGAAGGGGGGGAGAGTGGGGAGTTTTGAAAAATGATTTTGACTAACAATCAGCCCCTTTATACAATTCTGAAAAAAAAAATGTTCCAAGTCTCTTAACTTCCGAGATCCAACTAAAGGGGGGGAGAAGGGGGGAAAGGGGGCAACTTTGAAAACTGGTCTTTAATTTTCCTTGTCCCTTCTAACCGAATCTGAAAAAAAAAATGTTCCAAGTCTCTTGGTTTCCGAGATACGATAGGGAGGGGGGAGAAAGGGGGCGAAAAGGGGAGGTTTGGCACTTTTCCCATAGGTTTTGGAGTTAGTTATTTACGAATCTGTCAAAAAATACCCACCTCCCCATCCACCATCTGGGAGAACAATTCTGTCAGTCAGTCAGTGAGTCAGTGGTAATTCAGCTTTATATATTATAATAACTATTTTGCTTGGGTGCGCGAGCTGCACGCAGCTCGCGTGTTTGGTGTTTTTGAGAAGTATTACTTACCCTTATAAAATTTTGAGAATCTATAGGCACCCCTAAATGAATTGGAAAATCCGTTAGAATTACCCCTAAAACAGTATGAAAACCCCTACGGACCATTAATAAAAACTTATTTAAAAACTCAGACCTTTTCCATAAAAAAATAACTCTAAAGTTTGCTGAGTTACGCTTCATCCATTCAATCATCGTTACGCTACGGAGGTCGCCGGCTCGCTTCGCTCGCCACCTCCCCCCTTCGCTCCACTCAGGACCTACCTACCATCGGACAGGTTTCGACACCTACTATAATATTTGTTCAAACACCTGATAGCTATCTCTAACCGTTATTAAGTTACAGCCCTTTTCAATTATAGGGGAGGTTGGGGAGGGGAGCTTCACCCACTTAACCTTCATTACGCTACGGAGGTCGCCGGCTCGCTTCGCTCGCCACCTCCCCCCTTCGCTCCACTCGGTCTCGCAGGTTCGCTCCACTCAGGACCTACCTACCACCGGAAAGGGGAGGTTGGGGAGGGGAGGGTATAAAAATTCAACGCTCCTCAATAATAAAGTACAGTCAAAATCAAAATGCCGCTACGTGTCCTAGTTTCCGAGATACGATGGGGGAGGGGTGAAGGGGGGGAGAGTGGGGAGTTTTGAAAAATGATTTCGACTAATGCGTTGACCCATTATACGAATCTGAAAAAAAAAATGTGCCAAGTCTCTTGACCTCCGAGATCCGCCTAAAGGGGGGGAGAAGGGGGGTAAGGGGGACAAATTTTGAAAACTGGTTTTTACTTTTCGGAGCCTCCTCTATACGAATCTGAAAAAAAAAACGTTTCAAGTCTCTTGGTTTCTGAGATACGATAGGGAGGGGCGAGAAGGGGGGCGAAAAGGGGAGGTTTGGCACTTTTCCCATAGGTTTCAGAGTTATATGTTTACGAATCTGTCAAAATATACCCACCTCCCCATCCACCACCAGGGAGAACAATTCTGTCAGTGAGTGAGTCAGTGAGTGGTAATCGAGCTTTATATAGTATAACTAGTTTGCTTGGGTGCGCGAGCTGCGCGCAGCTCGCGTGTTTGGTGTTTTTGAGAAGTATTACTTACCCTTATAAAATTTTGAGAATCAATGGGCACCCCAAAATGAATTGAAAAATCCGTTAGAATTACCCCTAAAACAGTATGAAAACCCCTACGGACCCCTAATAAAACCTTATTTAAAAAACTCTTCCTCCCTTTTCCCATAAAAATCATTACCCTAAAGTTTGCTGAGTTACGCTTCACCCACTCAATCATCGTTACGCTACGGAGGTCGCCACCTCCCGCCTTCGCTCCACTCAGGACCTAGCTACCACCGGACAGGTTTCGACACCTACTATAATATTTGTTCAAACACCTGATGGCTAGCTCTAACCGTTATGAAGTTACAGCCCTTTCAATTTTAGGGTAGGTTGGGGAGGGGAGCTTCACCCACTCAACCTTCGTTACGCTACAGAGGTCGCCGGCTCGCTTCGCTCGCCACCTCCCCCCTTCGCTCCACTCGGTCTCGCAGGTTCGCTCCACTCAGGACCTATCTACCACCGGAAAGGGGAGGTTGGGGAAAGGAGGGTATAAAAATTTTAACGCTCCTCAATAATAAAGTACAGTTAAAATCAAAATGCCGCTACGTGTCCTAGTTTCCGAGATACGATGGGGGGAGGGGTGAAGGCGGGGAGAGGGGGGAGTTTTGAAAAATGATTTTGACCAACTCTTTGCCCCTTCTTACGAATCTGAAAAAAAAAATGTTCCAAGTCTCTTAACTTCCGAGATCCGCCTAAAGGGGGGGAGAAGGGGGACATGGGGGACAACTCTGAAAAGTGGTTTTTACTTTTCCCAGCCTCCTCTATACGAAGCTGAAAAAAAAAAATGTTCCAAGTCTTTTGGTTTCCGAGATACGATAGGGAGGGGTGAGAAGGGGGGCGAAAAGGGGAGGTTTGGGATTTTTCCCATAGGTTTCAGAGTTAGTTGTTTACGAATCTGTCAAAATATACCCACCTCCCCATCCACCATCTGGGAGAACAATTCTGTCAGTGAGTCAGTGGTAATTCAGCTTTATATAGTATAATATAATAATAATTACTACTCCTAACATTCTGTAAAGCAAATCTTATGCATTTAATCTTTTAAAGTTGATTGTATACTCTCCCCGCCTACGTGTATGCTCCTCTTGGAGCTGTTGGTCACGAGCTTGGTCTTCGACATGTTCATCTTTAGTCCAACCTCAAGGCTAGCATCGCTAAGATCTTGTAACATTTGCTCTAGACCTGTGGCTGCGATAGCTGGCTGCAGATTATTAAACCTTGTTTCAGCGACGACAAGCTCTTTTTCTTCCCATTTGACTGCAGCACCAGCAGCACTAAAAGCCTCATTCCTCATGACTTCTTCTAGGGAGTACCCTAAGAAGTCATGAGGCATGAGGCTTTTCACTAGTAAGTGAACAGTTTTTGAGACAGCGGCCCTATTTGACTCCCTTGAGAATGTCCAACTGTGGACCTAAAGCTCTCACACAGACTGTATATTTTACGGAAAAATGAATGTAGGTAAGTTCTATCTGTTGTTGCTGTTGTAAGGGCATTAAATATTGCAGAATTTGTGATACTGTCAAAAGCTTTGACTTCCAATACCGCAGCTAAAACTACAACAACTGGATGTTATAATATTGTATATGCGAGGCGACGCCGCGGCGGAGTGAGCGTAGGGCGGGGGGTATCGACCTCCTCTATCTGTAACTTACTTAGTTCCACTTACTAATTACGCTTATAATTATTTGGCGCTAAGTTGTTTCGACGCTTCGTCATCACGTCACTGCAGCTACGACTAGCTGACTAGCGGTAGGAAGTCTCTCACCTGCGCCTAGCGCTGCGACATACGAACTATACCTAATTGCTTGTGATGTATTGTTATTACTGATATTACCTAGTTAACTTAATGAAAAGTACAATTGCAGTTTTTGTAATATAAATAGGTAATTTTTAAGAACAGAGCGGCTAACTAAAGAATTGTTCTAATAATTATTTGTTTGTAAACAAATCAACTGGCTGCCCTGGTTGATTTGTTTACAAACAAATAATTATCAGCTTGCTGATGAATCTGTCAGCGTTCCAGGAAGTATTACTAGTATAGATTGTCGTCGTAACAGAACGCTGACGCGACGGATATTCAAGCCATGAATAAGGAGTACTGGTACTTTGTGTACATATGACATGAGTGGTTTGGACACAAAGCCCTTCGGCTACATGAATAATTCGTAAGTCTACTGCAATATAAACATTCGTCTTCATTTTATGCGACTTAACCGAATAACACAATCACTGTGATCTATTTGTTGCAAACCAGTATTTATTGTTAGAAGAAGCAAACAAAACAGTTACACTTAGAACACATTAGTTGGCATAATTGGTTGCTTTAATTGGTATAAATGTCCTGTAGGCTAATTCAAGTAACTAAAGAAGTGCTGTTGCAGTGCAGTTGCAGTCAAGTTTCGATCAAAACAACGCTTTTCGTATTCTGTACCGCTGTCAAACACGCTCGCGTCAAGTTCGCGTCACGCGAGCGCAAAAACGGCATTCTACTGTTGCGCGTCTTTGGTGCGTGCTTCGGAACGCAACATGATTGGTATTCTACTAAGTAAGAAAAAGCACTAAAATCTGAGCTGGGGTGTTATTTTAATATTTTAATAACGTCATATTCATTGAAATGTAATCGATTCTATTCGATTATTTAGTGAGTAATATTTTTTCTCTCTTATGGTCACACCATAAGTAAGTTTGGTTGTCGTACAAGTTAACGTGCAGTTCACGCGCAGCTTAAGCACAGTTCAAAAATTACAAAAATACCGTTTACCACTCGAACTCGAACTTAACTGCCGCTGCACTACAACTTCATCGGCGCGTCATAAAATTACGTGAATTAGCCCTCTGATTGTATTAGAGACAATAGACATTAAATATGAAGACTTTGTATCGGACGCTGAAGGAACTACGGTCCCATATGATGAAATGATGATGAAATGATGTTTATTTTTGCAAGTAGGTTTTTACAAACACGTCACATCACGTTTACACGTCATTTTTTAAAAACTAGATGGGGCCGGTGTTTTTTCATACTATAATGACACACAAATTTGCATTCCGTGAGTATGTTAATGAAGCAACCAGCTGCGGTGCGGTGTGGCACGCGGCGGCGGCGGCGGCGGCGGGACAGATGGACTCATACACATGTCGGCGAGTTGCGAGGGCTCGCCGGCACACGGCACACGCTGGACAATCTCCTGAGGTGTGTCTGTACAGTGACAAATATAATCTTTACCTAATATATATTGTCGGATGGATGAACGAAGGGAAAAACATGGGACCGTTTTACTTACCAAAGGTCAAACCAATACAAAAGGTAACCAAATTAATCGCTAGTGCAGTTCTAAGTTACTTATTATGCTT
The DNA here is from genome assembly GCA_963853795.1 of Xestia rhomboidea. Lineage (NCBI taxonomy): Eukaryota > Metazoa > Arthropoda > Insecta > Lepidoptera > Noctuidae > Xestia > Xestia rhomboidea. The sequence goes on from OY970775.1 coordinate 379,912, forward strand.
TACTGAAATAACATAAATATATTATATATTATATAAATAGCATATGCATAATAAGTAAGTTCTCACACATACGCGTGTGAGAACTGGCTACGATTGCAAGCAATCAATGTAATCTGCATGACGTGTCATGATTGTAGTTGGGTGATACGAGCGTGCGATCCTCATGACTGCACGCGCACTGCCGCCCCGCGCCGCGCCGTGCGACGCGACATCATTATTTCAAATTGGATACTTACGGCTACTGCACAATTACTGGACATGCTAATTAGTTAGTACCTAAATATAAATGGCAGCTCGCGCCACCCGCACCGCCAAGCCGCGCGTCGGTTGCCAATAGCTTGTGGGCGAACATGTATGTTATCATCTAGTAATCATTACTGCTAATGCTCTAACGTTAGATTCAGTTCTAATGCAGCCTGCTTCTCGAGCGCTACAACGCCCTCTAAATATCTACACACGAATAGAAATTTCATTTAAAATAAGAGAAAGCCCTCACGTACTTTATTCAGGCCCACTCTAAACAATTTGAAGTTAGTTGAAGTTGTGCCGCTCGACGAGAGCAAAAAGGCTAATCTGTGAAACTCCATCAAATGTAAATCGGTCGGAGGGACAAAAACCCGAGCAGCGGGTTTAGACAACAAATAAAACGTAAAGAGCAATGAATAGATTAACTGGGGGTTAATATTTGACCTGTATAATTGACAAAGTTCGGCCGACGTCTGCCGACACTAGCGCGGTCGCACAGAACTAACTGTAGTCTCACAATATTGTTGAACTAACCTGTGACTTTATTGCATTCGTTTTAGGTATTAAAAACTCTCTATAAGATAATTAAATTTGTATGTTGTTGTTTACAGAAATAGTATGTCAAAAAATAAGCATATGTACATAATTGCATGATTACTTGCGACGTTAGTATTAAGATAGCTTATAAGTGTCTCAACATCCGGACAAACAAACAAACAAAGGTTTTTGTGATGTATCTCTGTTTATATTTTGTTTTGTTCTTTATTTAATAAACAATTTAAATAAAAAATGTTATACTTTAAAACCGCTGTTAATATTTACATATAAATTATCAGCTTATTAAACTTAGTACGGCTTAGATCATTGCAATACATTAAATTCAGCCGTGACAGAAGGCTCTGTATTCTGTAAAATCTACCACAGTCTGTTATTCTTTAATTCTTTTTCTGTTGTTAAGACGTCGATATTGGTGTGGGTTACCTGTTTGTGATCTTTAGCTTTTAAGGATTTTTGTATTTTCTGTAGCATGTAATTATTTTATGTCCCTAATAAATAAAATAAAAATTCAGTACAAATTAATGAGTTGGTTCCCCAATTTCAGGTCTTGGTCGGTGCACACCAAACACCTTAGCTTGCAATATCGGCGTGACGCGTTAACCTAATTTTTAACCGACTTCTAAAAAAGGGGGAGGTTATGTATTCCAACAATTTTTTTTTCATTAACCCTATAGACTCCGATCCGTGATCTGGTCCGATTTAAGTTATTCTTTTTTCATTTGGTAGAAGAAGCTCTTGCTATATAATTGATGCTTGACAAGGATTCAAAATCAAAATCAAAACAACCAAAAGTCACCACTTTTTAGTTTTTTTGGAAACCCGTTATTTTCTTTTTAAACTTAGTTATGTACTTATATTATATTCAGTGCACCTTTTGTCTAGCGCGTTAGCCGGTTGTATTAATTATCAGTGTATTAGCCGTTTTAAGAACATTTAATTAGCATCAGTATTTCATGTAACATTTTATTTTAGTGTGAGATGATAAATATTAAATAGTCTTTTAAACGCTTCGTACCCCACAGGTATATTAGTTAATTTGCCCTCAGTATCACTATCAGTCAACCAATAAACCGTGAAGAGGTCTCCAGCGTTCTGTTACCTTTGTCAGAATATTCATTTATTGAGACAACATTCAGTGTGACATTTTGCGAAAGTATAAACAAATTTTGAAGTTTAATATCTTCGCTCAATTAGTGAAATAAATGACCGTCACTGACGGAGCAACATCAGACATTAGTGGCGCGTTGGCAGCGGAGCGCGGAGTGACCACAGAGGACTCGGTGGGTCGCGGCGACCGATCACCGGCCCACGATACTAATTGAGGCATTGATGACGACACCCATCAACGGTACACGAACTTAGCGAGATGCGTCTCGCGTCCACAAACAAGCATGTTATGAGTTGTCAGGTCAAACGCACACACTTGAGTACCTCAAGTGAATCTTGGCTTGTCGGTGTTTAGCGATGTTACATTAATGTTGCAGCCATTCGTTTATGGTCAGTAATTCAGGCAAGGAAGGAATGACGGTATTGAGTCCATTCTCGTGATGAAAAAGGCACCTGGCACGGCGACGAGACGAGCGGGACAGTCCCGCGACCCAAATAATTTGTACACCGACTTGTTAATCCACAGACAAAAGCCTTTGATCTGGAGCACAAACTTCCGCACATCGTCCCCCCTTCTCCCCACCCGCGTGCCCGCCGCCGCCTGCCTGCCCCTCTCCCGATTAATGTAAGTAGGAATTCGGACGCTTTTATCTTCAAATAGCGAACACTTTTGTGGAGTTTTTAATTCTCGGGTGATGTTATGCGCACATCACTTGTGGAGCGATTGATTTTATTTTCTTTCGTGGAAATCTTTACACCGACACTATTATCAATTAGCGTTGACATTGAAGATTTAGGATGTTCTTGTGGTTTTAGTTTACGTGGCAAGTACTTAAAAGACCGCGCTTATCCCTTGATCTGTCACGAAGTAGACACAATAGTTAAACAATGGCGTCTCGACCAAATTGGTCATTTGACAGATCATGATTAATGATGTTTTCAGATTCAATGTCAAATTAGGAAGCTTTTTTTCATTCAAGTAGACCAAAACTAACAGTAATCTACTAGGCAAAAATAAAATTAAAAAAATCAAACTGGATAGGGATGAGTGGAGCGAAGGCAGGCCTTGCTCTGCAGTGGGACATAGATAGCTATCAGAATAATTATTATATCCGTAATATAGAGGTGGTGTCGCGATCAGAGCGGCGCGCAATGGTGGTTCCGCATGATGAGAACCTCGTGTAAGCCGAGAAAGATAAACAACTCAAGTATCTTGACTTGCTTAAAATGTCACTTACGGGATATCTTCCGTGATAATTTATTGTTTTTTGAGCTCCCGATATTTCGACGCTGTTGCAAGCGCCATGATCGCGGGTCAACTGGAGAATGTGGGTGGATGGAAAAAATTGTTAGGAGCAGACAAATCTGTCTACCCTTTTTCTTTGTCTTTTGCTACGCGCACCACTGGAACTCGATACTAAGTCACGGCAAAACACACTCACAGTATCACCAGGTTTTGTGAAGTTCTTATTATGTTGCTGGCTGCTACTTTTGAGCATACTCAATACTGGATTCCACGTACTTGACAATTTGAAGCCATCCTCTCGATTGAAATTTTTGTATTTCCTTATTTCAATTGCTTCTCTTGTCAACCTTGGAAAGTAATGTTTGTCTGTTGACAAACATCCACCCACATTCTCCAGTAGACCCGCGATCATGGCGCTTGCAACAGCGTCGAAATATCGGGAGCTCAAAAAACAATAAATTATCACGGAAGATATCCCGTAAGTGACATTTTAAGTATAGTTATGAACCGTGAAAGCTTAAAACAGTGTTTATCTTGACTTGGTTCGCAAGGTTGTCGATATGTGGGATGTGGACTCGTCGATCATTGTGCCGATAGTCGTATCAGCCCATGGCTTAATTGCCAAGAGCGTCGATCAATACCTGAGGAGGCTTCGGTGGGCAGCTGGATCAAGGGCTTGATTCAGTGCGCGGTACTCCTGGACACGGCTCGTATTGTTAGGCGGTTGCTCTCTCTGGAGCCCTGACCGCGGAGTAGGTTGGACCCTGTTCCCGATACCAGTGGCCTACTATTATATATATATTTTTTTAATGTTATTTTGTATAGGAATTTTAAAATGTATGTCGAAACGCGCCTAGGTTATTCTCCACAGAACCTGCTTCAGGCTCTGATATGGCGTAGGTGTTCGAGCAAGAAAACCACACACACTCAATCACTAATTGTATTACGTTAACTAAATCACACGTGTACAAAATACGTTAAGGCGGAAGTAGGTGGAGAGACAGTTTCAGAGTGGTGCTCTCACTTCGACGGTTCGTCCAAAACGTCCTATGACTAAAATGGCCAGCATTGCCACTTCAGCTTACTTATTCTGTGAGCTATGTCAACAACTCGGGTTCCCTGTCGGATCACCTCGTTCCGGATGCGATCCCTCAGATAGACTCTAGGCATAGCTCGTTCCATAACTCGCTGAGCGATTTTAAAATATGGACCAACCGTACCGTGAGTGTTCAAGTTTCGGCCGCGTAAGTTATAATAGCCAGGACGCACTGGAGTCTCTGTGGAACTATACGCGACGAGAAGACCTGATGAAGTTTCCCAAATGCTGCCCAGCCCAGCTGAATTCTTCCGTTAGCCTCCCTCTAAAAGTAGTTCTTACCAAACTGCAGAGTAAACCTATTTGCCTGTAAGTAGTGGTCACGCGTTGTGTAGTCATTACCTCTTGGTCCGCGCTCGGATCGTGTCGGGCCTCTTTGGGACTTGTCGGTGATTTTTCCCGCGAGCCCCTGAGACACTCAGGTAGTTAACCGCTTAATTGCGGTCCTCTCCTCCCTTTGATGTAAACAAGAGACGATAAAACAAGTACTTTAAATACCGGCAATTACAATATGAGTACAGTGACGGCAGTAATCATTTACATGTGGCGGTGACGCGGATGATTCGCTGGCCGGTGACATGCTCATTTGCGACCACACTATGTAATCTGAGCGCGAGGGGAGCGCCAGTAATAACATGATGTCGTTCCTATAATTATGATACATACGCAAATAATTTGCTCAAAATGATTGATGCTCGGTTGGCAAATTATGCACTTTCCTGCTCTTACAAAGTCGTGAAGCCATTTACCAATATGTTGTGGTGTCTACAAGATCTACGAGCTCTAACTGAGTAGTTCTTCAAAAAGTATTCTACGCGTAACTTTCGTGGCGGTTTTTTAGAGTAATCTTAAAATAAACGGACACACATTTAAGACGCTGTAAAAACAGTACATACAATTTTTATTAAATGTAAATCGGTGCATAAACTACAGAGATATTCTTTTTTGAAATTTTGGTGCCCACGAAACTTAAGAAACTTTTTAAACAAGAGGGATACAATTGGCAAAACAGCCCAGATTGGGGTGGGGTTAACTGTTAAATTGGCTACGAGAAAACCTACAAACAGAAACACATTCTACGAGTCGTAATAAGAAAATAATTGAAATACATGCATGTATATAAATACATATACATAACACCTTTGTGGTAAGCTTCTCGATAATCGAGTAAATGCATCTACCGCTCACAAAAAATCTATAATTATTATTTCATGGAGATTTATAGCTTTTGTGGTGCGCTCGCTGACTTTCGTGGACAAATAACCCCGAAATAAATAATAGACCCGGGGGAGATATATTATGTACGTTCTTTGCTTGTAAACAATAAAAATACGAGGCAAGTTATTCTTTGAATATTTTCAGGTAGCCATGGTTTATATAATTTTCCAATTCATTTTAAATTAAGGATAAGATTGATCTTCAAGATCATTCCCAAGTACTTTGTTTGTTAATTTACATACAACTTTATTCGTAATTCACAAAAATATAAAATTTTCATAACTTGCGTCTACCTTTTTTAGCAGAACGTTTTATGTCATAATATTATGTTGCATACCAGCGGATAGCATAAACTTCATTTCGCAGCAAATAGTTTGGCAGACACTCATTTATCATACGTACAAAACTCATATTTTTGTAAGTCAGAATAATAGGCATAAATTTCATTATGCATAAGAATTAAAAGTAGAATCATCTTATCGCAGAAAGTTCACATTCAGAATCATCTTTTGGCATACATTTTATATCGATAGTCATTTAAAGGCAGAACTATCATATCTCAGAAAGTTTACAGTTAGAATCATCTTTTGGCATACATTTCATATGCATAATAATGGAAAGACTCATCATCTATCACATCACAGAAAATTGATTAAAACAGTTGATTGTGAACACGTGGTTTTTATTTCCCTGTAAGAAGCAGGCAAACATGCAAACAAGCATACATCGTGGATGCAGCAAGCATGCAGTATGCAAACATGTAAACAAGCATGCAGTATGCAAACATGCAAACCAGCATACACCATGCATGCAGCAAGCATACAGCATGCAAGCATGCAACATGCAGCAGGCATGGTTTCTGTCACGGCTCCAGCGCTGCGAGGCTCCGGAGATCCCATGCGAGCTTATCGTCGCAGATGTGGTTCACGCTCATCACCGCGGCGGTGAGTGTTACAACCACCTGCTCCTCAGCTCACGTTCCGCCTCGGCCCGCTCGCTCCTACGCGATTTTAAATAACACTCTAGGAGTAGGGCAGACAAGACTACGTGGAGTCGGTTTTGCAGAGATTCGTTTCTGTCACTAACTTTTGTAGCACAACATTTTGACTTTTTAAGACAATATTTTAACTTTAAATTAAGGTTAATAATGCTATTATAAAGAAATGGCAATAATGCCAGATAACATTATTCCAAATGAAAATCTACCATCTTCATAGTATGCCAAGTGAAATTATACCAAACTAGCTGTTGCCCACGGCTTCGCCCGCGTGAAGTTCGGTTACTGTCCCACTGGATCAAAATATAGGGATAAAAAGTATCTTACATGTTAATCAATCACTGTCACAGTCACTGTCACAATCACTATCACAATCACTGTCACAATCACTGTCACAATCACTGTCACAATCACTGTCACAATCACTGTCACAATCACTGTCACAATCACTGTCACAATCACTGTCACAATCACTGTCACAATCACTGTCACAATCACTGTCACAATCACTGTCACAATCACTGTCACAATCACTGTCACAATCACTGTCACAATCACTGTCACAATCACTGTCACAATCACTGTCACAATCACTGTCACAATCACTGTCACAATCACTGTCACAATCACTGTCACAATCAATGTCACAATCACTGTCACAATCACTGTCACAATCACTGTCACAATCACTGTCACAATCACTGTCACAATCACTGTCACAATCACTGTCACAATCACTGTCACAATCACTGTCACAATCACTGTCACAATCACTGTCACAATCACTGTCACAATCACTGTCACAATCACTGTCACAATCACTGTCACAATCACTGTCACAATCACTGTCACAATCACTGTCACAATCACTGTCACAATCACTGTCACAATCACTGTCACAATCACTGTCACAATCACTGTCATAATCACTGTCACAATCACTGTCACAATCACTGTCACAATCACTGTCACAATCACTATCACAAACATTACCATCGTTATCATAATCGTTATCATCGTAATAACATTCATTGTCACCGTTATCACAATCAACATCATCGTTATCACAATCATCACAATAAATCTAAAATAACCCTGTATAGAAGTCAAATCCACCATCTTCTGGATCTCAAAATAAATGCCATATTCGTAATCAGCACCCTTGATAATCTCGGTATCGACACCCATATTGATTTTTAGACATTTCAACCCCATCACACCCCAATAGGGGATGATGGTATTTCAGGTCCGCCATTTTCAATCTTAAAATCGTTGTTTTTGTTTTACACCATACAAACTATACCAATGTTGATTTTCACTTTGTCACCCCATTTCCCCCTCTTAGGGGTTGAATTCTGAAAAAACCTGAAACCTGTTTCTACTCATTTATCAATAGGAGCACTCATGCAAAGTTTCGAATAAAATAGTCTAACTAATCTTGTTTCCCCATACAAACTTTGGAACCCCGTTTATCCCCCTTAGGGGATGAATTTTAAAAATCTTTTCTCACTCAACCGCCCCTGGCTGCATGTGCAGCCAGTAGCTGTTTTGCTAAATGTCCCTGGCTGCATGTGCAGCCAGTAGCGCATTCGTCCAACAAATGCAATAAAAAATCTACTAAACTGCTATTTCTAGAGCTTATTCCTCTTGTAGCAATCTCTATACTATATTCCTCAACGTTAGGACCAACAATAGCAACACTATTCCATCGACAAATTTCAAAATAAAAGTAAAAACTTTAGTGTGAACAAACTCCGCCATTTCTGACGTGTGGCGTCGTATTTCAATTGTTCTGTTATGTATATTGGAATTTTCGGATAGTGTTATATATCAAATTAATCGTGAAAATCTGTGCTACTATATTATCATAAAGGAAATCTAGTTTTCGAATCTCAAAGTTGAGTATTTCGCCTCCGAAAAAGTGGTAGGTTTAAATACCTATAGTGATTGTGTTTATACAAGAAATAAGTGTTTTTGTGATTAAAACGTGTGTGTTAACGGAAAAACAGTGCATAATTAGTATTGTGAACATATTATTAAATTGTATATACAAAAACAAGTGGCTTCGTAAAGTTATAGGTACGTAAATAACCGTGTTCAAAAACAGTCGTTGGCGCAGGCCGCGTCTAAATAAACAGTGAGTATCCAAATTCTTAATTTAATTCTAATTCGACTATCGTAAATAAACTAATAAGATTAGGGTCTTATTGGAAAGGAAATATAATCTAGTTTATTTTAAAATTATTTTAATTGAAATTTAATGTTTCGAAAAATTCAAATTAATATTTTAATAGCGAAATATCCGTTTTCATCACTGTTTTTCATGTTCTACATTTTTTTTGAGTTTCAAATTAATATCAGTTTTTTTTTTTTTTAAATATATAGATTCCATAACTATTCAGCTATTTACTGTAAAATATATTTAGCTATAACTCTTGTAGTTTGTGATTGTTTATCTAAAGTGTCAAATTACATGCGAATATTTCGCAATTTTTTGCACGCGTGGCGGTTTGGTGCAAAAAATTCGCGCGCGGGGCTGGTGAGTGGTTAGTGCACCCTAGACCACATAAGGAACCAAGAGAACTTGCCAAATTTGGAAGCTGTAGACCCAGCGGTTTGGGCTGTGCGTTGATAGATGAGTCAGTCAGTCAGTTAGTCAGTCAGTCAGTCAGTTTCTTCTTTTATATATTTAGATAGAAGACTAGCTGTTGCCCGCGGCTTCGCCCGCGTGAAGTTCGGTTACCCTCACTCCACTGGCTCATACTAAAGGGATAAATAGTATCCTACATGTTAATCCAAGTTATGGACTATCTATGTGCCAAATTTCATAATCCTCACAATTATTTTTATCACAATCACCATGACCATCATTATCACAATCACCATCACTGTCTCAACCACCATCACAATCACAATCACCACCACAATCACTATCACAATCACAATCACCATCATCGTTATCACAATCATCATCAAAACAATCACCATCTTGGTATCACACTCATCATCATCATCATCGTTATCACAATCATCATCATCTCAAACATCATCATCATTATCATCGTAATCACAACCACTATCATTGTAATCACAATCACTTCATCATCATGTTTTTAAGGACTGTTCTTTAAACGTTTTTAAATCTAAGGTAACTGTACTACTTTTAGACAAATGTAACTACTCAGTGAAAGACTTTTTAAATGATTTGAATTTAACCAGATTATGATTGTTTTTAATTGAAAATTTGACCATGTGACCATTTTGACATAAGCACCTGACTATAATATTATTAATTGACTTCACTTTAATTTCTGTTTTGTTTTTGTTGACATTGTTTTGATTTTATTAATATTTTCATTTATGTAATAATTTGCATGCCGTAAGGTAGACTGTAGCCGATCTCATTATTTTTCTCATCTTATACCTGTACCTACATTCATAGCAAATAAATATCTGATTCTGATTCTGATTCTGACTCACAATCACTATCACAATCACATCCACCATCACTATAACTATCACAATCATAATCACAATCACTATCACAATCATAATCACAATCACAATCACTATCACTATCACTATCACTATCAGTATCACAATCACAATCACAACATCAACTCATCAAATCACACAATCATGATCATCGTAATCATAATCATTATCATCGTAATCACAATCATCATCATCACAATCACCATCATCGCAATCGTAATCACCATCATCGTAATCACGGTCACCATCTTCTGGATCTCAAAATAAATGCCATATTCGTAATCAGCACCCCTGATAATCTCGGTATCGACACCCATATTGTTTTTTAGACATTTCAACCCCATCGCACCCCAACAGGGGATGATGCAATTTCAGGTCCGCCATATTCAATCTTAAAATCGGTGTTTTTGTAATACACCTGACCCGATACACTATACAAACTATACCAATGTTGATTTTCAGACTTTGTCACCCCATTTCCCCCTCTTAGGGGTTGAATTCCGAAAAAACCTGAAACCGGTTTCTAATCATTTATCAATAGGAGCCCTCCTGTGAAGTTCCGAATAAAATAGTCTAACTAATCTTGTTTCCCCATATAAACTTTGGAGCCCTGTTTATCCCTCTTAGGGGGTGAATTTTGAAAAATCCTTTCTTAGTGCACCCTTGGACCACATAGAGAACCTAAATCCCAAATTTTGAATCTGTAAACCCAGCGGTTTGGGCTGTGCGTTGATAGTTCACCCAGTCAGTCAGTCAGTCAGTCAGTTTATCATTTTATATATATAGATAGATGATAGAAGATAGATAGAAGATAATCATCGCTCTAAATAAATTTATTCTAAACGAAACTATCCGGAACGTGAACATTGCCAAAGGTAATTATGCCAAATAAAATTCTGCCATCTTAAAAGTATGCCATTGTAAATTCGGACACATAAACATTCGGCCAAAAAATAATTATATTAGATAATTTTTATGCCATAAAAGTATTTGTATAAATAAAATTATTACAAGTGTGTTATGCCAAATAAATTTTGGTGCATCAAGATTCTGCTAGATAGAAGGAACCCGTCTCTCCCAATGACGCCGCGATACTACAGAGTGCAAAACGAGTAGCGACAAGTTGTCGCTTTTGTAAGAGAGTTGCAGTTTTGTTGCGCGCTCGCGAAACTAGCAAAATCGTGTGACAGAGACATAAACAGAGACACGTGGCATGCCACGTAAATGTGTGTCGACGGCTGTCGTTGACACTTGCAGTTGTGGCGTCACGTCGGCGGCTGATAAACTGCAGCCGACTGCAGTTTATCTGCAGTTGACAACGTGCCGCTCGTCTGTAAGAACCCTCAGACGGAATGTTTAATAAGTTAGGAATTAAGACTGTGTGACCGCATTTTGAGGCACCTCGAAGAACCACCCAACTGCGCTGCGCTTGGACAAGGTTGAAATTAAATAATCTATCGGAATGTAGCATCGGCTACGATTGCGACTAATGCTACGAGAGTGCTACGAATGAGGGTGTCTCGTTCTCGTAGCAATAACTACGTTTAGTGTGATGTCTATCAACACGGGTTAACATGCTGCTTTAACGTCGCGGTCGTGTCGTGTTTACGTTCGTTAACCTTTTATCTTGTTTTACGTTTTTTGTGTAGTAAGCAACGACTTAGTGTCGGGTCCATGCTGTCCCCCATACTTAAGTATAATACTGTAACATGGTAATATAGTAGAACCAAATAATTTTAAAAGAGTAACCATGGAGTTTCTTGCCGGTTCTTTTTCATAGGAAACGACCAATCTGAACTGTGCACCTTTTTGTCGACGTTTAATAAGTGCCCATGTGGGCCTATGTGAAATAAAATGCCATATTTTGATTTTGAAAGTCTCACTTATCACATCTTCTGGCAGTCTTTCATCAGTTTATTAGTTCCGTTATTAGTTTCTTTTAATCCACATATAATCCTTTTTAAAGGTGAAAACTATAACTATGAAATGCTCCAATATTCTACAATATTTTCAATATTTTACAAAGTAACTACTAACTAATTTATGTTCGATAAAACAAGGACGTCACCATTTCTGTCATCGTGTCGTCTTTATCAACACATTCGTGTGAGTCGATAAAATTAGACATTGACTGGTGCTACCCCAGAGCGTGACACTGAAACGTAACTCGCACAATGAAACAGCGATCAGTTCCCCCCCCCCCCTCCCGCTTCGCACTCGCCACTCGCCCCCCCCACGCACCGTCCCGTCGCGCCGCAAAAGTAATTAGCCACTGTAATTGTACTCCAACCAAATTTCAATATAAACATATTAGCTGGACAATTGTTCCGCTTACATAATATGTGATGCTAATCGCTTTTCATTTACCGGCTTTGGAGCCTTTCATGAAGCGAATAGCTGTGACTCTGTACTTGATTTTCATTAGAAAGTCATGTATTTAATTTTTATTGTAGCCAATTGGTAGAGCCTCAGGTCCAGCTAACTAGCATGGACATTACTTTAGAGGTGTTTCGCTACGCTCGGTTTAGAACTGTAATCACTACTCATAAATATTAAATGAACACTGAATGAAAGACGTATCTTTGCAACATGTCACTGAGTTCATTTTTATTTACTAGTGTTGGTACAGTAAGCTCGCTATATGTTCCGAGCACTCGAGCACACCGCGAGCACCGCGTGGCGTGCGGCGGAGACAGAAAGCCATCGCGACTTCGCGAGTGGATTACCGCTGACAGTCGTAATGGTGCGCCGGAAGCTGGCTTATTATGTTGTTCAAAGGCGTTACTAAAGAACAGCCTTAAAGTACATTCAATGAAATCTGAAAATATTTAAAGTGAAGTTATGACCCTATATAGACTATGTAGTTATTTGAAAAAAAACTTGCAAAAAGTTGGAACTTTGACCTCCAATATGTCCGTAACTAGTAGGTTCCCAGGTATAGTCCAGAACAAAAAAATTATCGCAAAGACAGGGAGAACAAGTGCCTTTCGGCTTCGCTAAGGGTCTATTTACACCCTTATACGGATGTGTGTTGAATTCACATTCACATCACAGCAAGCCGAAGCCGCGGTGATGAGCGTGAACCACATCTGCGACGATAAGCTCGCATGGGACCTCCGGAGCGTCGCAGCGCTGGAGCCGTGACAGAAACCATGGCTGCTGCATGTTGCATGCTTGCTGCATGCTTGAATGCATGCTGCATGGTTGCTTGAATGCTGCATGGTTGCTTGCATGCTGCATGCTTGCATGCTGTATGCTTGCTACATTGACACACTACGAGATTGTTTGGTTTTGTTTTAATTTAATAATCCAATTCTCATGTCGAAACTTTTATCGGATCTCACTGCTGTACTGCATCTGGTCTATATTTCTCAGTTGACCGATTTACATGCGTACGTATGTCAAACGGGAAATATGGTTCTCTTTAATGAAAGTTTTCTCCATCAAACAGATCGTCATCACAATCATCTTCAATCAAGAACTTTCCACCAAACAAACTTAGTTCTAAGCGTCAGTAATTGTTTTGTGATAATGCCTCATTTCCGTGCAGTGCGCCGCTTGTCTGCCGAGCTGGTAATCTGAACGCTTTGAGCGATACCATCGCCGACATAATGCGACCTTTGTGCTGTAAATAACAGCTAATGTCATTGCTTTGTCGTGATATAAACAAACTCGTTGTGGATTTTTGTTATAAGTAATCGCGTTGATTCTGGTTCAGCTATAAATGATTAAAGGAATTGTGTCCAGATGTTAGGGTTCAGCTGCCTCACATATTTTTTACCAACAACTACACCTTCTTAGGTAGCGCAACTCAATCAGTTTATCATTAATGGTAAAGGTCCATGGGCATTTTCCAAAGAACTCTGGGCGTAGGGCCGACAAAATTTATACTATCAAATAGTTAAATAAAATTTCAAATAGTTGCTTCTTATACCTGGACTTCAGTTCATTCTAAATGCTAATAAAATTGCTTTTTCAGATATTTTGCCAAAGATTGATTGATTGACTTATTCAGAGTACAACTAAACCTAGTTTAACATGGGGGTTCCAAAATATAGTAGTCCTTAGTCGATTGTGGGACCTCACCAGCCCAGGGCGGATTAATAACTGTTTGCTTAGTTTTAGCGAAATGTTTCGACAAGACAAACCAACTGTTGTAGTCAACTCTCCGACAAAATACAGAAAATAACAACATTTTCAATTGGCCGCAGCTCCGGTCTTCGGTGACTTATGTATTTGCTACAACTCTATGAACTGGACATCTCATTAAGAGCTATGATTTGAGATATATTTTAATTTTATTGGACTTACGCCCATATTGACCAGGACCCTTTGTGATTTTTGTGTTAGCAAATTCTTAGCTGACCATTTCGCGAAGATACAGTCATTTCTAAGTCATATGTGTCTTCAACAATAATGCTGCGATAAAGATTACAACAGATATTATTCCATTGCCTCGCGCGTTGAACAACTATTTTTATGTAATTTTTACGATCGTCGTTAACACCTTGTATGAACTCATTCTGAACCATTCGCCGAAATAATATTAAATTATAAATTTCGTACGTTGCTATAATTACACTGAGGACATGTTATTTTTAGCATGAACATTGACATCGTTTTCGTTGTCGATACGATAAAACAAGCACGACGTTCATACAATGATATAGACACCAGCACACCGTCACAGAGTGGACAGGTTCAGAAGGGTAACCGAAATAGAAGAGACGATTCGATATTAATATCATACGTAGAAAAGTAACAACTAACATGTTAACGTTTTTAAAAACATTCTTTATTTCATTAATGTTTCTCGATTATAGGTTGACCATGGGACCCGAATAAAAGATACTGGAATATCCAAAGTTAACACCAATAAGCACAGAAAGAGATTACTTTTCAGTTTGCTTCACATCAAAACGTATACATTAGCGTTATTGTGGTTAGTCTTCTGCGGTTTGTTATCCATTGGCACAACGCACAACGTATCAATTGGAATCAATTGTCGGGCATCTGCATTGCGATGCGATAAATCTGTTGGTGGCGGCAGGGTGCGGGCGGTATTGCCAGGCGAGATGGGGGGAATGTACGATCATACACACCGACGTGTGTGAATGATGCGCGGTGAAGAGTAGTGCGACTGCGGGAACTAGCCGGCCAGCTGCATCTGCCGGTGATGGTCAGTGCGTGTCCTAATGTCTGATGTTGAAACCATCACTTTTGCGAGTGTAAGTCCCATCTAGAAAATACCAATCTACTTGATACACATCCAGACTCCGGGCTGCTACTGAGAAATTCGTAAAGGAAAAAGCCCTATAATACTGTGCTCGACTATTACAGCGTCGATGAGTACCTAGCCGATAAGTGAGAACCGTAATATTTTTGTTCTAGTTTGTAAATGATAATTATGTTGACTTAATATTTAATTTAAACCTACTGTTTGCTTTTTCTTTTAAAATGTCACTTTGTTTTATTATTGTGTTACTCATAGATTATTAAATGACATAATTAATATCTACTACTACTTTCGACGACCCGAATGGCGCAGCGGTAGTGACGCTGCCTTACGTTCTTAGGGTCCCGGGTTCGAATCCCGGTTGGAGCAAATGTTTGTGTGATGAGCATGGACATTTGTTTCCGAGTCATGGATGTTTATATGTATAATAAGTATGTATTTACAAACAAAAAGTATATATGTAGTATATCAACTATCTGGTGTCCACGACACAAGCCTCGTTGCTTAGTGTGGCACTAGATGGCGCTGTGTGCTAATGTCCAGCGATATTTATTTATATTTATCTCTAGTATAATTATAAATTTTATGTCTGACATTTTATTTTTACAATTAGATGACAATCATATTATTACGGACCTTTTTATAACAATTTGTTTTTATTTTCTTTTTACTTATATTTGACATTCTATTATTATTATTGTTTATTCACAGAAAGTTAGATGATATGTTATTAATCTTTTTTACACAATTTAATTTTTGTACTGTTTTATTTTACAAAATTACTACACAATGTATATTGTTCTGAAATAAATGACTTATGACTTATGACTCGACCTGTTAGTCGCACTCAAGGCCTACATAAACACGGCGGCGACCTCTCGCTCCCGGCCTTGGTTCAATCCATGGTCCGGAGCGAGACGGAATGGGACGCCGTCACCTCCTTCTGCGAAGCAGTCATGCTAGCGAAGGAGGTGGCGGAACAGGACAGGGAGAGATCCTCACGTCCCGGCCGCCGCGGGAGACGCCCCGGGCGTCGGGGGCCACGTGGTGGCTTCCGGCCACCGTAGGCGCGGGCCTGTGGACGGGGAGCTATAGGCTAGCTCGCCGTCCGTACGTCTCATGACGACAGGCCGTGTCGACGGCGCGTTCGTGTTCCACGCGCGCCTCAAAGAGAGTCAGCAATAAGGAAGGGGTCCGCAAGGACCGAAGCCTGCCGGGGCTGCGGGACTATTCGAAAGAGATACCGTGGCCCCGGAACACAAAGGGCGAGGAAGGAACATAGATGGGTTTTAGTCAGTAAAAGTCTGACACTCCCTCCTGCTCCGCCCAGAGCGGGAGAAGTCATTTGATGATTTCCCATCCGAAAAAAAAAAAAAAAAGGCCTACATAAACAATTAGCTACTTAACTGGAGTTTTACGTTACTGGAGATTTATGTCAGTACAGTACCTTGTATGTACTTTTTTGGAGAAACATATTTTTTTTCATCGAAATAGCTAAATTAAGTAGCCTGCCATATAGCGGCAAAACATTGAGATAGCTAATTAGGACGCACAGTCGGCAAATCAGATTAATCATACTATCAGGACCTTTGTCATACTTTTTGGTTGACATTTCAAACTGTTTTTAGTCGCTCCTGTAAAAAGGGTGCTGCGCATTTACAAGGTCCTGCACTGACGCCGACGATGTTCCGTAATTTTCGTGTTAAATTGAATAAGAAGATGTGTGTTTTGCACGCATCAAACTGTTCAGTTAAACAATTTAATGCAAGTTCTGCATCTCGCACACAAACTTCCAGGAAGTCATAACACGGAGCCAACTTGGTGTGCCGTGGACAGAGGTGAGTGACAGACACACAGCCTGCACGGGTACACTGTGTCACAAATGTCACATGACGAGAGACATAGTCCACTACCAAAGATATTTCAGATATCTACTAAATAGAGATTGGCTACCAGAAGAAAACATGTCTGAGACAAAATATGTGACCGTTGACGTCATGAAGCAAAATGACAAAATTGACGATTTTTTTTTCAATAAAACTTTGCCCCCCTTTAGAATTTTTCCTGTTTTGTAGGTGCGTTTACAGACATTTGAACTCACATACACAAACAGCCAGACTCGGAACAACTACGTGTAGGCTATACAAATGTTTGTTAAAGCGTGAATTAAACCCGTGAAACGCGGCGCAGCAGCCAATCTCTCAACCACTGTTGCCAACACATTACAACAACAGTAGCGACTAGCGAGCAATGGCCAGTTAGCTCTTGGAAGCAGATTATGATGATGTTGGCGCTGTCCCGTTTAGTTTAAATGATTGTCTTTGTCCACGTCACAAGAAAGACGGCTGTTTTCTCATCAGTACCAGTACAGACACTGGGCCGAGTTCACGCGCACAACACAACTCCCAGTTCACGTCGTAACGTCTAAAGTGATATTGATTAAAAAAGTTTGAATGGACGGTCAGAAACTTTTTAAATTGTCGGCTGCATAAAATATTTATTTTGCTATTTTCCTTTCCGGTAAAAAAACGGCTAATTGTTTTTTTTTAATAAGCATAAGTTAACCGAGGCTCATTCGCAGGTATATCGGTATCTGTGCCGCTTTTAGCGGTTCGGTTCCGAGTTACAATTTATTTTACGCAACTTTTATTTGAACTCAATACAATCTCGGCAGTAACTCGTTTCTTGGAGCAGTTGTACAGTACATAGGTATCAGAAGGTTCACTCATTAGAGCGCCACTATAAGAAGACTGTGCCCATATCATGTGTTGTACCGTTTTTTTATTTATACACTTTTTACTGCCTAGCATTGTGGAACTCATTGCAAGAACCCAAATTCACAAATCCTGAGAGGAAACTTTACTTATAGTGTATAGCAAAATGGCCGTTCTTAATTTGTTATTATGTGTGAATTCACTCATTACCGGGGGGTAATGAGTGAATTCACACATAATAACAAATTAAAAACACACACATAATAAAAACAAAAACTATTACAACGGTGCAACCTCCCGATTGGTGGCGCTATTGTTAGTAAACTGCACCCACGCAAAGCCGGGGCGGGTCGCTAGTATTAAAATATTGCATTATATTTGGCGTATTGTGTTCGCATCGGTTTCATTAGAAGATTCATGTGTGCTCACGACTCAGTGTAGCCAATAGAAGAAATCACTACCATAGAAGAACGGAAGTAGTTGGTCATGGCATATTGTCATCTGCTGAATGTGCCTTCTAATCGTTCTCGTTGAGTGGCTCCTAGTTGTACTTCTCGCGAGGTTGGCATGGTCCATACGTTGCGATTGAATGTGGTTCTACTCTCTCACGTGTAGCTAACGATTGAATCCTATCATACATTCTTTATCTACCAACCGCTTGTCATTCTATATACCTACTCCTGAAAATGTAGCATTAATTGAAAAAATCCCTTGTTGCAATTAGCGTCCTTTTTGTAACAATTGTTCATTGTAGATATGAAATAAGGTAACGATGTAAACAGAACGATTAATTCTGTTGACTATTTATGCCAAGTGCAGTTAAATCGTAATTGTAAATTACAGCGTTGTCATTGTATTAACTTGAACAAGCGAGTAAATTAAGCGGTAAGCGGCGAGTGCAGCGCTGCAGTGGTCGAGCGCGCGAGCGAAGCGGAGACGCGCGGTATTTATCATAATCCCAGTATTTAAAGAGCCCGCCCCAAGAATGTAATAGAGCGGCTTGAAACCGCGCCTGCGGGCCAGTGCGGGGCTGTGGGGGCGCTGCGGGGGGAAGAACTTTTGAATACATTCGCCGCGCGCGCAATTACTGAGTTTTATGCAGCCCTGGTGCACGCGCGGTGCCAGGCTGGCACCGCGCGTGTGTACTGTCTGCATTGTACACACACTGGGATACACGCGGCGATATTACCTCACATTCTACTCTGCTTTAAATGCCTGTCATTCCTAAGGAGGGTGAACGAGAATAAATTAATCCCACCAAAAGCCTTTTCATGTAAAATGTTGCTAAGACGAGATCATATTACTCGCACTGTCAAAAAGTTAACAGATTTCATGTAGAGCCAAGCTTCTAACTCTACACGCCCTAACTATACAAGGTCTAACTTCACAAACTCTACACCTTAGTCAAAATATGTGGCTTGGCCATTTCGCTACATTCACATGGGTGTAAGGTGAAAATCTTAATTAAATATCTTAAATAAAATATAAGTATATGTTTTTTTATTAATTTACTTTTCTGTTATACAATAGTTCTTGTAGTAACGAAACGCCAAGCCACATAATTATTTTCTGAGAGATCTGATAACTTTTTGACAGTGCGAGTCATATGGTCTCGTCTTGACAACATTTTACATGAAAATGTTTTTGGTGGGATTTCATTTATTTTTGTAAGTTGCTTGTGACAATTTTTTTTTTAATTTTTGGGGTGTATTTCTTGCACATCAGAGGTGCCTTTTTGTATAGCCCACTCTCTATCTCTTCAGACCTCTAGCGTCAAAATTGCGTAAGTCTCATACAAACTTCCATCGCCTAATTTAAGGGGTTGAGGGATAAAAGTTACAGGTTTTTTTTTTTGTTGTATGTGTACTAATAGTAGCTTACAT
The DNA here is from genome assembly GCA_963853795.1 of Xestia rhomboidea. Classification (NCBI taxonomy): domain Eukaryota; kingdom Metazoa; phylum Arthropoda; class Insecta; order Lepidoptera; family Noctuidae; genus Xestia; species Xestia rhomboidea. The sequence continues at coordinate 399,708 of OY970775.1, forward strand.
ACCAAATTTCAGCTTACTAGGACATTAGAAAATACCCTAAGAATTTTGATGATCATCAATGAGTCAGGGACGAAATCAGGGTATTTTAGACATCAATAAAATCTAAAGTATAAGCGCTATGCAATTAAAACTTTATATGTTTAATATTTATTTATTTGCTCTCATGCACATCACACATTTTACAATATTACTGTCGGTTTTTGTACATGAACCCTGTCAGGGCACTGCAAAGCACAATGCTGGTTTGCTGTTGAGTTTTAAACATTAACAGTCTCGCACGCGCATCCCTCCGGTGAGGATGTATTTCTGACGAACGAAACTTGGAGTTTTTGTAAAGATGTCGAAAGTGGTTAAATGCGTTTCCTGTAACGTAGTTATAGATGAACTATTGTCGTATATACAAAACAAAATATCTGTGATCGATGAAGACACGTTAGTGCGGTTATGTACATCTACGTTTACAAGTGAAGATATCGAAAAATCGAAAACACTGCTGTATGAGTCGGTTCCTGTGGAGAAGGCAAAAATAAAGAGGAAAAACAAAGGCAAGGAACAACGGGATCTAGTGGACATAATTAATGTGTTTAAGTCAGTGGAGCCGGATCTATTCCCAATTTTCGTAGCAAGGGACTTGGAAAAACTACCTCCAATATTGTTTGACCATCTCGATTGCACAAAGCTTCTAAAGGATTTGCTTCGAGTTCAGAATGAAGTCAAAGAAATTAAGGAAATATATGTGACGCAGACACAATTGAAAGATTTTAAAACGGAGATTTTGTCATTACAAAATGACTCATTAATACCAGCATCTGTGTGTAAAGTGAACTTGAAACGGGGCGGATGGCATATGGACAGCGGTCCCATCGGATTATCCCACGTTAATAACTCATCAGTTATAGATGACTGCAATAATGGTATCGATAATTCCTCGTTACGAATACTAGAAAATAACGAACAATCATTTAGAAAAATAAAGGAGGTAGTCGCAGAAATTTCCAACCGTGGTACTCAGTCAGCTGTCTTGCCGCGGCGAGTGGCCGAGCGCAGCCCCTCCCCTCGCGTCGCAACCGCCGCCGCAGGCGCCCGCGCCGTCGTCACCGCTAACTCAAGTACTACGAGACAGAAGGCCGTGACGTCACCGCAGCGACGATCGGATTCAGTCGTGCATAAAGCAGCGACGCCGACCGCGCCTATTGTTCGTGAGCCGGTGCAAAACAATAATAATGATGGATGGGAGAAAGTTTCATATCGCAAAAAGCGTAGTATGAGCTACCGATACATGGGCACCGCCGGTACCGCCAGGGATAATGAAGGGAAATTCAAAGCTGCAATAAAAACAGTTCCAATCTTCATTACTAAAGTGCATAAAGAAACGACAGAGAAAGATATTGCTGATTATGTGTATCATAAAACGGGCGAGGTGGTCACGCTTGAAAGTGTATCGTTTAAATATCCCAAAGAACATAACGCATACAAATTCTTTGTTTCGGAAACTAAAATGGAGATGTTTCTTGATAGTAAACTATGGCCCGAGGGAATTATTTTTAGGAGATTCGTACATTTTAAAATGAGAAATTACACGAACGGTGCAAACAGCGGTACTGTGAACGGCGTAAAATAAATACAAATGTATAACCTAGTAAGCTACAATTGTAAGAGTATAAAACGCTCGGTGGAGAGTGTCAGGCAACTATGTAGCACGTCAGACATTATTGCTTTACAAGAAACATGGTTGCTGCCCCATGATATCTCGTTCCTGAGCGAAATCGACGCTAATTTCGGGTGCACCGGGACGTCGGCGGTTGACACCACGGCCGGCATGCTACGAGGACGCCCCTAAGGCGGAGTCGCACTGCTGTGGCGTAAAAGTGTCTTCGATAACGTTTCGGTAGTGCAGTGTGGTAACCCGCGAGTGTGTGCTGTTAAAGTATGCATGAAATCAAGGTCATTTCTAGTGTTCAGTGTTTACATGCCGACGGATAATAGTGCGAACTTAACGGATTTTACGGACTGCCTTAGCCTGGTGAGTGCTATTATCAATGATAACAATATCGAAACTGCATTTCTACTCGGAGACTTTAATTCGCATCCCAATGAACAATTTTATATCGAATTGGATTCTTTTTGTCGGGAATCTGAGTTACTATGTGCCGATGTTGAACTGTTAGGAGTAAACTCTGACACTTATACTTTTATAAGCGAAGCGAACGGCTCGAGACGTTGGCTAGATCACTGTGTTGCAACGAAAGCAGCCATGTCTACTATTATTAATGTTTATGTTAAATATGACGTACTTTGGTCCGACCACTTCCCTCTTTTAATACAATGCAACTTAAATGAAATAAAATCAAAAGTGTACAATTCAAATAAAAATAAAAATCTGTCATGTAATAAAATAAAATGGGGTGATAGAAAACCTAAGCAAATTGACATTTATACTAAATTTTGTAATGATAATTTAAAATATATTGACTTTCCTATTGAATTAAGTGCGTGTTGTGACTATGTTTGTAATAATTTGGACCACAGAACTATAATTGATGAAATGTATAATGACATTGTTAATATTTTATGCCAAGCAGCTTCTGAAAGTTGCGAAATAAATCTTGTGCGAAATAGGAAGCCAGTAATGGGGTGGAATAAGCACGTGAGTGATGCTCACAGGCAGGCCAGGCTAAAGTTTGAGCAGTGGGTGTTTTATGGAAGGCCGCGCGAGGGTCGCGTCTGGAGTGAAATGCAAACAAGTCGTAAAATTTTTAAGTCGCGCTTGCGATGGTGCCAAGACAATAGTGACCAAATTAAAATGGACATGTTGGCGTCGCATCATTCTAGGGGCGACTTCCGCAGTTTTTGGAAATCTACCGATAAACTCAATAGTAGGCCGGTCTGCCGGTGAGCGTCGGCGGTGCTACTGATCTCACAGGGATTGCCGAACTGGCAGCTAGGCAGCACTTCGCTGTGTCGTCACCGTTGGGACCGTCACAGTTTACAGGCAGTGCTGGTTGTAATGGTCAGGAGTACAGTGTCCGATTTACGGCAAAGGAGGTTAGACATGTCATTATGTCTATGTCGAGGGGCAAGTCTCCAGGCCACGATGATTTAAGTATTGAACACCTTAAGCATGCTGGTCATCATCTGTCCAGAGTCTTAGCGATGTTCTACTCCTTGTGTTTAGGGCATTCATATCTGCCTGAGCGGATGATGAAAACTGTGGTGGTGCCAATTATAAAGAATAAAACCGGTGATGTCAGCGATAAAAATAACTATAGGCCCATTTCGCTGGCCACTGTTATTTCGAAAGTGCTTGACAGTTTGCTTAACACTCAGCTGGATAAATACTTGAATCTTCATGATAACCAGTTTGGTTTCAAAGCTGGTCACTCTACAGAAACAGCTATATTGTGTTTAAAGCAGACTGTCAAGTACTACACTGATAGAAGTACACCTGTCTTTGCTTGCTTCCTCGACCTGTCGAAGGCATTTGACTTGGTTTGCTATGATCTGCTGTGGCAAAAGCTGCAGCAAGCGTCAGTGCCAGACGAACTGATCCGTGTCTTCCAGTATTGGTACAACAATCAGGTCAATGTTGTTCGATGGTCGGGGGCTTACTCAGCTCCATACAGGCTGGAGTGCGGCGTGAGGCAAGGGGGGCTAACCTCACCAAAGCTCTTCAACCTGTATGTTAATGCACTGATAGAGGGGCTCAGCAGCACGCATGTCGGTTGCCATATTGGAGGTGTGTGCCTAAACAATATCAGTTACGCAGACGACATGGTGCTGCTGAGCGCCTCTGTCTGTGGTGTGTCGAGACTGATTCGCATCTGTGAAAAGTATGCTGAGGAACATGGTTTGTTGTACAATTCGAAAAAGAGCGAGTGCATGGTCTTTCGGGCCAAGAGGAAGTGTCCAGATTACTCGCCGGCAATTAAGCTCAACGGATGCCCACTTAATAGAGTAAATACTTTTAAATATCTTGGACATTTATTAACCTCTGACCTGGAAGACGATGCAGACATTGAAAGGGAACGTAGGGCGCTGTCTGTTCGTGCGAATATTATAACCCGCAGATTTGCTCGGTGCTCGAGGGGCGTCAAAATAGCCCTATTTAGGGCATTTTGTACGTCCTTTTATACCGGCAGTCTGTGGATGGATTACACGCAGAAACAGTACAGCGCTCTACGTGTCCAATACAATAACGCGTTCAGGGTACTCTTGGGGCTGCCCCGCTTCTGTAGCGCATCGGGGATGTTTGCCGAGGCGCGTGTGGATTGTTTCTACGCAGTCATGCGCAAGCGGTGCACATCCCTGGTGCGCAGGGTGCGGGCCAGCCGCAACAGTATCCTGAGGACTTTTGCTGAACGTTTCGACTGTCAGTACGTGAACCATTGCTGCATGGTTCACGTACGGACTAATGGTAATATATTGTTCTGATTTGATTTTAAATTTGATTTAATTTTATAATAATTTAAATTGTGGATTTTAATTTGGTTTTATTTTAATTTAATTTTGTTAGAGTTTTTAATTGTGATTTTAATTGTAATTGTGATTTTGATTTTAATTGTGATTTTAATTTTAATTGTGATTTTGATTTTAATTGTGATTTTAATTGTAATTGTGATTCTCGTTTTAATTGTGATTTTCATTGTAATTTTAATTGTGATTTTTATCTTAATTTTAATTGTGATTTTCATTTTAATTTTGTCGCTGATTTTATAATTTTGTTTAATTGTACCATTGTTTAATTGTATGATCCAAAGTTGATTGAAGTAAAATAAATAATAATAATAATTAAATTAAATTAGTAATATAATAAATTGAATCAGAATTTACCAATAGCACAATAGATTACATTTCCTTTAAAAATACCCATGTCTAAGTTCGTTATGATGTCCAGTTAGCAGTAATAAGCACTATACAATAATACACATAAGGTCATTTATAGATCAGATTGAATAGAATAAAATAATAGGTAATAATTACAATCATGTCATGTCAATATCGTAAGTGATTAAATTGAATTATGGAGTGTCATTTTACAATACAAAATAAAATAATTTATAAAATAAAAATGTCACTGAAATAAACAATATTGATGTCTTGGTCACACCGGATCTTACAGAAAGAGAGAAAGTTATATTCGTAAATTGTGTAGGTAGTAGGTATAAGTCTGCTGTTGGCAACATATCCCGAGAATTTAATTTATCTGTTATAATCCAAATTCGCTTGGCTCGTCTTGGCGGGGGCACTACCGTGCCTTCAGATTTAGTTGAAAATTACGTTAAAGTATCAATTAGATATGGTGGTTTTAATTAAACTTATGTTTCACAGAGTTCATAGTCTTCAGATCTTACTTACTTAATTTGACATTTCAATTAGATACTACTAGTTAAGTGATCATTGGCAACGTGCAACTATTGGCAAACATTGTTAAACCGCAAGTAGATCTCATACTTTACGATTATTACGACACGTTTTACCATAAGATTCACTAGTAGCATTTTATGCCGTACTAGATGACCATCTAAGAGACGGTGAAAGTAAACTGGCAAACTTGGAACTCAGCTTAGACGCTGCGTGAATGTTACACTGTTACAAATGGACGAAGTTGGCTTTAGAACGCTCCTCTTAACGGAATCTTCTAAACATTTTAGAACCGTAGAGTAGAGTAGCGTAGAGTACGTACTCCTTTTTCCGCACTTAGACTCTTATTCGGTCCGTTGTGCGTAGGTGTCCTGGCTAAGTTAGCCAGCCTAGCTCTTTGCTCTAGCCAGATGATCTTTGGAGACAACCCTCATGTTTTTCCCAAGATTTTTTTGCATTGCTACAGTGCGATTGTGCTTTTGTTAAGTTTGTAGTCATGATGCCTATTCCAGAGCAATTTGCTATCAAGAATCACTCCTAAGTACTTGACTTCTTCTTTAAGTGTTAGTTCTGTGTTGAATAGTTTGGGAAGTTTGTGTAGTCCAAGGACTCTTTTGTTTGTAAACATTATTAGTTCTGTTTTGGTGGGGTTAACCGATAGTACGTGTTTTGTACACCAATTCTCGATTATTTTGAAGGCTTTCCTCATGACGTCACATAAGACGCCTTCAAATTTCCCCGTGATTAGAATTGCTATGTCATCTGCATAACCCACCGAGTACAGACTGTTAGCGTTGAGCTCTGTAATGAGCTCATTTACTACTAGGTTCCACAGTACTGGTGACAGTACCCCACCATGTGGGCAGCCCCTACTCACGATACCTCGTGTGGTGGTGTTCACAGTAAATTGAATAGCGCGATATTTTAACATATTGTGAATCCACTGTATAAGCGTTGGCGCCACACCGTGCACGACTAGTGCCTGGCTGATGCTGGCGAAGTTCGTTTTGTCAAAAGCACCCTCTATGTCTATGAAGGCGCCCAGTGTTGGGTTTTTGGTTTTTAGAGCGTTTCCTATGCGTGTGACCACGCAGTGGAGTGCGGACTCAGTTGACTTACCTTCGCAGTAGGCGAGTTGGTTAGGGTGTGTTACAACACACTGCCTTAGCCGATCACAGCGCGCCACTCCAGCAGGCCAATCGCAATCAAACCAAGCCACCGCCTTAACTGCCGGACGTCGCCGGTGGGGGGAAAGCTATATAATGCCCTGCAAAATCATTTTCGCTCTCCTGTCGCTGCGATTATACATTTAAGCTGAAACTCTGTTCAAATTGTGTCGAAGTAATTAAATAAGTGTGATTATACAGTCTGCCTTTCTGATCATTGCCCTTCTGTTTCAGGTGTAAAGGTTTAAGTAGTGAAATTTGATTCCTAATCCTTCTGTCTCCCAGCCTTTCTAATGTCTTCAAGAAAAACAAGGTGATGCTGATGAGTCCGAAGGACTTGGGTTGAGTATAATCGCTCCTACCTGGTTTTGGAATAAAGATTATTTTTACTTCGTGCCATTTCAAGGGGATGTAGCGGTGGGCCAGACAGGCACGGAATATCTTGACAAGGTATTCACCATTTATTTATAGTCACCACTCCATCTAAGCAGAGCCGGAAAAATACCACCCAACCCTGCTGCCTGGTGAGAAGTAATTCGCTAGTCTCCGCATCGTTAATTAATTAATCAATTTATTTTATTTATTACAAAATCCACAGCTCTTTACAATCTTAACCTAAACTATTTTAACTAAACCTACAGCCAATTAAGGATTTACAATTTAACATCTATACATAGCTAAGAATACAGCGTGTGAGAGTGTGTGTGCCTGAGGAGTTAAAGTGGGTGTGTAAGTATGTTTTAACGGTGTTCGTGTGTGTGGTGATTGTCTGTAGGTATACCTACAGAAAACGACAAATAAGTAGGGTTGTACAGAAGATATATCTTCTGTACAACCCTACTTATTTATTTTATATCGTTTAGATGTGTTTGTCAATTCATCACATACTGACGTTATTAATTGTTTCCTAAACATACCTTTTTTAGTATTAAATATATCGAGATGAGAGAATCTTTTGTTATAATTACTTAGCGTCCCAACAATGACTGAGTTTTGAGCGTAGTTTGTACCACTGTGTGGTACTTCGAATAACTGCGTGTGCCTAGTCCGTCGAGACGGAGCACTTAACCTTGTAACTAAATTATTTAAAACAGTACTGTCAATATCCCCACTACAAATATTATAAAGAAATAGCATGTCCAGAATCATACGTCTATTCTCGAGTGGCAGCATATTATGATGTTTACATGATAGCAGATAATCTGCAGATCTAAAACCACTGCGATAGTTAATATATTTAACAAATTTAGATTGTATTCATTCTATCTGCTGTATATAAACCAAGTAGTGCGGATTCCAGATATTACTGCAGTATTCTAAAATACTGCGTATGTACGCAAAATAAAGTACCTTGAAGCAATTTATATCAGTAAATAATTTACATGTACCTACGCATAATAAATCCCAGGATTTTATGGACACATGCTCTGAACACAGAAGTTTCGAGTCAAGGACGACACCAAGATCCCTAATAACATTGCAACGCACATCATTGCCACCACTAAGATTGTAGCTATAGTTAATGAAATTCCGCTTCCTAGTACAGGTTGACATTTGCTTACGTTCAAATTGATTCTATTGATAATATAGTAATTAGATAATCTAAGTCGTTTTGTAGCTTCCTACAGTCAGACGTATTTCTTATAGTCATAAAAATCTTGGTGTCGTCGGCGTACATCAGGAACCCTGCGATAAGATCATGTGCTCCTATGTCGTAAAGGTAGGCAGAGTTTAAAAGAGGTGCCAAAATTGAGCCGATTGGTACCAGATGGTATGGTTACGCAGTTAGACCTTGCGCCGCCCAATGTAACAATTTGAGACCGATTCCTAAGGTATGACTCGAACCATCTGAGCAAGTTACCGCGAATTCCAAGCTCTTGCTTACGGCTTACGCAGAAGGATGTCGTGATCCACGCGGTCGTCAACCTGCCCACCACCATCCATATCACGAACCACACTCTCGAGAAATACTGCTAAATTGGTATTAGTAGACCGTCCCTTAATAAACCCATGTTGTTGTTGCGGAATTAATTTAGATATGGTAGGATAGATAAAGTTGTGTACTACTTTCTCCATTACTTTTCCCATAACATTCAGATTTGATATCGGGCGATAATTTTCAATGGCGTTTCTGCAGTTTTTTTTATGAATGAGCACAATGTGCGCAGTTTTCCAAATAGTTGGATAGCATCCTTCACGAAAACATCTATTGAAAATATAAGCCATCGGTAAGAATAGAGGTGGTATAGTATCACTTCGTGGTCCCTTAGACGTATCCAGATTCTCCAGGATCAAGATACTCAGATCGTCAATGGTCAGGCTGTGCAGTGTGTCGCCGTTTCACAGTCAGTCGAGAAAGGAGTGTAAGTCCCGAGCCTGCTGCTAAAGTTTTTATAGATTTTTAATAGGTTTTACGGCCAGTTCTGTTTGTTCTGTTCTGTAGTGGTGTGTGTTCATGGCTCTGTTGAAAAGCCTTCGCAACCTATTTCGGTGTCTTTCTAGTTCTGGACCCCACCAGGACTGCATTTCCCCCTGTCTTGGTACAGTGAGTGGGCAAGACTGCTCAAAGCTAGTTAGGAGGATTGATTTGAGGTTGTTTACGTGTTCATCTCAGTTGATTAAAGGTATTTCAGCTGGAAGGGAGGGTAAATTACCAAACTCTGCCTTGACTAGCCTTATGAACTTGGTTTGGTCTGTGTTTCGAGGAATCCGTCTCGGTTAGTCATTTGACAAATTAAATCATTTAATTTGTCAAATGTGTTTTCAGAACCAACTAGAATTACTACAAATACTGCTACATGTATTGATAATGTTTTTTGTTGCTGTGAGTACATAAATAAATTCATCGTAAATTACCTTCCTTCTGATCACAGTGGTCAGACCGTTGCTTTCGCGTCCAATATACAATTACAAAGAATTCAGATTCAATCTAGACAAATAACACCCAGCAATTTAGACAAGTTTAATCATAATTTAATTAGCAAGCTAGGTATACCGGGCCATATTATAAACGATGTAAATGAATTTTATGAAGAATTCTTTTCGGTAGTGCACACCGAGTTTAATAATACTTTAAAAAAGAAATTTAAAACTATTGGCCCAAAGTTTATTTTCAGTGACTGGGCAACACCGGGTATTAGGAAAAGTAGGGAACGATTGTTTGAGCTGTACGGCCTTAAGCCTTACATCAACACAGAATCTTTTATTAAATATGTTGCTACTTATTCGAAAATTTTTAAAAACACTTGCAAGGTAGCCAAATCCTTATTCATTAGCAACAAGATTAAATCAGCCGATAATAAAATAAAGACGGTTTGGAAAATTATCAACAGTGAAACAAATAGAAATAAAAAACTAAATAATGATTTCACACTAGAGACATCACGTGGCCTTGTGAGCTCCAACAATGAAGTTGCTCAAGAATTTGTAAATTTCTTTACCAGTATCCCACTTAAAACTACAGAAACCTTAAAATCCTCACCCTTGCTCTCTATTGATTTATTGAAAGCGAACGTTTCAGCCTGTCCAAATGAGTTTGAATTTCAGCATATAAACCCCACAATAGTCATAAAAGCTTTTAAGCAAATCAAGATCAAATTAACGGAAGATCTATGGGGTATGTCTATCAAAGCTTGTACCTCAATTATTGAGACTGTAGCGCCGTATTTAGCCTTAATATTTAATTTGTGCGTGGATCAAGGGGTCTTCCCGGATCTAATGAAATTCAGTAAGGTAATACCGCTTTTTAAATCTGGGGATAGTAAAGACACCAATAACTATAGGCCCGTATCCGTGTTGCCGGTTTTCAGCAAGGTGTTTGAAAAGATAATGCTCAATCAAATGCTTAACCATTTTAACACCAATAAAATATTGCACGAGCAACAGTATGGTTTCACCAAAGGACGTTGTACAACTGACGCCGGTGTCACTTTATTCAAACACATATTTACTGCGTGGGAAGAGGCACAAGATGCCATAGGAATCTTCTGTGACCTTTCGAAGGCATTTGATTGCGTAAATCACGAAACCCTGATCTTGAAACTTGAGCATTACGGTTTAGGTAAACTTGCGCTTAGTTTAGTAAAATCGTATTTGAATGATAGACAGCAGCAGGTACAAATAAATGGTGTCAATTCAATGGGTTTAAAAGTTAAAATGGGTGTACCACAAGGTTCGATATTGGGTCCCTTCCTCTTTTTAGTATATATTAATGACCTACCTCGTTTATTTAACAACCATCCGCATATGGTGTTGTTTGCTGACGATACTTCTTTAATATTTAGGATAAACAGACGTGCGACTGATCTTGACGACGTAAATAACGCCCTACTGCAGGTCCATAATTGGTTTACCGCTAATAATTTAGTACTAAATGGGAAAAAAACTAAGTGCATTAGATTTGCTCTACCAAATGTCAAAAGTAATGATTGTGACATAATATTGAATCAAGAGAAACTAGAATTTGTCGATAAAACGGTTTTCTTGGGAATCACGCTCGACTCAAGGTTACAATGGGGTCCTCATTTAACATCTCTTGCAGGACGGCTGAGTTCAGCTGCATATGCTGTTAGAAAAATCCGTCAATTTACTGATATTGATACCGCGAGGCTAGTCTATTTTAGTTATTTTCATAGTATTATGTCATACGGTATTTTACTATGGGGACGGGCTGCAGACATCGAGTCTATATTTATTCTGCAGAAAAGAGCCATCAGAGCCATATATGAATTACGTAGACGCGATTCTCTAAGAGAACTGTTTAAGGAAATTAATATCATGACAGTACCTTGTCAATACATCTATGAAAACATCATGTACGTTAGGAAAAATCTGCATTTATTCAGTAAAAGAGGTGACAGACACCATTATAACACTAGAAATAGGGACCAACTAGTTCAGCCAGGTTTCAGGCTTGCTAAAGTAGATTCATCTTTCATGGGGTACTGTTTGAAATGTTACAATAAAATACCTCCCCACATTCTTCAACTGAATAAGACGAAATTTAAATCTTGTATAAAACGCACACTATGTAGGCAAGCATATTATAAGTTGGGGGATTACATTGATGATAAAAATGCTTGGCTAAATGCTGGTCCTGCTCCACAACCATAGTTGCAAACTAATTGATTGTACTGGTCGGGCATTATTTGAGTCTATCGACACGCAAAGAAGAAGAAGAATTGATTCCCATGTTAATGTATTGTGGAAGCTGCAGAAGATTGTAAAAATATACCTACTTGCATTGTATAGATTCCAGTTTTTAGTATTATATAATTGCATAGCACATGTGTGAGTACTTTGTACTGTTCAGCCGCCACTTACATTTAGTTATCTTTCATTGACTTGAATATGCCTTGGTGGCTATGAGAGGATGTCATGCTCACTCAAATGTCTCGCTGATGGTGGCGGGTGTGTCGGGTCACTTAGTTCCCTTAAATATGGTCGAGTTGAATGGTGCCGATACATGCGTCATGTTCGTGAACGGGCGCTATCAGTTGGGACTGGCCATCTCTTGGCTGCCACGGTTCGTTCATTTTAATTACTTTTATTTTATTTTTTTTAATTTTTGATTTATCATTTTACTCTGGACGCTCTTAATGTGCACGTCTTTTTACATCGTTCTCACATATACGTATAATCTCAACATGAATGATGTAACCAAGATTTTGTAACAATATTTTGATTTAAAAGAGTGTCCATGGAGTTTCTTGCCCGTTCTTCTCCATAGAGATCTACGTTAGGGAATGGGCAACTACAGTACTTTCTCAAGTTATTATGCCTTGTGACTGTGACTGTAGCTTTGCTTTTTTTTGTATTTTCGACATTCAAAAGTGCCGTAATGGTCTAATTGAAATAAATGATTTGAGTTTGAGTTTGAGTTTGAGTTGTGGCTTTGGTAGGTTGAAATTGTTGGTGTATCGAATCCATCTGTGATCCAAACATGATAGTTCGCTGGACACATGCCAGTACTGGATGGAATTGGAGATACCTATAGTTGATAGAGTTAGGTCTATAATTACTGTTTGTGATCGTGCGTTAATCAAGAACAAGATCATTGCTAAGAATAAAGTCGAGCATTGCCTCACCTCGGTTGTTGCTTTTGAAATTTTATCCTAACTAAACTGTATCCTCAAGAATGATCAAAACCCGTCAAACGCGTACCTACTGCCACCAATATTGGGACAGGAACTCCTTAAGTGCGATATCATGATATAAGGGCGGCGTGCGGCGTCCAGTGCTGGCCGGAGTTAAGCCCGCCGTAATACCTGGATCTCGGCGTAATCACCGCGCTTGGCATACGCAGTGATGTTATTAGTTCGCAGGTAGGTGCTCTCCAGTAATCCCTTAGTCGCTACGATGCTCCGTGAGCAATTGATCGGGATGACCTGATTCCTCAAAGAAAGGAACTCACAGGTAGATAAGAGGGAGACAGATAGAGAAGGATCTCCTCCTCCCAGGTTGAGCGTTTCTAAAAGCAGTATATTTGCCATCAATTATAGTATAATACTCCTCGTCCCACCTTCATCACGTTATTCATTCACAACGGTTGAAAAGAAAAAAGGACATTTCACACTGAACTCCCTGTTACAAAGCTTAGTTCTACGTAACGCGCGCGAACATTCGAAGGTCAAGTAGTCATGTAACGAAAATTTATTCTCCGAGTGAAAAACTACATTTTCTACTTAAATGGGCTGCGGGAAGCCCTCGTCCGAAACTAGGGAAAAGGTAAAACAAAAACCTGCGACAAGTTTTCAACTATCCTCCGTGTTTAGGTATTGCTATTGAGTTAGTAGTTTATTCCGGGCTGTGTTGACTTTAGCGTTCACGCAGTGATCACAATGAAGGCATAGAAATGAGAAATAAACGATCTTCTTGGAACAGGTAGGAAAGAGCCGATAAGTAAATCCGTTGTAATCATTTTCCTCATCGGCGATTGTATCAGGCTTTGATAAAATGAGCATAGGATTACTCTTAATATTATGAATATTCTTTGTTTTTGACGTCGCTATAATGACATGTGTTACCAATCTGCCAAGGCAAACGATTTAAGCATTTATTTTTTCAACTTTACGTCATAAAACATAATGCCAAATTGTACGAATAATAAGAAGTATAACATGCCTTGCAACATTTGTACAAAGTCCCGCTATCATTGCATGCATTCATCACTTGTAAAGAGCAAGTTCAGATAACGGTCGTATAATATGACACAGTTACAATGTGTCCTTGCCAACGTTCCATATAAACCGCTCGACGGCGCGGGCTCCGCTTCGCCCCACACTCATAGCACAGCACTGATCGCGACGCGACTGTCATGACGAGTAGTAGACTACTCGCAGATCACTGTTTCGTTATTCCAAGCACGCGCGCCAAAAACTGAATCGCTCTTGACAGCTGTCAAAAATTAGAGCGGGAGGCACAGGTTTCGATTCCCGCCGAAGTAGTGCTGCACCATCCACATCGTATGACCGTCTTTTGCTATCAGTTCGGCCATCCTGCAGTCCTTCGGTCCCCGAATGAGATTGTTCTCAGCTTGGTACACCAGCACAACCGCATGCTCGCTGGAGGGTTCCACCGGCGATCTTCACCATTTTAGGCAAGTGGTTTTAACGCTGTAAGGCCTCGAAGGCAAGCGTAAAAACAAAGGTTATAAGGCCCCGAAGGCAAAGACTGAATAGACGATAGGAAGGCCCCTTGGGCAAGTTTAAGGTATTATGATTACAGTTTAGGCCCCGTAGGCAAACATCTGGTGGTTAACATATATGTGCTGTAAGGCTCCGAAAGCAAGCACGTCAGTAAACACTGTGTAGGCTCCGTAGGAAAGCGTGATGATCGAGAAACTTGTGCTTTATGGCTCCGTGAGCAAACACTTGGCTGAACGCTTTGTAGGCCCCGTAGGCAAGCAAGCGTGATGATAGATAAAAGAAAATGGATAGCATGGTGATTGATAGAAGAGCAACTCACGACTGCTCTGTCAGATCCTCATCAGACGAGGAGTCTCGGCGTCTATTATGCCATATTTTAATTTTATCACGCTGGCGTGATATATCTATTATGCCGTTACCTACCAAAGCCGTTGTTTTGAATAACATGAAAAAACTGCGGTAAAAATTGTAACAGATATAACTTTTCAATGACAACGTCTATTTGAGACTTGAAGGTACCAAAACATAGATCAAGTTAAATACTTTCGAATAACTTCCCTGTCTTAGCGTAAATATAATTGAATTTCATGATAAAACGTTTTTTGCGTTTTAGTTTATCATCGTTGTCGCCGAAATATTATGGGTCATCGACTAAAATGCCGCTACGTATCGCGTAACGGCATTTTAGTGTATCTATTTCATAGCAAAATATGGTCTGTTAAAAAAAATCTTTTAAATGAGTAACTAAAACGTCGTTTTAGCACATAACGTCGATTTAGCTTAACATTATGTAATATGGAGCTGACTCGTGTTAGACTTTAGTGCGTTTAATGGTACTTTACTGCTTTTTTTTAAGTCTGGTAACATGTTAATGCATTTAAATCTAAGGGAAAAACTTGAATCGTTGTTAAGCTTAAACGCGGTTAAACTAAAAACCTTATAGTTTAACGGCATTATAGCGCAGCAGTATCAAAAAATGGTGAATAATATTGTACAAAATGAAGTTAAAGTTATTAAAAATGAAGCTAATTTCTTAATAAAATTCATTAATTTATCAATCAATAGTCAATATTTCTTTGATGTAAATTGAGTAATAAGTAAGTTGTTAAGTGAGTTGATAAAAATGCTTGGCTAAATGCTGGTCCTGCTCCACAACCATAGGGGCAAACTAATTGATTTTACTGGTCGGGCATTATTTGAGTCTATCGACACGCAAAGAAGAAGAATTGATTCCCATGTTAATGTATTGTGGAAGCTGCAGAAGATTGTAAAAATATACCTACTTGCATTGTATAGATTCCGGTTTTTAGTATTATATAATTTCATAGCACATGTGTGAGTACTTTGTACTGTTCAGCCACCACTTACATTTAGTTATCATTCATTGACTTGAATATGCCTTGGTGGCTGAGAGAATGTCATGCTCACTCAAATGTCTCGCTGATGGTGGCGGGTGTGTCGGGTCATTTGGTTCCCTTAAATATGGTCGAGTTGAATGGCGCCGATACATGCGTCATGTTCGTGAACGGGCGCTGTCAGTTGGGACTGGTCATCCCTTAGCTGCCACGGTTCGTTCATTTTAATTACTTTATTTTTTAATTTATTATTTTACTCTGGACGCTCTTAATCTGCACGTCTTTCTACATCGTTCTCACACATATGTATAATCTCAACATGAATGATGTAACCAAGATTTTGTAACAATATTTTGATTTAAAAGAGTGTCCATGGAGTTTCTTGCCCGTTCTTCTCCATAGAGATCTACGTTAGGGAATGGGCAACTACAGTACTTTCTCAAGTTATTATGCCTTGTGACTGTGACTGTAGCTTTGCTTTTTTGTATTTTCGACATTCAAAAGTGCCGTAATGGTCTAATTGAAATAAATGATTTGAGTTTGAGTTTTGAGTTTGAGTAGGTATATTTTTGCGTTAACTTATAACTTTGACAAAACTTCACTTAAAACTAGATTTCTTAGGATCTTTTAGTTCTTTACAAAATAATACAAAATTTAATATCACATCAGTTATTTATCAATATTAATTAGGCTACTTGTATAAATTTGTTATAAATTACTATAAAATGCAAACAATAATAACAAATTAAAACAAATAATAAAAAAAAATATATATATATAATAACAATATATAAATATATATATATATATATATTTATATATATTATTTTATATATTATATTATAATATATATAATTAATTAGTAATATACAACAAATTTTAATAAATCAGTCGAGAATGAGCTTCAAAGTATGCGGGCATCCAATAGCCTTTTTAAAGGGAACTTTTGCTACTAACACGACTTTTGGCCGTTCGCAGTCCGTTCGGAGTTATTGAGCTAAAAATTAAAAAACTAAAAAAAAACTAACTAAAAACTAAAAAGAGTAACTAGTTGGACAACGAAGTTAATCTTAACTTCGTTGTCCAACTAGTTACTCTTACCTCTCTAGAAAATCTTGTCTTAGCAACCAATTACAGTTTTCTGGGTTACCACATATAATAACATAATTATTTATTTATTTGGATCTCCAACAAAAGATACACAGAAACATTAGAAGTCACAGTTATACAAAAGTTCTTATAAGTGTGTTCCTTCAATTACAGGAGACCACAGCATGCACATAAAACTAGGTGTTAACACAAAAAATAACAAAATAATAAAAAGCATTTGGTGACAAGAAATCATACGTATTACAAATAAAATTGAATTAAAATTAAAATTGTAACAAAATTAAAATTGTTCTAAAATTAAAATTAAATTGAATTTAAAATTGTATTAAAATTATAATTGTACTAAAATTAAAATTGTCTCACATAAAAATTATAATTATTTTTCTACATTTATTGCAGTGGTCATTATTTTTTTGTATTTGGAGATGGGGAAGGTTATGTCCATGTCAGATTGCTTTGAAAATTCATTATATTGCCTACAGAGTCTCGGGACAGCGGCGAAATGTCCTAAATTAGTTTTGGAACCTGGGACGTAAAATAAATTGTAGCTGATTTTTCGCGGCAGGCGAGATGGCGCGTTCATTTGTAATTTGCCTAGTAATTCGCTACAGTCTATGGCTCCATTGAATATTTTATGGAGTAGAATCAGGTCTGCCGTTTTTCGCCTGTCAGCAAGTGATACCATGTTATAGTGCCCTAGTCTGTCTTTGTAGCTGGTTACCTTTTTAGCTAACCGTTCTTTGTAACACATATGATACAGGATTATAATCCATTGCATAGAACTTTTTAAGAAGAACCTTTGCCATTAACACAATTTTTGCGAATTCGTTGTCCGTTAGGTGTTATTGACCTAAATAGGTGACTATTTGGACACCGAAATTAAAATTTTATTTACAACCAATTACGCTTTTATGGGCAACTAATAGCCATAAGATATACACTATAGGATAGAGATTTGCAAAGGGAACTTTTGCTACTAGCACCACTTTTGCTAATTCGTAGTATGTTCGGAATTATCGACCTAAATGTGTGTATAATTGGGCACTGAGATTAAGAGTTTCTGAGTAACCAATAACAATAAGATGTACACCATTGAAGAAAGCTTTTCTATGAGGAATTTTGCCGCTAACATAACTTTTGCTAATTCGCAGTCTGTTTGGAGCAGTGGACCTAAATAAGTCACTAGTTGGAAACCGAAGTTTAGAGTTTATTTACAAACAATTAAGACTTTACGGGCAAGTAATAGTCAAAAAATATACACTATTGGATAGAGCTTTTCAAAAAAAACTTTGCTATTAGCACCACTTTTGCTGTTCGGAATTATTGGCCTAAATGTGTGTCTTTTTGGTCACCGAAGTTACGATTTTCTAGGTAACTAATGGCAATAAGAAATACACCCTTCGAAAGAGTTTTCAATGAGAACTTTTGCTCCTATACGTCTACAACTTTTGCTAATTCGTAGTCTGATCGGTTTTATTGATCTAACTAGGTAGTTGATTGGGCGACTCTGAATCGAGAAAAGTTTTCAAAGCAAGAAATATTCTTCTTGAGGAGATTAATCCATTACTACATATCTTAAGGGGCTGACAACACCTAATTGATATTATTGAAGCAGTTTTACAAAACTATTATTTAACTATTAACTTTCACATCAAAATAGTATACGTTAATATTCATCATATTTCAAAGACCGTGGACGGATTCGATACATAATTGGACGAAATCGGCTCGTTGGAAAATAATTGTAAAGAGTGGTCTTAAAATCTACATTAAACGGTTCTATGTCTTTATGTTTTGACGTATGTGTCTGCAATTAAAAACATGAAGTCAACATATTCATACCTAAACCGCTAACGAGTTTAGTTTTTTTTTATTTCACAAATAATCTACACTTTTTTTATTTAGATATTTATTCATTATTTTCTTCTAAAACGTGGCCGCTCAGTAACTCTCTCGCTCTCGTTTACTCCGATACAAATAGACAGTGTGCGTGCATTTTGGTGTTGACATCCCCTTAACGCTATTGGGCGTTGGGGTAGAACTAACGATCTGTCCAACCCACTGTCTGAAAAGGCATGTAAGATGTCAATTTAAAAAAAAAAAGTTTATCAGGCTTATAATAAATTATGTTTTAAACGTATAATATCAATGAAAGTTTATAAATTGAAGAAATGTCAGTATTTAATTTAACTTAATTTCTATATTTAGAACTCTGTAGCCCTTCTCTGATTCGGAATCGAGAGAAGTCGCCATAATAAGAAAGGTTGCTATATAAATAATATCTTAACGTTATCGGACGCAACAGCAATTTTGCCAAATCTCCTTTACATACAGACCGCTTTAATGAAACCTGATATAATAAACAATCAAAACTAAGTTGAATCTTCTCCTTGAACTTTAAACTTCATCATTTAGAAAACAATCACCCTAAAACAATCAAAAAATATTTGCCCCGCGTGAGATCAGTTAACGGCTTTGTTGTTGAGATTACATCATTTTAGTCTAATAATGACGGACAATTAATTTGTATTTAGTTTTGGAAATGCCGCCACTGGCTTATAACATACGTTTAGTCAAAATATAAGGATGTCAAATATTAACCTATAACGCCGTTAAACGTCGTTAATCACATGTAAGTCTAGCATTTTCAATTAACGACGTTATAGCTTAACACAAGTAAACTTCTTTATTAAAAAGAGAATAACAGAGACTGTTAACGGCAATCTAGAGAAGCAACCATATGAAAAAAATGTAATAAAAATATGAGATAATAAACCTTAGCGGCTGTATAGACTCACAAAGTTACTTAATGACATTTTTGCTTATTTCACACGAGAAAAATATGCACTTAACGGCATTCTAAAAATCATTATTTCCAAAACTATTCAAGGTATTGAAAATTCGAAAGCAGATCGATAGATTTTTGTTCTCATTAATATGGCATCAAAAATTAAAAATCGACCAGATGTCGGATAACGGCATTTTAGTTATACCACGGCAGCACGGGCCACTATATTTTTGTAGGCTCGTTTACCCTTTGTGTACGATGTGACCTCATAACGATCGTTAGGTAGTGTTATGTTTATTGGAATGAAAGATGTCGTTGATTAGACATGTTTCATTGTGACTAAGTACACATTATACTATACAGACATTTAGAAGTAGTTTTACAGACGGTGTCCAGACTAACAGTGTCTTGCACGAGTGACAGGTATAAAACCGGAACCATAGATAATATCTAGTGGTGTACACGCTAATAACTTACTAATTAGTGATGTTAAAACATCCCCCTTGTTGATTTCAAATTGGACCCCTGACATTAAACAATAAAAAATATGATCTTTAATAAGCGACTTAACTTTAATGACTAGGTACATGCTGTATATTACTTATAGTTATATTAAAACTAGACAACATTCTTAATACTACTTAGTTAATCTATTTCTTCTATTAACCTTCTTGTAGGTTTTACAATTCGACCTGACCTGGTTGTTATGCTTGAGGATTTTTGTGATGAGGGTTCTTGAAGTGTGGACTCCTGGCTGTCACCTTTCTCTCTCCCCTGTGACGAGTTAGATCGCATAGGAGGGTTTGCACAGTTATGTGAATACTTATGTCTTAAGTGTATTCTATTTCTCCTATACTTTACACCATTGACATCCACAACAACATACGACCTATTGTTCATCATTCTTTGTTTGACAATAGCTTGTTCCCAATTGCTTTTTGGGTTTCTTTTAAAATAGACATGATCATTATAATGTAGCATTGACATTGACTTTGAATTTCTATTATAATTTTTCGACTTGTTCTCATCATTTTTCCTGACTGACTCTTTATAATCCTGAAATGTTACTACTTTTGGCCTTAATTTCTTACATGACACTGGAATGTTATCTCTTAAGCTTCTAGACATTAACAATTGAGCTGGTGATGACAAATTGTTTTTTGGTGTATTTCTCTATTGTTATAAAGCTATATATGGATCTGTTTTGTTTTCTTTACATTTCCTTAGCATGTTGTTTATAATTTTTAGTGAACTTTCAGCTTGTCCGTTTGACTGCGAATGATATGGGCTAGTAACAACATGTTCTATGTCCCATTCTTGTAAGAAATTTTTGAATTCTATTGACTGAAAAGGAGGTCCACCATTTGACACTAGTGACAATGGTATTCCATGACGACCCATAAGTAGAGGTTCTACAACACGTTGATCTTTATCATAATGCGTTTTCATCTGAGCTGCATTTGTTTCGATAGTTTGAGCAGCTTCGCCTCGAGAAGCCGATACGTTTTCACTGTAGACTGCCCCCTGCAAGTCATTTGGTAAACGGGGTCTTAAGCCACACAGCAACTCTAAAGGTGACTTGCCTGTCCCTTGACTTACAGTCGAATTTAAACCCAATTGAATCTTTGGCAAGTAGACATCCCATCCTTTTTGATTATCGCCCATGTGGGCTGACAGAGAACTTAAAATCGTTCGGTTCAGACGTTCGACCTGTCCATTCGCCCGTGGTGACGCCACTGCGTGTTTGATGGTGTTTTTCTTGCAAAACAGTTTGAACTCCTTACCCGTGAATGCTGTTCCTTGGTCACTAACTATACGTTCAGGATAACCAAATGTTTGCTGTAGCAACGGCTTCTAACCAGACGAACTTGGTGAATACATCGATAACCCCAAAAATATAAGTTTTCCCATTGCTCTTACAAAAAGGGCCCAGGCGGTCCACATGTAAAGTGTGGAATGGCACGGCCAGTTTCGGGATAGGGTGTAGTAAGCCCGGTTGTTTTCCGGTTGGTTTCTTCGTAAATTGGCATCCAAGACAACTTGCCACATATTTTGATACATATTTTCTCATCTTCGGAAACCAATATTTAACTTCACTTCAGTACTTACGGGATGATATCCGTGATTTTCCTTATGTTCTATGAGCTCCCAATATTTCGACGCTGTTGCAAGCATCATGATCGCGGGAATACTGAAGAAGTATGCGGGTGGGACGAAAATTATTTATTATCAGCAGACAAATCTGTCTACCCTCTTTCTTAGTCTTTTATTACGCGCACTACTGGATCTCGATTGTAACTCACGACCAAACGCACTCACAGTATCACTAGGTTTTTCTTAATAATGGAGACGCATGTTATTTTTTATTAAGTTTACCACTGGAGTCCACGTACTTGATAGTTTAAAACCGTCCTCACGAATGAAATTTTTGTGTTTTGCAATTTCAATCGCTTTTCTGGTCAACCTTGGGATGTAGTCTCGGTCTCTAGACACGATATGTGGTTTGTGAAACTCAATCCAATGATTTGGCCCTGAGTCCAGCAGATGTTCGGCTATGGCCGATTTGTCCCGTAAGAAGTACTTTAAGTGTAGTGAAAAACCGTGAATCTAAAACAGAATAAATTTAACTTGTATTGAAAGAAAAAGAAAGAAAAGAAAGAAAGAAAAATATTTATTTGACGTCAGTTATTAAAGCACACACACATAAAAAAAAAAGATACAAAATAAGGAGGAAAACATAGTATGTGCTGTGTGCCTCACGGCTGCGCCAAAAAGGTCCATTTCAGCATTCATGCCAGACAGGTGGTGGTATTGCTTCAAGACACTTTTCAGTTCCCAGATGCCCATGTTCGTCATGATAAATCTTCATAATATGGAATCTCGCACTCTTGGGTAAGACCGGTCTCAACTCATTCTGTACTAAACAACACAACCGACCATCTACGACTCTATAATCCTTGGATAGTCCCTCCTTCTTTTTCTTGTTGGCCTCTTGTTCTAGTTTCAAATTCAGAATGCAAAATGCAATGCCTGAATTTCCTTGTCGTCATCCTGTAATGCATCAATTAGGTCCTTTTCCTGCACGTGGTGCACTGTCAAAGGGTTTCTGCTCAGGGCGTCTACGTGCGCCATAGAAGTCCCGGGTCGATGGTCAACTTCAAAATCAAACTCTTGTAGATCGAGCCACCAACGGGCGATCCGTGGTGACATGACAAGTCTCTTTTCAACCAAGCCATGCGTAAAGCTGAGCAATCGGTCACTACTCGGAACTTAACACCAGATAGATATACTTTAAAACGGTTGACAGCAAACACCACAGCAAGAGCTTCCAATTCGAAACTGTGGTACCTTTGTTCTGTTTCTGATGTTTGTCGACTAGAGTAAGCGACAACCTTTGTTTCACCATTTGGTTGTCGTTGAAGGAGAATACCACCAAGTCCTGTTTTTGAGGCATCTGTGTGAACTTGAGTTTCTCTGGCTGGGTGATAAATTGCCAGCACTGGATGAGGATATCTTTTAGAGTGTTTAAGGCTTGTTCTTGTTCAGGTCCAAAACTCCAATCTACTGCCTTTTTTGTGAGTTGGGTAAGTGGTCGTGCGATGCTTGCAAAATTCCTAATGAATTTCCGGAAGTAACTGGCGAGTTCGAGAAACTGCCTCATCTCATGGACATTTGTCGGTGTCTTAAAGTTGGAAACTGCCATGATTTTGTGAGGTGAAGGTCATAACTCACCGCCAGATATTTCATGGCCCAGATATTCAACGCTGTTCGTGAGAAATGAGCATTTAGTTTTCTTTATTTTGACACCTGCATTTGCAATCAAGGTTAGCACTTTCTCTAAATTAGCAAGACATTCCGGGGTATCCTTGCCCCATACAATGACGTCATCAATATAGACCTCAGCACACACGTGAATTACTGGCTCTAGTATGTCGTTCATGGCGCGTTGAAATACTGCTGGGGCATTGCAGAGGCCAAAACTCATCATCTTATATTGATAATGGCCGTCCGGCGTCACAAATCCAGTAAGATGTCTTGAATTTTCCGCAATTTTGATTTGGTGGTAGCCGTTTGCCAGATCTAAACAGCAAAATACCGATTGGTCCACCAACCTGTCTTATAAGTCTTGCATGACTGGTAACGGGTATGCACATACGAATATATCCTCCATCCTTCTTTTTCACAAGCAGGACAGGGCTTGCAAAAGGGGATTGCGAGGTTTCAATGATCCCTGCCTTGAGCAGTTCAGCGATAATATTCCTTATAATTTCATTTCATATTTCATGGAATGACACTCGGTACGGCTTGTAATTTATAATTTTGTCTTCTGTTAGCTTTATGCCCATCTCTATACTGCCATTTCCTAATGCCATCCCACCACCAGAAAAACAGTGCTCATACTTGGTTAGCAGTTTGTTTAGGGATGCCTTCTGATCTTCATTTAAATGATCACCCACTTTCCTATTATCATAACATTGGTCTTGTAATTCTGCTCTGGCAACACAGTCCTTTTCTTTTAATTCCAGAGTCCGGTTTGTCTTGTTAATAAGTTTTATAAAAGCATAACCGTCGTGTAATTCAACATTGCCGCCTATAACATCCTTTTCGCATAATGGTTTTCTTTGTTCGCTCAACTTGATACACATAACACCATCAACAACAGGATCTGGTCTCACCAACACTTTGTTGACTCCAGGGGTAAGTTTTGTATCAGCTTGTGGATATAACCGTATCTTGACAAAATAATCACACAATTCAGTGACTTGAAATACCTTTTCATTTTCATATATGTTCTGCTCAGTCGGGGTTTTTACAACAACTATATTCGGTGATTCTGTGAAAATCTGCCCAATGAGAACATCAACTTCTTGTATGTCATCTTGCACAACATAGAATTGATTCACCTTCTCCACACCGTCAATTACAAGAAAAGTTGAAACAGATCCCATTGGTGTTGTTAACGCATCTCCATATCCCTTTATAACAGTGTCATCATTCGGCATCAGCTCCAAGTCCTGTTTCTCCAAGAAACTCTGTTTCATGGTATTACACGAGCTACCAAAATCTATAAAAGCCTTTGCCGGAGCTCCGTTAACAAGTACACCCTTGAAGTACTTCCTGTCTGAGGAATCGCAGCATACTGTTTGAACCTTTCGTACTAAACCATTTTGTGGGCCCGTTCTGGGCTTCTTCCTGCACTCTTCCAGTGTGTGACCATCAATGTTACAGAAAGAACAACGTTTGCTCTGATTTTTCTTTGTGAAACACTCGGCCTAAGTATGACCCGGCTTTTCACAAAATGAGCATTTATGATTTCCTTTGTTTTAAAGAATTTTAGTATCATCCTTTGTTTTGCGACATCTGCTTGCTTTGTGACCAGGTTTGCCACAAGAGAAACACTTTGTCATCCTGTCCGGTCCATGATAGTTTTTCAATGAAGTTTTAGGTTTGTCTAGGTTGCTAGCAGTTGAAGTGCCTAGCCAAGTACTGCAGTAAGGAATTGGTGTGCCGACATCCAGCTGATTTAGCACCGATTTCCCATAATTGGTTTCCAAGTGTACCTATGACCGCTTCAGTAATGATCTCATCGCTTAATTGGCATGACATTCCAATCCCAAGTTTTGTATAATAAAATTCAATAGGGTCTGCATTGGGCTTCCTGACTCGGTTCACTAATTCTCTTATTTGTGTAAGTATATTTTTAGTGTAAGGGAACGCTTGTACCAACTTTTCGTTCCACTCGGTCCTACTCATTTCAAACGATGCTTGGTGCTCATACCAACTCTTCGCATAGCCACCAAGTTAAATGTACAGTTACATATCAGTATTCGTTCGTCCCAACCGTGCATATTAGAAATTCCTTCCAAGTTCCGGATCCAATGACCAACAGAAACCGGGGAGGTCTGGGGGTCACACAGGTATGAAATCATTGCGACCCATGTAGCGAACTACTGATGGCTGGGATGTATTTCCAGTATGATAATCAGTTTTCTTCCTCAATGCTCTTATAAGCCCCTCTAATGAGTGAAAACAGTGCGGTCTACATTTTTGACTCGCTCACACTACTTCGTGCAGTGATAGTCGCGTGAGTGCGGCCCTCTTCACCCCCGCGAGGAAACAGTGCGAACTATATTTTTTGTCTCGCTCACCTAACGCCGTGCGGAGAGTGCGTTCCCTTCACCCCCGCGAGTAACAAGAATAAGTCAAGTGCCATAACAGCTGATTATCGCCGAATTGGACGTTTCCATTATGGCACTCTCGCCGAAAAGCAGTAAATGCCAATCCGTTCCTGATCTATACTCAGGGGACGACTCTGACCCTAATGTAACTCAGAGAACCATGAAAAGGAAGCAGCCAGAATGCGACCTGAGAAGGGATATCTCTGCACTTTCCGAGGAATTCAAGAAATCAATGAGCTTTCTGAGCACTGAAATACGCGACCAGTTTTCCAATATTAACTCGAATATTAGTAATCTTCGAAATTAATTTAATAATTTAGCAGCTACCTCCTCTCAAATTCAATCTGAGTTAAAAGAATTACGCTCTGACATTTCCAACACAAAAAAAGATATTACTATTTTAAACACAAAACATCTCGAGTTATCGAAAGTTGTCGATGACTTGAAGTCATCGGTGGAATTTAACTCAGTGAACATTATTGATACTGTAAAGCGTACGAAGGAGATGGAGTCGAAGATCGTTACCTCTGCGTCGGAGCCCTTAGTTACACTGATTAATAAAATGGATCGCCTGGAACAACAGGCTAGGCAGTGCAACATCGAAATTGGTAACCTGCCGGAAAAACGTGGCGAAAACCTAGTAGTTATTTTGGAGTCAATTGCGGCAGCTATTAACATACCTATAGCACAGAGCGACATAGTGGCTATTCACCGTGTTCCACACGCACACACGCAAAATTCACGTCCGAAGAATGTTATTGTCAAGTTTACTTCCCGACTACTCCGTGATAACGTGCTGAGCGCTTATCGACTGTCTAAAGGTTTCACAACAGATCGTATAGAAGTCGCTGGGACTCAATGTCGTATCTATATGAACGAACACCTGACGCTTCGTTATAAGGAGTTATTTCGTAAATGCCGTGACGCTGCCAAAACACGTAAGTATAAGTATGTCACTGCCACAATGCGTAATGCCACTGTGCTGGCCAAGGAGAATGATGACTCACCTACGACTGCGATCCACTCAGAAAACGACATTTGTAATAAGTTTAGGCCTAATAATTCGTCCTAATACGGTGTTGTTATTTATTATCAAACTATCACTTTATTACATAATGTACCGGTGTAAAAATAACATCTGTTTGAATGTTTGTTTGTTATATTTTTTTGCCCACAGCTGGGTACTTATTTCGTTTATGAGTACATTATACTGTTTACAATATTATTTCCTTAACTTTGTTGTAAGATCTGTACCATATAACATTAATATCTGGCTAAATGTTTATTGGTCATATTTTTTTTCTAACAATTGTGTGCTTGATTTGCTTAAGATTATAATTTACTGTTTACAATATCTCCTAACCATAGGTTTAATGTACGATGTTAGAGTTAGTCCTTACAATCAAGTCCTGAAAGCTATCCTTATATTGTTGCTTGTGATTTCTATGATTTACCCTGTCGATTATGTGTACTTTTTAATGTTGTCTACGCAGAACGTACTGTGTGAACTTACAGCGTTGGTTAGTTATGAGTATATTTATGAGTTTCAAGGTGTATGTAATTTTGTTTTTGGTTTCTGTTATTGTACCATCGCATTTATGTATGACATCACATTTGTATATGACTCGAATATTTTAAGTATACTTATGAGTTACGTAGTGAATAATTATTTTTCTTTGGTTTATTTTGTTGTACCCTCAGATTTTAAAAATGTCTAATGTCTAAACGTGTCTAAACGATTTTATAAAATATCTATATATTATCAGAACTGTCGAGGAATCAGGACAAAGCTGAATACCTTATACTTAAATATTATGTCGCATGCATATGACGTCATTATCTTGACCGAGACCTGGTTGACGCTAGACATATCTGATAACGAATTTATTGATCAACGCTATTTGGTGTTTAGATGCGATCGTAATCGTTCACTCACTAACAAAAAGGATGGTGGAGGTGTCCTCATAGCCATATCTAAAGAACTTAATCCCTCTAGTATTTCATTTTCGCCCCCGTTAACCTTGCCCGAGCATGTGATAGTTAAAGTCCCCGCGAAAAACAATAAATATCATATAATCTGTGCTACTTACATACCCCCAAACGCTGTTGACGATACATATTTAACTTTTCTTAATTCTCTGTCAGTGTTGTGTGATGACTCTGCCGCACAAAATGTTATTTTAGCAGGTGACTTTAATTTACCCTCACTTACTTGGATAAAAAAGGTGTCATACATGGAATATGCTGCGAGCAACAAACTGACAAATATAACTCGTTTTTTGACAGATTTCTGCTCGCAACATGTTTTGAAACAATATAACCGTTTTTTCAACTCTAGCGAACGCATCTTAGACTTAGTTTTTTGTAATACTCATGCAGTCTCATTCTCTCCCGATATCCCCCTTTTACCTGTTGACGCCTATCACCCAGCCTTCTATGTACACATTTCTTTCTCTCACCATACACATATTCCGAAATGTACTGCAAATAACAAACTAAATTATCATAAAGCTAACTAAACTTTATGCAATTATTAAATCACACACACCCACAAGTCGACCAAAAAATGTTATTTTCCCCAATTGGTTTTCCAAATCTCTCATACACACCTTCAAAAAGAAGACTCAAGCCTGGGTTAGGTGGAAGAAATATGGGAATTTATGTGACTATGAGGTATTCTCGAGTAATAGGAAAAAATTTAAAAAAGTAGCTGACATTTGCTGTAGAGTAAATATATTAATTCAATTGAAGACAGTGTTGCTACCAATACTAAGGCATTTTGGACGTACGTTGCAAGCCGTAAAACTACAAATAAAATACCATCCACGGTTCATTACAATCAAATTTCATCTAATGATCCTATTACTACTTGCAACTTATCAGCAGTGCAGTACGGTCGAAGGCCCTGTTGTCTACGGTCGCGTTTACTTGAATCCTCTGTCGATTTTTAACAACCAACCAGAGTTCCTCAAAGTTATTCTACGTCTGTCTTTAAAAATAAAAGTTTGTAACAAGGAAAAATAATGGATGTTTTGAAGAAGTGTTGCATCTGTGATGATCAGCTGACTGATGGAGTGCGATGTTCAGTATGCGGAAATGAGTTGCATTTTCAATGTGCAGGCATCACTGAAGCGGGCCACCGTAAGCTAGGAGACAGGAAGCTCACATGGCGATGCATGAAATGCAAGCAGACGGGCACTCTTCATCCGCCTAGCTCTCCCATGTCTCCGAGGTTAGAACCAGAATCTGCCGTACTAATGGAGCTTCGAGCATTGGCTGCAAAGTTGGCTCCATTGGAAGGTCTAAAGGACGACATCCTGGCACTAGGAATGAATTCGCCGACATGAAATCCTCTCTGACCCAGCAATTCAACGAAGTTGTCAAGGAGTTTAATACAAGGATAAGTGGCATGGAGCAGCGTGTTACTCAGCTGGAAAAAGTTCAGGGTCAGGTGGATCAGCTTCAGGCGCGTCTGGATAAACTGGAGGAAGAGTCTGACAATAAGGATCAATGGTCGCGAATGAACAATGTGGAGGTGAAAGGGCTGTCTCCATCAAATAATGAGAACCTGTTCCAGATAATATCCAGTATTGGTGCAAAAATTAATTATCCCATTGCCAAAAGTCAGATCAACTTTATTACTAGAGTGCCTACGCGTGAAAAGGATCATGTAAAGCCAGTAGTTGTCTCGTTTTGCAATCGTTATGTTAAAGACGATTTTGTTGTTGCAGCCAGATATGTTTTCAAGACTTCGCCACTAACAACTGGCCAAATCGGATTAGCAGGAAATCAGAGAATATATATAAACGACCACCTGACGATGAAGAATAAAATACTGCTATCGAGAACTAAAAAATTGGCGTCCGAAACGGATTTTCAATATGTATGGGTCAAACACGCAAAAATACATGTGAGAAAAATGGACACAACCCCAGTAATGATAGTGAAATCAGAAAAGGACCTTTAAAAATTATATAATAATAACTTTTTCTAATAATAACTTTAATCCAACAGTGTTTACATATTTTGTTAGTTGTGCCTACAAGAAGTTTGAGAACCGCAAGCCATTGTGTGCTACTTGCGTTTTCCTAATTGTTCTGTGTCACTACACGATGTTACTGAGTAAGTTTATTTTTACGAAATTATTGTGTCAAGGTAATCTCGACCTAATTGCTTTCAAGTTATGGTCTGATTTCGAATATTGTGTTGTGTCTGTTATTACCTTTTTGTGCTTCCAGCAATCCTTATCTTGCTACCGTTCGTCACCTTTTGTTTCTATTGAAAGCTCATTTGGTTTATGTTTTTCTAAGTTATTAATTTATGAACACTGTGTTCTACTGTGCTTAATACATTATTATAAGTTGTTGCCTTCTACCTCCTTTATGATACTTTATCGAGAAATTGAATACTTCTTATACTTTTTGGTGCGTAACGTAATTTTGCTTGCCCTTTTTAAATGTTTATTTTATTCTGCCGTAGTTTTTATTAGTGATGGCTACTCTTAATATATACTATCAAAATGTGCGTGGTTTGCGTACGAAAACGAACGACATATTTCATAAAATATCTCTTAGTGCGTATGATGTCATTGTGTTTACGGAGACATGGCTTGTGGATGATATCTTTAGTAGTGAGATGTTTGATGGTCGCTATTTAGTGTGGAGGCGTGATCGTGATTACTCTCGAACCTCTCAAAAGCGGGGCGGTGGCGTTTTGATAGCGGTAAACAGTGAGTTCACTGTTGTAGAACGACATGATTGGCGTAGTTCTGCCGAAGACATTTGGGTCTCACTTATCTTAAAAAGGTCTAGGCCTGCAGTAAATTATAATTTACACATTTGTGCCTTATATCTTTGTAAACAAAACCTTGGTAATTCATATTATAATCAATTACATAATTTTAGTGTAAACGCTAATCACTTAATCTTGACCCACCCATTAGATAAATTCATTATTATGGGTGATTTTAATTTTGGTAATAATGTAGACTGGATACATTCTGAAGATAATGAACTGATCCCGCAGAATGTATCATGTAATTACTTAAGCGAGTTTTTTGATGGAGTTCTCACTGCTAACCTGTCCCAATATAACGGCGAGAGAAACTACAATGGTAGATTATTGGACTTAGTTTTTTCTAATGACTCAGTCAATGTTACTGAATGTCAAGATCCTTTAGCATTGCCTGTAGACCTGCATCATAAACCATTGACGATTACTTCCGACTTTGTTGAGCTTCATAAATTGACTGATAATACGACTAAGAAGTATGTATTTTCTAGGGGCGACTACAAATCTATTAAGTCTGAACTGGACAAAATTAATTGGAATGAGTTTTTACTTGAAGATTCGTTGGATAGTGCTGTTGATCTGTTTTATAATAAATTGTATGAGCTTAGAGACAAGTATATCCCAATTAAATCAGTTAGACAATCATCTTATCCGCCTTGGTATAATTCTGCTTTGGTAAAAATACTGAGAGAGAAATATAAATATCATCGCAAATTCAAAACGTACGGTAATATGTCCGATTTTCACTCCTTCTCTATTTTACGGAATAGAGCAGTTAGCTTGGAGAAAACTTGTTTTGAAACGTACAGTCGTGGTCTTTTCCGCCTGATCAGTTAAAATTTTTTTCGCTTAAATCATGCGGAGGCGCCGAGCCACTCCACCTTAAACTTTAGGCCTATTAGGAAAGCGTCAACTTTGGCGCGCAAAATAACAATAACTCTCGTTTGGCATGTGTCGCCGATCGGTATTTTTTTCATTAATTATTTATTATAAAGTCAACAGGGCGGGGATAGAGAGCGTTTCTATGTTTTAAGTGCAAGCAAAAATAAGCTTAGTGGTGATCAGGCGGGAGTGTCCTCGATAGTACATGGATAAAATCGAATCCTCGATCATTGAGAACCCAAAATCTTTTTGGACATATGTGAAGAGCAAAAGAAATTCAGGTACTTTTCCTAAAGTAATGCATTATGGTGACAGGACCGCGGGTACAGGTGAAGAGATCAGCAATTTATTCGCAACATAATTTTCCATTCAACTTTCCAGGAACCTGATCCTGTGCCCGCTACTTCCGGTGGCATTGGCGTTGAAGATGGTGTGTCATGCATTGGTTCGATTAGTGTGTCTCTTTCTCAAGTTTTAAAGTTATTACAGACCTTGGACCTCTCCAAATCTGGCGGTCCTGATCTTATACCTCCAGTATTTATCGTAAATTGTGCCGACAGCCTTGTTGTACCACTATGCATTTTATTCAGACGGTCACTTTCAGAAGGCATAGTTCCGAAAATTTGGAAATCGGCATTCGTTACCCCAGTTTTCAAAAAAAGGTAATAAGTCTGATATCTCTAATTATCGACCAATATCCAAGATATGTCTGTTCTCAAAAATCCTTGAACGTATTGTGTTTACAGACGTATACGCTGCTATGAAATGCAGCTTTGGTGATGAACAGCATGGCTTTCTCAGGAAGCGTTCCACTACATCTAATTTAATCTTGTCCCATGAATTTATATCCGAAGGTATGGAACAGCGTGCACAAGTTGACGTTATTTACACTGACTATAGTAAATGCTTTGACCGCATTGACCATAGACTGCTCTTAGAGAAGCTATTAAAAGCCGGAATACACGGTGATTTGTATCGTTGGTTCTCCTCTTATATTGAAAACAGAACGCAGGCTGTGGTGCTTCAGGGGTACACATCTGGATGGAGTTCTGTCCCCTCTGGAGTTCCCCAGGGTTCGATTCTGGGATCCCTTTTATTTACTCTCTTTATTGCTGACGTCAAGCACTGTTTTGAATCTTCTTATATTTTACTTTATGCTGACGATATGAAGGTTCATAAAATTATCCGAAACATATCTGATACACACCTGTTGCAAAGTGATTTAAATAGATTTGAAGAATACTGTAGGCGTAACAGGCTTGAACTGAATGTTTCAAAATGTTTCCACATGACATTTACTCGTCAGAAGTCTATAATCAATTCCACATACAAGCTTTACAATATAAATATAGACAAAGTCAATAGTATTAGGGATCTGGGAATTCTACAAGACAGCAAGCTACTCTTCGATCAGCATATTGATAGTATGGTGAATAAGGCTTCAAGAGCACTTGGTTTTATTATGAGAACCTCAGCATGTTTCCGATCGCTAAAACCAATCAAGGTATTGTATTGTTCGTTCGTACGCAGCCACCTTGAGTATGCATCACAAGTCTGGAACCCTCAATACGGGATCTACAAGTCTCGTATTGAGGGCATCCAGAGAAAATTTCTTAAGTACCTTGATTACAGGGCAAAGCAGTCTGTTGATTACACTCACCGATGCAGGAGATACCATTTTCTACCACTTGACCGTAGACGTCATATTAGTGATGTTTGCTACTTGTTTAATATCGCAAATGGATCAATCGACTGCCCTGAACTTGTTTCAAAATTAACGTTACGCACTAATCAGATGGGACTGCGACAACGACCACTCTTACATGTACCTTTTGCGAACACTAATTATAGGCGTAACGCCAACTTTCCAAGAGCCAGTCGCAGTTTTAACAAAGTATCTTGTGAAACCGGTATTGATCTATTCTGCACCAATGCAGGGACAGTAAGGAAACTATTGGCAAAGCCATTTTTTGTACAGGAGGCACCTTCTTGCTCTTAAAACCGTTTATTTTACTAGTTAAATTATTTTTAGATAAATTATTA
Organism: Xestia rhomboidea; assembly: GCA_963853795.1. Classification (NCBI taxonomy): domain Eukaryota; kingdom Metazoa; phylum Arthropoda; class Insecta; order Lepidoptera; family Noctuidae; genus Xestia; species Xestia rhomboidea. The sequence continues at coordinate 433,029 of OY970775.1, forward strand.
ACAATTTAAATAGAAATAACGAACTTTTTAAAATTAATCAATAATTCGACAGAGCTGTAATAGTGTTAGATTATTTTGTATTATGGAACTAGAATATATATATTTTTTTTCTTTCTCTTTGTATCTATCTGTGGAGGCTTGTTATTAGCAATTTAGTTATATATTTTTGTTACTATAATGTTATTAGTCTGTAAGCTTTCCTAAAATAAAATAAATAAATAAATAACTTGTTTGCTACATTTTTCCAATCTGCATATTTTGACTATAACGGGAACCACCACCCAGTAGTGCTGACCACGACGGCTTCCTATGCAAACTGCAACTGTCTCTTGATGAAATTCATAAAGAACTAAAATCACTTGACCCAACCAAGGGTCCCGGTCCTGATGGGATTCCTTCGATTTTTCTGAAGAATGCTTGTGATACATTATGTTATCCTCTTCTTATAATATATAATAAATGTTTATCATGGGGTATTTTTCCTGAAGTGTGGAAACATGCAAATGTTGTACCAGTTCATAAGAGTGGTTCCAAGCATGACGTAGGGACCTATCGACCTATCTCTATACTACCTGGTTTTTCTAAGCTATTTGAGAGACTGGTACATAATAAATTATATCCGGCTATTCGCAGTGTTCTAATAAAAAAACAGCATGGCTTGGTTAAAGATAGATCTTGCATTAGCAATCTCCTCATTTTCACGTCTCAACTGTTTGATAGTCTCGATAATAGACAGCAAATTGATGCGGTTTACACAGATTTTCAGAAGGCCTTCGATAAACTTGATCACACACTATTACTTAATAAGATTGCATACAATGGAATCAGAGGGGACCTTTTAAGGTGGTTTATATCTTATATAACTAATAGAACACAAAAGGTGGCTGTGGTGGTGGATGGCTTTGAATGGGCAACTACAGTACTTTCTCAAGTTATTATGCCTTGTGACTGTGACTGTAGCTTTGCTTTTATTGTATTTTCAACTTTCAAAAGTGCCGTAATGCTCTAATTGAAATAAATGATTTGAGTTTGAGTTTGAGTTTGAATCTGGCTCTTTTCAGGTCACCTCTGGTGTACCACAAGGTTCCATTTTAGGGCCTTTATTATTCATTTTATACATTAATGACATAAAAGACTGTTTTCAAAATTCAAAATTTCTTCTCTACGTGGACGATTTAAAGGTCTATAAAATTATTTCTGATAACGCCGATTGTTCTAGCTTCCAGCAGGATCTAGATCGTTTCTCTAACTACTGCTCTTCCAATAAGCTTTACCTTAGTCTTCCAAAGTGTCATGTTATAACATTTACAAAAATAAAAATGTTATTAAGTTCGACTATCGTCTTGCCAATACGCCAATTAGTAAAGTAAGTTTTCTCCGTGATCTTGGTGTTCTGCTAGATTCGAAGCTTCATCTGGATGTTCACATAGAAAAAATTGTTAACAAGGCCTTCCAAATGTTTGGTTTTGTTATGAGATCATCCAAGGATTTTCGCCGACCTTCTACTTTTTTGCATTTATATAAAATAATCAATAATTAGGCCACAGTTGGAGTTTGCAGTACCTATTTGGAACCCTTTTTACATAAAATATTGTGAAAGATTAGAGCTAGTGCAACGTAAATACCTTCGTGCTATGAATTTTAGATGTTAACGGAAAAAAATGTCATACCACTTACTTCTTGATAAGTATGATCTTCTGACCTTAAAGTCTAGACGGAAACTTCTAGAAGTTATGACTCTTTACAATGTGTGCCGTAATCATTTTGACTGTCCGGACTTAGTAAGGAGTCTGTGTTACCTGGTTCCTCGAACAGTTCATGTACGTGAGGTACGCACTCGACGTCGATTTGCTACTAGCCTCTGTAAATCCAACGCTGGCTCGCGTTCACCACTTCATCGTTTAGTTGAGACATACAATAATGAGTTCCATTCAATCGACATTCTTTTCCTAAGTAAAAATTCATTTAGGAAGCAAATCCAAGCAGCCAAAGGACCAGCAAATTATTGTATAATTTGATATTTAATAACGTAAGTAATGTTAAATACACACACAAAATTGTTTTTTGTTTTATATGTTTGTACACACATTTATAAATTCAGATATTAGTTCCAGGACCGTTGTATATGTATTGTATATGTATTGTTTATGTATTGTAAATGTATTGTATTTGTGTTGTTACTAGCTAGTTTTAAATACTTTAAATTGTAATCTGTGGAGAACGTTGTGGGTAGCATAATTGTTTTAAAATGTAAAATTTAAAATATTGTTACAAATTCTTATTGTGCTACTGTTTGTTTTTCCTTAATTTAAATAAATAAATAATGCTTCTATTCTTCTGTTTTTCTTCTTTAAATCCTTATTATATTTTTTTACTTTCATTATGAGTGTTCACACCGCTTGAGCTTGAAGAGGTAGACCTAGAAGACCTATGTCTCTTCTTATGCCGACCCATTTTAACAAAAGAATTACTATAAGTCCAAATCCTAAATGTTTAGGTAAGCACTAAATTCTTATTTATAAAACAAACAGTCCTTATAAAACTTTGAACATAAAAAAATAAGAAAAGTTCAATTGACTTCAATTCACTTTTTAGTCTATGTTTATTTCTGTTTTTTATAAATGTCTCACAGAACAGGTTCGAACAATATTCGTTTTGTCACTAGTTTAGCACCATTAGTGTCTCTCAAATACTTGCCAGTAATTGTAGAATAAACACAGCAGTGCAATATATTGGGTAAAGTATGGATTGATCTCACCAAGCTTCCAGGTAAATGCCCTCGCTGTAACGGTAGATTCCCAGGCTCCGACCAGTGTTTATGTTACAATGCGGAATTATTGAGTCTTTGTTCTCGAAAAGTTAACACAATTCAACAATTTGCTTAGCAAAAGTCATTTACCAAATTCACTCTCTGTTCTTACACTTCACAGTTTTATAAAAGTTTGTCTAAATCTCTATTTTCTGTTAGTCTTTTCAAACAATGAAATTCACTGTCTTAATAATGCACTTCTAGTTTCAAGTGCACAAACAAGTCCAATATTATATGGAATTAGTTTTGATAATTGTTTTTTTTTTACACTAAACACAACTGTAACAGTGGGCAAATAGATTTTATCGCACTTCTGAAACTGTTAGCAATGAAAAGCAGTTTCCTAGATAATGTTTTAATAATAAATTAAAAGTTATTCCAAGCACGCGCGCCAAAAACTGAATCTCTCTTGACAGCTGTCAAAAATTAGAGCGGGAGACACAGGTTTCGATTCCCGCCACGCACCATCCACATCGTATGACCGTCTTTTGCTATCAGTTGGTACTGATAGCAAAAGACGGTCATAGGTCTGTAGGCTGGTGCCTACCAGGGCACCATTCAATCGCTCACCTGCCTATTGTCGCACGACATCGTACCAGGAGGTGAGAAGATGCAGAAAATGTTTGAATGCTGAGTGTTAATATCAAACATCGTTACATGAACATCTTCTTAGTGCACAGTAATCCGTTGATAACCATTTGTAAAGCACGCACACACACGCAACTTCAAGTTTAGTTCAATCATGGCACTACCTGTAAGTTTTACACCTAGGTTTTAGGTTCACAGAATTAATACCTCTATGCAGCTGGTTCTAAGTCGGGTCAAATGTCGTGTCCCCATGTTATACAATGTATGCTCAGAGCCCGCAAACATGGCGACAGCTAACAGTGCCAGCCGTGTTATTGTAATTATAGCTCAGGCCTCAGCTGATGTTAAGGACGCTCACTAGTTTATGCATCGGCCTTAATCTCCTATATACTCCAGCGGTCTTACAACACTAGTCAGCAGAGCGTAATACCGGGCTGGTTTATACTTGTCAACGAACAACAACGAACTGAATAATGATAAAGAGGTATAGAGATGTATAAAAATAAGATAAAACCCGGCCAACTGCGAGTCGGACTCGTTCTGTATCATTATCTATACAACAAAAAACGCAAATAAAATCACGTTTTTTGTATGGAAGCCCCACTTAAATATTTATTTTATTCTGTTTTTAGATTTGTTCTGTCCAGTGTAATATCCAGTACTGTCTGTTCAGTGTAATATGTTGGCTCGCAGGTTTAGGCGATGTATTAGACCTGTGAAGGTGACTTTATATAATGCAGTCAGTCGTTCTATACCACCAACAAACCAAACTTACGCAGTGCAGCTCAATAATCATCACAATCACTATCACAATCACTATCACAATCACTATCACAATCACTATCACAATCACTATCACAATCACTATCACAATCACTATCACAATCACTATCACAATCACTATCACAATCACTATCACAATCACTATCACAATCACTATCACAATCACTATCACAATCACTATCACAATCACTATCACAATCACTATCACAATCACTATCACAATCACTATCACAATCACTATCACAATCACTATCACAATCACTATCACAATCACTATCACAATCACTATCACAATCACTATCACAATCACTATCACAATCACTATCACAATCACTATCACAATCACTATCACAATCACTATCACAATCACTATCACAATCACTATCACAATCACTATCACAATCACTATCACAATCACTATCACAATCACTATCACAATCACTATCACAATCACTATCACAATCACTATCACAATCACTATCACAATCACTATCACAATCACTATCACAATCACTATCACAATCACTATCACAATCACTATCACAATCACTATCACAATCACTATCACAATCACTATCACAATCACTATCACAATCACTATCACAATCACTATCACAATCACTATCACAATCACTATCACAATCACTATCACAATCACTATCACAATCACTATCACAATCACTATCACAATCACTATCACAATCACTATCACAATCACTATCACAATCACTATCACAATCACTATCACAATCACTATCACAATCACTATCACAATCACTATCACAATCACTATCACAATCACTATCACAATCACTATCACAATCACTATCACAATCACTATCACAATCACTATCACAATCACTATCACAATCACTATCACAATCACTATCACAATCACTATCACAATCACTATCACAATCACTATCACAATCACTATCACAATCACTATCACAATCACTATCACAATCACTATCACAATCACTATCACAATCACTATCACAATCACTATCACAATCACTATCACAATCACTATCACAATCACTATCACAATCACTATCACAATCACTATCACAATCACTATCACAATCACTATCACAATCACTATCACAATCACTATCACAATCACTATCACAATCACTATCACAATCACTATCACAATCACTATCACAATCACTATCACAATCACTATCACAATCACTATCACAATCACTATCACAATCACTATCACAATCACTATCACAATCACTATCACAATCACTATCACAATCACTATCACAATCACTATCACAATCACTATCACAATCACTATCACAATCACTATCACAATCACTATCACAATCACTATCACAATCACTATCACAATCACTATCACAATCACTATCACAATCACTATCACAATCACTATCACAATCACTATCACAATCACTATCACAATCACTATCACAATCACTATCACAATCACTATCACAATCACTATCACAATCACTATCACAATCACTATCACAATCACTATCACAATCACTATCACAATCACTATCACAATCACTATCACAATCACTATCACAATCACTATCACAATCACTATCACAATCACTATCACAATCACTATCACAATCACTATCACAATCACTATCACAATCACTATCACAATCACTATCACAATCACTATCACAATCACTATCACAATCACTATCACAATCACTATCACAATCACTATCACAATCACTATCACAATCACTATCACAATCACTATCACAATCACTATCACAATCACTATCACAATCACTATCACAATCACTATCACAATCACTATCACAATCACTATCACAATCACTATCACAATCACTATCACAATCACTATCACAATCACTATCACAATCACTATCACAATCACTATCACAATCACTATCACAATCACTATCACAATCACTATCACAATCACTATCACAATCACTATCACAATCACTATCACAATCACTATCACAATCACTATCACAATCACTATCACAATCACTATCACAATCACTATCACAATCACTATCACAATCACTATCACAATCACTATCACAATCACTATCACAATCACTATCACAATCACTATCACAATCACTATCACAATCACTATCACAATCACTATCACAATCACTATCACAATCACTATCACAATCACTATCACAATCACTATCACAATCACTATCACAATCACTATCACAATCACTATCACAATCACTATCACAATCACTATCACAATCACTATCACAATCACTATCACAATCACTATCACAATCACTATCACAATCACTATCACAATCACTATCACAATCACTATCACAATCACTATCACAATCACTATCACAATCACTATCACAATCACTATCACAATCACTATCACAATCACTATCACAATCACAATCACTATCACAATCACTATCACAATCACTATCACAATCACTATCACAATCACTATCACAATCATTATCACAATCACTGTCACAATCACTGTCACAATCACTGTCACAATCACTGTCACAATCACTGTCACAATCACTGTCACAATCACTGTCACAATCACTGTCACAATCACTGTCACAATCACTGTCACAATCACTGTCACAATCAATGTCACAATCACTGTCACAATCACTGTCACAATCACTGTCACAATCACTGTCACAATCACTGTCACAATCACTGTCACAATCAACATCATCGTTATCACAATCATCACAATAAATCTAAAATAACCCTGTATAGAAGACAAATTCACCATCTTCTGGATCTCAAAATAAATGCCATGTTCGTAATCAGCACCCTTGATAATCTCGGTATCGACACCCATATTGAATTTTAGACATTTCAACCCCATCGCACCCCAATAGGGGATGATGGTATTTCAGGTCCGCCATTTTCAATCTTAAAATCGTTGTTTTTGTAATACACTGTACAAACTATACCAATGTTAATTTTCGGACTTTGTCACCCCATTTCCCCCTCTTAGGGGTTGAATTCTGAAAAAACCCGAACCCCCTTTTATACTTATTTATCAATAGGAGCACACCTGTGAAGTTTCGAATAAAATAGTCTAACTAATCGTGTTTCCCTATACAAACTTTGGAGCACCGTTTAACTCCCTTGGGGGTGGAATTTTGAAGAAATCTTTTCTTAGTGCACCCCTAGACCACATAAGGAACCTACTTGCCAAATTTGGAATCTGTAGACCCAGTGTTTTAGGCTATGCTATGGTTTTCAGACTTTGTCACCCCATTTCCCCCTCTTAGGGGTTGAATTCTGAAAAAACCTGAAACCCGTTTCTACTCATTTATCAATAGGAGCACTCCTGCGAAGTTTTGAATTAAATAGTCTGTGGCGGTACTACAAAATGTACTTCAGCTACATTGGACAAAAAAGTACTACAACGCCATCTATGACATGAATGATGAACTAACAGTGAAACACGTCAGAATCTACATCGCGCAAGCAAAGTTATCCGCGACATAAGAGTACATACGAGACCCGACAACAACTGTCGGGCAGTGGCCCACCAGACATAACACCCGTCTGGTCGGAGGATCCTCCCTTTTCTATGGGGGATGAAGAGCTTTACACCCTGTTCGTTACCCCCAAAAGTCTAACTAATCTTGTTTCCCCATACAAACTTTGGAACCCCGTTTATCCCCCTTAGGGGATGAATTTTGAAAAATCTTTTCTTAGTGCACCCCTAGACCACATAAGGAACCTACTTGCCAAATTTGGAATCTGTAGACCCAGCGGTTTAGGCTGTGGATTGATTTTTATACTTTGTCACCCCATTTCCCCCTCTTAGGGGTTGAATTCTGAAAAAACCTGAAACCCGTTTCTACTCATTTATCAATAGGACCACTCCTGTGAAGTTTCGAATAAAATAGTCTAACTAATCTGGTTTTCCCATACAAACTTTGGAGCCCCGTTTAACCCCTTTAGGAGTTGAATTTTGAAAAATCCTTTCTTAGTGCACCCCTAGACCACATAAGGAACCTACTTGCCAAATTTGGAATCTGTAGACCAAGCGGTTTGGGCTGTGCGTTTGATAGGTGAGTCAGTCAGTCAGTTTCTTCTTTTATATATTTAGAAGATTGATATAATAACCAACAAAACAGTGTGAAGTGGGAGGGGTCGTTCTCCGATGTGTATCGGTTAGAGTGCGGGGTGAGGCAGGGAGGTCGAGCTCACCTCGAATTTTCAATCTGTACATGGATCAGCTGAGCGGTGAGCTCAGCAACACTAATATCGGTTGTCATATAGATGGGGTGTGTGTTAATAACATTAGCTATGCTGACGATATGGTGTTGCTGAGCCCATCGATAGGTGCCTTGAGGTGACTGGTGTCAATCTGTGAAGCCTACGCGATAGCTCAAGGACTCAAGTATAACGCCAAAAAGAGCGAAATAATGGTCTTTAAGGCAGGTGCTATAGGTTACCCAACTATTCCTGAGATATCGCTCGGCGGAGCATCCTTAAATAGGGTGACCAGTTTTAAGTACTTGGGTCACTGGGTTACCGACGACTTAAAAGGTAATAAGGACATTGACAGGGAACGTAGATCGCTGTCGGTACGCTGCAACATGCTTTTTTTTTTTTTTTAGGATGGGAAATCATCAAATGAGTTCTCTTGCTCTGGGCGGAGCAGGAGGGAGTGTCAGACTTTTACTGACCAAAACCCATCCATGTTCCTTCATCGCCCTTTGTGTTCCGGGGCCACGGTATCTCTTTCGAATAGTCCCGCAGCCCACGCTGCAACATGGTGGCCCGCAGGTTTGCGCGATGTACAGAGGCGGACAAAATTACTCTGTTTAAAGCTTTTTGCTCGACATTTTACACGTGCAGCCCGTGGACTAGTTATAGTTTGCGTGCATATAGCGATCTACGGGTCCAGTATAATAACGCACTCAGGATACTGTTGAGGCTGCAAAAATGTTTGCGGAAAGGCATATAGATGGTTTTGCGTCCATCATGCGAAAGAGAAGCGTCGCTCGTCTTCTACCAACAGTATCTTGAGTTTATTCGCAGATAGATTGGAGTCTCCAATGCTGCGACATTGGATGAAACTCCACAATTATTAAAACTTGTGTGTCTACTAACACTAGTATTTAAGACCATTGTTACTAACACTATGGGCGTAGCCCGAAATAAATGCTTTAATATAATTAAAACATCGATCAAAGTTACAACGAACTACAAGAACTTTTATATTATGTTACTTGCTCCTACGGAACACTTCATGGGCGAGTCCGAGTCGCACTTGGCCGCTTTTACCCTTTGGGTACGGAACCCTAAAAACGGGCAGTTGAGTGATACAGACAACAATATAAAAAAGCTGTACTTTTTAAACAAACGATGTGCTTTAATAATGTGTACTGTGGCGCCTGCTAGAACAAGTCGTAACGTCTTTACATTAAACACCGGTGAGCATTATTTGCACCAGTTTAAAAGCAGAGAGGTTACAGATTGATGTGATGGATGTTGTTGATACCCCACAATCAAATATGCGTGGCTAGTGACAGCATCCTCTCATCGTTACTTCTCTCTAGTGAATATTTAATCAGACATATCTTATGCATAACAACACCAAAGGTTCATAATACGAGTACAGCAGCCGCAGAGCGTCTTACACAAGGGTCATGGTTCTTCGCAGAGGGACGGGTTATGTACGCGGCAACGTTAGGATCGTGTTTGCTGCATTAATGTACACACAGTGAGCTGATATTGTTTCACGAGGTCGCCGGTCGCAGGTCGCCGGTCGTGGCGCACCAAGTGCTGGGAACAGGTTCATTAGGTAAACATTTAAACCTTTCACGCGCCAGCGACGCCCGTGCGTGCTGTACACGCGCGGCGCGTATTGTTCGCCCGTCTAATGTAACTAACCTGTTGTTAATATTTAACCAGCTCCAACATACCCCTCTCTCGCCCGCAGCGGGCCCTGGCTCCCGCTGTTTGACTTTTGTGAAATTAACTTAACAATGTTGAAGGTAGAGGTTTAATAATCGTTACAGTGTTAGTGGATTGGTGGTCGCCGTGATCGCGAGAAGTGTATCGTCAAAACGGCAAGTAGTAGTAGTGAAGCCCGTTGATGTTAATTTTCTTTGTGTTGTTTGTTGCGCGTGTTTACTGCATGCCCCACGTCACGTGTCGTAAAAGTTTTGTAACCCCGGGATTACAGCGTCCGCGCTCGCGTCCCGTCATCCGTGGGCTGTAAAATTTCTCCGTATACCATTCTGTTTATAGGCTTACGGAATATAATATAGAAATAAATATACTTTGTGGTTATAATAAATATTCTATGAAAGACAGCCTTCCTAATAATGCAGTTAATATTTAAAACGCAGTACCTACCGCGAGGTATGCTGATTGTTAGTGATATATTAGTGTATGCGGTCATCTGAGAAGCTTTCATAAATAAGGTTAAGGCTCTACCCTGATCGGATCTCGGGAATCCATACAAATACCAATTTAAAAATGCATTTTGTATGCGAGAGTCAGTTGAAGACAGTTGGTACCAGGCGCACATGACTCGCGAAGAGCTGCTGACATTAACAATTCAGATGACGCGCAAGAAACGTGGAACTGATTCCAAAGAAGGAGTAATTATCGTAATGTACACGTTCGTGTTTGTGTTTGACTGAAAATTATGTCGTTGTTATAAAGAACGCACCTACTCAACATGTCGTCCTGGCAAAACAAACGTTCTCTTCAGTTAAAACTGGCCAAGTGCGTGTCGGGCCACGCACAGTGTAGCTTTGCGTAGTAGCCCGTTATCACAATATAGAACGAACCCGTTGGTACAGCGCCATCTAGCGGCAGCTTTGTGAAACTTATGATAATTTATTATGTTTTTTTAGTTTTTTTTTTTTATTTTTGTTTTAGTTTTTCAATGCAAGTCTTTACCCGTTATAAACAAGCAACTACTTGATCTTGGTCACTTTATAGGATTTATTCTAAGAATTTTGTATTTGGTACAAAATTAATTATCCAACACCCAAGTTCAACGACTATTACTGCTAAACTAATAAAGTTATCTTAACCCCTATAGTTTTCCTCTAAAGTTCATAAAATGCACTATCATCATGAATTTTCCATATTCATATTTATTTAAAATAAATATCAATATGAATATTTGTTAACTAATCTCAATTCTTCTGTTACAAGCATCATCTTTAAGTAGATATCAGTAAACAAACTCAACCATTAGAGATACTACACGTCCCGCGGTGCCGCGTGTGTTGTTGCTGACCGCAACGTGTAATGTTGCTATAATATCCACTGAGCATCGAGCGAGAGTCCACTCGCGGTATTTATCAACATTAGTCGAGCGGGCGCTTCACTGTACCGCTCGCCTCGAGGCACCGGCCGCCTCGCGAGGCGCAGGGCGCTGGAACAAACTCAACCACTACACTCCCAAGTTTTTTGCATAAATCATAAGCTCTCACAGTTTCACAATCCTGAACTTGTTACTAAATTAAATAACCGCTAAGAAAAGTTTCTTGAGCGCGAATGTTCAACATTGAGCCCATGTTTCATGTCTCGCACTCGCGGATAAACTTGTAATTTAATAATCCAACAGATACAGGTAATGGATTAATTTCGCTTTGAGTTCGCGCTGTAGTTGAACTTCCGAACTACTTAAGAAACAACGAGAAAATGGTTCATGTCTAGTGAATTATCTAGTTCACGACAGTTTGGCGCATTATTAACAAACAAAGACTTCGTTGCTAAGTATCTAGTTCTAGATGTGTCTTGGTATCCCATAGGTATGAGTCATTTGAAGTTTTCAAAGTCCGGTGGTTGAGGGCTGCTCATTTTCTAACCAGAAGTCTCAACCTAATTTTTGCAACGACTGTCCCTTGTAACAGTCACGTTTCACTACTTTCCCTAATAACCCCCAAATGGCACGATCCTTTCAAGGTCTCCTCATCAGTTCCTACGACTGCCACTAGCTAGGTTCAAGCTGTAAATACAATCTGAGCTAGCGCGCGGCTCACCGCGGGTACATTTTTAATGCGGCCATCAGCGCACCGCGCGGTTTCGCTCATATCTCACTACTTGTTCACAGGTTTACACTAAACGATTAATATTTCAGGTATTGAGCGGAAACCGGTGCGTGTACCATATTGGGGACCCTTCCCTTTCTCTAATATCATGAACCAGGGTAGACTCTCAAAATAAAATATTTAATTTCAGCACAACACTTTTACTTTTTATCCAAGTTCTAACATTTATCAATTCGCAGATGTTGGGGTAGCTGACTATTCACCTCGATGGTCACACTCCGACTACCTAAATATTCGTCTTCGACCATTTCATCAAAGCTACCCCACTTTAGAGAACAAAACAACAAACATCGTTTTATGTCTAGTTTCATTATTAACGGAAGTATCGAATATTACACTTTACTAAAAATACTTTTATTGTTTTTCTGATTGGGATTATGTAATATGTTGCACTGTTTTAGAATTTCGCGGTTTTTTACTACACTTAAAGTACTTACGGGATGATATCCGTGATTTTCCTTTGTTACTAGTAACAACAAAGGAAAACAAGGAACAAACAATAGTACAAATACACAACAACATAGTAACAAAGGAAAATCACGGATATCATCCCGTAAGTACTAAAAGTGTTATGTAATATTTTGTTATTTCATATTTCACAAAACTTATTTGATTGTACACTTTATTATTAATTCGAAATAACGAATTAGAAGAAGGATATAATTATAATATGAAACAATAATACCATACACAATTATTAAATTATTAGTAAATACGACTGTTTTATAGACTGAAACTTACAACTTAGCACAGTACAAATTCTAACACTAAGAACATAACTTTCGTTAATTATTCTGTTATTAACAAACATGATAGTCAATATTTTGGTATTACTCTGTAAGTACTGCAATGTTTTCGAAATCACATAACTTGTTGGTTGAGATGACTGTAGCAGCAACACATTTACAACCGCTACAAGCTACGTATCGTTACAATCTCATTTTTAGGGTTCCGTAGTCCTGTCAAGGAACCCTTATAGTTTCGTCATGTTCGTCTGTCTGTCTGTCCGAGGTTTTGCTAGAGACCGTTAGTACTAGAAAGCTGTAATTTTGTGGAGGTGTGTATATCAATAACGCCGACAAAGTGGTAAAATAAAATTTAAAAAATATTGTTTTTTAGGGTAGCTACCCTACATGTGATATGGGGATGAACTTCTTTTTCGTCGTCTACCCCATCGTGTGTGTTTCATTGAATAGGTCTTTTAAAATGATTTAGGGGTTGCTAATACTACTTTTCGATTTAATGCTCCATTTACGAAATATTAAACTTTAAAGTGCAAATTTTTGTTCCCCCCCTCTAAAAGCCAAACTGCGGGCTTGAAAAATCTGGAAAAATTCATGATGATAGGCATTTCATGAACTTTAAAGGAAAACTAAAGCGGTTAAGATAACTTTATTAGTTTAGCAGTAATAGTCGTTGAACTTGGGTGTTGGATAATTTTGTACCAAATACAAAATCCTTCAAATAAATCATATAAAGTGACTAAGATGAAGTGAAGTTGTTGCTTGTTTATAACGGGTAAAGACTTGCATTGAAAACAAAATCTAAAATGAAAAAACAGTATCATAAGTTTCACAAAGCTGTCGCTAGATGGTGCTGTACCAACGGGTTCGTACTATATTGTGATAACGTGCTACTGCGGAACCCTACACTGCGCACGGCCCGACACGCACTTCGCCGGTTTTGTACTAATTGTGTCTTGTTTCATAAAAATGATTTTCTACCTTTCATAACTTATGAGAGAAGTCAGAACATTCATAACTGCACAGTGGTACAATAAGAGACACAAAACCAACAGAAATGGGTCAAAAATCAACAATTGAAATTGACGCCTGTTCGCAAAGTACAGGAAATGAGCCCGATTTACATTAAAATTCAACGGAACGGTTTGACTCGTCCCGGAGGTCGGCAAGGGCGAGCGAGGGGAGGTCGCGGTGTACGGGGGCGGGGGGAGACGCTCGTAATCTCGCTTAATATTAACTAAATAATAAATCAGCTCTGTTTGTTCTTAACGGTACATTATTCAAGCGGCACAAGGTGATCCACGCGACGAAGCCCTACTTTTCCATTTCTATATCTTAGTTGACTGTTACTGTAAGTACTCAGTTCTCACTAGTTTAACTAAGCGCGAGATTTAACGCAACCCGTATTTATTGTTGGAGCGCTTCGTAGAAACCTGCCAATTTCCTGTGAGCTCCATAATAACCGAGCCAGTAAGAAGTGAATATACAAAGTTCCAGGCAAATGCAGCACGTGTAAGGTAAACATACTATTCAGCATGCGGCTGCAAGCGTCGACTGAGTGTAGGTGGCTTCTCTTTGCGATGATAATTATAATATCTAAACAGGCATATTGGGACGGAACGCCTGTTTACTATACTACGAAACTTCGACACAATTTCAAATCGCTATTATAGCATACCTTTTAATATTGTTATATATTTTTTTTCCTAGCCTGCTCTGTGCCACTCCTGGGCAAAGGCCTCCCTCCATTCTTTTCAATTCTCGCGAATTGGTATTTAATTGTTGTTATATTTATTCGATTGTTATATTGTATTTAAAAAATACCATAATTATGATATTGATTACTGTAGCATCGTGACAGTCAAGCGTCATAGATAGACACGTTATGCATGTATAGAGGACGCACCGACCTATTTGTGAGCGGATTTCCACGCGTGTATTTTTATTGTCACATGGAATTTATCCGTGTTCAAATTGACTGCTAACGAAAAAATACAAATAAAAAGTAAACGTGCCGAGAGTTACAATAGGCAGTGTGAGCGGGTTCTGGCTCACCTAGCGTGCAATATCATATGATAGATAAGATCGAACAGAATGTAAATTGTTTGATGAATGAATAAAAAAATAAATGATACGAATCATTGTTACGACTGGGAAATAAGGGCTATCTGAGCCCACTGCTGGGCTGATTCAGTTATTGCGATGCGACTGCTCATTGCTTTGTCCTTTTCATGAAATAATTTGCTTTTCATGAATATATATGCAATATCTTCTGTCTATTCACATATTATTATCTCACAGGAGGTTACATTACAGCAATGTGTTTTCATTATACTCCGCAAGCCGCACTGATCGTCTTTTAGTCGTCTCCGCCTGTATTAGGGATAGTCCCGCGTGAGCCCGCTCGTGAAACTGAACCATTTCGTATTATATTCCGATCTGAAGGAAATTATTTATTGTTTCGTTGCTCACTACGTAATACGCAATCTTTTCCTTCGATCTTTCAATCATCTATTATCAACTGAGATTACGTTTCCTTTCCTTCCCGAGATGTTATTAGCTATATTATTATCTGTTCTGTAGCAAAATGTAATATCGAATTGGCTGTTGGCAATTGTGAGACATAGTATTATTATACTCGTACATCGCTCTGTGACGCAGAAACGATGAAGCGGATGTAACAGATTTGTTATGTCGCATATGATTACTGAATTGTGTATTACATTCACCAAGTCACATTATGCGAGTAAGTAGCAGTACGTGGATGTAAAATAATAATGTTATTGGTTGAGGAGTACCTGCGAGGATACACCTGGTAACTGCGGATATCTGCGGGACTCTACCGGTTACCGAACAATCTATACAACTAAATAATTTGTGAACAAACCGGCTCATTATAAGCGCGGCGTCTTTCTCCACGACACTGGTTGTGTTCGACGCGGAGCTTACTCTGATGCAACAGCGCTTTACTTCGGCTGACTCATCATTAGCTATATTCAGGCTCTTAGTATAGATGTTCATGTGCCTGTGGATGGATACACGGGTAAAGGGAATGCTAACTACATCGAGTTTTACAAAATGTGTTTCCTGGGACTTTGAGACCTAAGTCAAATACAGAGTCAGATGCCAGAACTAAAGTAGTTTAATCTTTAGATTTCATCGAGAACTTGAACTTTATTAATTAAATCCTTCTATAATTATGATCATATAGGAGCGCGTACGATCTAAGACCTTGTTACACTACAGATACGGATCAGATAAATATTATTCATGATTCAATTTGGTTTCAATAACGCACGGAAACCTGCGCCGACTCCAGTCCATAAGACACTCGTGAGACACTACTAAATAATTCTCTGTGTGTTGTGAGGACCGTGCTTGCCTCCCCCCCCCCCCCCCGCCCCGCCCCGCACAGTGCCGGACGGCCGGCAGGCGGCAAGCGCTCTTGTAATTGTACTAACTACAGGAGACGGATTGTGTGAGCAAACCCTGGGGATAAGCGAGCGCATCGTTTAGTCGTGGCCGGTTCATTGCGCCGGCACTGCTTGCTCGTCCTACTGAATTGACAAGACGTTTGTGTCAGCGTCGGCTTGGCCGGCCGTCTCCGACCAGATCTGTTTGTTCGTGTAATTGTTTCGGAATGCGGATGACATCGTTTCGCTCTGTGTATAGGTGCATATTGTCTCAGCGCCGAGTCAACATTGGAGGAGTATGTTGCATTATGATACGAACAGAAAACAATTGCTTGCATACCGAGTTGACCTTCCACTCCAGTTTCAAGTACGGTACGCAATACATTTTAATTCGTATTTATCTGGAGTACTTACATACATTGCTACTAACTTAGTCTTAAGATATTTCATATGCTACTAACAAAGTATGGACATTAACTAGTCTGAAAAAAATTTTTTTTTTACTAACTAGCAGACGTCGCGCGGTTTCACCCGCGTAGTTCCCGTTCCCGTGGGAGTACGGGAATATAATATAGCCTATGTTACTCAGTAAAGACGTGGCTTTCTAATGGAGAAAGAATTTTTGAAATTGGCGCAGCAATTTTTTAGTTTATTCATTATAAACATACACACACACAAAAATACAAATCTTTCCTCTTTATAATATTAGTGTAGATTATTATTAGTGTAGATTTGTAAGCGCGCTCTTAGTCTATGCACTGAGTTTGTCGAGCAGGTACATTTTGAGACATGGAAATCGTAAGTAGCTACTTTATTGCTCCTTGGATTGATATACAGTGAACATCACATTAGCACTTTGACTAGGTAACTTAACAATAGAACAAAGTAACTCATGACCTACTTATGAGCTGTAAACACAACACCAGCACTCGTACATTACACAAAGCCAACATCGCCAGAGATCGACTTTACACAATTCGAACATTAGCAGAGGTCGACATTACACAACGCGAACATCATCAGAGGTCGACATTAGCGTCAAACCCAGCGCCGCGCCGCCACGGCTCCGTTTCTTTTACGAGCTCGTAATCAAATAAAGCGTCGTCAAATCGCGTTACTCCAGGACAAACAGGCTCAACTGAGACTTTAAGGCGGAGATATTTTAAGTTTCTTGTAACTTGACAACTTTAAACACAACCCACTTTTAAATTAAGTTGTAGCGTGGGATTTTATAAAGAAAAGGCTGTAGGTCGTTCGATAGCTGCTTTGTTTAACTAACTTGCTTCAAAATTTCATACTTTGATATTAAACATGATGATCTGAGTGTCAGGTTCACAGTTGCGCTGCTATAGCTGTTAGTGCAGACGTCTCAAGCCTGATTACAGGTGACCCACGAGCCTGCCACACAAATGATAAGCGACGCGAGAGCCGCCGGGGAGTGATATTGGTTGTGAAGGTAAACGCTTGTAAAACGGTGGCGGACGTCAGAACGTGCACTGGGAAGATGGCGCTGTAAGTAAAGTGCCCAGGAGCGTACACAAGGTACTCTTGTGAAAGATGCAGAACGTTTTAATGTAGTGCGTGGCAGTGACTGTACGTTGCAACAGATGTTTGAAGAAAAGCGAGTTTATACTGAGCCTGTCTCTTGCTATAGTGACTACAGCTCAGTACAAGCGCGGCTCAAACCATATGTTTAGACGTGGCGCGTGGCGCGGTAGCCAGCTCATGTCAAACAATATTAATACCTTGTAACCAGCTAATATGCATAGTTTACAGTAGAAACTTCTCGATTACACGTCAGTGATCTCTTTTGGCTGTTATTGTCGTCATGAATGATAGGTGAGTAAAATCTATGTATGTTATGTTCCAAAATATTTGTCTGCTGAATAAGAATGGAGACTTTTGACAAACCCTTGTCAAACGTATTCTAGACGTAACGTAAGAAATACAAAAAACTTCAGAGAATTCAAGATAAAGTTTCCTTGTGACTTGTACAAACAGATTGTATTGAATATGAGACGAACACTGAACACACGCTGAACTTATAACAAACTAAGTTTTTGCTTCTCTTGTAGTTTGTAGCGGATCATACAAATTGAAACTGCCGATCGTGAATAAATCCCACGCACAAGGGCGCGCTACTTGATGAATTTGCAAGGATTATGAAAATCCAGGTCTCAATCCTCCCGGCCGCGGCATCCCGGTATCCCGGTATTGCGAGACTCCGGTACCGGTACTGCGGGACTCAGTGAAGCGGTATTCATATCAAAGTTTGCCAAAAGAGTTCATTAAAAAAGTTCAGTGTGTTGCTAAATCGTTGAGTGCGGCGACACGACGCTCTGTCTCCTATGCAGTAAGACCACTTTATGTCGCGAATTGATTGCAATTTGATTTATTTTTTCAACATACTGCAATAATTGTCCAAACTTTCCGTCGGCCAAATATTTCATTTTGGACTACTAGGCGTAATTTATTCTTTCTGTCCTTCCTACTCCTGTTACAGGACCGTAACTTCAGTAACATCTCTTTTTATGGGTCTTTGAACGTGAACCTTTTGCACGTTCTTATATCACGTCCAATGCTCGGTAACCGAAAATTTTTAACAACCGCGTGCGGCCCGGAGAGGTTCATTAGTGGGCCGCACAACGGGCCCGCGTGCCGGAAACGCCGCATCGCACCGCGCGACTCAAGCGGACTATGTTCCATTATGTGTTAACTACTGGAACATGTGTAGTATATGCTGTAGGCGGCGTACTTATTGTGTTCCATACTTCTACAACTGTTGGTAGTAAAGACTGTAAAATAATTTTAGCTTTAAAATAACGAAATACTTCAGTTAGTAGGTAAACTTCTGTTATGTACTTGGACAGACTTTCTGTTTTCCATCTTGTAAACGTAAAGCAAACAGCAAAATAGTTGGTTGCGGTTTGAGCCTCTAAGGAGGCTATTAAATCTATAACAAATCTTAGTCCAAACTAAACCAATTACGTGACCGCAAGCGGAGGAAGATCATCCAAGCTGAAACCTCCCATAATAAGATAATTTCATCCGTTATTTCGGTTGATCGCACTTCGTCCGCAGCTTCAAGGAAACACTTTCTCATATAACCTTCAGATGTCCTTGGCTCGCTCGAGATTGCATTCTTCAGCTGACACACATCAAGGGAGTGCGTGCGAGCGTGATGACGTCACGGCACTGTTCACAGGTCAGCAACTAACTGTCGTCCACTATCACTACACTCGTACGCGACACGATGTTATGAGCTTCACACAAAAAGGTTCTCATCTCGCCATTCATGTGAAGTAAGAGTATGAGCAATTGTACGTATGCGCGGCGTGTGACGTGTGACACGGTTCTTGTGAACGTTTCTGGGACGTGTGTTGATAAGAAGCATGTAATAACACGTCGCAATAAATTACATTTTTGTAGAGTATGTCCCGTATATCAGAGAGGGCATGCAGCCGGCACGACGGCGGGAATGCTCGCGAGCGCACAAAGGCACGTTGTTCCGCAAGTGGCCAGCGCTCTAGGAGGCGGCGTGGCTACTGGATAGCTGACGTTTTACAATATCCTATGTTACCATAATACCTTAACCTTCTGACACATATAGCAGGATGGAATATTATAAGATATATAAATTATATATTTTTATTCGAAGGAGGTTGTGGTTCGTTGGTCCGTGGATGGATGACCACCCATTTCATACCGAGTTTCCTCCGGGCCTCGGAAAACACGTTAAGCCGGTGGTCCCGGCTGTCATTTGTATATATCTTCGACAGTCGTTACAGGTAGGCAGTGGCTCGAAAGTCTGACAAGCAGTCTTACTACGGGGTTTCGTATTACCCAGTACCAACCGGGTTGTGGAGGTCAGGTAGGTAGTCGCTCAATGTAAAATACTGGTATTCAGCTGCATCCGGTTAGACTGGAAGCCGACCCCAACATTGTTGGGAAAAGGCTAGGCAGATGATGACTCGAAGGAATGGTGACATTTACCAACAAGCACTGCCCGCGTGGTGGTTTACAGCCCACTCCCTCCCACAGAGAGGAGGCCTGTGTCCCAGCAGTGGGGACATTATAGGTTAATTTAATTATGCTTATATTCTACACCAATCACATTGAATGGTGAAGATAAAGATACAAAAGCTCGGAAATAAACTTAAACATAAATTTGAAATAAGTCATATTTCCCTCGCATTGCCAACCGGTCTCAGCGAAGACACGCCAAAGGAAACAAGGGCGTTGAGGCAACAATACTCGTACGTCTTGGTACGAACTCGTGCGATTCTGTGCGATGTTCTGCGATGTTCCGCGGAGGACATTAAGTTAACGCGCGTCGTCGCTTTGATATGCAAATGTGCGTCGTCCGCGCGGCGGCCCACACTCACGGATGTGTGTTTAGGGTTCCGTACCCAAAGGTTACTGCTAACGAGACCGTATAATAAGCCTTCGCCGTCTGTCTGCCTCTGTATTTTTTAACTGTCTAAGTAGTCAGTTGAGATAAACTATCGTAGAGTACACATGTTCCAATGGCCTTTAAAATGGAAAATAACAAAAAGAAAGGTCAACTATAAAAGTTTTGACGGTACGGAACTCTTTATTCTAGGTATGTCTTGAACTTGTCCGGTTTTCCGTCAGCGCCTGTTTATTTTACTCCTTTATTGCTATTCGAGGAGTATAACAATGTTATTGGGAGCGTGACGTAACGCGCGACGCAAAAACTTCAGTTTGCCGAAAAGTCTCAATTTAGATTATTATTTTTAAAAGTGGTTTTGGAGGCTTTTTTTAAAAAGCGGGATTGAATGGAAATTTCTCCGTTTTGTTATAGAAGTCAGTTAAAATGCTCTCTATTTAATATCTTATCATCGCACATTTTCATTTCAACAATACTTTTATATTTCAGTTTTCTTCAAACCGGGAATGTACTCAAACTTTATTTTATACCACATGACTAGAAATTGCCATATATCATAATTATTAACCCACTTTTATTTTTATTTCCCTAACGATATAACAACGGTATCATTTTTGCTCATCACTGCACACTCCATACTACTCCTATACTAAAATACCTGAGTAAAAAGAAAGGTATCCAATTTTCCAATCGACAAAGTCAATTTAGTCTCAGTATCAGCATAAAGGCCTCTTGAGTAAGTAAGCGGCGTAGCGACGCCTACGAGAGGCATCGTAGCGTCGTAGCCTCGTAGCACCCTAGATTGCGTACCACCGGCTACATCACGATTAGTGGAGACTGAAATTAACTGAGTCGCTACGAGCCATACGACGTCTCTTAGACGTAGCGTTTTCTATTTTAGGGTATTAGGAAAGTAAACTAGTTGTAAAGCGGGGAAAATATCATAATTGGAATTAAAGCGGTGTTTTTACTCACTTTGGATGACACAAACAAGAAGTCTTCTCCTATACCAATTAACTTCACTTGTACGTAAATACTTTTTTAACACATTTGCTCGTAAAGGGTCTCTTATTTTATCAATTTCAATATCGTAATGAATCTCATTACGTTCTTGTCCTGTAAAGTAAAATCACGGTTTATACTTTTTTAAATCTTAGTAAAGAGTTTTTATGTCAGAAAAGTGGTCAACATTTTATGAATAAAATTAACTTTGGGAGATGATATATAATAAATAAACATTTAATTCTTGAATTTAATTAATTTTGACAATAAATTACAACCATTTATCTGTAAAAAAAAAGCACAAAAATATTAATTTACTTTATTAGTAGTACTGGCTGTTTTTTGTTTCTTTGCCTTAAAAAAATTGCTTTCTGCAATTAGTGAACAAGTAAAAATTATTCCGCGCGCTTTTTCTTTTCGCTGTATTGTTTTTATTTGTTTTATTTATTTCTTCGCAAATATGTTATAAAACGTCGTATGACATACGTGCGCTTTGATAATTATAGCCTCTGCTTTTTTATCGCCCTCGCCTACGGCTCGGGCAAACAATATCGCCTCGGCTGTGATTTTCAACTTACCGCACTTATATCATAATGTACTATACCGCTACGGCACACTTACGCTTCAGGAGTTTCAATTAGTATACAGATGTAGGATCATCATTTGCCTAGCCATTACCCAACTAGATTTGGATCATTTTCCAGTTCAATGGGATATGGTATGTAGGATGCATTATCGTTAATCGGTCCCAAGTAAATGGTAAAAAATGTGTACCTACGTATAATATAGATGTTGTAATATTGAGCAATATTCCAACATCTATATTAAGTAAAACCTCACCGCACTGGGCGGGCGGCACGCAATGCCGCGCGATTGCACAAACCACCTCCGCCCTACAGCGTAAACGATTTCTTATTGCTTCTCTTCTCTTATAGAAATTATTACAAATGATTGTAAACATAACTCAGGGGTTTAAGTTCTTATTAAAGGCAGCCGTTTTGAGAGATTGTTAGTACTTGAAACACATTTTTTGGGGTTTGCGGCAGATCAGTCTTTCCCTTCCACTTCATTCTTTAAAAAATTGAAATACTAATATTAACAGAATGAGCGGTGGTAATAACAAGTTACTATCAAATTTTATTTTCCTAAATAATTATATTTGATGCAGGAGTTAACAGTACTAAAAGGTGATCCTTAGTATCGTTTGTTTCCAATACACCGTTATGCTATACGGTGCCAAACTTTTTCTTTTTTAGGGTTCCGTTGATTCGTCATGTCCGTCTGTCTATCTGTCTGTCTGTCCGAGATTTTGCTAAGAGACCGTTAGTACTAGAAGTGTTTATAACAATAACGCCGACAAAGTGGTAAATTAAAATTTTGGAAAAGATTTTTTTTAGGGTAGCTTCCCTACATGTGAAGTGGGGATGAATTTTTTTTTCGTCGTCTACCTCTTTGTGTGAGGTATCGCTGAGTAGGTCTTTTAAAATGATTTAAGGCTTGCTAATACTACTTTTCGATTTAATGCTCCATTTACGAAATATTAAACTATAAAGTGCAAATTTTTGTTCCAGTTGGGCGCCCCCCCCCCCCTCCCCCATCTAAAAGCTAAACTGCTGGCTTGAAAAATCTGGAAAAATTCATGATCATAGTGCATTTCATGAACTTTATAAAGGAAAACAACAGCGGTTAAGATTTCTTTATTAGTTTAGCAGTAATAGTCGTTGAACTTGGGTGTTGGATAATTTTGTACCAAATACCTAGAAAAAAACCTGGCAACACTGCCCGAGTGACATGTAAAACTTTTGTTCCGTATTTTAAAATTAAATTTAATTAGTAAATAAGGTGTAATTGTTTGTGTAAACGTATTATGAATGCGTAAATACTCAGGAAAATTATCGTTATCCTGATAATAAATGAAGTTTTTCGGGAATACAACGGTACCGGCCGGTAACCTAAAAAGAAACAGCTGACGTTCTAACTACGGACTTAAACGGATAATTCAGGGGAAGTATTGTTTACTTTTATTAAATAACAGCACACAAACGTCTCTTTAGCTCTGTAACATATCCATGCTCATTTCTAGTATATTTTTTTTGTTGATTTATTACCCATATTGGATAGAAATCTCTTTGTTGAAAACCGGTCTTAGAACAACAAAACAGTAATTTCATAACTCTGATTTTTTATTCAAATCAATCTTTTCAATACAAATGATTAGATCGTTTATGACAATTTATTGTACATTATTGTCTTGCATTAAATATCATAGAAGACAAGTTTATTTTTTCTAAGCAACCTACCCACGTAAGAAAAAGTAAATCTCTAAGACAATAGAACCATTGAAATTGAACATTAATTCAATTAGTTACATTGAATTAGATAATCTTTTATAGCTAATAAAGCAGCCTACCTCATTTCATTTCATAACTTTAACTTTTTGTCTTTCCCTTTCATCGTTAACTTCCCTTTGTCTATTCTTTTAGTTCACACCGTTTCTTTACTTTGATTTTCAGTAACTTATCCTGAAACCATGCCTGTGATGACCCGTAAGGCTGCTGCTCAGGATATGGAGCTAAAATTGAGAACGGCCCTCCAAGAACTCAAAGAATCCAAACTCCAAGTCCAACAACTGTTACAGGAGAGAGAAGAGAGTGAGGTGGAGGTCGATAAGGTTAATAGCAAAAACACCAGCTTAAAACGGGAGCTAGTAGGCCTACATCAGCAATACTTGGACGTTGTTGATGAACGGGATAAACTGAAGGTGGTCACGGATGGTTTCCATAATTGTAGTATCTTATATGAGGAGGCTTTATATAAAATCAGGGGCCTTGAAGATGAGTTAATTCATGCCAATAATTGTATAGTTAAGTTACAGAAAGAAAAGGAATGTACTCAGGTTATAGAAACAAACCTCTTATATAATGAATTATTAAAAAGTAATTGTAACCCCCCTTCCTTAATAACTATTGATCTGACTGAAGATTCCTTATTAAAACAGAATTTTGTAGTTAGCAATAGGAAGATAAAGAAATATGCAAAATTAAACAGAATCATTAAAAAATGTAATCAATTTAAGAAACAACATAAACGCTTTTCCAAATATATTCCACTGAGGAAAGA
The DNA here is from genome assembly GCA_963853795.1 of Xestia rhomboidea. NCBI lineage: Eukaryota > Metazoa > Arthropoda > Insecta > Lepidoptera > Noctuidae > Xestia > Xestia rhomboidea. The sequence continues at coordinate 457,982 of OY970775.1, forward strand.
GCGTGTTGATTTAGTTAATAAGTTAAATAACTACCAAATAAAATTAGAGGACAGTATAAAAATATATGAAATTGATACTCAGCATTTGCAGTCTGAAATACAGGTACTTCAGGACTCACTAAATTCCCTTTCTTGTAGGTATAAGATTTCTCAGAACCAAATTAGGGAACATATTTATGCAGCAAATGAGTTGGTAATGGGTCAATGTAGTTGCCAGACAGTTACCAACCATGATACTATTCAGCCTGAGGTAATGGAGGACCCATACCAGGTTGAGAATTTGTCTCAGGACAGCATATCAAATACCGGTAATTTTGTTTCTCCTAATAGTCATGATTGTAATCATTCAGTTATGTTCTCTGACAGTATAGGTAGGGGGCTAGGTAAATTAATTAGTAATAACCTGAGTTATTGTACCCAAAACAATTGTATGCCAAACTACAAACAAGTTATGATATCAATATTTTAGAAGAAAATTCAAATAGCAGTCGGTTATTAAATCTTTTTAAGTCATTTGACTTGACCAACACTTTTATAGAACCTACTAGAATCACTCCATCTTCTGCTACTTGCATAGATAATGTTTTCTGCGATTGTGATTACATAGATAAAGCCATAGTTAATTGTCTGCCGTCTGACCATAGCGGACAGACTGTAACTTTTAGGAGTAATACACATACACATTGTTACAAAATCTTGGTTACATCATTCATGTTGAGTTGGTATATTATGTGAGAACAATGTAGCAAGATGTGCACGTTAAAAGTGTCCACAGTAAAACAAAACAAAAAAAAACAATTCAAAAACTAAAATAATTCATTAAAATAAGCCATGGCAACTGAGAGATGACCAGTCACAACTGACAGCGTCCGTTCACGGACATGACGCATAGATCAGCACCATTCAACTCAACCATTTTGAAGGGAACTAAATGATCCGACACATGCGCCACCATCAGCGAGACTTTTGAGTGAGCATGACATATTCTCAACCGCCAGGGCACATTCAAGTCAAGAAAAGACGTAGGTTTCCAGTGAATGATAGCTTTCTAGTACATAGTACTCACACAATATGGGCTATGAGATTATATAATACTAATACTAAAGAGATTGAATCTATACAATGCAAAGATAGTTGTACAATCTTCAGCAGCTCCAACAATACCATTTAATGCTATCAATTTAAGCGCCCCTGTCCTTGTGGAGCAGGACCAGCATTGAGCCAAGCATTTTTATCAGCGATATAATCGCTCAACTTGTAATATGCTTGCTTACATAGTGTGCGTTTAATGCATGTTTTAAATTTCGTCTCATTCAGTTCAAGAATACTTTGTGGAATTTTATTATAGCATCTCAAACAGTACCCCATGAAAGATGAGTCTACTTTAGCGAGTCTGAAGCCTGGCTGAACTAGTTGGTCCCTATTTCTAGTACTGTAATTATGTCTGTCACCATTTTTACCAAAAAGGTGCAGATTTTTTCTGACGTACATTATGTTTTCGTAGATGTATTGACAATGTACTGTCATGATGCCAATATCCTTAAACAGTTCCCTTAGAGAATCGCGCCTACAAAGATTATATATGGCTCTGATGGCTCTTTTCTGCAGAATAAATATAGACTCAATATCTGCAGCCCGTCCCCATAGCAAAATGTCTTAAGACATTATACTATGAAAGTAACTAAAATAAACCAGTCTAGCGGTATCTACATCAGTATATTGACGGATTTTTCTAATGGCATATGCTGCTGAACTTAGCCGCCCCGCAAGAGATGTTAAATGAGAACCCCACTGTAGCCTTGAATCAAGCGTGATCCCTAGGAAAACCGTTTTATCTACGAATTCAAGTTTCTCTTTATTCAGTACTATATCACAATCACTACTTTTAACATTCGGTAAAGCAAATCTTATGCATTTGGTTTTTTTTTCATTTAATACCAAATTGTTTGCTGTGAACCAATTTTGGACCTGAAGTAGGGCATTATTTACGTCATCTAGATTTTGGGCCCGCCTATTTATCTTAAAAATTAAGGAAGTGTCATCAGCAAATAACACCATATTTTGAGGTTGGTTTTTCAATAAATAGGGTAGATCATTTATATATACTAGAAAAAGGAAAGGACCCAATATTGAGCCTTGTGGAACCCTCATTTTTACTTTTAAACCATGTGAATTAACACCATTTATTTGAACATGTTGTTGTCTATCATTCAAATAAGATTTTACCAAAAAAAAAATAAGTTTACCCAGTCCGTAATGCTCAAGTTTCAAAAGTAATGTGTCGTGATTTACACAATCAAACGCTTTGGAGAGGTCACAAAAAATTCCTATGGCGTCTTGAGACTCTTCCCACGCAGTAAATATGTGCTTTAATAAGGTTACACCGGCGTCAGTTATACAACATCCCTTGGTGAAACCATACTGTTGAGCATTTAGGTATACAATAGGTTTTACAATAATAATTTTAAAATCACTAATTTTACTATCGTTATTTATTTGTCATGTCATCACAGAATCCGCGAATGTCAATTCTGTAACATTTCAGTGAGTGGCAATCCCTTGTTATTTTAAACTTCATTGCGAAATTTTTTGTTTTTTTCGTCATGGGTGTCGTTTTTATGGTTTTCGGTTTTAACGAAAATGAGGTCCGTCTGGAACGAAAATTTTCGTCGGCGCTATCTTAGATTTTCATTGTGTCATCATATTTGTTATCAGCGTCCCCAAAAACCACGAAAACGACACCCATGATGCAAAAGTCCATTCGCGCAAGTGTCCTCTCGCACAAGTGTCCAAGCGACAAGTTGAGCGATTATATCGCTGACAAAAATGCTTGGCTCAATGCTGGTCCTGCTCCACAAGGACAGGGGCGCTTAAATTGATAGCATTAAATGGTATTGTTGGAGCTGCTGAAGATTGTACAACTATCTTTGCATTGTATAGATTCAATCTCTTTAGTATTATATAATCGCATAGCCCATATTGTGTGAGTACTATGTACTAGAAAGCTATCATTCACTGGAAACCTACGTCTTTTCTTGACTTGAATGTGCCCTGGCGGTTGAGAATATGTCATGCTCACTCAAAAGTCTCGCTGATGGTGGCGCATGTGTCGGATCATTTAGTTCCCTTCAAAATGGTTGAGTTGAATGGTGCTGATCTATGCGTCATGTCCGTGAACGGGCGCTGTCGGTTGTGACTGGTCATCTCTCAGTTGCCATGGCTTATTTTAATGAATTATTTTAGTTTTTGAATTGTTTTTTTTTTCTGTTTTGTTTTACTGTGGACACTTTTAACGTGCACATCTTGCTACATTGTTCTCACATAATATACCATCTCAACATGAATGATGTAACCAAGATTTTGTAACAATATTCTGATTTAAAAGAGTGTCCATGGAGTTTCTTGCCCGTTCTTCTCCATAGAGATCTACGCTAGGGAATGGGCAACTACAGTACTTTCACAGTTTTTATGTCTTGTGACTGGGACTGTAGCTACATTTAATTTTCATCTTTGTTTCGACAATTCAAAAGTGCCTGTAACTGGCTTACTTGAAATAAATGCTTTGATTTTGATTTTGATTTTGCGCACATATTTCCGTTCGCGCAAAAGTCCGTGCGCGCATAATATGTCTTTTCGCGCAAGCGGGTTCGCGCAACTATCTTTCGCGCGAACGTCTTTCGCGTAAAAGTCCCAGATCCCGTCACACCATAACCCTAACAACGACGCCAAAAAGCAAGGGAACTTAATAATAATTGTTTATTACCACAAAGTTCAAGTATTTTCACTGTTTATAGATTAAAGTTCTTAATTTAGCATTCAAAAATAAGTACAATAGGTTCAACCCTGTCCCCTAAATTAGGCTAGGCCTGTATCTTAGGGGGCAGTGTCCGGCTATGGGGTATGCTTATATAATTCTACTGTGGCAGACGTGCCAGTGGACTGTGTCAGGTGGGCGCTTATATATATGATGTTGTGGTAAATTTTCACATGAGAGTGAGAAAGTGAAGAGTGAATGATGTAAATGCAAGTGATTGATGATTGTGAGTGTTTGGGGTGTTTAAAAGAAGTGCCCACATTATTAATGGAAGAAATAGGCGTGTCACATAATTTAAAAAGTATATCTGAACTATTTTGTGTTGGGCGAGTGTTCGTGATTTCTTTAATTGTTTTCCAATAAGGCTTTAGGGTTGTTTTTACTTTTTTGTAATTCATTGTGTTCATGTCCCTGTTTAAGTTTTCTAAGCAGTTCATCGCAAACATTTCTAGCGCGTATACGTGATTTTTTGGATTAAGTAATCTGTTTTTTTTTTTTTAAATTTTAAATGCGTGTTATCTCGATCCTTAATGCATTTAAGAAGGCCTGCGGTGATCCATGACTTTAAGGTTCGTTGTTTCCTCGGGATGGTGACTTGTATTGTGTGTTTTAGTTATGATTGTGGAGATAATTTTTATTAGTACTTCATAGCTTCGATACCGTCACTACTCTTGTAGATATCTGCAAAACTTGTATTAAGGTGGATGCTCCAGGGTAGCCCGCCAAGCGCATAAAGGTGCAGGAATGACTTTGACCTTGAAAAAGTAATTCCTGCACCTTTATGAGCTTGGAGGGACAACCCTCCAAGCTCATAAAGGTGCTGATGATTGTGATGCTTATAATTCTATAACTACACACGTGTTACAGCCGCGAATCATATTTTAATCAACAAACAACCTGACACTGACCTGCAAATTGCAAAAAATGTAAGAAAATTTAAATTTCGCGGGCTACCCCGGAGCATACACCTTAACCAGTTCGTCCTTCAAAGCGTCATAATTTATGCGAGAAGCAGTGGTTTTTTTTGTTACGTGTAGGGTTAGTGTATTTATGGAATAGCACTATCGGTTTGTGGTCAGTAATGGGTGATTCCAGAATTAAGGTGGTAGTGTTTTTGTTAGAAGGTGGTCTAAACAGTTTTCTAATCTAGTTAGGAAGTAGGTGGGTAGGAGATAGTCCATGAGAGGTGTTTAGGATGAGATAGTCCAAGCTACGGTCGTTTCTGTTATCCTGCCTGGTATCAATATTCAGGTCACCAACGAGGACGACGTTCTGATAAAATAGATATATCATTGTAAATTAGTAAATTTTCAAATGTATCTCTGGTGTTGTACGAGGGAGACCTATAAACTGTCACAATAGCAAATCCCGGTTCTATTTTGCATTCGAGACAGTTTGCATTTACCATATTGGGTTCGTATACAGTGGCGCTAGACTCAGTTTATAAATAGATGACGACGCCTTCATTTTGATTTGATTTATTTGAGAAATAGTGTGACTGATATCCGTTCATTATAGGTAAGTTACTGACTTTTCTCAGCCAACACTCTGTCAGCACAATAACATCAAATTCAATGTTGGTGGTATGGATAAGTGTTTGAAGACTATAGAAGTTATGCTGGGTATATTATTAATGTGCAGTATCTTAATGTTACTATGGATTGAATATTTAATGCAGTCCTCTGGGTTAATTAAGAATTAATTTTCTAGGTGAAGCCTGTCCAGGTTATCACTAATTAATGTTCCTTCTTCTAATTAAACTTCGCACTACAGCGTTTCTACAGAAGTGCGTGGAGGACTTGTAGCCGCAACAAGGGCGCGGGAGAGGCGCGCAATGGAGCGGAACGCATCGTGCTAGTGCGAGCCATACGAGTGTAGGCGCAGTTATATTAACAGCGCTGTCGTTAGTCAGTGATTACTGCTCACACTTACTGCGTGGTGGGGCCCCGCCGGCTGACCCTCACATTGTGGCCGCAGTTAAGAGATGCACTGAACTAAACATGGTCGAGATTTATCTGTATAATGTTCTAAAGTTAATCTGTTCACACATCTGGCCATTTTGTAGTTGGAGTCGATGGGATGGGATAACTGTCATCAAATTGCCTTAAAGTTAACTCAAAGTTAACTTGGTTTATTTTGCTATAAACTTTTGCTATTTTGTTCACATCAAGTTTATGATAAGCATTATGATAAGAAAAGAGAATTTTCACCACTTACCACAACATGAATCGTGGCCATCGTCAATCATGTATTACATTCACTTACAAAGTACAAAGTGTATATTCAAAAGCGCTACCACGGTTGTCCACTGCCACAAATTCACTGCTTACCACCCCGGGGCGAGTCGTGAAGTGCTCCTAACTACCTCCGCCGCCATTACCGGGGAATTGAATCAATTCCTTTGCCTGCAAGACATATTTCTTGACAAGCACCCCTTCTCCCGACATGTAGCAATTTTCTGTCTCTTTATGGAGCCAGAATTCAGAAAGCAATTTGTGTGGCCCGTACTTTTGTCAGGCTTATTGTAATAGTCGATGGTGAACTGTCCGCTTGCACAGTTAATCGTCAACAGTGTTTACCCGCAATCGGACGAAGTTATTTTCATCATTGACAAGTTCTCATGAATGTTTGTTCTGAGAATAGTATTTATTAAGAGATATTGTAGATGGATCTAATAATAAATTCCTGCAGCATTCCCACTGTAGTTGTATACATTATAGCCCAACAACACGGCATCACTGTAGTAACTTGAAGTTATTTAATTCAGCGTCAGTCATTACGCGGAATGTTTAGCGCTGCATGAATTTACGATGTGCAGCTGTCAGTTGAGCGTAACACAACATTGTGGGCGGTCGCAATTAATCTGAACATATTCGTTGTACAACTAAATGTAATGCGTTCGTGACGAATGTGTGCGGGACCGCGGCCGCCTTCGTATGCATGCGTAATAAGTACGGTGACAGTCGGCGCTCCCGGGTGACAGGGGTCGAGCACATTGCCCATTTCTTATACACAACTTTCAGCCCCAGGTTATGACAGGTTTCGTTTAACTAAAAACAACATCTTTCTTTGTCTACTTTGTTACAAAAAGCCACGAAGAATTATTAGTTGAAGATATAGAAGATTAATTACGAAAATTTTAAAATTCAGAATTATTTATTTATTTATTTTATAAAACCAACCAAAACCAACCAATCAACTTCTATTCTTCTTCGCAAATTGCGGTTCGTTTCTACCTGACTCAATCCTCGGGGCATTCAACGTGGACTCCTCAAATTGATATAAATGTCGGAGAGGGCCCACTTCGCTACAGCCTATAAATCAATAGCCGTCGCGCTGTGACGAGCGACTCTCTCGCATAGTTCCGCGTCCATTGCCCGCGGGACAGCGGCGCGCGCCGCGTGAAATGAAGCCCATGCTGCCTGGATTGATACATCACAGGATTGTCTGACAGCTTGCAGCCATTTGCGAATTGTTTCTATTATTTTTTGACGTGGTCTTGGATGTGGAAAATGAAAACGAAACCTTTTTCAAAAATATGTATGACAGGATTGTTATTGTAAATTAGAAATATGGTGAACATATAGATAACGCAATATGTTTTAGAGGAGTTCCTGTAATAAGATGAGATTCCTAGGTAGGTAAAACAATGAACAAGTTGCAAGATGCTAGGCAATACAATACCAACAGAAAATGCATTGCAAATGTATACATTTATTATTTGCTTGTTCTTTCTAATGCTTGATTAAATATGCCTTTTTTTTTCGGATGAGAAATCATCAAGTGACTCCTCCCGCTCTGGGCGGAGCAGGAGGGAGTGTCAGACTTTTACTGACTACAACCCATCCATGTTCCTTCATCGCCCTTTGTGTTCCGCGGCCACGGTATCTCTTTCGAATAGTCCCGCAGCCCCGGCAGGCATCGGCCCTTGCGGACTCCTTCCCTTTTGCTGACTCTGGATCACGAACGCGCCGTCGACACGGCCTGTCGTCATGAGACGGACGGACGGCGAACTAGCCCATAGCTCAACGTCCACAGGTCCGCGCCTACGGTGGCCGGGGGCCACCACGTTGCCCTCGACGCCCGGCGCGTTCAGATAGTCGGCGGCTGATTAGAAATGCCTAACACATTGATAAACTATTGCGTAATCTAAGTAAAATGCTTTGAAGTTCCTAATTGAAAAAACTTTCTTCTTGTGGTTGCTGGGCGCACAGATAACATAATTTAGCTTTATTCTATGGTGCGGTGTTAATTCTCCGCGCGTGTGTCGATATAGAGTTGAGATGTTGCCATTTGAAATATTATAATTAATTTGTCCAAATATTTTTTTCTTACTTAAAATGTCACTTACGGGATATCTTCCGTGATTATTTATTGTTTTTGAGCTCCCGATATTTCGACGCTGTTGCAAGCGCCATGATCGCGGGTCAACTGGAGAATGTGGGTGGATGGAAAACAATAAATAATCACGGAAGATATCCCGTAAGTGACATTTTAAGTATAGTTATGAACCGTGAAAGCTTAAAACAGTGTTTATTTTTTTCTTATTTATCTGTGTTTATAACATAAATTAAGTTTAATAACTTAAAGTATCTCTGTATTCAAAATTATTTTGCAAGATCAAATAATTCATCGTGACGTGGTTGTCCGTATATTCTGTGCTACAATTTTGTAAATGCATTTCATTTCATGATAAAAAAAACACCTTTTAATTGTTCTTGAAAACTTCCGGTATGTGGGTAGTTTGATTTTACTTTATAAAAATTAACCCACATAACATTATGATTTTTTATTTCGTCTAGCGGGGTCTCGTCCGTTACGTTTCAAATACAGTCTTGAGCGGTGCATTACAATTGTTACTAAGTTTTTCGGTAACTGCACCCACGAGGCTTCTCAGTACGTCAAGTTTTCGATCATGTAACCCACGGCGTTAGTGGTGACAGCATTCTCGTCATAATTCCAGAACAATAGATTCATGCTGGATGCGAGACGCACGGGACCGGTCAATGTGGGGACACTTGGGGGAGGCCTCTGTCCAGCAGTGGACGTGTGTGTGTTCCGCTGTGGCACGAGTGATGCAGACGGTGGCAGCAGGTGGCAGCACTTCGGTTTAGGTTGCATTTTCGTTCTAGTTTGTGCAGTTGACGGCACCTCCGTCGAAGGAACACGGTCGTGTTCAAAGTGCCATGAGGTGCTATGTGGTTTGTTTACCCATCAGACAGCCACTTCAACGTTTAATTTACCTAACATGTATCTGGTACGTTATTTTTAAACTGTGTTTAGGGTTCTGTAGGGATAAACCGGAAGTACCCTTTTTTAGGTTTTGGGTCGAAAACCTCTAAGGTAGTTCCCGTTGACCTAGAATCACGAAATTTGGCGAGAAGCAATGTCTTACAGCACATGTAAAGGGACAAATCTGAAAACCGTGGGTATGTAGTTTAATAAAAAAAAAAAGCGATTTTACAATTACAAACTTATTATTTGCGGTTGGTGCAATAGCCGTTTCATGGGATCGAACACTAAAGTTAAGTTTGTCCTTTAAAAAGTTTGTACGGAACCCTCGGTGCGCGAGTCCGACTCGCATTTGACCGTTTTTTTTACCATTGTTTGCTTTAAAATCCAATTACCACGCATTTGCTACACACCCGTTTTGTCCGCTGAAGCAATTTCATCACGTTTATCTAAGCGATTTACGTAAACTTTTCAATTCACCTAAAGCGAGTGGAAACTATAACTACAAACAGTTAGCCCCGGTAATTAATTAGTTATTTATGTATTTACTAGCTGTGGCCCGCGGCTTCGCCCGCGTAAAGTTCGGTTACTGTCCCACTGGATCAAAATAAAGGGATAAATAGTATCCTACATGTTAATCAATCACTGTCACAATCACTGCCACAATCACTGTCACAATTTCTGTCACAATCACTGTCACAATCATTACCATCGTTTTCATAATCGTTATCACAATCATTGTCACCGTAATCACAATCAACATCATCGTTATCACAATAAATCTAAAATAACCCTGTATAGAAGTCAAATACACCATCTTCTGGATCTCAAAATAAATGCCATATTCGTAATCAGCACCCTTGATAATCTCGGTATCGACACCCATATTGATTTTTAAACATTTCAACCCCATCGCACCCCAATAGGAGATGATGGTATTTCAGGTCCACCATTTTCAATCTTAAAATCGTTGTTTTTGTAATACACCATACAAACTATACCAATGTTGATTTTCGGACTGTCACCCCATTTCCCCCTCTTAGGGTTTGAATTCTGAAAAAACCCGAACCCCCTTTTATACTTATTTATCAATAGGAGCACTCCAGTGAAGTTTCGAATAAAATGGTCTAACTAATCTTGTTTCCCTATACAAATTTTGGAGCACCGTTTAACCCTCTTAGGGGTGGAACTTGAAGAAATCCTTTCTTAGTGCACCCCTAGACCACATAAGGAACCTACTTGCCAAATTTGGAATCTGTAGACCCAGTGGTTTAGGCTATTCTGTGATTTTTAGACTTTGTCACCTCATTCTCCCCTCTTAGGGGTTGAATTCTGAAAAAACCTGAAACCCGTTTCTACTCATTTATCAATAGGAGCACTCCTGCGAAGTTTCGAATAAAATAGTCTAAGTAATCTTGTTTGCCCATACAAACTTTGGAACCCCGTTTATCCCTCTTAGGGGATGAATTTTGAAAAATCTTTTCTTAGTGCACCCCTAGACTACATAAGGAACCTACTTGCCAAATTTGGAATCTGTAGACCCAGCTGTTTAGGCTGTGCATTGATTTTTAAACTGTATCACCCCATTTCCCCCTCTTAGGGGTTGAATTCTGAAAAAACCTGAAACCCGTTTCTACTCATTTATCAATTGGGGTCACTCCTGCGAAGTTTTTAATAAAATAGTCTAACTAATCTTGTTTCCCCATATAAACTTTGGGGCCCCGTTTAACCCCCTTAGGGGTTGAATTTTGAAAAATCCTTTCTTAGTGCACCCCTAGACCACATAAGGAACCTATTTGCCAAATTTGGAATCTGTAGACCCAGCGGTTTGGGCTGTGCGTTTGATAGGTGAGTCAGTCAGTCAGTCAGTTTCTTCTTTTATATATTTAGATTTGCTCTCATGCACATCACACATTTACAATATTACTGTCGGTTTTCGTACATGAACCCTGTCAGGGCACTGCAAAGCACAATGCTGGTTTGCTGTTGAGTTTTGAACATTAAATTAAATTAGTAATAAATAATATATAATAAATAAATTGAATCAGATTTTATCAATAACACAAAGGATTACATTTCCTTTAAAAATACCTATGTCTAAGGTCGTTATGATGTCCAGTTAGCAGTAATAAGCACTATACAATAATACACATAAGGTCATTTATAGATCAGATTGAATGGAATAATATAATAGGTAGGTAATAATTACAATCATGTCATGTCAATATCGTTAGTGATTAAATTGAATATCGTTATTCCAGTAGTAGAGCGTAGGTGCAGTTGATAGCAGTCTCCTTTTAGCAGATTGAGGCACCCGCGTCGCGCCCGCGCCGCGCCGCGTGCCGTGACGGGACGGGATCCGCTGAGTTATTGTCGCGCGCCACGGCACTCGCTAATATTACTGCTAAGCGGTGAAACGCGTTAGAAAAAGCTAGACATTTCTCCACGTTTAGTTAATATGGTTAACAATTTTGTTATTAAATTGGAGGGTTTAAAAAAAAATAAGTATTTCGTGATATTCATAATATTTATTACACCAAGATAAAGGTATATTGTATTGACTATAACAATTAGCTCATCTGCCATAAGACTCAATCTAACCCATTACAAACATAACGTCCGATAAATCGGACTGCATTAATTTGAGTATTAGTGGTAGAAAAAAATAATCATTGATAGTTTTTTTGTTTTTAAACGAAGGTAGAATATATATTTATTACACTGATAACTATGTTTTGATTGTCTGAGTGACATACCGACTGTCATCTATCATTTTCGAAAATGGCGGGTCGCGAACGGTTTGTTTCGAGAAAAGGGTAAGTATTATATTGTTTATTATTATTTATTTTTATGATAATTGTTTTGTAAATTCGTTTTAATTGTTCTAATAGTAATAATAATTCAGAGACAACAATTTTTTTAATGTGAAAAGGGTTAGATTGTTGCTTATCTATGTGTTTTAGTTGCTGTCCGATTTATCGGACGCTATGCACGGCAGGCTCTAAGGTGAGGTTTTTTTTGCTTTTTACAGCTTGACGTTGCATGAAATTTTGCGAACATTGGAAAGCGAGGATAAATATGAGACAGGGCAGAACCTTATTTATTTGAGCCACCAATTGAACAGAGTGGCCAGGTAACAGGAGTTGGGGTACTATGCAACTGGCACAATAAGGGCTATTATTGTGTTGAGAATTGTCCGCTAAAAGATGTTAAAAAATACAAACGAGAAAAACGGGGCACCAGCGATTATCTGATGAAGTGTTTGTCTGTCGCTGGAATGACAACAATGTGGTTACGGTAGCCACCACCTTTGAAAACTGGGCTACAAGAATGCGTATTAGAAAATGGTGGTAGCCAATTTTTGCCTGCTTTATAGATGTGTCGGTGGTGAACAGTTGGCTACTTGCGAGGAAAAATGGTTGCGTTCCCAAAATATCGCGTAACTTCGACCGGTCATTGTAATCATCATTATGAACAACTTTTACTACGGGACTAAAACCTGAATCGCGAAAAAAAATCAGCTGTTCCACACATTTTGACAAGTTATGCGACATAATTGTAGGGAACAGCAGATTTTTTTTTCGTGATTCAGGGTTTGGTCCTCTCACCTCGCTAGGCACACATGGAACGCAGCCGCATCAAGGACAAAGGCTTGCTAAACCGTTGTCTACCACAAGATATGATGGGGAAGAGCATTGGATTGTACCTATATGCACAGAACGCCGCTGCACAAGTCAATGTGGAGAAAAAGCTAAATTCAAGTGTCATGTAGGCCTCCACCCTAAATGTTTTATGAACTATTATGTGATGGGCTTGTCATCATAACATGACATGTACTAACATGAAATTAACTTAACGTCATAGTTAATTATATTTTCTAATAAATATCTGCATTTTTCATTTCTGTACCTTACCTTTCTAGGGTAACCATCAGGGGCCGCCGTGCATAGCGTCCGATACATCGGACAGGCTACAAAAAAAAACTATGATAAACATGCTTCTTTTTTTCTAACTAAACTATAATTTGGACCCAAACTAATCATTATTTTATAAGTAAATAAAATTAATTGCTCTAATAAACTTTATGCTGTAATGGGCTAATGTCGAGCAGGTGCGTGAACGTTTGATATCTGACCGTGCAGCTGCTACAGCGCTGCCGGCTCATTGCCATTTTTCAATTCCTCGAGGCGCCGCCTAAAAAAAGTGCTTCAACCGTATCGGAACCATTGTGCGGCCCGAATGCGAATATTTGAAAGGAAAAAATTATATTGCGCCTTTAACTGAGAGATTTTGTTTTAGAACCGCTAACCCGCCTGCGTCGCCGGCGCCTGCGTCGTGAGCTAGTTCGTGATGGAGGGTTTATAGGTAGTTATGTGCTGGTATTCGATTGACGACATTATTATTAACACGGTACTTATAATTCAGTAGTAATAAATCCGTCAAGGGAATCACTCATCTATACTCATTTGCATAATATTTTCACTGTTGGGCATCATACCCTTTTTTTTTTTTTTTTTTTTAGGATGGGAAATCATCAAATGAATTCTCCCGCTCTGGGCGAGCAGGAGGGAGTGTCAGACTTTTACTGACTAAAACCCATCCATGTTCCTTCCTCGCCCTAGTCCCGCAGCCCCGGCAGGCTTCGGTCCTTGCGGACCCCTTCCCTATTGCTGACTCTCTTTGAGGCGCGCGTGGAACACGAACGCGCCGTCGACACGGCCTGTCGTCATGAGACGGAAGGACGGCGAGCTAGCCCATAGCTCCCCGTCCACAGGCCCGCGCCTACGGTGGCCGGAAGCCACCACGTGGCCCCCGACGCCCGGGGCGACTCCCGCGGCGGCCGGGACGTGTGGATCTCTCCCTGTCCCACTCCGCCACCTCCTTCGCTAGCATGACTGCTTCGCAGAAGGAGGTGACGGCGTCCCATTCCGTCTCGCTCCGGACCATGGCACGAACCAGGGCCGGAAGCGAGAGGTCGCCGCCGCCAATCGCCACCTCGAGGACACGGCGGTGCTCCACCCAAGCAGGGCACACCTCCACCGTGTGCTCCACCGTGTCCTCCGGTCGATCCTCGCAATGGTAGCACCCGGGCATTTCCTCCCGCCCGATTCGGTGCAGGAACTTACCGAAACAACCGTGTCCGGTAAGAACCTGCGTCAGGCGGAAGGTGAGGACGCCGTGGCGTCTCTCCAGCCACTCCTCAAAGAGGGGACTTATCGCCACTATTGTGGCGTGCCCTGCACGGGGTTGCGATAGTCGCTCTCTCCATGTCGCCATGAGATCCTCCCGCCGGAAGTCCGTCCGCTGAGCGGCGACAATTTGCCGCGGCAGCGGAGTTTCCCCCCGGCGTAGCGCCTCCACGCGCCACTCGTGTAGGCGCGCAAGGACTATTGCCTCCAGATCCCATGGCGGCAATCCGGCAAGGAGGTTCGCCGCCTCGCGGGAGATCGTGCGGTACCCCCGGATCAGCCTTACGGCCACCACCTTTTGGGGTGCGTTCAAATGGTTGGCAGCTCGCTGCCTCAATGAACGCGCCCACACCGGGGCCCCGTAGAGAGCCATGGACCGCACGACTCCCGCGTAGAGCCTCCGGCAGGAGGCGTTTGGCCCCCCCAGGTTGGGCAGGAGCCGCCTGAAGGCAGCCCCTGTCCGCTCCAGTTTGGGGGCCAAACGTCGGAAGTGCTCCGCGAAGGTCCACCGGCTGTCGAGGACGAGACCTAGGTACTTTAACGTCGACTCGACGCCGATGGATACCCCTCCCGCCGTCACTGCAGATCCCGGAGGTGGCGCATTCCGAGGCCCATGAAAGCACATGGCCTCGGACTTGTGCAATGCCACCTCGAGACCCAGTTGCCGGATCCTCTCAACGACTATCGCAACCCCGCGTGTCATTATTTCGGCCGCCGCCTCGTGCGACCTCCCCTGTGCCAGCACCAGCGTGTCGTCTGCATAGCAGACAACGCTGACGCCGGAGGTCGGCGCGCAGCACCCAGTCGTAACCGATGTTCCACAAGGACGGGCCTAGAACCGATCCCTGCGGAACACCGCACGACATCTCTCGCCGGTTCCATTCTCCGCTGCGACCGGGGTAGATGACGGCTCTGTCCGTCAGCTAGTCCCCGACCACACGACGGAGGTAGGTCGGCACCCGGTGATACCGGAGTGCCTCCCTTATGCAGCTCCAGGGCATGGAGTTGAAGGCGTTGGCGATGTCGAGAGACACCGCCAAACCAACCCACCCCGGGACGCCGCATCCCCCGTCGTGAGGGCTCTCACGCGCATGATTGCGTCCATCGTAGAGCGCCCCTTGCGGAAACCAAACTGGTGTTCCGCAAGATCCGGTCCAGTCCTCGCAAGGTGCTCGGCGAAGCGGTTTGCAATAACTCTTTCAAAGAACTTGCCCACCTCGTCGAGCAGCATCACGGGCCGGTAGGCGGACGGAGAGTCCGCCGGGCGCCCCGGCTTCCGGATGAGGACCAGCTTCCCCGTCTTCCAACGAAGCGGGAACTGGCCTCTCTCCAAACATGCGCTTAGGAGCCCCTCCAGTCGGGGACCGAGAGCCTCCGAGGCCAGGACCCAGGCTTTGCCAGGCAAGCCGTCGGGTCCCGGGGCGGTATTTTTGGCACTGAGCCTGCGTACCGCCACTCTCATGTCTACCCCGGTCACTTCCGGAGCGTCGTCGTCGTCACTTTCGTGGTCCGCTTCCGGCACCGCAGCCGGCGGAGCCATAGGCGGGGGCGGGTGTTCCCCTCGCGAGGGGAACAGAGCGCTCACCACGTCCTCTACGAGCTGAGGCCGGAGACTCTGCGTCAGCGGGGGGGCCCAGGTGCGGAGTTTATCCCGCACCATCTTGTAAGGGCGCCCCCACGGATCTCTGTCGAGAGTCTCCAGCATCTCCTCGCGGGCCAGATCTCTGGCCCGCAGGGCCGCCTCGCGGAGGGCGGTCTTCGCCGCTCTGTACCCCTCATATAGCTCCGCCTCAATGGCTGCCGCATCCGGTGGGCGAATGCGGAGCCTGCGGTGCCTGGCGTACCGGTGTCGCGCAGCCACTCACGCCTCCCGTAGAGACGTCAGCTCTCGCGACCATCAGTACACCTGACGCCGGGCGCTTCCTGGCCGAACACGGGGCATTGCCACGTCGCAGATATCGGACATGGCCTCCTGGAACCACCCTGCCTCATCATTAATGTCGGCAGGCCTGTCCAGTGATGTCACCCAGGCCTGCACGATCGAGGCTTCCAGGAGGAGCTCCCGGTCCAGCTGCTTCAGCGCCCAACGCGGACCACTCGGGGCCTGTTGGACCGGGGCGCTTGAGGTCTGGGTAGAGACGTCGAACCGGATGTACCGGTGGTCGGAATAGGTCTCCTCCCCCTCCATGACACGCCCACGCCACGCCACGCGGTGACAGAGCGGGGCTAGCGAACGAAATGTCCACCACCGACTCGCCCCGCCTCCTCACACACGTGGCAACAGAACCCCGGTTTAGGACGACCAGGCCCTTCTCCAAGGCCCAGTCCTCCACCATCCTTCCCCGCACGTCTGTGCAACGGGAACCCCAAGCCAAGTGCCAAGTTCTTGGCATTGAAGTCCCCGAGGACAAGCACGGGGAGGGAATTGTTTCCGACGACGACACTCAACTCTGCGAGAGAGTTGTGGAACTCGGCGATAGTTCGGTTCGGGGAGAAGTAGACTCCCACCACGACGATCTCCCCGAACCGGGCTGCTACGCACCCCCGACCCCTCCTGACACTTTCAAGGGTCGAGGTGCCGGCGGCGGCCGACGACACTATGGTCACTGAGCCGCTCAGGTCCGCCACCCAGTCTTCCCTGGGCAGGACGAAATACGGCTCAGCGACCACAGCGATGTTGATCAACCACTGCGCCATGCTCTGGAGCAACAGATCCTGAGCACAGGCGCAGTGGTTGGTGTTCGCTTGGAGGAAGCGAAGTGGAGCCGTTATTGGCATTCTATCAACGCTTCCTCCCTGGCCCCCTGCGAGGGCCCCTCTGTGGCGGCAACAGAGGGAGCGGCAGCAGCGGCAGTTGCGGCTGCGGCGGTGGCGACGGTGGCGGTGGCAGCGGAGGGCCTACCCTTGCCTCGGGTGGCCTTGGACGGCGGAGCGCAGGCCTTGCTCCCAGCCCGGTGATCGGCCGGCTTGCCAGCCGCCGCACATGCGTCGCAGTGCGGCGTGGCACAGCACCCTGCGGACTGATGACCGGGCTGACTGCAGCGGAAACATAGCCCGCTGCGGTCAACCTCCGAGGCGCACCGGACTGACACGTGGTGTCCCACGTGGCAGCGGTAGCACCTCAGAGGTCTGGGCTCCAGCAGCTTAACCTGCGCTGAAACCCAGCCTACCAGTAGCCTTCGGCCCCCCACTATTGTTTTAGCCGCCGTCACAGGGCAGCATACCGTAACGGTATGCATGCCCGTAGGGTCCGGACGTAGGGTGCCTTTCCTGACCTGATCAGCAGGACACCCACCGGACCTGGCGACGGCGGCCACCACCTCCTCCTTGGTCACCGAGTCGTCCAGACCCAAGATGCGCAGGTCTGCGCATCTGATGGGCCTGGACACTCGGGCCTCGTCCGTGTTTAGGGACGCTCTAAGCTTTTCAGCTAGAGCATCAGCGGACGGGCCGCTGGCTTCCCCGGGGATCTCGAGCATTCAAGCCCCCGTCGCCGTGACCTTAAGCCAGAGGCCCCCGGTGATCCCGACCTCCCCGAGGTCCACCGCCTCCTTCGCCTTCGCCAGCAGGTCGCGGTAGGACACGCCCCTCTTTTCCGCGTCTGGCTGTAGTATAATCACTACAGCCGCGGTCTTCGGGGCGTGGAGCCTAGCCGCGCTCTTACGCGTCCTGAACTGGCGCTGCCGCTCCTGATCTCGGGCCTTTTTGGCCGCCTTCCGCCCCTTCTCCTTTTCCCCGACCACCTGCCATCCGGCCTCAGCCGCGGGATGTGTAGGGGGCTGCTGGGGGGGCGGTGGCGGCGGCGGCGGCTGACGTGCCGCCGGCGCTGGCCCACTTGCTGCTGGGACTGGCGCCGGCACAGTCTTTGCCTGTGCAGCCGCCTTGCCCTTCCTCCCCTTTGGCGCCTTCTTGGCCGGCGCCGTTTTCGCTCAAGCCGGCTTTGCTTGGGGAGCAACCGCAGGCCTGCCCGAGGGCTGGCTAGACGGCCCCGGTCCGGGTGCGGCAGCTGTAGCAGCTGCATACGATACCGCCTTCGGCCCCGGAGCTGCCCTGCTTGCCGCCAGAGGGGGGCGCAGAACGATTCCCTCCAGGACGGAGAACCGTGCCTGGAAGGAAGCCAGCTCCTGGCGAACCAGGCTCAGGACCTGGTTCTCCACCGGCACAGGCTGGCTCTGCCGCTGCTGTGGACCCCCCTTCTGAGGCGCCACGCGGGAGCCAGGCTCACGCAGACTTTCCAAGTCTGCTTGGAGCCTAGCATTCTCCTTTCGGAGAGCCTCCGTGGCAGCCGTCAGGCGGGCCACCTCTACCCGCAGTTTGGCCACCTATTCTCCGTCTATCGGAGGAGGAGGAGGAGAAGGAGGAGGTCCCCCAAAATTGGCCTCCGCTGCCGCTATAATGGAGGCAGAAGCCCCGGGTATGGCCTTGAGTTTAGAAGAGGTCTTCTGTTTCAAGGCCACTCCCCTTATCGCGGCTTCCACCTCCTTTGCAAACCTGGCCTTACGCTCCGCCTCGGAGCTGCCAGGTTCACCCGCCTCTTCGCCAGACCCTATAGCAATGCCCGGGTGGCGCCCCTCTTCGGCCAGTCTGGCTGACCGCTCGGAGGCAGAGAGCCCCCCCCCCCCTCTTGCCTCTAATTCCACCACGCTTGCTGGTGGGGATCTTTCGGGCCGAGGCCAGCTCGCCCTCGGATGACGACACTTCGTCGCAATCCCGCCTGGACCGCTTGCGGAAGAACTTACTGTTCTCCGCAACAGTCCCGGCCCTCTCGCGGCGGGAGCTCACTGAACCTCCCCCGCTCACCTCGCTAGATGCTACGTCGGACTCCGACCCCGCATCCCTCCTCTCCTCTTCGTTGCCGTTGCCGGCGGTGTTGGTTTTGGTTTTATTTTCACTTTCCATATTTGAACCCACGAGTATGGGGGAAATAAACTCCTAACTAGGCAGAGACCCCTGTACCTAGTAGGGCAGATTCTTAGTATTTATTACTCGCCAGGGGGTCTGCAGGTACCCTGGCGAGGAGCGCACTAGCGACTGATTCGTTCTCTGGAACACCCGTCAGCCATACATCCCCTGACGCAAGAGAAGTCAGTTCACTCAATAACTTGTTCAAAAATAACATTATAAACGGCACGAGGTCTCTGTCACAAAGGCAGTGGCTAGTGTTGTGACAGTGTAGTGGAGATGCGCATCGGAGCGGTGCGTGCCAGTCTCGGTGGCACTTGTGGTGGCATTGTGGTGGCGATACGTTTTGCGGTTCGATGCGGCTCAGTTTTATTGTGCAAGTTGGCCCGCTGTCTGTTCCGCGCCGATGCACGGTGGCTGCTCGCCCCGGGTCTTACTGATCGCGAACAGTGGCTGAGACAGTCACAAGATATTATTTGAAGACTAAAGTTTCGTGTCAGTTTTAGTACACTGATATAAATGCATCTCAAGTAGCACTAAGTACTCTATGTTACGTAAAACCACTTAGGGCTACCGCACATTATAGACAAGACTGTCTTTAGACATACTATTTCCCTACTAGTGCGAGCGAGAGATAAATAGTCTGTCTCGCTTGTGTGCGGTAGACCTTACACACTGTTCACGATCTCAAACTTGCGTCAAGAGTACGCACGTGGGTCACTTGTTCCCTTCGCGTGAGTACCGTCGCAACTCGTGGCATGCTTTATTATGCAGTTCCAAATTAGCGTATTTTTGCCCTTTTTACCCGACTGTCAAGGAAGGGTTATGTTTTTTTATATAAGCTTTTTTTAGAAGCGCGTGTATGCACATCCGATTTTATTAAGTCTAAAATGTGATGCGCGTGTTAGATAAATGTAATTATTATGTGTCTAATATTTAAAAATAAATACTTGATATAATCTATAAATGCTAAAATTAATTAATGAAATAACAAACTTATTCTTTTAGAAGCCAAACATTGATTTGACTCAACGGTCACTTGTGAATCATACTTGTTTGTTAACGGGAATAAAAGAGCGGAGAGATTGCAGAGTGATTGAGAGGTTGAGATTCCATGTTTCTTCAATAATTAAAAGTTTGTAACGATTTTATTTCTCTTCCATTGTTCTATTAATGCTCTTACTATATTATGAATACTGGACATATCTCAAAATTACTCAATGCTCAGTGCAATGTCCATGCATACATAAGTCAGTGAACCACTTGACTTGCCCCGCTTGCACACAGACCGAGTCCTGCTTGCAGTAGAGCATAAAAACAAGGCGTCGAGCGTCACCCGACTAGTCTAATGCGATGTATTGAAATGTCCCGAGTGTCGATAAACGCAGGGCTGCCGCGCGCCCAGTCGCCGACGTTTTGTTCCCAACGCTTGCCACTCCACCGCGTGTGGAGGAATTTAACGCGGTGACAACCTTGCTCTCTGATTTTCATTTGTTGGTTTTTTGCTTCGTGTTTCATATTCACACGATGACTGCATATGAATGGGGATGAGTTTGCTCGTGTATGTAGATGTACGGTTTATTTTTTCGAAAAATTAAAAGTTTCAAGAAATTTTAATGTATTGGCATTAAGATTGAAATGGTAAGGTTTTTAGATCACGTCTCAACACTAATACTACTTACTGACCACCCAGTTTCTGGAATATTAGGCCTGACATCATACAAGCTATCCGGCTTATAGAATGACCAGTGCTTTTCGGACGATGTACAGTTACCATTGACAGATACTAATCCCTAGAACTCCAAGAGCCCACTCCAGCACTATTCATAGGACAGCCTTGGCCGGCAAGTTTCCAAGCGATGTTTTTGCCGACCCGTGAGTTATGCTCGCCGCACGGCTCCGCCCGACTTCCGACACACTCACACATAATGACTCGCCGACAACTGTTTTCGCAATATCCACCGATTCTTACTGTACTTGCCACAAATGCACAGAAAAACTACATTCATGATTCACGTTGATTTAACCGTGGGAGTTATTTTCTACCGTCCATTATTTGTTACCGTCGTTCATTCTTAGGAGTTGATTTTATTTTTTGAGAGCTGTTTTAAGTGACTTAAGTCACTGGAGTCATAAAGGGACGTCGTTTCTACTTTCTTGAGAACTAGCCGGTAGCTGCTGTGAGTTCTAAACATTGTTACTCGTTCATCATCATAATGCAACTCCTAAAAGCCACCCTGCCACTCGTTACGATTCTATTCCATTATATTGTTGTCTTGCAGTCATAACTTACTAGAGCTAAGTAGATTATTCTGTTCCTTTCAAAGTCGACCTTCTGTGCGTAAATATTGCATGTTTTCCGTGAATATGCACAAGTTTATTTGAGCGTTATACTTTGCAGTGTCGAGACATTCGGCTCCACTTTGAACGTTTATTTCCGTCGATCCGAGATGAAGGAATAATATCGAATGTAGCGGTTGCAGGCTCTTGTGTGCAACTGTGCACGCTTTAGGAAGGCGTCGTTGAATAACATGTAACAGCCGATGGATTTAATGAACACGTATGCCATTGCCTGGCTCGTGGGTCCAGTGGGCACGTGTGACTGCTGAGCATGGGGTCGTGAGTTCGTTTCTCGGGTCGGGCAACGGTAGTTTTTGGGTTTTTCTATCAGGAATTTCTCAGTAACAGCTATTGAGTCTGGATTTGTACCCAATTGATGCCAATAAGCTCGCCTCCTTTTACAACATGGGACTTAAAAAAAATAACTGGCGAAATGTGGGTGTACTATCAACGACACTTCTTTAACTCTTCGGTTCCAGGCGTGATTTTGTGTTAATTAAGTTATGTATGTATGATATTGGTCAGCGTGTTAAAGATCAGTCAAAATGGTGCGGATACATCCCGGACTGGCGGCTGACACCGGACACTGACAGATATTTCAATAAAGTCTCTGTCAGTGACCGGTGTCCGGAACACGTTCACAATAATGTCCGTACCGGTTTAAAGCAATTTTCATTACCCTTTATTTTGGTTTCGTGTTGTCGGGTAAAAAAGTGATAATTCAACTTCAGGATGTTGAAATTATTATTTAAAAACTGGTTTAATTCATTATCTAAAAGTTAAGTTTATTGTTTCGGCTTTACTCTGCCACGCTTTCCGTTACAATCATTTCGAAGCTATTTGAGATGTACTTCGGTCGGTGAAGGAAAAGCGTGGCTCTATAGCTAGCGCATAATGCAAACTAACTTTAGTACACGTGACTCCTTATAATTATATACGAATACTCCTGGATGATAATCTTATAAATGCGGGTAACAGATATTTATACATAAAACTATTATAGAAGTTTCATTATTGTTCATTATAGTTTAGAATAATACTAATGATTATTATCCCACACTTACAATAACGTGATCTGTGAGGTGTCGAACTAACTTCAGCTTAGTTTATCAGCAGTTCTTATATCGATGACACTCGCACTTATAACGAGAGAACTCATGAAACTTGCGTCAACAGACAAGGACGAATCTTTTCCTCGCATCGGAACAAAAACACGTTTTTATTACAAGTCGCCGGAACATTACACTACGATTTGTTCCAACAAAGTCTTGTTAGAGAAACTGCTATGTTTGTGGCTGAGGTTTCTTGTAAAGTTTAGTGCGAACCACACCAGGTAGTAGGTACCTACTAGTCAACGTCTGTCATTCATGAATCGTATCCAAGGATTTCTGAAGCTCTTGCCATGCCATGCTTACTATTTTTTGAGGATCTTTGACAGAAGTTACGGGTAGTCTAAACACCATAAGCAGGACAAGTAGACTTTCCAAGGAGTATCGTGGTCCCCAGTGACTGCCTTATGGAGGACAGGCTGGCGCTTCATGTTAAGTATTGGTTTTCCACTGCATCCGGTTTATTCCAATTAGACTGGAAAGTACTGGAAACTGTTCCTTATATGGCCAAGGAAAGACTAAGCAGAAGACGATTCAAAGATATTTACTAACAAGTGCCAGTTTCAATAAAAAGACTTTGGTAGTAGAATATGAAATGGAATAGAGCAAATAAATTAAGAGATATTCTAGCCGTAAATAAGTGTCAACATTGAAAAGAAGTCTGATCAACTACTCGCATGGTAATGGGATTCGCAAGATACTATTTCAGCACATTGGTATCCACCATAATCGTTTCCAAAGCTACACAGGCAAGGTAAGCAGTCTCCTTCGATAAACTCAGCAGGTTGTGTATCTCCGCGGTACACTGGCGTGCCGCGTCAGCTCTCTCCACCAAATTTATTTAATCCGTCAAAGCGGAGACGCGGATATGTTTATTTTCAATTTGCGACTGCGACAACTAAACGCGAGGAAAAATAACACGACGAAAACTCGGCTGTTTACCTAAATAATTTAGTTTGATGATCAAAAAACCTTTGAAACGTCCAATTAGCTGCGAGCCGGTAGCCTCTTCTTATCTGGACTGAGTAAACCTTGTGAAAAACGCTATGATTTGGGTACACAGAATTTAGTGTCATTATTAAGAAATACCTAATTTACCTACGTAAAACTGTCAAATATCAACTATTATCAAATTAAGTTTTGTACAACATGCAAAAACACCCAACTCACTATCTGAAGGTTGTGAAAATGTGTTTCGAACGACCCGCAACCCGGTGTAAAGTAAAGAAATGGACGTCCCATCACTTCATTAAATAGGTCAACATTACAAAAAGCAACTCCCTTTGTACTAGTCGAGCTACTCCGAATACACATAACAATTAAAGGAGAACAGCTCCACGGAACCCTTCGAGCTCCGAGCTGCAAAAACTTGATATTTCCATAAGAAAATGTATTCTCTTTGTCATTCATTTATACTTCATAAAACAGAACACAATTTCTCAACAACTTGAGGAGAAATGGAAACAAAAAATACGCCAGAGTCGGCACATAAATAACTCGACACAATTCACAACTACTTAGTTATGTGGCGAGCCAACACATTCATAAAATGTTCATCGCCGCTCATAAACGACGAGCGGTTTTGGCACAGGTTTAAGGCCCGCAATGAATTATGAATGGGCGGGATTACCTCCACGTCAGCGTGACGTCACGGCACACACAGCATCGCTAATGTGCCTGTTTAGTCCACTAACCGACACGAATATGTTAGGAATTAATCTAGCAAATTGCCAGCACTTGAAGCAAACTCAGCCGCGTGCATTATGGAGCTGAAATCAGGTCGTTGTTATAAGTAATAGTTAACATTCTTAGACAACATGACTATATCAGCAGCTAAAGAGCCTTCGTTAATATGTAGTTTTAACCATTTGAAGCATGTATAATGATGTCATTAATCGGGGTTGGAATGAATGTGTCCAATGGCGCGATGTAAAACTGCAATCATTTGAAACCTGATCACAAAATAAATGCGCCTGTATTCGACTCAACTTGGCACGACAAAAGCTGACACGATAAGCCTTAACTCACTAGAATTACTAAAGTTTCTCCCAATTGTGTTTTCTGGAACATTGGGAATTAGGACTACTTTTAATCGTTCGTTAGGCTGGGCTGTGTTTTTCAGGCTAACTTGGTGCTAACTTATTTAGTGCCTAATCCATTTTGTTTGTGAATAGTATTCCATTTCGCAAGTTTTTAGGCTAAAAGGTGTTTCGTTTATAAAAGCTTTTGTTTGTATTGCTTGAATGTAAATACTCGTCAATTCTTCTTATTTGCCTTTAATGCTTTGGAAGGTTAGACGGTTAAGATAATAATAAAGAAAGAAAGAAAAATCCTGTACCACAGCTGTCTTGCTTGCTCACTATGTAACAAGAGTTGGCGGCAATGGCGCGGTCATTTTATTTTGTCAAGACGACCTCTGCCAAGATTCGTTAGTACAACATGTCTTGTAGCACCTCCTTAATTTTGTGTCTCCCTTTTTGCTGTCAGTTTCTAGGACATTTTGAAACAGAGAGACTATTGTTAGCAGTGTTGTATTTATTATTTATTTATATTACGAAACAATGAGTTGTAGTTTGTTTGATGGTAATCAAATAAACTGCGACACAATGATACACCAACTGTCAAAATGTTTTAGTTCGAGTTTACTATTCTGCCGTCGACGGCGAAAACCTAATAAGATCGAAAATAATTAGAGAAAACACTAACTGTAGCAACTGTTTAGAGATATCCAGAAGTTCAAC
Organism: Xestia rhomboidea; assembly: GCA_963853795.1. Lineage (NCBI taxonomy): Eukaryota > Metazoa > Arthropoda > Insecta > Lepidoptera > Noctuidae > Xestia > Xestia rhomboidea. The sequence continues at coordinate 483,309 of OY970775.1, forward strand.
TTTCGGAGTTGGCTTGTTGAACGGTATAACGAGCCTGAACGAGTCATCCAAGTTTAAACTCCTGAAGACTGAACCCAATAAAGTAGGTCTCAACGGACCAATACTTTTAAAAGGCCTAAAACTGTTTTTAATTTTCGAGCCATTCCTTGAATTGCTACGTGCATAAAATAATTGCTGTAACTATGGGGTTGAAATGATCAAATCTGGTTTGAGATGTCTTTATTTCCCATAAGAAGAAATTTCACTTACATGAGAAATATTAACTAGTTTAAAAAACATGATTGGTTTTACGTACAGTTTTGACAAAATAATTACAAACTTATGTACAAAATATTTTAAAAGTGTAAGGTAATCGGTAAAAAATATAACCTAGCCAAGATGTAAACATACACGGAACGCGCGCAACTAGATGTGGTATGAAATGTAGTAAGGTGCGCTTGCTTTAAATATGTGTAATTTTAAGTGTTTCTTGAATATTGCCATGCCGGATTTTGCATTCTTAAAGTTATTTGGCAGTTTATTGTACAATGCAGCACCTTCGTTCATCACATTTTTCTTGCCATAGCTGGTGCGTGGTGGGTATAATTGTATGTCATTTGCATTTCTGAGCCCAATTTTGTGTATTTGATGTTTCTTTGTAAAATATATTTGTGTGTGAATGTTTTTATTAAGTATTTTTCTTGTTAAGATGCAAGTATTATATATGTGTGTTTGTGATATGTTCATTAACTTAGTTTTATTGTATATTTTTTGTGTTGGTGTACTGCAATCATATTGGAAGAGTGTCTTTATTAACTTATTTTGTGCTATTTGTAGCGTTTCAATATTTTATTTCATACGTTATATGTATTTAAAAAAAAATATATATATAATATGCTACAATACCAACAAATTGACTGGTAGCTTACTTAAAATCAATTGCATAACAGTCCGGATCTTTTTTGTCAACATTTACGATTTTGTCTGTGTCTTTATAAATATATATAGAACTTTGGTCTTCTGGATTCTTCTTTGCTTAGCCCTATTCACTATACATCGTGTTTCTGTACGAAGGCGCGATGTATGAAGCCGGGGCCCGGGGGCGCGGGCGGCGACACTTGTCACACGTATCGTATACATCGCCGGCTTTCCACGCCGGCCCGCGCAGCGACGGCGTAACAAGCGTAATTGGATAATGAAGTCGACGCCATGAATATTGTATGGCTGACCCACACCCCGCGCCGCGGACAAAGTTTCGCCTATTCAATAATTTATTTATTTTGCTATTCTGTTGTTACAGGTGAAACGTGTATGCGTACGTTAATATATTGGGTTATTAATGTGTTGTGCAAATGTATTTTTTTTGTTTTATGAACAAGCGAACTTGTTTGAAGGCAAAGTATATTTTCAGAAGAATGCGTAACTTCAGTGTTGAGTCATTGGATGATATTTAATTCAATTCATTCAAAATATGAGCAAAGCTTTGCCAATTTGAATTAAATAGATAAGTAGAGCCCAAATCAATATGCGGTACCAACCGCCCCCCATGAGAGTTGATCCAAAGCTATGCAGGTGATGTGATGGGTGCATTATGATAATGACGTCACAGCGACGCAGAGGTGGGTCGCACATAATTGATAGTGGGTCACAAACAACTACATAACGTGGATATCGCGCAGATTACAGGTGAGGCAGGCTCCGGGCGTGTCAGTGAAACAACCTAGTATCAATACTGAACTACTCAAGCAGGATTTCATGTGGGATTTTTGGTGTGACCTATGAAATGATCGTTGTCCTGTCTCTATCCTTATTAAGGATCAGTCCAAGTGGTGCGGATCAATAACGGACCGGCTGCGGACACTGGACACTGACAGATACTTCAGTAAGTATTTGTATGAAGGTGTCTGTACTGATGCTGGTTTGAAGGAACATTTACTGGTGAACGTTCATAATGGCTTGCACGTAGCTGTAAGATTTCAATAATAGTTCAGTTTCATTATCCATCAGCCGAGTAACTATATGTACAGACTGTCCTTTTCTCATAAATACATGAAACGACCACATGTGACGTCACATAACTCGCTCGCATACGTAAATATAACACAATAAACAATCGCGTTCGCCCGTGAGTACCAATATACCGGTACACCTTAATAACGCAACATAAACACAGGCAACGCAGTAAACGTAACGCACTACTAATGCATAGGTTACACGACGCGGTGCATTTTACGAGCAGACGTCAAGTCAAGCACTATCAGTTACGTAGGTACTCGTAGATGTTTCATAGTGCTACGCTCAAAACTGATGCATTTGGTGATGTCACAGCACAGACATAACAAAAGATTAATTATAGATACAAAGTAGGAAGGCCAAATTTACTTGTATGTACAACTTGTATTGTATTACTGTTAACAGACACAAATAAATATAAATATGATGGTGGTGAAACTAGGAGAAAGCTTGTAAAAACAAGTGTTCCTTAGGCGCTTGTCCTACTATTGACTTAAGACTGTCAGACACACGTCAGCCTCTCCGCCAGCTATTCTCAGTAGCGCTAGTCGCGAATAGTATTCTGCGGCGTGGCTTCGCGATTCACGTGCGCTATCCGTCGGGATTGTCAGAGTTAAGAGAATGTAGTTGTCGCACACATTTCATTAATATTTTGACTGTAGATAGAATTTTTTGCCTTCTGGACCAAACTTACCATATTCGTGTGCATATGATAATTAGGTGTATAGTTCGCAGGTAGTATAAACTCGTCGCTGCTGCCTCCGGCCTCATCCCGTGCGTCGAGCCACCGACAGACTAAGAGCACTACTCATAGGATGGTACAAACCGACGGATGTGATCGTAATTAAAATATTTATCAACGTTGCTGAAGACTCTTGCAATGTTTGGATGGGATAATGAGTGACGAATACAAAATATAAAAGACTTGACAAGTAATTGTTTACACAATATTACTTGTTATACACCACAATAAATGAAACTGCGTCTACCTCACGATCTTTCCAGTCTCTGGTGACAATATCAATCGAATGTATTCACATATTTTGACCAAGGTGTAGAGTTTGTGAAGTTAGACCTTGTAGAGTTAGGGCGAGTAGAGTTAGAAGCTTGGCAATAATCAGTTATTTTAAACAGTGCAGACAGAAATAGGAGCCCCGCGTAGCAGCGCTACGTCGACTACGCCTTAATACAACATTTGATACTTGACAATGATGTTACTTGTTGTTTTATTTATTTTATCCACAGAGAGCATAAGTTTTTATGTATTTCCAAGTACTATCTCTGAATTGCATACAATTCCTAGGAAATACATACTTTTCACAGGAAATGTGTGAATCACATGTATGTACTTCTGTGTTCTGTCTTCTGTGTGTTCTTTATAACATTATTTTACACAATTCCTAAGTAGGCTCGGAATTGCATACTTATATTAATTCCTAGGTTTCATACATTTCCGGTAACATATACAGGGTGTAAACCAGCTCACCACGAAGTCGTCAACCAAGCATTCTGTACATAAAACTAAGTAACTTTACGCAAAAATTATTGCTTGGAAACGACTTTTTTTTTTGGGGTGAAAAATCATTTGTTTTGTGGTAGAACTCAATGTAACGCACTCAAAACAATGTGCTGATGGATGGATTGAATAGTACGGCGGTCGTGGAGATGTTTAAAGTAAAAATCTTACATTAAAAACTTGTATTAAAAAAAAAAGTTGTCAATAACTTGGAACTTTGACCCCCAATATCTCCGTAACTAGAAGGTTCCCAGGTATGGTGTAGAACAAAAAAATGATCGCAATGATGAGGAGAACAAGTGCCTTTCGGTTTCGTTAAGAGGTGTTTTATACCCTTTATATCACGGTGGGGAAAGCTTAGACTCCTTAGAGGAACACTGTCCAAAAATATTGGCGCCATCCGCAGCCATATTATCTTTCATTCTCTAGCCATCACATCGCCGTGCGATACGATTCTTCATTTTTGGTACATATGGAGGGCATATGGGTAGGCTCTATGGAGAAGAACGGGCAAGAAACTCCATGGACACTCTTTTAAATCAATATCTTGTTACAAAATCTTGGTTACATCATTCATGTTGAGATAATACATATATGTGAGAACGATGTAGAAAGACGTGCACATTTAGAGCGTCCAGAGTAAAATAATAAATCAAAAATAAATAAAAAATAAGTAATTAAAATGAACGAACCGTGGCAGCTAAGAGATGACCAGTCCCAACTGAGAGCGCCCGTTCACGAACATGACGCATGTATCGGCGCCATTCAACTCGACCATATTTAAGGGAAGTAAGTGACCCGACACACCAGCCACCATCATCAGCGTCACCATCACCATCATCAGCGAGACATTTGAGTGAGCATGACATTCACTTGTAGCCACCAAGGCATATTCAAGTCAATGAAAGATAACTAAATGTAAGTGGTGGCTGAACAGTACAAAGTACTCACACTTGTGCTATGCAATTATATAATACTAAAAACTGAAATCTATACAATGCAAGTAGGTAGGTATATTTTTACAATCTTCTGCAGCTTTCACAATACATTAACATGGGAATCAATTCTTCTTCTTCTTCTTTGCGTGTCGATAGACTCAAATAATGCCCGACCAGTACAATCAATTAGTTTGCAACTATGGTTGTAGAGCAGGACCAGCATTTAGCCAAGCATTTTTATCATCAATGTAATCCCCCAACTTATAATATGCTTGCCTACATAGTGTGCGTTTTATACAACATTTAAATTTCGTTTCATACAGTTGAAGAATGTGGGGAGGTATTTTATTGTAACATTTCAAACAGTACCCCATGAAAGATGAATCTACTTTAGCAAGCCTGAAACCTGGCTGAACTAGTTGGTCCCTATTTCTAGTGTTATAGGTGACAGACACCACGTCTGTCACCTCTTTTATACTCCTCTTTTACCTCGCGAGGTCGCTTATATTCCCCATATTTCTTTACGCAGCTGAAACGTGGACCTTGCGAGATGTGGAAAGGCAGAAAAAAGATGCTCTAGAAATGTGGTGCTGGAGAAGAATGGGTGGGGTTTCGTGGACCGAGTTTCGCACGAACGTCTCGATACTTCAAGAACTCGGTATCAGGCAGCGTCTGTTTTCGATAGTACAATCTTGCATCCTTACATTCTTTGGACATGTTTCCCGGCGTGACAATCGGTCCATAGAACGCCTTGTCGTCCAACGGAAAGTAGAAGGCACTAGACCGCGCGGAAGGTCACCTACGCGTTGGACTGACCAGATCAAGTCTGCCACAGTTAATGAATGCAGGAGGATGACCTCTAGCAGGCAGCGGTGGCGAAATGTCGTGACGTGCATCACATCTGCCACTTCCAATAACGCTACCAGTACTTAACGATCACGACCGCTCTGTCAAGAGCGTACCGGATAAGAAGAAGAAGTCACCTCTTTTACTGAATAGATGCAGATTTTTCCTAACGTACATGATATTTTCATAGATGTATTGACAAGGTACTGTCATGATATTAATTTCCTTAAACAGTTCTCTTAGAGAATCGCGGCTACGTAATTCATATATGGCTCTGATGGCTCTTTTCTGCAGAATAAATATAGACTCGATGTCTGCAGCCCATCCCCATAGTAAAATACCGTATGACATAATACTATGAAAATAACTAAAATAGACTAGCCTCGCGGTATCAATATCAGTAAATTGACGGATTTTTCTAACAGCATATGCAGCTGAACTCAGCCGTCCTGCAAGAGATGTTAAATGAGGACCCCATTGTAACCTTGAGTCGAGCGTGATTCCCAAGAAAACCGTTTTATCAACAAATTCTAGTTTCTCTTGATTCAATATTATGTCACAATCACTACTTTTGATATTTGGTAGAGCAAATCTAATGCACTTAGTTTTCTCCCTTTTAGTACTAAATTATTAGCGGTAAACCAATTATGGACCTGCAGTAGGGCGTTATTTACGTCGTCAAGATCAGTGGCACGTGTGTTTATCCTAAATATTAAAGAAGTATCGTCAGCAAACAACACCATATGCGGATGGTTGTTAAATAAACGGGGTAGGTCATTAATATATACTAAAAAGAGGAAGGGAGCCAATATCGAACCTTGTGGTACACCCATTTTTACTTTTAAACCCTTTGAATTGACACCATTTATTTGTACCTCCTGCTATCTATTATTCAAATACGATTTTACTAAACTAAGCGCAAGTTTACCTAAACCGTAATGCTCAAGTATCAAGATCAGGGTTTCGTGATTTACGCAATCAAATGCCTTCGAAAGGTCACAGAAGATTCCTATGGCATCTTGTGCCTCTTCCCACGTAGTAAATATGTGTTTTAATAAAGTGACACCTGCGTCAGTTGTACAACGTCCTTTGGTGAAACCATACTGTTGCTCGTGCAATATTTTATTGGTGTTAAAATGGTTATGCATTTGATTGAGCATTATCTTTTCAAACACCTTGCTGAAAACTGGCAACACGGATACGGGCCTATAGTAATTATTGGTGTCTTTACTATCCCCAGATTTAAAAAGCGGTATTACCTTACTGAATTTCATTAGATGAGGGAAGACCCCTTGATCCACGCACAAATTAAATAATAAATAAATAAATATCGCTAGACATTAACACACAGCGCCATCTAATGCCACACTAAGCAACGAGGCTTGTGTCGTGGACACCAGATAGTTGATATACTACATAGATACTTTTTGTTTGTAAATACATACTTATTATACATATAAACATCCATGACTCGGAAACAAATGTCCATGCTCATCACACAAACATTTGCTCCAACCGGGATTCGAACCCGGGACCCTAAGAACGTAAGGCAGCCTCACTACCGCTGCGCTATTCGGGTCGTCAATTCAATGTTAAGGCTAAATACGGCACTACAGTCTCAATAATTGAGGTACAAGCTTTGATAGACATACCCCATAGATCTTCCGTTAATTTGATCTTGATTTGCTTAAAAGCTTTTATGACTATTATGGGGTTTATATGCTGAAATTCAAACTCATTTGGACAGGCTGAAACGTTCGCTTTCAATAAATCAATAGAGAGCAAGGGAGAGGATTTTATGGTTTCTGTAGTTTTAAGTGGGATACTGGTAAAGAAATTTACAAATTCTTGAGCAACTTCATTGTTGGAGCTCACAAGGCCACGTGATGTCTCTAGTGTGAAATCATTATTTAGTTTTTTATTTCTATTTGCTTCACTGTTGATAATTTTCGAAACCGTCTTTATTTTATTATCGGCTGATTTAATCTTGTTGTTAATGAATAAGGATTTGGCTAACTTGCAAGTGATTTTAAAAATTTTCGAATAAGTAGCAACATATTTATTAAAAGATTCTGTGTTGATGTAAGGCTTAAGGCCGTACAGCTCAAACAATCGTTCACTACTTTTCCTAATACCCGGTGTTGCCTAGTCACTGAAAATAAACTTTGGGCCAATAGTTTTAAATTTCTTTTTTAAAGTATTATTGAACTCGGTGTGCACTACCGAAAATAATTCTTCATAAAATTCATATACATCGTTTATGATATGGCTCGGTATACCTAGCTTGCTAATTAAATTATTATTAAACTTGTCTAAATTGCTGGGTGTTATTTGTCTAGATTGAATCTGAATTCTATGTAATTGTATATTGAACGCGAAAGCAACGGTCTGACCGCTGTGAGCAGAAGGAAGGTAATTTACGATGGATTTATTTATGTACTCACAGCAACAAAAAACATTATCAATACATGTAGCAGTATTTGTAGTAATTCTAGTTGGTTCTGAAAACACATTTGACAAATTAAATTATTTAAAGAGACTTAAAAATCTACTGCTATTTACATTATTCTCTAAGATATTAACATTAAAGTCACCACAGATAATTATTGGTTTATAACCAGTTATAAGCTTTGCTAAAGCATCTTCCATTACTGATTCAAAGATAGAGTAGTTAAGGTAATTAGGGGGTCTGTAAACGCACACTATTACATGCTTATCTAATAGCTCAACACAAGATAATTCAATGCTATGTTCAACCGATAGATCGACTATATCATTACGAGACTTAGATTTAATAAAAAATTTAACTAAGAGCAATGAACTCCCACGCATCTTAGAATTCCAGTTATAGCAACTGCCCACGTTGTAATTCTCATTAATTTGCATTAATTCATAATCTTTCATCCAATGTTCAGTAAAGCAGATAATATCAAACTTGGTTTTTTCTAAAAATAGTTCTATTTCTAATTGTTTGGATGAAAATCCCTGAATATTTTGGTGAAACAATTTCAAGGAATTCTGCTCAGCCCCTATATTACAATTAATTGATTGAGAGCTAGAAGATACCCCATAGTTGACACTGACAGGTTTAACTAAATTGTCACTGGTACCTTCTATTGTCCGAATGACTAGTTTAAATCTAAGCTAATAATTATGTGTATAATTACAATTAGTATAATCACTAATTTCCGTAGACCTATTTACAAAAAACTGCGACATACTACATATGTCTGAGTTTATATTAAAAGCTAATAGCCGTGCTATTTGGCGTCTAAAACTAAGAAGCAGGTACGCATCATTCCTAGTTGACTTCAATTTCTGAACGAAACTGTTGGTGTCGAAAAATGTCAACCTGTCACTAAAATGACTAACCAACAAATGCATGCGATCGTTAAGGTTATGGATATAATGATTTCGCCTGCTTGATAATAACTTCTCAAAGTATGGAAAGGCACACAGAATTATTCTTTTACAATTTAGTTTTAACAGTTGAGTGACATTGTCAGTGACATCATCAAATCAAAAAAAAAAAATCAAATCATTTATTCTTTGCAAACATGGGTGATAGGTACATAGATGTTCTTTTATAATAAAGTTCTCCACATTTTGCCGTCACATGGGCATGCAAATAATTGGTTTACAATAAAATTATAAATTTAAAATTAAGTGGCATGTCATTGGAATTACATACTATAAAAAATAATTTAAAAAATGTCAACATGGCCAGTCTTAAAAAAAGTAAAAATATCAATAACGTCAAACGGAAAATTAATTACACTATACCAACTAGAATAACAATAATATGTCAATAATAGTAACAGTAGGTAGGTAATTATAAATCAGTCAATAAATAACGTACAGAAAGTAAATCAATCAGTCAGTGAATCATCATTTAAAAAGTCGTCAGTTAAATAATAACTTTTCATAACAAAAATTTCGTTTAGCGCCCTTTTGAATTTTAAGACAGTCAAGTTTTTTATAACATTTGGTACTTTATTAAATATGCGTGGGGCAAGACCAAAAAAACTTTTTTGCATTAGTGCGGTTTTACATCTCACTTGACATAATTTATTGACGTATTGAGTACGTATTGGATTTTTTCTGACCTCTGATAATTTTTGAAATAGATGTAGATTACATTTCACAAACAAAACCGTTTCTAATATAAACAAAGGAAAAGTTAAAATTTTTTCATCCCCCCATCTCGGAAAGAGTATTTTTGCTCTTCGATATCTGAGTGCAAAAGTCGTTTTTATCCTCTAGAGAAGTAAATTGAATTTAGAACATCGTGTGCACTAAGTTTGTGAATTCAAAACATCATTAAACCTATTTACTTCTAAAAAAAAATCAAAATCAAAGCATTTATTTCAAGTAAGCCAGTTACAGGCACTTTTGAATTGTCGAAACAAAGATGAAAATTAAATGTAGCTACAGTCCCAGTCACAAGACATAAAAACTGTGAAAGTACTGTAGTTGCCCATTCCCTAGCGTAGATCTCTATGGAGAAGAACGGGCAAGAAACTCCATGGACACTCTTTTAAATCAGAATATTGTTACAAAATCTTGGTTACATCATTCATGTTGAGATGGTATATTATGTGAGAACAATGTAGCAAGATGTGCACGTTAAAAGTGTCCACAGTAAAACAAAACAGAAAAAAAAACAATTCAAAAACTAAAATAATTCATTAAAATAAGCCATGGCAACTGAGAGATGACCAGTCACAACCGACAGCGCCCGTTCACGGACATGACGCATGGATCAGCACCATTCAACTCAACCATTTTGAAGGGAACTAAATGATCCGACACATGCGCCACCATCAGCGAGACTTTTGAGTGAGCATGACATATTCTCAACCGCCAGGGCACATTCAAGTCAAGAAAAGACGTAGGTTTCCAGTGAATGATAGCTTTCTAGTACATAGTACTCACACAATATGGGCTATGCGATTATATAATACTAAAGAGATTGAATCTATACAATGCAAAGATAGTTGTACAATCTTCAGCAGCTCCAACAATACCATTTAATGCTATCAATTTAAGCGCCCCTGTCCTTGTGGAGCAGGACCAGCATTGAGCCAAGCATTTTTATCAGCGATATAATCGCTCAACTTGTAATATGCTTGCTTACATAGTGTGCGTTTAATACATGTTTTAAATTTCGTCTCATTCAGTTCAAGAATACTTTGTGGAATTTTATTATAGCATCTCAAACAGTACCCCATGAAAGATGAGTCTACTTTAGCCAGTCTGAAGCCTGGCTGAACTAGTTGGTCCCTATTTCTAGTACTGTAATTATGTCTGTCACCCCTTTTACCAAAAAGGTGCAGATTTTTTCTGACGTACATTATGTTTTCGTAGATGTATTGACAATGTACTGTCATGATGCCAATATCCTTAAACAGTTCCCTTAGAGAATCGCGCCTACGAAGATTATATATGGCTCTGATGGCTCTTTTCTGCAGAATAAATATAGACTCAATATCTGCAGCCCGTCCCCATAGCAAAATGCCATAAGACATTATACTATGAAAGTAACTAAAATAAACCAGTCTAGCGGTATCTACATCAGTATACTGACGGATTTTTCTAATGGCATATGCTGCTGAACTTAGCCGCCCCGCAAGAGATGTTAAATGAGAACCCCATTGTAGCCTTGAATCAAGCGTAATCCCCAGGAAAACCGTTTTATCTACGAATTCAAGTTTCTCTTTATTCAGTACTATATCACAATCACTACTTTTAACATTCGGTAAAGCAAATCTTATGCATTTGGTTTTTTTTTCATTGAATACCAAATTGTTTGCTGTGAACCAATTTTGGACCTGAAGTAGGGCATTATTTACGTCATCTAGATTTTGGGCCCGCCTATTTATCTTAAAAATTAAGGAAGTGTCATCAGCAAATAACACCATATTTTGAGGTTGGTTTTTCAATAAATAGGGTAGATCATTTATATATACTAGAAAAAGGAAAGGACCCAATATTGAGCCTTGTGGAACCCCCATTTTTACTTTTAAACCATGTGAATTAACACCATTTATTTGAACATGTTGTTGTCTATCATTCAAATAAGATTTTACCAAACTAAGTGCAAGTTTACCCAGTCCGTAATGCTCAAGTTTCAAAAGTAATGTGTCGTGATTTACACAATCAAACGCTTTGGAGAGGTCACAAAAAATTCCTATGGCGTCTTGAGACTCTTCCCACGCAGTAAATATGTGCTTTAATAAGGTTACACCGGCGTCAGTTGTACAACGTCCCTTGGTGAAACCATACTGTTGATCATGTAAGATTCTGTTGGTGTTAAAATGATAGAGCATTTGATTAAGCATTACCTTTTCAAAAACCTTGCTAAAAGCTGGTAAAACCGATACAGGTCTATAATTATTAGTGTCTTTACTGTCCCCGGATTTGAAAAGAGGTATGACTTTACTGTATTTCATTAAATCAGGGAAAACTCCTTGGTCTACACATAAATTAAAAATTAAAGCTAGGTAAGGGGCTATAGTCTCAAGTATGGATGTACAAACTTTGATAGACATTCCCCATAGATCTTCGGTCAGTTTGATTTTTATTTGCCGGAAAGCTTTAATAACTATCATAGGGTTAATGTGTTTAAATTTAAATTCAGCCAGGCAGCCAGACACATTCGCCTTTAATAAACCAATTGAGAGTTCAGGTGAGGAAATAAGAGCCTCTGTAGTTTTTAATGGTACATCGGTAAAGAAATTTACAAATTCTTGAGCTACTTCCTGATCAGAGCTTTTAGGACCACATGCTGTATCTAATGTGTAGCTAGTGTTACGTATTTTCTTCCTGTTAGTCTCGTTATTTATGACTTTCCAAACTGTCTTTATTTTATTTTCTGCTGTTTTGATCTTGTTGCTAATGTGCAGGGCTTTAGCAACCTTGCATGTATTTCTAAAAATTTTTGAATACTTAGCAACATACTTGTTAAAAGTTTCAGTGTTTATAAAAGGCTTAAGGCCATAAAGCTCAAATAGTCTTTCCCTACTTTTTCGGATACCTCTAGTTGCCCAATCACTAAATATGAATTTAGGGCGAATACTTTTTGTCTTCTTTTCAAAAGTTTTATTGAATTCCGTGTGAACTATTGAAAAGAAACGATCATACAATTGATTTATATTAATATCGTCAAGGCTCATAGCACTTAACTTGTTTAGTAGCGAAATATTATACCTATTTAATCTGCTAGAAGTTATAGGTCTAAATTTAATTTGAACTTTTTGCAATGGGGGTGTATTACACCTAAAAGTAACAGTTTGTCCGCTATGGTCAGAAGGCAGACAATTTACTATGGCCTTTTCTAAGTAATCACAATCGCAGAAAACATTATCTATGCAAGTAGCAGTAGAAGGAGTGACTCTAGTAGGTTCTATAAAAGTGTTGGTCAAGTCAAATGACCTAAAAAGATTTAATAACCGACTGCTATTTGAACTTTCTTCTCTACCTACTACTACCTTCTTCCTACCTTCTCTACCTCCATGGTGCCGAATTTATCATAGGTACAACCTTTTTTAATTTGTTAAAAACTCAGACTCGGAACCTTCTTGGTGTACTTTTATAATTTGCTTTGCGCGCGCCATTTTCTTGTCAGGTCAATTGTCAATCAATTTGTCAATTTGGTCAATTGTTGTTTGTGACCTTAGGTTAAAAACAAGTGAAAAACGTAAAATAAGTGGTTTTGGCGACGAAGAAGTTTATTTAACGCCAACAGAATTGACTAAAACTGTTAATAATGCGCAAATGAGCTTTCTCCCTCAACAATCACGCGAGAAGGATTTGAAACAGTACGATATTAAAAAAATTGAAAAAAATAGGTAGAAAATGCCCAAGGCATTAAGTCCGCCTTTGTACAGTTTTTACTTGTGCATAAAGTTTTAATAAATAAATAAAAAAATTAATAAATATTACACTCAACTTAACTAACTGTAGCAACGTTACTTTAATTTTTGTTAATTGTACCAAAGTATTATTTGTTATAATTTAAAGATTATTCTGTAATACTTACCTACCATAATGTAGTAGTTAACACCTAAACTGAAATAAAAGTATCTTGTGATTGTAAATGTTTTTTTTTTTGCATTTAGTAATTTCCTCGCTGAGGTGGGATGAAAAGTTACGTGTTGCACTCGAGTGCAAAGATTTTTCACCTCGTGCTCTTTTGATTCCCTCGCTAACGCTCAGGATTCTATTTTTTGAATCACTCGCTGCGCTCGTGACTCAATTTTAGAATCCTTCGCTTGCTCGGTTATCAAAATTGAGCACGCGGTTAAAAAGCAACTTTGCACTCTTGTATAACAAATAACTATTAATGATTTAAAATAGGGCACGCAGTTCATCAGTTGTCTTAAGACCTTGACCTGATGCATCGCTTCTGCAATCTAAATACCAGCTCCCTATCAGTGGACTGACCCCAGAAAATAAAGGCATACCGTAACACAGAGGCAACCAGTCCATGGTACGCAGCTAAAAGGGCCTGACCGTTAACTTTCTTTGAGAGTTGAAATAGAGCATAATATGCGGATTTGCTAAGTTTTTTACATAATTCTTCAACATCAAGTTTCATCAAGTTTAATGTTAGAACTGTTACCTACAAGTACAGTTATATATTATCTGGTTATAGGAAGCCTGAGGTGTACAATAATTTAGAGAAGAATGACTCAGATTGTTACTAATTAACTTTCCTAACCCTTTTCCTAAACCATCTGAAAACATAATGGAGCAGCGACAGTGTGTATTACAACAAGGGGAAGAACTACTATCTATTAGACCAACCTCTGATGAACCTTGTACCATATCTGGTGAATTTTGAATGGGGATACAGTCCGGAACACTGCCTAACCGGGACGGGTCCTCCGATACCTCAGGTAGGAGAGTGTCCGGGCTGGACTCTCTTTGTAATGCACATTGAGTGTTGTTGAAGGTCATCATGTCTACACAGTCTGCATGACTATTACCCCTATTAACTAACTCGTTTGCAGCAAAGATATGTTCCTTAATTTGTTTTTAAGAATTCAAATACATAGAATAACATGATCTTAGTTGACCCTCTAAAACTTGAATTTCAGACTGTAAGTTTTGAGTGTCTATTTCATAAAACTTTTTACTATCTTCTAATTTAATTTGATAATTATTCAACTTTTTTATGAGAAAACCACGTTCTATTCTTAGTTGAACTATGTTTTTGTTGATTTTTAATTTTTTTGCATTTCTTTATAATTTAGTTTAGCATATTACTGTAATGCTAGGATAGACTTACCTGCGGGAGCCGGCTTTTAATCTTCAAGCGGGAAGGTATCAATAAAAATCGAACATGAAAGTTACAGATCTATTTTATTACTCGAAGGCTGCTGGTTGGGAGAAAAACACCAGAAAATTCCTTTCTAAAATTAACAGATATGGTTCTAACTAGAGGTGTAAAACTAAGATGGAATAATTGTTATTTTATGGCCTGTCATTATTGCACTTTTGAAAATCTAAAATAAGTACCACAAACCATACTAAATTTCGTCGAATACACTAAACCCGAGTCAAAACATGCTCATCTTGGTGACCTCCGCTGAGATGCCAACGGCGTCCATGATAACTTTTGGTAGAGGCGAGCGTTCAATTATTTAAGTTGAAGGAGAAAAATATAAGAAGAGAAAGAAACGACGTGGGACTGTAAACAAACATTAATAATCGTTAGCTGATATGCAGCGTTGATAAAAAATGGCGTTCGATGAACAAAATAATACGATTAAACTCACCGTTTCTTCCAAAATATTTAAATGTGGTCATCAGTAGATGATGCAATCCAAGTAAATATATGTTCAAGTTAAAAGATCCTGAAACAATTAAATATCGGAAACTATAAGCGTCTGCTATGAAAATAACCAAGACATGTGGAACGAACTGAATTTACGAAAAATTCGCTTACCATCAAAAATATATGCTATCCAACCAGGATGCGGGTAAGGGCAATCGGCTACCACATAATTGGGACTAGATGCCGCCCATCTGAAGGTATAATTCTGGATTTATTTCAGGAGCGCTGCAATTTCGCCATAACCCAAAAATTGGCGAGTCGAAAAGTGAGAAATGTCAAAGTGAACTTGACAGCGTAAAAAAAAATCAGTGTGACCACTACACAAATCCAAGTCAAACAAACAATGAATTTTTTATAAGACAACACCCAAGCTAAACAGTCACTACAAACGACGAGAATATGCATCCATGTGACGAGCTAAAAAGCCTCGTTACATGACTTGATTTTATTTAACATATTCTTGTCAATTAATATCTATGAGCAAGCTCACTCGCAAAAAGTTCATTTTGCTTTTAAAACTCAAAGTACGGTTTCCTAATCACTTTACTCGGAGTTTAACTTGAAATAGATATTCGCGACTCGACAGACCGGCAAATACTGTAATAATCTTAACCTAAGTTAAACCTCAAGAAAAAACGCCCAGTTGAGAAAACGCGATTTAATTTAAAAGATTGTACTGAGGCGGGAGGCAAGCGGAAGACGCCACTAGACTATGTCAATAGCGAAACAAGTCAATCGGACTCACACCAGACAGATAGACAGACAATTTAGCATGGACGTTAAGGAAGTATGCATCAGAAACAAACATAATTATTTTTGTTAATTCTCGATTTAAAGTCGCCATATTGAAATGAATGGCGTCCGGGCTCCGGCGAGGACATAAAGCAAGGCGCTTGACTGCAAATAATAACACATTCAACTTAAATGTTAAATTATTACTGTTTTATAAGATTTATTTAGTGTATTCGTTTGTCTTTGTGCAGCTGAAGAGACAAGCTAAGTACCGATACTTTTCCCATTTTGACTATTGTAGAAAAACGTTAGTTTATTTTCACAAGCTTTTATTATTGCAATGTTTGTTTGTTGGTTTAGGTCAAAACTTGCATCTGAATTTTATAACTGCAATCCCCAACTGATTGAGCTGATATTTTGCATACTCGTTGAGTTAGTAGTCATACTAACCCAACGAGTATGCAAAATATCAGCTCGTTTTCACTTATCACATGGTTAGCTAAGTGACGACTTTTAAATCCAATGTGGCGGACTTTCAAAGATGGCGGACTAGTATTTTTTTATGCACTCGCATTATCAACCGACTTCCAAAAAGAGGAGGTTCTCAATTCGACTGTATTTTTTTTTGTGTTTGTTACCTCAGAACTTTCGACTGGGTGAACCGATTTTGATGTTTCTTTTCTATTTGAAAGCTGGTGCATTCCGTGTGGTCCCATTATAATTCATTCAACATCTGATGCTGATCTTCGGAGATATACAATGGAACTCTTCAAAAATAGACTGCAAATCTGCCGCGATTGCTGCAATCGCTTGGATGTTTATTGTTTATACAACATCATGACGTAACATCACGCCTGTATGCTCTGAGGGGGTACGCAGATGTGTACAATACACCCAGATTTCGACAGTTAGGTATATTAAGATGGCGCGTTCGTGTTCCGCGCGCGCCTTAAAGAGATGTCAGCAAAAGGAAGGGGTCCACAAGGTCCGATGCCTGCCGGGGCTGCGGGACTGTTCGAAAGAGATACCGCGGCCCTAGAACACAAAGGGCTAAGTAGGAACATGGATGGGTTTTAGTCAGTAAAAGTCTGACACTCCCTTCCGCTCCGCTCAGAGCGGGAGGGGTAATTTGATGATTTCCCATCCGAAAAAAAAGGTATGTTAAGTTCCATAGGTATATTGGGGATACGCCTATTACCATGACATGTATTGTTAACAATGTCAAATAAATTCATGGCAAACATTTGTTTAGGAACAACTAAAAATGGAAAAAAAAAATGGTTTTATTTTTTGCAATAAACTTTTTTTTGGGTATCAACATGGGTTTGCTGAGTAGAAAGCGAAAAAAATTTTTTTTATTATAAGCTTGTTCAATTAGGAAAATGCGCACGATTATTACAATCATACATAGCATGTTGACTATAGTTATAAATGTTCTCTAACAGCTACTTTTTTCGGCTCTTTCAGTTTTTCACACCTCTTTCTGTTTCTTTCGGTTTTTCTTATCTCATTTCATTCCGGAATGTTAAACAAAAAGCTAAGTCACATGTCTAACATTTTATTTCTAGTGCAAAAGGTTTCCCATAAACTGAGGAGACGGCCGCGGCGGTGTGGGGACTTTTTGTTCCTTTCAGCGCGTTATCGCGTTTGTAGGCGGAGGCTCGCAGACGTAACGCGGAGTCCCACAGACGTACAGTCGTACACGGCGCACACGGCCTTATCTCTTTGTTGTCTTATTATTTATGTACACACGAGACGTCTTAGGAACCAGATATCACAGATTACACGCGAAGAGAAATGTGGACTTCTTACGTTAGGATCCGTCGCACACTCACGTCGTACAAATGTTTTCTTACACAGAATTAAATGAAACACGAAGGGTAGGTATTCATTTGCGAAGTATCACTTAAAATTCAGCGTCCTTCGTGTGCGTGCCCCAAATAAGTATATGAGAATTGAAGACGTATCTACCTGTTTTACGTAATACTTTCCTCACAAAAGTTCCTATCGTCTCACGTTAAGGAGATTGTGTTTGTTCTGCGACCGCAAATCGTATGCTTCACTTGTAAGAAGAAATATTGAAAGAATCAGCTTTTTGTTCCCACAGTTGTAACGTCAGCGCTACGGAGTCAAGGGTACAATGTACGAGAGAGAGCAATATCTGAAATGAAATTGTTTAAACTGGTCGTTCAGTCGCTTCATTTTATATTACCTCGCTATTCGCTGACTATGTAAGGAATTATAACTTGTCAGTCCAGACTTTAAAGAGTAGACGGTAAAATGAATTAATTCACAAACATCACTCCCCCTAGAATCATAAATTGTCTATGATAACGTCTCCGCCTAATATCACTTTTTTAATTAATAAATAGAATAGAATAGAATACTCTTTTTAAATATTCGCCACTGCCACCAGTCTGTCGACCACGGTACATTTGCGCCCACGGCACTTTTGCGCCCACGGCACTTTGCGCCCACGGCACATTTGCTTTCCCAATAGTACCTACAAAACTCGATCCTCGGTTCAAATAACAAACGGTATAGCGATTGTTCACAATTTTCCGCATTATCGCCAAATCGGGTCATCGGCACGTGTTAAAAAAATTGTAACACAATATCTGCCTTAAGTGCGATAACTTAAATAAATAGAAAGAAATGCATAATCTCGTTCTAAATTCCCATAAACATGTACATAAAGAGTTGTGCACGCTGTGGCTGCTTACCGCCCTCGAGAGCCGCGCGGTGCGCGGTGGTCCACTCAGCTTAATATTTTCCTTAGCAAGCCTTTGCGACGTCTCGAGGCGGCGCCTCCTTCAGTCCTCTACCCAGAAATATGGGGCAGAGAATCTACTCCATGGAAAATATTAAAAAAAAACGCTTATAAGTACTTTTGCCAAAAAAAAATACTCCTTGCTCGATATGGGATGCCAGAAAAAAAGAGGTTGGAAAAAATTATACGCATGCCTCTTCAACTTACAATCCATTCGTAATTTCTTAGACTTGCTTTCTCAATAATTCTAACTTTTTAGTCTTCAGAGTCTTTGTGCGTTTCAATAAAATATAATAATTAATTTGCATGGTTTAAAAAAACCCTCAATCTTCAATAGAAAATTGTAAACTTCTTAGCAATATTTTTGTTTCACAGACTTTTAAAATATTTAGCTTGTTATCCTGCTTTGTAGACCGTATAGTGCTCTAGACCATAAAAATATTACACGTTTGACAAATTTTATTTAACAAACTGCATGGTTTTTTGACGTTTCAAAACGAAATGTGTTTTTGAATTGTGTAGAATGTTTTTCACAATATAATATTTTCTGTGACTGTTCTTTTTCGCTCACATCCTTTGCTACTGGCCCTTCTGCCCCTGGCTAGCGCGTCTCTTAAGCGCAGATCAAAGTTCTCGTCTTGACAGCATCTAAATCTAGCCAGACGTGTACCTACCGACCTACACAAGTACTCCGTAATAAATTACTGTACACGGGAATAACGTACATCTGCTGATTATTTGATTAACGCTACGGATAAAGGAAAATATCTGGATGTAACAGATTGCTACAGGATTGCCGTGGGAACTATTTTTACATTTGTGTCTGTAGAGCTTTGTGTAATTACAATTTGTAACATAGAACCTTTCTCTTATAACTACGAAGAGCTATATTCTTCGTATTGTGTATATTATTATATTTATATTAGGCCACTGATAGGCGTATTTATCTCGTCGGTTTTATTTTTTAGGTATGATGTTATGTTGTGTAATTGATAAGCATGTTGATACCATCGTCGCTAAAGCCTCACAATCCCTTGGTTTCAGAATGCGATTATCCAAATGCTTGACACAAGCTAAAACGTTAAAAATTCTATATACTGCACCTTTGTTAGAAGCCACTTGGAATACGCATCTGAAATATGGAATCCATGCTATCACAAATATATTGACCGTATTGAGCGCGTACAAAAAAGATTTATAAAAATTTTATGCTTTCTTCAAATGCTACCATATCAGTCCAGTAACTATCTCAGTCTCTGTAAAAAATATCATCTCTTACCATTGATTAATAGTTGTGAGATCTCTGACTGTATGTTTTTGTTAAAGACAGTTAGAGGTGAAAAGTCATAAATCCTTTATAATTTAACGTTCCCAGCAAATCCAAACGGTTTAATCCACCATTACGGGGGCCATTTGCAAATACTAAGTACAGACAAAATTCGTACGATGTGCGTGTAAGTAGGTATTTCAATAAGGTGTGCAAACAGTTCGACTTTGATCTTTCTGACACTAGTGTGACCTCGGCAAAAAAGTGCTTAACAATGAATTTCTTTAAAGCATAATGTGTTTAGACTTCGGTTTTATTATTATTTTCTGTTTTCTTAATTGAATTGTAACATCTTGGTCCTTTTGATTAATAACCTGTCGCAATTATATTATTTTATACATATTTTAGGTGATGATCTATTTGAATGTTTTTCTTTTTTTATTTTGGACATTATTTGGCAGTGGTGTATATAATTATTGTTCCACAGTATATTTATACCAGACAAGCTCTAGACGTGAAGACTTGTAATTGGCTGTCTGATTATTGTACTGTAATTTATCACTATTGTATTTAGCTGTAAGTCTTCCTAAGTCTCTAAACAAATAAATTGTATAATTATTAAACATCCAAGCAATTGCAGCAATCACGACAGATTTGCAGTATATTATTTACTAGCGGACGTCACGCGGTTTCACCCGTTTAGTTCCCGTTCCCGTGGGAGTACGGGGATAAAATATAGCCTATGTCACTCAGTAAAGACGTGGCTTTCTAATGGTGAAAGAATTTTTGAAATCACCCCAGTAGTTTTTGAGCTTATTCATTACAAACATACACACAAAAATACAAATCTTTCCTCTTTATAATATTAGTGTAGAAGAATACTCTCGATTTCTCCAGGATCCCATCATCAGATGCTGACCTGATAACCATGGGACCACCTGGAAAGTATACCCTTTCAGACAAAATTTTTTTTTTTTTTGGACCATTTTTCCTTACTATAGATACGTAGATGACACCTGACAAATTCTAAAGATCGCACTGACAAAATCATTTACAACAATTAGTAACATTACATAAGTATTATATTTACCTTGAGCTACATAGCGACATGTCGGCTGGTTGCCAAACAAAGCGGAAAAGTCGCGGAAAGGATTACGGCGTCCATCGCGACGCTCATTAGTGAACTAGCTTGCTACTTATATTTGTTAGTTCTGCAGATTTGTTTCAAATATCTGACAGAACGCCCGACCATACCGGAGGAAAACCACCGCCAGATGTTTTTATTAAAGGACTTTTAACCTTATTCCAACACAGTTTTAAAGTTCAAAGATAACAAAAGGTTTTCTTAGTACATAAAACGGCGATTTTTTACCAAATGCTGTTGGAGGATGTTCTGTGAAAACCTTTACCTAGTTAGTTTGACTTCATTCCTAGTTTATCTGCAGCCTCGAACTCTGACCATCTGCTAATACTGCTCTGATTGATCATGACCTGACCACACTAACTGCAGCCAGCCTTACATTCACAAGCAGCTGTTCCACACACCTGCACAATTACCCGATGAAGCTCATCTAACTGGTAGCTAAAGTTGTGTGCAGTCATAAACCCGCGCCCGCATGCCGCGCGACAAACAGTCGAGCTACACAAACAAACTAGACGTACTGTACTTGTACTATCTCTATTTACCACCGTTGTTCGTACTTAGAGCGAAGACTGGTCGCGAACTTGTTAAGAATGTTTGAAGTAAAATAAAGAGCTTTCGAACTATGTACAACTTCGAAAATGCGGGTTAAGTGTTGATGATAAGTTAAATAGAAGGGTATTAATTTTTAACTATAGAAGAAAGTAAGGAGTAAGACAGTGTCTGCATAATTATCCCAGCTAACATAAACAATTAATAAACCAAGCAACGTAAAGCAAGTAACTCCAAAACCCTTCTCTGAACTCCCGTTCATCTTAAACATAGTCGCGTGTGTCGCGCGTTTCGCTAGTACTCGGCGCGTATCGGGTAGCACAAAGGCTGCTCGAGACTCAAGAGGTGATTGTCTAACTACCGACACTAAGGAAGATTACGTTAATTTGACACGAACTTAATCGCAGCGGAACTTCGTAACAAGCTCGGGATCACATAGATTAGACGTACAACTTAGAACACATCAAACTATGCCCAATATCAGTTCCGTTTAGCTGACGATGGCAATGGCGTTCTGTGCGCGTCGAACGCAGATGAGCTGCGGGCTGCGGCGGCTGAGCGACGCGCTTGTGGCGGCCGATCGACGCGCTTGTGGCGGCAATCACAGCGCGGTGTTATTACTGTCAGGTGGAGAGGCGCGAGTGGTGACGTCACCGGCTCATCCGGTGGCTTGCGGCGCGGCGCGTCTGCGGCGATGCCGGTCCGGTGACGCCGAACCGTGCTTTAAAGCGCTTTGAAGCGCTGTTTCTGTCGCTGGAACATTCTCAACTTCAACCTACAACATTGCATCTGCATTTGCACCAGTTTAAACCCCCTTGCAATAAGGTTTGTTCTCGTTTGCATCAAGAGCATCATTAGTGTGGTGTAACTTAACTCATTACGTAGTAGGCAGAACTATGTCCCCCGAGCGCGTTTCCCCTCGGATTCGTTGAGACAGAAAATCAATGGTGGTGCCGATACGGTTTTAATGTCGCATTGTTATAGGGTTCGATTCAGTGAACACAAATTGTTCAATTGAAAAAGATAAAGAAATAATGGCCTTTATCTTAGAACTAAAGTTCTTTTTGGCCGCGAATTGTTCGTCAATGTTGTGAAGAAGTAATTTGTACCAATTCATGACGTTACTGATTTCAATATTTATAAAGTATAGTAGTAAAGTTCATGAATAAAAGTAACCTTGTGTAATAATAAATCTTAGAACTAAAAATACACGCAATGGCATCATGACTGAGTCAAACGTTACCACAAGTGTCGCTAGTGACACATTGCAATGTTCGCGTAACGCATTACTGCATTAAAAGTAATTAATATCGGCTGGGGCCGACACCCCCTGCGGTCTGCGACTGGGGTATTAACGAAAACCCTTCCAAAGGATGGGCCTATTCCATTTATAAAGTTCACATTTAGCCATTCAATGTCAAAGGAACGTTCTGGCATTTGGAATAAAGAATTGAAAAAAAAATAGATAAAAAAAAAAATCAATGTCGATCACTCAATTCGCACCTCTCTCATAGTGCAGCTCAATAACGATTTGTACAAAAAAGGTTGGGATGACAGATAGTCTCAACTGCTTTAGTCATGTTTTCGTCCTTTCAAGTATTGTAATCCTTTCTAACATTTAAAATTCCATTTTTTCGCAACTTGCGTTTAATAACTTAACTTCCTTAGTGCATAATTCTCCATGGAGCAAGAATGTCTTTTTTATCGTTCATTCTGCAAAGTTCGGGTCAACCATGAATACTCTCTTACAACTCAAATAATTAACCTCAATAATGACCATCATTACCTTTATGTTGTGGTGAAAGCCCCAGTTCTCGTGCGCAGGGACATTTTCATATAAATCGAAATTATCGCGGAGCTTCACCGAGCCGATCTGCCGCCGATTTTTATTCGATTCCGATACAATATTGCTGAGTTACTTTTTTATTGGCGTTATTAAATGTTATTCATATAGGTCGAATTATAGTACGTAGTACGCCTTGGAAATCGTGTGTTACGTGCCTAACTGAAAATTACTGATATCATAAAACCTGTATTGTCCACTAAAATACTTTTAAACCTTTAAAAAATTAAAAAGGAAGCAAGAAGCTTCCTTTTGAATCTTTTATTTTGTAGTGCGTAAGGTCGCGACACTCGTTATCGCGGTACGTTAGCGCTCGCACTAACGCGCGCCATCGTTAGCTCTAATGCGATAGCGACGAAAACAATCCCTCTCACCCTCCGCTCATAAAGCTTCATCCTCGTATAAATATAACACATGTACAACGACGTATTAACGATATTATTTATGACGTTTTTTTTTCGTGCAAAAGAAATGTTACTGTTATAAAATTTATTTATTTCAGGATAATTTGAAATAAAAATCTAAAATAAAAACCTGACACATTGCAATTCTAGAAAAATGTATGCATAATTAGAAAAAACTTTTTTGGAACAAATAAAAATAACAGTGCAGGGTTTGCATTTAAAAGAAACTTCTTATAAAGTAAAGTGAAATTGTGAAAAAAAAATTAACGCAATGAGTGATTCTGATTTATTCAGAATGTAGGTATTCTGAATAAATCAGCATCACTGATTGCATTGACTAAGGCAGTCTAAAAAAAAATCAATCTTGGAGCTTGATCTCGAAGCTTCTTATGCTTAAGCTTAAGGAGCTTCCAAGAAAGTAATCTAGAATATGTCACAATCTAATTATTTAAGACCTGTATTATGTACCTACCTATGATCCACAATAAAGATATTGATTGATTAAATATTATTTCAAAATGGTCGTAACGAAACGTCGACAAAACTGCACGATGCTCACCCGGGCTGCGTCATTAGCCGCGCGTGTCAAGCTCGGCCGTGAGTCCCGGGCGCCCGCGACGCTATCATTGTCTCAGGACACTAACACATAGAGACAATAGGAACATACAACATTGTATACTAACAATGTACAGGTGAATTATGACAACTGCAAGATGCTCACACGGGCTGCGTCATTAGCCGTGCATGTCACGCAAGGCCGCGTACCCCGCGCACGCGACGCTACTGACAACATTCGATAAAAGGTAACAATTTAAACAGCGTGGTCACACAGGCCGCGGAGCATTATCAGCCGTGTGTCCCCGGGCCTAGCCACGCTAGCACACTATCATTGCTCAGGATAGGATAGCTATCAATTAAATAAGTACGGTTTGGCTGGTAGATAAAAGTAGGTGCTTTCTTAATACTTTATCTTTATTCATCAATAAATTATATTTATCTTTACTTTACTTTAATTTAGGTAGGTACCTATAGTCACTGATCCTGCTACCTACATAATAAAAATCTACATAATGTTTAACTCAGATTGATATAGACAGAATACTTAAACAAATACAACGCTCTAGGAATTAAAAGCAAACATCTGATCGTATCAGCAGCCTGTCATCCCTCGCGATGCAATAACTAAACAAGGGGAATAGTGTTGTATTGTGCAAGAGATTTTCTACCCATGACCCTTTCTCAAAGGGGATACTTTTTTGATTGAAAATAAACATCCACCGAACACTGCATTGATACGTACATTTTGAGAATATTACATTCGCGTAAATCTATATCTGTACTAATCTGTACAAATATTATAAAGAGGAAAGATTTGGATTTTTGTATGTAACGAATAAACTTAAAAACTACTGGACCGATTTGAAAAAATCTTGAAAAACTCCCACGGGAACGGGAACTACGCGAAACCACGTGAAGCTAGTTATAATAATCTCAGTGTCCTTTTGATCTCATCGACCAGTTCGATATTAGTAGAAGATAAATTCATTTATTTATTATTAACTTGCAACAGAATACTGACAGTATTAACAGCGGGTCCCAAACTAGGCACAGCCTGTATCTTGGTGACCCAACCCTTGGTGACCAAATCGAACCAATTATAAATGACTTAGTACTTGGTTGGCCGTCCTCCCTGGCCGTGTGTCTGCGGCGCCACGAGCAGCTGACTCATGCTCATCGACGCTGGCTGTCACTTTTTTGCGCGATAATTATCTGAGCGATGATGCCATTGTTCCGACGTACTAAGTACCCCACTCCACCACACGCTGCAAGTCACTACCACACTATTAATGAGGACAGAAGGCTTGTAATGTGACAAGTTTCTCTAGCCGTTTTTCAAAGCGAGCAATTTAACTTACTCGTACAGCAGATCAACATCAAACAAGAAGTGTCTTTACGTAAAATGTCACTTTAACCTGCTCTGCACATCACCGGCCCTGAAAATGATTATAGAGGAGATAGTAAAAAAACACCAGTCTATATTCTCAGATTATGGCAATGATGTCCTGTTTCTACCAATCTACAGGCATTTTAAATTCTGGCATCTGTTTATTTTAAATCATATATCAATCATTACATTAGGTTACTATCACTCTATGGATCTTTTAGGTTCCGAAATAAAATAAATTCACTTGAATTGAAAGTAGCTACCGAGCCTTCTGCCCCATTCGCAGACTGCACCCAATCGCATCACGTTGTCGCGTCACAACGAGCCACGTACGCAGCGTGTGACGCAGCGAGACAGGTGATTCTTATTGAACTGTAATCTGGCGAGCTGCGCACTTCAATACAACGGCTTTGACACTCAACGTGCGAGTTAGCGTGATACGACTATGTCGCGGATTGCTTTGTTCATATGTAGTTTCTATCGATGGTAAATATCTTACAGATATTCTCTCCGTGTAGTGTTTACCGATTGTTACCGACGTGTTGAATCGATTTCGCGCACTCGCATCGGACAGACGTGCTCATTAGCAATATTTTATTAGTACTTTAATAATATTGACCTCCTTTCGTGCAGGTATTATTATCGTAATGCATAAAGTGATCTTGCTTAGTGTGTAGTTTTAGTGAATAATGGACACGAAACAGTGAAGTGAAAACTAACAAAATGGAAAACAGCCCCTGTAATCCAAAGGGGCTAGTGCAACCCTCCAGCTCGCCGTCGCAGTCGGCCACGGCCCTTGTCATTGCTTCAACGCCCAAAATCCAAGGATGGATGGCCCAGATCCAGCAGTACCTGGATGAAGTTTGCTCTGTTGCCATGGATGGGAAACTGAACACTGAGCAGAAGATGTAGATTTTAAACTTTTGCCGTGAAGTCGAATCTGGTACGTCACCAATGGCAGTCCTATACCAGTCGCTTAAACAAAAAGTAAGTTTCTTGCAAAAAATCATACGGCCCGAACAAATGAAGCTGCAAGTACGTGATGTCCGAAAAACGGAAAATGGTGACGTAATAATAAGTACCGAGACAAAACATGCCGCCGATAAGCTGAAGATCGCAGTCCAGCTCCCTACATCTGGACTTACCACAGACGAACCTTACAGGCGCAAACCTCGAAGGAGTGCCGACTTCCTTGGCTGAAAATGAGGTCTTCAAGTGCATTTTCGAGCAAAATATAGCCGACAAGTTCCCAGCGATGTACCTTGAATCCTTTTTGACCTTGGTAAAATGAAGCCACAAATCTGGGAAGAGAGAGGCTGCGACCTATAACTTCGTTATTGAAGTTGCGGCCATCATACGAAAAATTTTAATACCTCAATCTAGGATTTTTATAAATTGGAGATCATGTCCTGTCAGGGACTTCACGTTAGTTACGAGGTGCTATAAATGCCAGCAGTATAGCCATGCAGCCAAATCTTGCAGAGACCTATTTTTCACATGTGGTCACTGTGATGACGCAGGTCATACGATGTCCGAATGCGCGACGAAAGCGGAGCAGGAGGGAGTGTCAGACTTTTACTGGCTAAAACCCATCCATGTTCCTTACTCGCCCTTTGTGTTCCGGGGCCACGGTATCTCTTTCGAATAGTCCCGCAGCCCCGGCAGGCTTCGGTCCTTGCGGACCCCTTCCCTATTGCTGACTCTCTTTGAGGCGCGCGTGGAACACGAACGCGCCGTCGACACGGCCTGTCGTCATGAGACGTACGGACGGCGAGCTAGCCCATAGCTCCCCGTCCACAGGCCCGCGCAGTGATCAACACTGCCACTTACATTATTCAAGTCGACGCAAAAATTATTCGACGAATAATATTTTTTAATTTCGCAGAAATTAAATTGTTTTAATAATACTTCTGATTCGATTTTAAGTGCAATATAATTAAGATTTAAAAACTGAAGCGTTGATCGACCTTTATCGTTCAAATAAGTATAAATAAAACACAGAGAGCATCAGACGACATTTAAATTGAACAAAAGATTTTCTTTAAAAATTCTTGTTGAGATCCGTAGGTACAACAACAGATGTACATAAAAGGCGTATTTCTTATTCTTAAGATACTCGTAACATAAACGGAGATCTATCAAAGACTCTGACTTTACAGAATCTCTTTGTTCTGTTTAACGTAATTGCATCGAAATGAGTCCGGTGAGACGAGTCGAGCAGTCGAGCAGTCGTCAGTCGAACACCCATCCGTGCTGTTTATCCGTTTGTTCCTACTAAATAAAACGGAAAATTCGTATCCTTAGGGGTGCGACGTCGAGGGGGGAGGGGGCGATTGTTTCATTTTCTCTGATTGAACCCACCAATATTGTATTTCTGACAACAATTTTGAGTGTTCCCGGTAATGACGCTCGCTTTGACACCAAATGATTGCTCAGAATGCTTGAACTGGTTAATGAGCTAACCCTCTTCCCTCCCTTTTAAAAGAACAGCGTTTATGTTGAAGATACTGTTTACTATTTGTTATAGGGATCGACCAAACCGGTACGGACAGATTGCGGAGCGACTCTCTGACTCTTATATCAGTTTATTGTCCATCAAAATCCTGTGTCCGGAACCACAATTTGTCTATAGTTCCATACTGGTTTGACTGAACCTTTGGTGACTAAAAATATATTACTCACCCGTCGAAAGAATTCTGACAGCTCGTCCTAAGCAATCAAACATGCCATGTAATCTTACTCTGTCACCGGTGCACGCCGTGGCCGTTGCACGTGACCGGATGCACACTCGCGTGCATGCGCTCCCCTTAACTGTCCCTTATATTGATCTTTTTTTTCAAACTAATTTAAGAATCAACATAACAAGAGGTAAATTTTCAAACTAATTGCAATACTTTGTCAATTTATCTATCTAGGTATAATCACGTGAACTAGTATGTAGAGCAATTTTTCAAAAGTCATTTTCTGTATTATTGGTAATTACATAACTTAAAATATTATGTTATGCATTAATTTAATTATTTTTATTATACGTTTTATAAAAAATAGGTTATTTCAAAGTTAATATCCATATCCACGAGTATCGTTTTAAAATTGAAAAGATTAGTGCTTGTCTTGACTGTACCAGAGTGTATGTATGCTACATGCATACGTAACACAATTGTTTACTATGTATGTACATAGTAAACAATTGTGAAAACAATTGTCATGGATTGGAATGAAGATATGAAAAAAATCGCATA
Organism: Xestia rhomboidea; assembly: GCA_963853795.1. Taxonomy (NCBI): domain Eukaryota; kingdom Metazoa; phylum Arthropoda; class Insecta; order Lepidoptera; family Noctuidae; genus Xestia; species Xestia rhomboidea. The sequence goes on from OY970775.1 coordinate 512,338, forward strand.
TTGCTAGCCTCAAATTGGCCAAAATCAGTAATAACAGCGGCTTATCCGTCCTATGCTTCCGGCCGAAAAAACCGCAATATGAGAGATCTCACATACAACATAGCTTTGATTACATTCGAAAAAATATCTGTATTCATGTATTATTATATACCGCGAGTGCGTCTCTTGCTGCGTTCGCGACGGCGCTATTAATCTAAATCAAATTATTATTTATTAATAAATAACGCTACGCAGCTACGCGCTATGGTGCTACGGTGCTACGGCGTAGTGCCAAGAGAAGTTTTTCTCTCAAATGAACATTGACACCATGTTTTGCAAAGAATCGATAACGTATTGTTTTGATAAAGACGGCGGCAATGGTTAATTTTAACAGGGCCTTGTTATTATTGTTTGGTTAAGTTTTGGCAGTTTTTCGCAGATCTTGAACCTAAGTTTGCCTCAGAATATACATGAACTTGATCTTGAATCAAGTTGATGTTTATTCTATCGTTATTTTGTCGTTTGTTAAAGGCCTTCAACTAATAAGTAATATGGTGTACTATCTTCACTCTTTACCAACATGGTCTTGGGTTCGATTCCCGATCGGGCCAAGTATTATTGGGTTTTTCCATTAGGAATTACTCAGTCAGAGTCTATTGTCATCAACCACCCGGTTGATGACATGTAAGTCTGGATTTGTACCCGGTTGATGGCAATAGGCTCATCCTCTATTACATGGGATTTACTCATGAACTTATTCATTATGACAGAGTAATTGTGAAAACTTCAACATAGCGTAACTTTGTACATCAACACTTTCTTGCGGTACATAGTTTTATGTATCTACTTGAAAATTTGTTAGGCATTGTGATTCTACTTAGTAAGAAACACATTTATGTTGCGTAGGACATAAATAAGTATTCCAAGTAAAAACAAATAAAAACAATGATCGAAGACAACCGTACTTCGAGATGTTGTCAAGTTAAAAGTTTGCGCCAACCTCCTTTGTGAATACAAATCAGTTGAGATTGAATCCTCCACAAAATAATACCTCCCAGCTCCCCGTGCCCTGGCATACAAAGTTTGCAAGGAAGTAATCCTTGCTTTCACCACATCTTGCAAACAGCCCGAAACGATCGACGAGCTATTCCGATGACGATGCGATTATTACTGATACGACAAGGATAGCAATGCTATCATCACATAGGATAGCGGTAGGAGTGAAAAAGATAGAAGGCGGATACAATAGTAGGAAGTTGTAAAAGTCAATGTTACGCGACCGAGTCCGAGTGGGCAAATGATATAAGGGTGGGCGTCCAATGGGCTGTAATGCAAGTTATTCTAATGGGAGAGATTACGTCGTTATTGCTCACGCGATCGTTATTTCTATGTAAAAGAAGATCATCGAGAGTATATTCGTCGAGTTCTTTAGTCGTAAACAAGTACAACTAAATCTCGGCTAAAATAGCGGCACTGCGTAGTCGCATGTTGTTGTATGTTTCATGTAAGTTATCCATAAAGCAATATTTTAGTTGAACCTGCTGTTTTGACTTCCAAACAAAATATTTCGCTATTATTTTATGTTTCTTTTTTTCACCGTTGTCTTAGTATCAAGTTACGGGCCGATGGGCTCGCGCCCCTCGTTTCGCAAACATATCTGTTCGGGGTGTGGGCTCCCGGCTCGCGGCTCGCGGCTCCTACAAACCGTATTACGTTATTTGTTCTTCATATTTGAGTTGCGAACAACCTTAACATTGTAGAGCAAACCTGCTGTGTTAGCGCTTCTTTTATTTCAGACTGTACCTCTGTTTGTGTAGCATCACTTGCGAGGATTACTGGATATTGGAACGTTTGGTACAGGTACAGTTAACAATTAACTCATAAATTCTCTAACGGTGTCGGAAATTAGGGAGAAGACAAGATGCGTTTTAAACTAAATTTAATAAACTTTAATTAAATAAAATGTTTATCTACTCTTTAGCCACAGTTGTGTGTTACAAAATGCACGGTGTCGGAATCCACTGCAAAGTTGATTTTTCGTGCGAAGAGCTCAGAATTGTCTTATGTTCCCCTTAAAATCATCATTCTGTGACTGTTTCCCACGCCTTCCCACAAGGTTTACGTTGTGTTACTATCTCCACCAGTTATCCATTCAGCGTGCATTGTAACCTTGTTGTGTAAGAGCAGACATCGACAGACATCGTGATGGGAGAACGGCGGCGGGGATGTGCGAGCGGCTCGCAATCTTCGCAGCTAAGTCCCACGAGACTGCAGAGTAGGGACATAGTCTAGCGCATGGGTTTGTTAGTACGGAGCAGAGCTTAGTACAGGAGATTATACTAGATTAGGCACGTAATTAGAAAATTAATAATATAAAACCAACTATTTTTCTCACAGATTATATATTTTTAAGATATTTAAGAATACTGACAAACGCTTGGTTAAAACAGCAACTTAGATACACATTCTCGGTTCCGTTGTGGGTAATAAGCATAAAAATGATGACGTTGTGTACCTATTGTAATGAAACTCTGTTTGTATGTTTAATGATAATCGTTTGAATAAGAGAATACCTTAATTTATGCATGTGAGCGCGTATGGTAATCGTTTCGTCTTCAACAACAGCGCTCCTCGAATTCTTCCACAATGACAGCGGGACAGACAATTTGCGCTCGCATTCATATTCATACCGCTCCTCTCCACCCGCGCTAAGGGCCCGCACACACTGGCGACCGCGCGACCACGCGCACCATAAACGAGCGTTTGATACCGCTACACGCGCGTAATTACCCCGGCAACTCTTTGTTCATGTAATTCGCTAATAATGGCGATTTTTTACGCGTCCCAAAGTAATTTCCTTTTCTATGGGAGGTTGTTCATTTGTTATTCTTTGTCCTTTTCATAAGGAAGGGTTGAGTATTTGCATTTTTCCTGTTGATTTTCCATTTTTATACCTGAAGTGAGTTTCAATAGGTGTAGTACACGGGTTAAATAAAAAATGATTACTTTTAAAATTACTCTTTTAAAAATTCGTCCTTTTATGCAAATTAAAACACACTTCAGGTATCAACATCATATATTTTCCGAGCAAATGGACGGAAAATGAACGTTTATGGAAAACGGCCAAATTGAGTTTCAGGAACTGTCACCATTACTCAACTTGGATTTTTCCTCTCCACTCTGTTTGGGAAACACGAACTTTCTTACTTGGCTGCGAAGCGGATTCTACATAACCATCCAACTGTACAGCGCGGCATCTCGCAACATTTCCATTTCAAATCCAGATCTCTTAGTCTAGAACCGTTTTAAATTCATTCAACACAAACACCAAAGGATGAAGGCGTTCGAAGGAGCTTATGCTAATAACTCATTATAACGCAAAGTGTGCGCGAAAACTTAAGACTCCATCACTAGTAGTTTTGAAACTAAGTAGGCTTTTGTGAAAGTCGCGGGAAAATTTGCAAAGGAACTGTGTCGCGGGATGCGAGTCCCGGGAAGATGAAAGCCCTATTGTAAGCGTGGCGTTGTTGGCGCTTTATATCGTGACACTAATTTTGGCACTTAATTTAACTTGATTGAAAAGGAAACGCCATGTTGTTTTAGTCTGGTTTTAATGCCTCAGCATAATTCAATAGAATAATTTAATTGACTTATATCATAACAGTCTCTCTTTGTAAACAACGATTGTTTTACCAAAAATGTGCTTATTACGTTATTTCGTAACGAATAATTCAAACATAATGTACTTGTCATAGAACTGCTTCCTCACAAACGCATTATGTTCCTCCCCGCACCGAGTGAGCTCCGCAGCGAGCCTACTCCGACGCATCTCCATATTTAATGAGGCTCACGTTAAATATGTGGAAGATGGAAGTTACAACAAAAACTTGTAACAAACAATATGGGGCATTTCCATTAGCATATTATATATCTCTTATTAATAATCCCGGGAAGCATTTCTCATCGATTAACGCTCAGAGGATGTTCCCGGCCGGTCCCGGGGCACGTGTGCAGCACTACCTTACATGAACTACACGTGCAGAAGGTTAACTTCATGTGATGAAGATAATAAGATAAGCCGTTGTATTGAAAGTTGTTACTCATAATATCGCTAAGTTCGTCTCTCATAATGTGTTATTAAAGATGCGGTAATATCTATAGATAATTATTTTAAAGACTTGCGGCAAGCGTGCAAATATTTTTCTCATTATATACATATAATTCTTTTAATAAAGTTGAATTAGGCAAAATAATTACAATATATATCAACGCATAAACTCTTCTAAGATGAACTTATAATAAATGTAGCAAGCAATACGAATCAGTGTAATTATTGTAAAAGTTCGTCACGTCATATAATACGAATAGGTCTACTTTCCAGTTTTTATTCAGTAAGTCCATTACATTAGGCGTACAATGCGCGGTCACAATGAGCGCGCGCGAACAAAGCGCGGTGCGAATGCAATCCCGCCGGGACGACACTCCGGGCTTTAATACTTTTAAAATTGTTACGCCCATCCCTACACTCATTATGATTTAACATTTTGTGGGAATTCTGTCGAAAATGAAGTGTCCTGTCTGAATGTCGGGCGACGAGTATGAATATTTCATTCGTGTATCGGATTTATAATGCAATCATAATGTGACGATTGAATATTCCGTTTAACATTTCATGCGGATGAGGAAAACGCATCAGCCTTTTTGGAAAGGTGAAATAATTCTGTTAGGAGAGAATAAATAATGAATATGAGTATTGATAGAAAATGAATAACAATAAATAAGCACTGCTTGAATGACACAACATGAATGTTTCCAAGTTGTAAGTTGAGCAGTGAGCTGTTCCGGGATTGTTAAAGTGAAGATGGTCGTTCTTGTATCAAAGTGGTTCTCTCTCAATATTCATTCGCCGGTAGTCTCGTCTCGTATATAACGGCTGTACAAAGCCCGCACAAGTTGGTCGCGGTCGGCGGGAACTTGCCTCGTTACATTTAACAGTAAGAAAGTCAAGCTTTTATGATTTCACTTAAAAATTTCTTAGGGAAGTGAGAAGTATGAAATAGTGGTGAAAAGTGGGAACCGGACGTCGGCGTCGGGGCCCTCGGTACAGCCGTGAGCATAACCTACCACGGTTATGCTCGCGACTGTACCGAGTCCCCTATATGTAACTGTATAGTTAGCATAATTCACAAGCGATTTTCTTCGAGAAATCTTGAATATTATTCCTATTTTGTTATAAGTGTATAGGTTTGGTGAGTATCAGTGTATGTATTACCTTGTAACTTCAGTCAACACTTTTCAAGCTAAGTGTAGAACATGCTCGTGACTTGTTTCTGTTCCTAAGCACGCTGAGACTGGGTCGTAGGCGGCGCTATTCCATCACGCTCGCAGTGAAACCTCGCTTTACACACCAACCCGTATTATACATCAGCTTATATCAGCTTTCTGTGTAACCGAGCTTTATGTTCAGTTCCTGAAACTTACACAGAGAGATTTTCAGATATCATTTTAAATACTTATTTTAGTTGAAAGTGCAGTTCGGCCAAGTTATTAAAAAGAATGCCAAACTGAACGTCTTACTTCACATTCTTTTACTTCTTGATTTTTATCGGCGGTCGCGTGAAGTCTAGAAAGAAATTAAATTATGTTTAATCGCGCCGTGAGTTTTACTGCTGCTGGTGTGAAAACTTTGGCTAGTTCAAACTATTGTAGGTTTAGCTAAACTCATGTTAATTGCATTAATTAATAACAGATAAAGTTTTAATGTTGCCTAATAACAGTTAATTAAATAATTAGGAGTGGGTTTAGAAGTTTATAATTATTATAGTTTATGAAGTGGATGAATTTGGAGTTAACTCCTAACTCTTAACTTTTAGATAAATAGTATTCATAAAAGTCACGTCAAATCCATGCATTAATTCTAGACAGATGTCCAGGATTTATCATCTATAGTTGTGAGTCAAGTTTCAACACAGAAAGATTCTGATGTTGCCTTTCTGAGATAGCCTTAATGGCTGATTATTGTAGTGCAACTTGTCTAGTCACACATACGACGCACCGGCCTACATTTATTAAAACAAAAACTCAGGCAAATCGTAAACGGCGCAAACCTACAGGTCCTTACCCACAAGCTCCAGGTCAAGTTATGTGCAACCCCTCTCCCTTTGCGCATTTACCCCCCTCTGTATCAGAACAAAGCGGTTCCCGGAGATTGCACTCAAATACATTTTTCCGTTTCCGTCGATTGGTGACAGCATGTCGGAATAGAACCGGCTAACGAGCGGCTTTGTTGCAGCGCGCCGAGTGATCACTGGGCCATTGTGGCCTCACAATATAAATACTTGGTGTACTATACTACGTGTGATGACACGCTTTTGTAGTTCTCTTAAGTGGGGATATTGGGTTAGCGGGTTGAAGTTATGGGGTTGAAGTTGCTGGAGTTATAGAGTTTTGTTCTTTATTTTACGGTCTAGTGAAACTTGCACTTAGTCTAGTGAAATAAAATAGTTTTTAAATGATAGATAGCAACTAAAAATAAATGGTATCAATTCAATGGGTTTAAAAGTAAAGATGGGTATACCACAAGGTTCGATATTGGGTTCTTTCGTCTTTTTTTAGGGATTATTTACATATTAACGATACTTTTTAAATATTTAAGATAAACACATGCCATACAAGCACTTGTATGGGTATATTGTTAAATAAAATATATTTCCGTGATTGCTACTGAAAATATCCTGGGGGTTTATTTTATTAGATTTGTGCCCGGTTGATGGCAATACAACAAATTGATTCCCCTATTACATGAGACTTAAATATAACTGGCGAAATGTGGGTGTACTTGTAAGGTTCTCCACTGCCTAACCCTTCCGGGATTACAAGGCTTGATGCTATGTATATGTTATGTTAACAATATATATTGCTACTGCAGTTCAAAGTGTTGATTTTATAAAGAGACCAGGCCCGGACTGGCCATACGGGCAAATCGGGCAAATGCCCGATGGGCCGGATGCCCGGTGGGTCGGTGTGGCCGATTGGCGGCCTTTTTTATGCCTCTGATTGGCACTCACTCCTATTGAATTTTCGCATAATCGACCGGTATAGACAGAGGCTGAGGCAGAGGAAATAAATTAGCAGCCCCTTGCACAGAGGTCTTTTTTATGAGAAATCATCAAATGACCTGAGCTCTGCTGGGCGGAGCGGAATTAGGGAGTGTCAGACTTTTACTGACTAAAAGCCATCCATGTTCCTTTTTCGCCCTTTGTGTTCGAGGGTATCTCTTTCGAACAGGCCCGCAGCCCCGGCAGGCATTTGCCCTTGCCCTTCCTTTTAGCTGACATCTCTTTGACGTCATAAGACGGATGGACGGCGAGCTAGCCCATTACTCACCGTCCACAGGCCCGCGCCACGGACTTAAGTGGCGTGTCCTGCACGGGGTTGTGACAGTCGCTCTCTCCATGTCGCCATGAGATCGCGCCGGAGGGTCCAGAGGTCCGCTGAACGGCGATTTGCCCTAGCAGCGGAGTTTCCCCCCAGCGTAGAGCCTCTGCGCGCCATTCGTGCAGGCGCGCGAGGACTATCACCTGCAGATCCCATGGCGGTAATCCGGCAAGGAGGCAAGGAGGCTCGCCGCCTCGCCGGAGATCGTGCGGTAACCATGGACCAGACTTACCAAAACGCCCCAAAAGGTGGTAGCCACCACCTTTTGGGGCGCGCTCAAGTAATAGGCAGCTCGCCTTCTCAAGGAACGCGCCCTCACCAGGGCCCCGTGAAGGGTCCTGGACCGAACGACCCCACGTAGAGCCTCCGGCAGGAGGCGTTTGGACCCCTCAGGTTTTGCCCCGAGGCCTTAATAGGTAATTTTGGCCTGCATACACAAGGTTGCAAAAAATATAGCAAAATGAATTTATTTGAGACAAGATGTAAAAATTTTCGTGCTCGCTTCGCTCGCTCTTGCAACCTACTTTCACTTTCATTGATCTTTACATTGTTTATTATAAATCGACCAAGTAACTCCACTATGTCGAAAAAATTCTAACCTGTCCAAGGCAAGGTGTCAAAAATTTTTCAAGCTCGCTTCGCTCGCTCTTACAGCCTTACTTCTTTTTGTTTTTATGTCAAAATTCCTAGACTTATCAAATAACTTCCAAATTTGTTATTCTACTTCTATTTAATCAAGTATTAAAGATTCTTAGAAGAACGTCAGCTGCATTTGTAAATTGTAAACTTAACCCATACAAATCCGTTTGTACTTGCACCTTTCTGCGCCACCCCCGCACTCCTGGCTCAAAAGGGCGACGCCCTTGTTCGACAGCGTCGCTATTCTTTTAGTTTCGAATCTCTTCTTTATCAAAGCCGCAGCCCAGTTTAGCCTTACATTCTATTTCAGATGTTTTCTTCAAAATTTATATTAGTTTTCCTTTCTCTTGATAGTGGAGGGCCGAAAAATGCCCGGGCCTGAAAGAGACGACCACGGAGCAAAAGGCTAACTACTGCTGCATCATTAATTTTCTTCTGCAATATAATTTCCTGCAATTTCTTCTAAAAATTCACGACACAGCGCCATTACACGTCACGTCCAAGGCGAAGCACAGACAATAGTTCTAACAAATGGCTATAATATCCCGATACACTTGTTGCTTCATACATTTTGAACGGCGTTGCAGTCGATTGCAAAAACGTGCTGCAAGCTGTCAAGCGCTTGCGGCGCTGCAGCCTCTGGATGCAACATGTTATGAGATAAATATTATGTATTACAGCGGTGATGTAGCACAAACTTCATAGTTGTGTTATGCTAAACCTCCTTGATAAATCAGAATGAGAGTATTTACTGATTATTGTATGCAATCATGATCAAATATCCATTCAATCTTTAAAAAAAAAATTCAATATCATTTAGATATTCATTAGGTTTTAAGAGAACAAAAGTGTTACTTGCTTAGGAAATAAAATTATTATAAAGCTAACATATTAAAGGCACTAAAGGTTTGCATAATTATTACCAAAAGCCAGCAACTTTTCCTGCAGTTCGGCGAGGTCAGCTTACTTTGCTAACTCTCGGTCAGTTGGTGCGCGGCGAGCGGTGCGGTCCCAACACTCGCTCTATGTGCGCGCTCGATGCACCATAGTGCTGTGAAACTTTGCCTCACTTCATTATTGAAATTGATTGAGATTTCATTCTCCGCCGCACACAACTCAATAAACGTAATTCTCGCTTTTATTCTCGCCTGTCAAGTTAAATCCATTCATCGGATTCTGTTTTGACAAATAATGTGTAATCTATTAGGACGCGGCCGGGGAGGCTTAGAACAAATCCATTTACTGCGGCCACCAGCCCCCTGACCGCTTATTTGTGCCACAAAAGACTCAAAGGCGAGCCATCGGGCCTAGTTAACAGAGCCCGTAAGCCGATTTGTAGACAAATTTTATAAGATTTGTTCCGACTGGCTGGCCGTAGTGAATGGAGCTCGTGTGATCACTCGCAATGAATATTGACGACTTAAAAGGTAGCAATCAGGGGGAGTCGGCTGCGTCACGTTGCCATATCGGGGAGATTGACAGGTTTTGACAACATACTTTCTATTTCTATAGAAACTCCCTCGCAATTTCGGTCACCCCATCACCATGGGAAATGATGGTGCATTCCGTCAGTTATTAGAAAATGGATGCAATATTAATTCTGTAATGTAGATTAGGGTGGCTGCTATGTACGTAACAACAACGTCCTTCCCGACCCTCCATCCTAGTTGTCTATTTTTAACCACAAATACTGTTTGACTCTGCCTGTGGAAATAAAACTTTTAATAACTTTATTTAAAATTGGGTGCCGACAACAGTTTGTTAATAAACTAAATAATTGTGTCTCTCTCAAAATTAGATTAATTTAAAGTTTGGTTAATTACTGTGTCCTACGGAGTAAAGTTGTATACACGAATATTGTATACCTATCTACAAGTTTCTATCAGCTTTATCAATTAAAATCACATCACACAAACATGTAATAAAACTACACTTACCGTCGCGGTCGTCGCATAAATCGGTAAATAATTAATATTTGATAACCCGTCGAGCACTGGGCGGGAACGATTGCTTTTTACTGAAGCGAACCTCTGCATTAATTAATTTGTGGAACAACTCGACGAAAAACTCAGCGCCCCGGGACAAGACGCCCGGTCCTGGCGCCCACCGGGTGAACCGGACCGGCGCGGAAACGGGAAATATTTACCGTAAAAAAGTTTTTGTGTATCGGTAACTGAATATCGATTGTGGCAGAGTTCGTTTTTTATTGAGGAAGAATTTAGGCGTTGATTTATTTCGGGGGTGAAAATTGAGATATTTTGTTGTAAAATATGAAGGGAAAAACCTACCCGATATTTACCTTCAGTTTTAGAAGCAATTTTTCACACAAAACTGGAATATTTCTTAGTTCTTGGCATATAGCTTCCAGCCTCAAATAATGTAGGCAATAAGAGTAATGATAAACATTCTGTTAAATTTATTAAAAAAAATCATTTGAAATAACTTCAAATAATTTTATTATAGTGTTTCTCCTGGCAAGCAGGTCATCGCCCTGTCACACATAGCTTGTCGCTGAGCACAGCGCACGACGAAAAAGAGTTGTCATTTAAATGCGAGGAATTAGCGCTAATTTACATTGCTGACATTTTGCTTCTGAAATCAACTTATGTGGATGCGAAATGCACATACCTGTATTACGTACAGTCTGATTAAAGTTAAAATGAACTCTACAAATATCTAACTATACTAATACGTCATTCACATACAGACGAACGTGCTATATTCATGTGACGATGGTATAGTGCCCTCTGTACGTCAATGTGGAGCAGCTCTCAGCATGGGTGCGATGTCGGTCAAGTGTGCAATGCCGGTTGCTTGTTGCTCGTTGTTCCTCAGGCGAGAACTTGCGCAAGTTGCGAATACTCCACCGACACAAACCAACGCTAACCTGCAAATCAGACGATACGTTGTTAGATTGACACAAAGGATTTCGCGCAGGTTGTGAATTATTCGACTTGCAATCTTGGGATGCATACGATACATGTCATGATCGTGAACGCGCGCTGTCAGTTGGGACTGGTCATCTCTTAGCTGCCACGGTTAATTTTAATTACTTTATTTTTAAATTGCTGATTTAATCTTTTACTCTCGACGCTCTTAATGTGCACGTCCTTCTACATCGTTCTCACATGATATGTATAATCTCAACATTAATGATCTAACCAAGATTTTGTAACAAAATTTTGATTGAAAAGAGTGTCCATAGAGTTTGCCCATTCATCTCCATCGAGATCTTCGCCTTGGAATGTCCAACTACAGTACTTTCTCAAGTTATTATGCCTTGTGACTGTGACTGTAGCTTTTGTTGTTTTTTTGACATTCAAAAGTGCCGTAATGGTTTATTTGAAATAAATGCTTTGGGTTTGAGTTTGACATACGGAAACGAAACGTGGTCGCTCACAATGGGCCTTATGGGCAATGGAGAGGGCTATGTTCGGAGTTTCCTTGCGTGATCGTGTCAGAAATGAAGACGTCCGCAAGAGACCGAAGGTTACCGACGTAGCCCGGAGAATTGCCAAACTTAAGTAGCAGAGGGGGCAGGGCACATTGCTCGCAGAACGGATGGCCGATGGGGCCGAAAAATTCTAGAGTGGCGACCGCGAACCGGAAGACGTTGCGTTGAAAGGCCTCCCACTAGGTGGACCGATGACTAGGTGAAGGTTGGGAATCTGCTGGATACGAGTCGCACGGGACCGGTCAATGTGGCGACACTTGGGGGAGGCCCATGTCCAGCAGTGGACGTCTTTCGTCTGAAATGAATCTTGTGATCGTCTGAAATGAATCACCTAGTCGTAACCGATGCTCCACAGAAACGGTTCGAGAACCAATCCCTGTTGAACACCGCACGACATCTCTTGCCGGTTCCTCTCTCCGCTGCGACCGGGGTAGATGACGGCCCTGTTCATCAAGTAGTCCTCGATCACACGAGGAAGGTAGGACGGCACCCGGTGATACCGGAGTGGTGCCTCCCTAATGCAGCTCCAGGGCATGGAGTTGAAGGTGTTGGCGATATCGAGAGACACCGCCAAGACAACCCCACCCCGGGTGTCCCGGGAGGATGCCGATGTCGTGAGGACTCTCACGCGCATGATGGCGTCTATCGTAGAGCGCCCCTTGCGGAAACCAAACTGGTGTTCCGCAAGATCCGGCCCCATCCCCGCAAGGTGCTCGGCGAGTCGGTTTGCAATTACTCTTTCAAAGAGCTTGCCTACCTCATCGAGCAGCACCACGGGCCGGTATGCCGACGGATAGTCCGCAGGGCGCCCAGACTTCCGAATGAGGACCAGCTTTCCCGTCTTCCAACGAAGCGGGAACAGCCTCTCTCCAAGCATGCGCTTAGGAGCCTCTCTAGTCAAAGCCCGAGAGCCTCCCTCCTCCCCAGGACCCAGGCTTTGCCAGGCAATCCGTCGGGTCCCGGGGCGGTATTTTTGACCTTGAGCCTGCGTACCGCCACACTCAGGTCTACCCCAGTCACTTCCGGAATGTCGTCGTCGTCATCCTGGTGGTCCGCTTCCGGCGGTCTGCAAAAAATGCCATGAAAAACCACTGACTACTGTATGGATGCGGCCTTACTGAACCAACTATTAAAAAGCTTCTTCAACGTCGTAGTCAACATTATAGTAAAGTGTGTTTTCATTAGAAAACCTAAGTCAATACCTACGTTGAGTTTCAATTGAGATAACCTGAGGCGTGGCTTAATAAGCCTTAGTAGAGAAACTGAAAGTAGAGCGAGCTAATTAAAAGTTTTTCAGATTACTCGAAGTGTTTCAGTCTAAAGAATTAGTGTTAGGACTTGTTAAATCCTCTTCTGTGCCAACTCAATGAGACTTTTATTTTTTTGGACGAGCTTGCTTGAGTCCCCACCTAGTTGTTTGGTGTAATTGAATTACTGTTCTGTTGATCGAAGATAATTATAATGTAACAATGACTTTATCTTTGTCTTAGGCCCCGTTCCCACTATAACGTGACGATTAATTTATCGTTGGTTTTTAGTTGGCAAAAGTCATGGACGAGAGTTATCGCGTCGTCTTATATGTGAACACCTCCATTTAAATACAGAAGCCACGACACTTAAAACTACACGACTATCTGTCTTCACGACATAGTGGGAACGGGGCCTTACCGAAAAGGGCTATTCGATCAATTTAGAAGAGTCTGACACCTCTGAGTTTGTTTCAGATGTTTCTCCTCAGAATAGAAGGATAGGAAACACTGACCCCATCTCGTTTTAAAACACAAGTTAATTTTGTCGAAAGAGTTTTTACTAACAATTTAAAAAAATAAATATCTTGTTTCTTACATAATGCGCAGATAAAAGGCTTAAATTAATTCACAATTTCGAAAGATTAGTACACAGGAAATATTATTCCTTACTTGATTGGTCAGTCGTATCCACTCATTATAACATCTTTGTCATGGAAAATGCCGTTCATTGGACACGAAATAAATAAACGCAGAGGATTCATCCATTCTTTACAAACGACCATTTAAATGCATGCATTAGGCACTCAAAACAAATCAAAACAAATAAGTATTACGAATTGCTTGTATTCCTCTTTTTCTTCAACCTTTGACCATCCAATGCTGAGTGTAAGTCTCTTCTATTTTCTCAATTTTTGGCGGTTTAGTGTTATGGCAGTTCGTTCTTAGTAGTAGTTCACAGTAAAACTAATACATTTTCCTAGAGATGATGTGGGCACTAGCACTTGTGCGCTGGGCACAGATTCGATTTCCGTGCAATACGACGCGTCGGCGCTACAATGAGATCGTGTCTCAGTTAGGTGCAGCATCCGATAGAATGTTCTTTAAGACATGATAGTTAGCTTTTTAGGTTTTCCCAGTGAAAACGAAACGTTCACTGTATTCAGTCTGAAAATGAGGAAACAGTATAATCGGCCACGACATTACTTTTTGCAGTTTCAGTCCCAGTTTATGTATCAGCCTATGGATTGATTGAATTGATGTATTGATAAATGATGGTCTTTGGCAGCTTCATACATGACAGTACCATATATTTTTGACTTTTCCATCATCTTTATCCCTGGCAATAACAATGAACCAAAGGGCGACAAAGCAATGATGAGGTCAACGGCACCTACTAACTACAATGTTTCCATTTTCTAAGATTATTGAAATAAATCTTTTTTGAGGAGCTCGTGGCTAAATAATAACAGGCGCTCGGGTCGATCTTTAGGTTAAGCCGTGCTTGCCTAGGTAGGACTGTAGATGGGTGACCGCCCATTTCATACCGAGTTTTCTCCGTGCCTCGAAAAGCACGTTAAGCCGTTGGTCCCGGCTGTCATTTGTAGATTTTTAACGGTTGTTACAAGTAGTCAGAAGCCGAAAGTCTGACATCCAGTCTTACCAAGTGGTATCGTATTACCCAGTTACAAGATTGTGGAGGTCAGATAGGCAGTCACTCCATGTAAAATACTGGTACTCAGTTGCATCCAGTTAGACTGGGAGCTGACCCCAACGTAGTTTGGGAGAAGGCTAGGCAGATGATGATTGAGATAAATCTTTGCGACTGAACATGAAGTTTAAGTACGTTGTAACAAATCACCGCTTTGTAGACAAAACCCTAAAGTCGTGTCTAATAGCCTGCACTTAAGCAAAGCGGCGCTTGTTCTAAGCTTACATTTTACATTACATTTGTTCTAAGCTGCAGACTGAATAAACGGGGTAAGTGTCTGCTAATAGAGACCACGCTTTAAAATGTAGTCTACTGCCATCACTTGTTGTAAACAGTCTTAAAACTTTAATTTGTAAAGGACATTGTTCATCAGCCATACACTATTTGCAAAAGAAGCAACAACCATGTAAAATTACTTTCCGTGTTCTAAATGATGACTAGATTCAACTAAAATCAAATAAATTAACAGAATCTTCTAAAATTTGATTTGAGGTTACCTTAGCATGACGTTAATCCGCGCGATCCCAGGAACTACGAAAACAATATTTATTTACTTTACTTATTGAAGTTTACTTAGTTCTTATAAACAAATATGGCGCCGCGAGATACGTTTGAGATAAAATCGTGATACCACTCTTTAAATTGTTTGCATTTGCATTGTTTGCATTTGCGAAATGCAGAAGTGTCAGTTTTTGATTTGATAGTGATAATTGAAAAAATGTGTAATTACTGTACAAGTTGTACACGTGTTGGTCCATAGCCCATTTTCAACAATTTACTTTGTATTTGCTACGTGTTTAACTCAGTCGCAGCACGTCGGCTACGCCGTAGCATCGGTTTTAGCACCTCAGCTACGCCGTAGCAAACACTCGAGCTTTTATTCATGCACCAAAATTATAGTTACCAGCTGCCCCACAACAACCGACAAAGGAAAAACTGCAAAGAAACCCGCACAGTACGACTTACTAATACATTCCGCACACGTCCGAGGAGTTGCAATGTTCGGCGCAGTGGAGCTATTGTATCGATATACTTATACCATACAAGCTCTTGCCTACGGTTTCACTCGCGTGGAGATCGGATATTACCCCACAGGAACGTCATACCTGGATAAAAAAGTATCTTATGTTGTAACTCAGGTCACGATTTATACGTACGTAAAATTTCATCGAAAACCGTTTAGCATAGAAGGCGAAGAGGCTTGACAAAAAAAACACACTGACTTTCACATTTAATTATTAGTTACGATCCAATCGATACACTGTAATGAAACTGTAACAAGATATTGAGCCGGAGGAATCTGTGTTGAGCGGCCCTTAGCAAGAGGTCGCGACATGAACCGATCCAGCGCCGATAATGCCTTGAGTTTGATGCTGGCTCGTGGTTGCACAATGTTATTAAATTGTAATCAGTTTTAAAAAAATGATATATTAACAGTATATGGGGTAATGATGGTGCTCAACAACAGACCATTATCAGCCCATAATGTTCCCATAGTTGGGACGCACACCTTCCTTTTGTGATTTACGTAGATACTGTGGTTATATGGTGCTTCTTCGTCGATAATAATATGGATAGACTAAAACCCGGAAAATGATTATTTAATCTCTTCTAATTACAATACCACCTATAAATATTAATTACAAGGCAATCTGTATCACAAAATCTCCTCTACCCACTCCTTAGTTGAGATCCCTTAATTCTTCGACTTACTCAGCGAGACAGACGTCCACATTATGCGATTAAATGTATAATGTTTGTGTGTCCGTGTGATCGTATAGAAGTTACATCTAAACGCCCCTCATCCCGGCGCTCGTCGTAAAACAAAGAGTATTAAGGCGATGCCGCGCGCAGATAAGATCTTTATTCGGCCGTTGTGGAGGGGTTTTATTCAGTTTCAGATGATAGTGATTTGGTGAGAATCGGTCCATTTTTTTGATGAAGTGGAGAAAAAAGTATTTTTGTAAAAAACTTATATAAGCTTTTCTCCAGTAATATTATCATTGCTGCACAAATTGTTTTTTATCCAAAAACCATGCACCGTTTTCACACCAACTCATATAAATTGATCTTCTCAGCCTCCCAGTGATGCATGATGCGTGTCAGGTGAACCTAAAAGACCAGTAAAAACGCTAACATTTTAATAAGCCTCACAGCCACGACCAAAGCCTTCAAAGCCGAAAAGTATCCAAAACAAAGCACAAAGGCAGCTGAAGTGCTCACAAGCCAGGCTGAAGGCACAAGCCAGGCTGAAGGCCCACGCAAGGCTGGAGTGTTTAATTTGGGCTCTGTTTAGCATTTTTCCGTCACAATCAGCTCCTAGACTCAATTTGGTCGTGAGCGGAACGCCAAACAGTCTGCGTGGAGGGCTGTGGGGCGTACTACTACTCGAGGCTTTTAGCAACGCCGCCGGCCTGCAATATCCGGCCCGAGGGATGCGACACACGGGCACGGTCCTGGGCTTACGGGACGCCCCTTCTTAAAATCTGCAAGAGGCTTATCTTGAAAATGCGGACTTTTTATTTTCGAATGCGGCTCAGGGTCATCGTAACATGGCCCGTACCCATGGCACCAATAAATGATGCGATTATTAACATTACAGTTATACTCATAAGTGACATCTGTGTATTGGTACATGTAATAGTGTCCCCAACATCTATACATATAATCTATCTATACATCTAATAAAATCGTTGAGACCAAAAAATCTGTACATTGAAGATTTAAAAAAAAATACCAGCCAGGGTGACTTGAAATAAGTAACTGAATACTACTGAATATTAAATCCATTAAAAAAAAAATTGTTTGTTTGTTTGTTTGACCGCGCATCACATAAAAACTGCTGAACCGATTTTGTTGAAATCTTCACAAATCTAATTAAATGAATTCAGAATAACATTTAGGCTATATAAATTTTGGATTTTTTTTAAAAGGGGGTGAAAAGGGGGGGTAAAGTTTGTATGAAAAAAAAATTTTAGATTGTTCTAGAATCGTGAAACTCAGAATAAATACTTATTAATAAAAATAAAGAAATACCTGTCATAGCATTTTTTTAAAATCTCATCCAGAGGCGCAAAAAAGAGGGTTTTGTGTTTAAAATGAATAAACTTCAAACACCTATACAATCAAAACCAATGAAGTGTAACCTTTTTAAGTTGCTACATGCTGCTGTTGCTGTTGTTGTTCATATCTAATACAGGTAAATATTATTTCTCAGTTTTCTTGAAATTTGATTTTTGAGGTGAATACGCATAAAATAGCGGAACTCAAGAAAATCAGCTTTCCTCGGTTTAAGTAGTTAGTTACGAAATGTTTGTGCGCGCAACACGTCAAAACTACTGCATAGATTTCTTTAAAGGCTTCTTCAATATTTAGGCTATATATTATCACGCTACTTCCCTAAGGGGGTAGGCAATTTTGCATTATGTCCGTATACTTCAATTGTTTGACGTTTCAGTCATGACGTAAGTCAGATGGTTAGAGAGAGTGTGAGACACCGTTAAAATATTTTAAGGGTGTCTCACACTCTCTCTAACCATCTCTCTGTCTCTTATTATATATCGCAGACGAAGTTGCGCGGGTCAGCTAGTACTTTAATAAAGTACTATTCTTGGATATACTTTAATAAAGTACTATTCTTGGATAAACATACTTCAACAACAAAACAACGAATCAGCTAATGTCGATGAATTTTAATGTCGTCCCATAATCCCGTCCAACATGAATCGCGCGTCCCATCCCTAGCGCGGTGGGCGCCGCAAGACGTCGGTTATCGCGTATAATTGCCTCTTTTACACGCGCGCTGGCAATTACATCCGTACCGCGTAATATTGAAACTGTGCTGTATCGCTGAAATGTTATCATGGCTCAAACATGGCGGTAAAGAGAAACAATGTTAATGTTAGCACGGCCCACGGGCATTTATAGCCCGTATTATCGTTTCACTTTGCAAACACGCAATACTGTGAACCACACATGTTCATGGTTTTTTGATAAACTTACACAAGGTAAAAGATATTGAGAGGATCTGAATTTGTGCAAGGCTGATGGCAATAGGCTCGCAACAACATGGGACTTAAACATAACTGGCGAAATGTTGTTCTACGAGTATTACAGGTACCTCTGCCTGCCTGTTTTGTTATGTATTGTACAATGTCATATTTTCCGTAAAAGAATGTGGTATTTTTTTTATTAAAAGGTCACAATATTATGTACCTATTTTAGAATATCGTTACATGTACACTTACGTGTTTAAGTAAACTCACGAGTACTACACGGATGTATATTATACGTAGATGTTCACAATTTGCTCGGAAGCATTTTAAATCCCCGCCATTACTTTGATCACCAGACATTAGTGTTTGTGACGGATGTTTCTAAACGATGCCAGCACTCGTCGAGATCAATATTACTTAGTAAACTCTCGCTACATCGGTGGCTTTTGAAATAATAATTACACAAAACAGTATTTTATTTAAGAATCAACTGATTTCATCCAACCCAGAACATGCATTTATGCACGTCAAAATCTTTCATGCTAAAATGTATGTTCTGGTTTTCTACCGATAATTTATGATTTTGGATTCAGTATTCAAGAGTTTTTAAAAAAGTGAGGTAAAATATTTAAATGGCGTAGTTACAATACTCGAATATTTAGCCACATTCACACAGTCTATGTATTGTGCAGTCAATATCAAAATTTAGTTTATTTTTACCGCGCGTCCCCGCGGTCGCGCGTCATATGCCGCGCGCCATCTGTCGCGGTGACGCGCCGTCGCACCGCCATGTTTTGATCGTTCGCCGGAAAATCTACGTGAGGTCAAATAACCCGCGACAGTTATTGAAAATAAATCCATTACAACTTCACTAGCCTTTCACAAACTAAACAATGGTTTTTTTTTGCTGTCAGTATCGCACAGACGTGGCTCAATTTCGTTTACGGACTACTAAATTACATTTTGTTTAAGAAATTCAAATGACCTTACTACTTGCATTAAAAATGCAAGTTTCCTATTCATTATGATTTAAAGTCATGTATATTTTCGTTCCGATTCGATTATCCCCATCATTCGATTATCACAAACCAATTACCTATTACTCGATTAAAAACAAAACTATTGTGTTAATTAATTATTGTCAACAATGACAGTCGCGTATCAAAAGCTCGACAGTCGTGTAAGCAGCGCGTCGCGTTGTCGCACAGTCGTGCGACTGCGGCTTGTGTCGCGGTGTGATTGCGTGCCAAATTCATTACTCGACCATTTACATCCATAATAAGTTTATTATTATTGTACGGAATTTGCAATTCGTTCAATGGATTTAATTCGGTAGCTCTGCGTTAACTGATCTTATTGCAAAATAAACCGTGTAAAATTCATATCAAATGAAGGTGCGTTCAAACCGGCCATGGTCTGGCCGGTTTGAACGCACCTTTGCACGCAACGCAACGCAACGCAACTTTGACCATATCCTAAAAAGTAGGTACTAAAATTATACTATAGGTACTACACCTTCGATGCTCTCGAATAGCTTGCTTGACAAGGACTCGTTGGAAGTAATGTTACACAAACATTGCTGTTCTCTATTAACTTCTAAAATCTTTGTCAAACATCAAGCCACCAATAACATACGCACACAAATCTGAATATTTCAGTATCCATTGTCCAATACCGAGTATTGTATGAATCACTTTATTTTGTTCCGCATCGAAATAAAACGCTCGCGAGTAATATGTTTGTATGAAGACACGAACGCGTGTCGCTGTCGGCCAAATGACTAAATACATTGTTCGATTGTTTATTTACGGCGCGGCGCGCGGGGTGTCGCGATGTCGCATGGCGGCGCGGCGATGCCCGCGTGTCGCCCGCGCGTAGCCGCTCTAGCGTGAAATTCACTTTGTATTTTGCAATATTAAATAGTTTACCTAAACTAGTTTTTGTTGGACCCGCATGGATAGTGATTTTGTATACTGCGGACATTTGCACCGGTAACGTGTTGCCGTGGTTTGAGGATTATTTACTTTTGATTTGTGCAATGATTGATCAAAATGAGTTTACGTTATTATGAATGGACTAATTGACTAGTTACTACCAGGTCTGGCCCATTCCAAGGTTTTATAATTGACTTGAATTATTTACGCCACTTTGTCCTACATTTTTTTTGCGAGGCCAATAAATACATCGCTATTTGTAAAAATCCTTTGTTCTTTACAACAAAGATAATCCGAAGCACTCGAACACAGATAGCGCAAAGGATCGTTCGAGATCTTGTTTGAGTTCTCGAAACATCTTATGCTGACTTATTCGATGAAGTAGGAGAACAAATAGTGTAGTAATAAGACAAAACAAAGGCGGGATCGCAAACATCCTAAACAAACGGTGGCCCGGGGGCAGGCGCGGCGCGCGGCTGGCTCCCGGCGGGCGAGCGGGCGCGCGGCCGTGCATCCGCGCGGCTGTACCGCACTCACTTCTAAACTGTAAACACTAGTTCAGGCCATGAAACCAGGCGTCGGGGGCCACGTGGTGGCCCCCGGCCACCGTAGGCCTGTGGACGGTGAGCTATGGGCTAACTCACCGTCCGTCCGTCTTATGACGATAGGCCGTGTTGACGGCGCCTTCGTGTTTCACGCGCGCCTCAAAGAGATGCCAGCGAAAGGAAGGGGTCCGTAAGGGCCGCGGCCTGCCGGGGCTGCGCGACTGTTCAAAAGAGATACTGGAACACAAAAGGCAATGAAGGAACATGGATGGGTTTTTGTCGGTTCCCTATCCATTTGCATAGCATTTTAAGACCTAATATATAATAATATAACCCTACCTAATATATAAAATAATAACTTGGCATACTTTTGTTACTCCTAATTATGTTTACGCATAACAGCTTACGCATAATTTTTTTAAGCATAATTTATCTAATCATAATAATGATTAAGCATAACATTCTTATGCATAAATTTATTTACGCATAATGAAATTAAAACCTAATTTTTATAGGCATCGGAAGCCTAATAATGAACTCCTAAAATGTTAGACATACCATAATTGGATATAGCAATTTATTTCGACGATTGAAAAAAAAACAATATCTCCTGAACCTGCTTCAGGAGATATTGTTTTTTTTTTCAATCGTCGTATTTAAGATATTTGTTTTGAACATAGTTGATTGTGAAGAAATGTGGGTTTTTTTCCCCTGTAAGAAGCATGCAAACAAGCATACACCATGCATGCAGAATGCAAATATATATACAAACATACACCATGTATGCAGCAAGCATGTGAACATGTAAACAAGCATACAACATGCATGCGGCATGCAAACAAGCATACACCATGCATGCAGCAAGCATGCAAGCAAGCATGCATGCAGTTTGCAACATGCAGCAGGCATGGTTTCTGTTACGGCTCCTGCGCTGCGGGTTCCGGCGGTCCCACGCGAGCTTATCGTCGCAGATGTGTTTTACGCTGTGTTGCAACCACCTGCTCCTCAACGCGCCCCTCCGCGCCCACGCGGGCTTAGATTAAACTCTAGGGGCAGGGCAGACATGACTACGTGCAGTCGGTTTTGCAGCGATTCGTTTCTGTCACTAACTTTTGTAGCACAACTTAATGAATTTTCAATTCAAAATAAATACGTAAAAATAACTCAAATTTGATTCCGTTATTTCTATTAATTGTATGCCTAAATACTATTATGCTAATAGTCATTATGCCTTGTAACATTATGCGAATTCAATTTATGAATTAACAAATTAGCCTTCAAGATAATTATGCCAACATAAACTGTATGCCAAAAAAAAAGCAAAGTATTATTATGGCAAAACAAATTATGCCAAAATAGTTATGCCAAAGTATATCAGGAAAAAGAACATTATGCAAAAAGAAGGGATTCCGTTTTAGTCAGAAGAAGTCTGACACTCCCTTCCGCTCCGCCCAGAGCGAAAGCGGTCATTTCATGGTTTTTGATCCAAAAAAAAAGGTCATGAAACTAAAGACCTAACTAAATACTGTGATGACACTACGTTCAATAACTCGATTGATTTCGTGTTGCGCTATATGGCCATAATTAAATGTATTTGTATATACAATTTCAGCATCATAAAAATATGCATAAAAATGCGAGTTGCTGTTACTTTTAACAAACATAAAACAAACAACACAAACGAACTGTATAGCTGTCGTTAGTTAGCTAAAAGATAGTTTATATAATGAGGTACTTCCTCGAGGTAGCAGAGCAAAGAACATTGTCGTTGTTACGGAGCTCTGAGGTAGATTTAAGAGACATCTTTTTATATATCACTGGCTCTTTATACTTGCAGGGAGTTATTACGGACTGTGTGCATCGTGTTCCTGTTCATCTTATTATAATGTTACAAATTTCATCATGAAATTAATATAGTTTGTTTCTCAGGTTCATACGGAGACAACTACGACTAAAATATCTCCTAAAGAAACATTCTTGTAAGAGACACTCACGATGAAATATTTAAAAACAAGACGTGCACCCAAACTTTCTTATCTCAATATAGCGCTGTCAGAAACTAAAAGCTTAATAACGTAACTTCTCCATATTCAGTGCTGCCCAAGTTTAAAGTAGGCCTTATTAATTTTTCAACTGTTGGCTTTGGAGTCGGGAGATCTTCGCGAAGTTACAGTAGCGTGTATCTTTTTAATACTTTCTGGCTTCGTGTGCTGTCGGCAAACTTCGGAACACTTCGAGGCACTCCCAAGATCAGACTACTGAACGCTTTTGAACAACTGTTAAATCAATTTCGATGAATTCTGTGAAGGTTTATTTTATATAAGCGATACTTTATCCTTGTGGTGTTAAAAGTTTGTGTAAGATGCCTTATACTGAGATACCGTGGCCCCGGGATACAAAGGGCGAAGAAGGAACATGGATGGGCTTTAGTCAGTAAAAGTCTGACACTCCCTCCCGCTCAGCCCAGAGCGGGAGGACTCATTTGATGATTTCTCATCTGAAAAAAAAGGAGGTCTTATATTTAACATAATATATTGGGTACATATATTGGCCTATCGCTCTTCAGCCCTGGACAAAGAGTT
Source organism: Xestia rhomboidea (assembly GCA_963853795.1). Classification (NCBI taxonomy): domain Eukaryota; kingdom Metazoa; phylum Arthropoda; class Insecta; order Lepidoptera; family Noctuidae; genus Xestia; species Xestia rhomboidea. The sequence continues at coordinate 535,861 of OY970775.1, forward strand.
ATTTCAAGAAAAGGTGTACTGGCTTTACATTATGGTACATAGCAAGCAACTCGCAAGGCTTCCTACATTATGGTTCATAGCAAGCATCCCGCAAGGTTTCCTACATTATGGTACATAGCAAGCATCCCGCAAGGCTTCCTACATTTATAAGGGCCCTCCCCTACTATATTTTGTGTTTGTATATTAAATAATTACAAAGCAGGGTTATTTTGCTATAACTGTAATAAAAAATCTTCAGAGCTAACTAGGTACGTTTACGGCAAAGACGCTTCTTCATATCACATCTCGTACAAGTGTTTTCATAAAAATATGAAATATAGTATAGAATGATACGGAATAAGGATCGGATAACGTATTGTAAAAAGTTGGTTAGTGAACAAATTAAAACTACCGATTAAATACCAAATAGCTTTTTTAATCACAAAATACTTATTATTTATTTATTTAACACTTCAAGCACACAGTACAGAGGCGGACTTAGTGCTGTAGGCATTTTCTACCAGTCAACCTTTGGGTGATTACTTCACGGTCAAAACTTCCCCACTGATCACTATCGCACGTGTAGTTAACTTCGATTTGCTTCATTTTGTCGTCAAAATTAGACTAACTGCTCCTGCAAGCCCGACGGCTATTTATGCCAACCGATCCTTCGAGCAAGTTCCACATGTTTCTCGAATCTTCTACACAGCTCAATAGTGAACAGAACATCTAGGATTATTCTCGAATTTTTCTACACAGTTCCATAGTGGAACATTCTAGAATCGAACGTAATCTAGAATGTTCTCGTAAAACAGCCAACGTAACAGTAATCCGTATTCTATAACGTATCGTAATAAAATTACTGTCAGCCCGACATAGGTAAACGAGGATCACCAGCATCGATCAATCGTGCAGATGTCGATCGTTGGAAATAGCAAAAATCCATTAAACGTTGTTGTTTGACGGCCGACGTAGGGCGGGTGGCGTAGGGCGGTACGGGCGTACGGCGGATGATATGCCCGATCTGCTACCCACATCAAACTGTGACAGAACTCAAACAAATACCACAAACAGTTTACACGAGCAAACAACTCCACGATCTATGACGCTTTGACGACCCTTCAACGATGAGATTTTTTGTCAACATCAGAACCTTAGACATACACCAGCTCCTCAGAGCCACAACAACTTTATTTCGAATCAATAGAGTCCCTTATTCAATAGCTTCGAATTTTGGGTTGGAATGTTTAAGGTAGCAGTTGTTGAAGAAATGTTTGCATTGGATTTTACGACGATACTGAGACAATTTTTGTTGTCAAATATTGCGGCGATCTGGGTACCTCGTGTTTATGTGTTCAGTGAGAGCTCCACTTTGTGGGCTAGACTGCTGCAGTCAATTTGTGATGCAAACATACTAGAGCCTCAAATAGGACTGAATGTGGCGGCGAAAATATTGCATTAGCTGCTTCAATGGGTGTCAAATAAAACTAGTACTAGAATGTAGAACTTTATGTTTTATTTCAGGTCAATTTAAGATACGTAATTGGTAGACACATGATAGCACAACAGTGAACAGTACTTTTGGTATCATCATCATAACAGTGGAAAGACGTTTGCTATTGGACAGAGTAGCACCAAGCGTCATCTCGTCAGCCAGTCCTGTGTTTCTAGCATCCAGTAAGTTCACGTGACCTTCGCCAGGTCTTCTTTCCCGTGGAAGGCCTGCTGCTGGTGAGTACCTAGCAGGAAGGACGTACCCTAAAGCTGGTTATCTAATCTGTAAATAACTGGATGGTATTAGCTTCTAAAATATTGATATAATCAGCTTCTGATCATGTATGTACCGCATGTCAAGCTGTCGGTAAAGCTATGAGCGGTACATAATTAGTGTGCAAGTATGTGGTAGACGCGATAATGACGCATCGGCATGCGGTTCGGGAATGCGCCGCATTCTGGAGCACTGGCTATGCATGCGCTGTGTGCGGCGGTCGGGGATAGATGTAGTACTGTTCCTTGGCATAATCAGCCCACAATGTTTCCGCTGCTCGGTCACTGGCCTTTTATTTATTTATTAATATAGGTTCATCAACAGCTTCTGTGTATAGCATTTAGGTATACATAGGTTTTACAGTCTTGGACTTACACACTCGTCAATTACAGGTTAACCAGCATTCACTAAAATAAGTGTTAACATAAGAGAAAAAAAAAAAGTGGCAATAGACATGAAATAATAGACCCTACATTTAAGAGATTACTTAGCTTATACGCTGTAATTTTACTAATTAATTACGATTAAATGCAATGCTTTTGAGACCTGTTTGGTAGTTGAGTGGGTTTCTTTAGCGCTATATCAAACGTAACTGCTTCATACCGTAACAGTTTCGGGAGCCGCACATTTCGTCTTCACTTTGATACACATTATTGCCTCGTTAGTGTAGTGGTCACAAGTGCGACTGCTGAGCACATGAAGTCCTTGGTTCGATTCCCGGGTCAAGCAATGTATTATTGGGTTTTTCCAAAAGGAATTATTTTATCAGTAGCAGTCATGGAGTCTGTAATTCTGCCTGATTGATGGCAATAGGCTCGCCTCCTATTACATGGGTCTTCAACACAACTGGTGAAAACTCGGTGTACAATTAGGTACATCTCTGCCTACCCTTGGGGGACTACAGGCGTGCTGTTATGTTATGTGTTTGTTACAAGTAGGTGTAGATTTACCACCAATGAAAATGAAAGGTCAAATATATAAATAAAGCCATTTTAACCGAAATCCTTGAGATCGTATTTCTTTTTTGTTGTTACCAGACTGTAGGTACAATGTTTCCGTCTTTTCTGTTGACGTATCTTTTACACGGTTTTAGCACATCTACAGGTTCGTTGCGCGCCCTTTTCTTTTCTAGGCGACTAACCTTAAGTGTCAGGTAAGAACATAAATGAAAGTAAACAGTTCCTACCCACGCGCTTCAGTCAGCAACAGTTATCTAAGACGCCGCCATTTTGTGAACGAATCTCAAAGGAATATTGCTTATTAAGTTTTAAGAAGCAACTTTTAAACTTGAAAATTAATTATCTGCGAATGAATTTCCTCTGTATTATGTACTTAATTGTTTCGGATGTTGTTGGAGTTTGTTTCACTCTATTTTGTTAGAACGCCAGAGATTGTTTGATGTTGTGACTCGCCGCCCGGGGGCGCTGGCGCCGACGTGTCCTATCGTCTTCTGCTCATGAATTTGGTGGAAGTTATTGAGATTTAAATACATGTTTGTTTGTGTTTGATCACATGTTATGTTAAGCGCCATGACATGTTGTCTTCCCATATTTTTTTTTGTATTTTTTGGCTATTTCCAGCATTCGGCAGTTTAGTCTTCTAATAGTTAAAACGTTCTCAATATCTATGTCCGTAACTGAACAATACCCATATTAGTGTGGCTTAGGAGTCGATACCAGAATCGTGTACTTTATGAACACAAACTTGGATATTAGCATTCGTTCCGAAACAGACACACAGCCGAACTACCCACATTACACTCGGCGCTAAATATGAAAGTAAACGCGAACACAACAGGCTCGAACTCCGACAAAGTACTTACACATTACTTCAACAGTCGAAATCCCCCAAAATGCACATTCAACAGTTTTCGCGTCATTTTCCGTGAGGCCTTCGTAACGAAGAGTCCTTGCCTTTAACTTTACCAACATAACTTTACCACTCACTCACACAAAAACCACTCTTATTTAGATACAACTAAGGTATATCCTAGTTGTTTAATGAAGGTGGTTTTGGTAAGTTCTCATTCGTCGCAGCCGAGAGAGGCAGAGCGGTAAGGAAATGTTGCCGTCAAGTATCTTTCTAACGGAAAACGGTAGAAATATATACTTACGAAAGTATTTTATTTAACGTTTGAGAGAGCCTGTAAGATGTTTAACTGTAGGTTTTTTGACATGTGAGCAATTTAAATATTCGGGTACTTAACGAGAAATAGTTAGTAGTTAACATACAGGTACTGTGCCCTTTTCAGTTTACCAAGTGATGATGATTAGATCGATGCGATAACATAAAGATCAACGCACATCATGTAGGTATAAGTAGTGCATCGGAACAGCATCACTTCAAATTGAGTCGTTCAGAAACGCGAAAACGAAGTAGGCGATGCCCGTCCGGAGCTGTGCATACGTGCGCTGTGAGCTTAAAGCGTACCTTATACTACTTTTCTATTGAGAAATTTAATTTTTAAATCAAAATGAACCAAGCAGGATTATCATTTTTTACCCAGTACACGAGTTCTTGGTTTACTTTTCTAAATTAGGAGTCAAAGGCCCTACCTTCATTACACGTGTTTGCGTCTACGAGTAGGTACAAAAAGCTCCCACTAAAGAGCAAGGTCACTCCGCATTAATTCGCGTGGACTCAGTTACACTTACTAATTAGCTCGTTCTCATTAGTTTACCTGATCATTAACCGCTTCAGCCAACAACTAGATAACCCGGTTAGCGCAACATAAACGACTTTAAGTTTAGCGCATTTAGTTGTGCGCTAGTTACTCTGGAGAGCGGAGAGCGGAGAGCTCGGCTACAATTACCACTTTGTTCGGTAAAGTCCCGTTTATGTTGTGCTGTGATCAATGGTGAAAGACTAAATTCATTGTTGAATATTTCGGACACAGACTAAAATCTACGGCAACTAATTCTAAACCTTAGATTGCGGTCTAGAGCTGTATTAAATAAAGATTTTCAAAGAATCCAAATGAGTGATCAGCTCTTGAAAGCAGTTAAAATGCACCGATCTTGTTCAGTTTCATTGGTGAAATTCGCTCTACGTAATATCAGTTAACCTATGATCTGTCCACGAAGTAGGCACAATAGTTAAACGATGGCGTCTCGACCAAATCGGTCATTCAACAGATCATGATTTAATACAGTTTTAACATAAACATTTACTATCTTTGGCACGAGCAAAAAGTTCTTCCTAAACTTAATAAGGGTACAAACAGCAACTATTAACTTAATAATAATTCTCCTGACTCCGCTCATCAACATGAAAAATTCACGGCAAGTGCGGACCCATATTAAGTTTTAATTCAATAACGCGCCGATGGACTAGGCCTGCTTGTAATTTGTAAGATTAAGTCAGTCCCGGGCCCCGGCGCGCGGCGTCCCGGGCCCTAAGCCGGGACTTACGGACCGCGGCCGGGACGTGACTCCCAGGACCTCTTACAAATTAATTCAACAAGGTACTGTAACGTCCTGTGATTTGCATACATTCTGCGGCGAGTGTTTAAGATTGGTCTTCACGTAATCCGGCGTAAACTTGCGGAGTCAATATTGACTGAGCTGTTGTCAATGACCGCACGGCGCACCTACGCGATGTACTACTACAGAATTAGGGACGGGTTTGGCTTACTGTTCGCTGTCTCCGTAACAGTTTCCTACACATATTATAATTATGTCAGCTGTGTATGTTCCCACGTAAGTGGTGATATAATTAACTACAGGAAACGAGGAGGGATCTTGTAGGGGAGCAATAACGTGTTATCGTTACTTGCATTATTTCCATGTGCACGACCACTGACGCGTATTTAATGTCTGTATTTTCTCGTAACTAAATAAGTTTCGTTCAGTAATAACTCTTGAAACAAATTAATTAAACCGACCGAACTCTGCTCGGAGTATATTTATTACTGACAGACTTTACAACATTAAAGTCACAGTGACTCTCCAAAACGTCCTAAAAGGAGACTCCGAAACAATTAGGGTGGCACCCAATTAGCAGGCATTTACGCGCTGCTCATAAAACAAGCGCAGCGTCGACGAGAACGCCACGTCATGACAAGGACGTCTCGTCGCGTCGCGTCACGTCACGTCACGTCACCTCGCGTCACCACGAATAATGATCCCACTTGATCCGTTGCATTTGGTATAATTAATAGCGAAATTAATTACTGTAATAGCGCTTGTATGCGCGACATTTTGTTATTACACTAATAACCGATATTACCGGCCATGCTGTGCTGGGCGTCGACAACTTCATTACGGATAGTGCGCCGTGCGCCGGGGCCGTGTGTTAGACCGAAGTACTCGCGGTCAATATTTAGGCAGCCTCATTAAAATATTAAATTACACCGCTGTAATTACGCGACTAACGAGTATGTAAAATAGTTATTTTAATTGCTAGACATATTTATCGATTATGTTTTGGTTTCGCGTCGATTGTTAAGCTGTAAAAAATATAATTAGGGTTAATATACTAAATAGTTACAACCTGTGAACCGACTGAACAGATTGAGTTACACACCATGTTGCTTCCAAATACCTTATCATATTTGTTTTCTACTACATTTTTATTTTTCAACTTTTGTGAAACTACTAAATGCATGTAGGAAGCATGCACAATGATAATAAAGCAATTCTGCTTCAAAATTGTAAATTGGCACAATAACTTGACCGCGGCACAATTAGCGAGTAGCCACGGACAAAACAGTACCATTATCTCCTTCGCGTTATATCCAGCTTTGTGCAGGACGACAGGGTTAAGTGCCTTTGTGCCGCGCTGGACCGTCCCGGGCGGACTTCCGAAAACCCTTCCTAACGTAGATTTGCTTCTGTCTAAGATGGAGCGAATTGATGGTGTAAGGCAAAATAGGCTTACCTTAACACGAGATAAAAGAAGGAATTGGCCCGTGATTATCTTCAGTGTTGAGTGATTTTCACTTCAAATCACCAAAAGGTATGATAAATACTCTTTCCTTTACGAATCGAAATAAACTGTTCCTTTCACACAATAATTGCAGGCAGATTTTGTTAGTGTTTTATAGGATCCAGATTACAACATTGCCTTTAAAAAGTGCAACATTGTCATCCTTCCCGGAGGTGCGTCGATTGTTGCAAACGATACATCTTTGATATTTCTCTCGTTATAATGTTTAATTCAGTAAATCTACTTAGAGAACACGTTGTTATTGTTAACTTGGCGTACTTATCGAGTTCCTTACGGAGCAGCTTGGAGAGTAAGTACGTACTCCTTATTGGAAATATTGTTCCAACGTGATTTAAGAAAAACATCTTTCAAACATAACTTTCCCGTTTTCTTGTATTTTGATTGAATTAACTTTTGAAGGTTGTATGTGAATTGATGGATTAGCATACTATTGATTTCTCGGAATTAATTTTCTCATTATTTATTTTCAATGTTCTCTTTTGTTTCTTTAATTATCGAAATTATATTATTCTAGATCCAAATCATTGTGTCACTGTCTTGATATTACAATGAGCTTGAAAGTCTAGAAAGACTGATCTACTATCATCTCCATAACTTTAGCAAAAGCTTCAGTTTCATTGTCAGCTTCTATTGCCGTCGTAATAAATTATTATCTTCATTTTAAATGAGCTAAGTTGAATAGGTACGTAGAAATGCCGTAGATTTTGTGCTAATATCACGTAATTAGAACGGACTCGCATCGCACACTTTGTGTTTAAACAATTATATGAGCGGATGAAAAAACGCGCGGTTTATAATTAAATTCCATGATGGCCGACGTGACCAAATTATAAACTTCTCTGTAATTGTTTTTTTTGCGTTGTTGCTTTTTAATATATTAAACGTTATATTTCTCGCTGGGTTAGGCAGTTTCCCTTTGGTGGAAATTGTATGTGTAGATTACCCGGAATTTTAGAATTTAAAAGCAATTTTAAATAAACGTGTAAAGTTGAAGTGTTATAAAAATTTATACGGCCCTAAACGAATAATAACTATGAGTATCTATAGTAACATTCCAGTCACGCTCGTTTGGGACATAAAAAGGCTTCAATTTTTATTTTGTACCAAAAGCCGCATAAATATTTCATGAATCAATTTATCCATATTGCAAAAATTGTAAATGAAATATTTATGGGAAGTGTAACGAACTATGCAATTCTGTGGCAAATACAAAATATTGACTACGAATAGACCATCCACCCTTCACAATCTATAGGTACCTACATGGCATTGTACGTCATCATATATAAGGCTTCTCTTTTTTTTAAGTCAGTGCTCTAAGCTCTGTTCAGATTCTTAGAAACAATTTAAGTTAATTAGCTGGCCCTGTCCGCAGCGGATCGCATGCGTCCGCACGGCACCGCGCGTTGACGTCCGGACCGCAGCGACTGACGTCCAGCTCGTAATGTTCTCGTACCTATGTTGTTGGCTTTTTGCAGCGCTCGTTAGCGGTAACCAGCGAATAGTCAAGTACAGAAGGACCAGTTTGTACGACAAATTAATCTAGTTATAAGAGATAAATGATAACACCAGGTTAGGCACTAACCACACGATACAGAAAGAAAGAAGAAGATAAATTATTCGTTTCTAGTGACATTCTGACGTCAACGTTGCCTTTTCCATAATTAAATTTATAAGAATATTTTAAAAGAGATACCTAATACTTTTCCCAGCCTAACTTATCTATGTTAGAGATAAAGGTACATAGGTAAACTACCCCAAAACTGTGTAAACGTCAAAACACGCACCAATGGGGGCTATCGTTTTTGAGCTCACCAGATGGCGCCACTGTCGGCTCTGCTTTGAATATAGTGCTCCTTCTGTCCGTACTCTGTGTCGCTAACCCAGTTCCACCAGGTCCGAGTAATGGCGAGCGAGACTTTACTTTGACGTATTTATTTCGTTATTTGACAAAAAGAAATTAAATGGATTCGCTGTGCTAGTGTGAACGTTAAAGAGAAATGGGTTTAAAGTGAAAATAGCTTGAAAAATGCACTCCAACTAGTTACATTGGAACTCTTTTAACTGCACCACGGGGTGCAGTCTTTCAAACGGGAATTCATCAATTTAGCGAGAATTCGAGACTTAATTATTTACAGATTTTAACCGTGCGAACCACTGATTTCCTAGAAGTTATGATATTAACGGTTTACTTTTACGTTCAGTGGCCATTTAAATACCCCACTCCAGTGCTGTGTTATTTCATTTCTACACAACATGGATATTCAAAAGCTTTCTGAACAAAATTTTTCAAATAACTTAATTTCATAATTTTCCCGACTCCCTTTGGTTGTAAAACAAGCCGCTCTACATACGTCCACGAGTACATCATAAAACAAGAAGTTTGGGTTTGGGTGCGAACCATCACATGTAAGCAACGATCCACTAGAGGTGGTTGCTCTGATTCTTCTGGAATCGATGATTATTTTGTTCGACCAGTGCCGTAGCGACCTGGACCGCTCTGTCATTAATCTTATTTAAGTCAGTGTCAAAGTCAGTAAGTGTGTAACCAGTAGGCTTAGCCAAGTTCACAACCTACAACCGCTAACGCTAATAGAAAACTAACCAAACGTATGGGAATGACATCATTTCAACGTTAAGTCACGTGGTCGAAACAAACGAATAGAAACATTAAAGTTCAGTCAAAACTGTAAGTTGGCTACGATTTATATTGGATGTAGCGATCACGATTGTAGAAACGAATACATTTCATTCTATCATCTTGATCGATGTAAACTTGTCTACGAAGCTTCTATTCGCTTGTTTTGACCACGTGACTTAACGTTTACGATTGTAGAAAGAGAATCGATACGAATCGTTTGTAACTTGGCTAGGCCTGCAGGCGTGCTAAAGTGGTAGGTTACAAGCCGTCTGTGGTAAGTAACGAAGAGTCAACTAGTGTACCTAACTCTCGAACAAGTTGACTTCATGATAAGTTGTTCTCGGTAAAAGTAAGATAATTGTGCTAAACTCATATTGACACGAGGTGCCTACAGAGTTTTGTCCTCACTTGCAAGAAACTATAACAAAAACGTGCAGTACACTTTTAGTTACTTAGTTTAAGTTTGCCTTTTGATTTGACAGCGACCCGTTTTAACACAACTCCTCTGGGTTATTGATGAAAAGTCGCTGTGCTGTTCTCCAAAGTTAAAGTTCTACCTTTTGTTATAATGCCATTCATAAACTTGTAAACCTGAACTGCATATTCTCAGTTTTCCTATTTTCTTTATGTTATTCAGATATTCTAAAGATAGTTACCAGGCAAGAATATCGTAACAAATCTCATAAGGTAAGTGAAGCGACTCCGTTCAGTTCACCGACAGAGTTCGACTCGACAGCAGTTCCACTTAATGACGACTACACCCAGAACACTAAGTGCTGGGAAGAGCACTTAACTTGTCTAAATGCTAAACTTTTTGTTTTTCATAAAAGAAAAGTGACAACATAATAATATTATGTATTAACAAACGTAGTTATAATTTTCGGAAAAATGTTGGTGTAAAAGAAGCACTGTTTTTCCACCGTCGAGTGGCAAGAAAGGATTTCGAAAAAAAGGTATTCGTAAGAGAGTGTAGTCCGGACCAAAGCTTCAAAAGCGCTTAAAAGCGTTTCGTAGTTTTGCAGCGACAATTAGCAGGATTGATAAAATGTCACATTTTCAAAGCCCTCAGATGTCCTATGACATTGATTGCATAGATACAACCAACACACTAGAAAACTACATTTTACGCAGCAGGTTATTAAAAATTACAATTGTCCGATAAGTGCCATTTAATTGGAAAAGTAATGAACGTCCTTTGAAAGTCAATCGCTTAGCCGCAGCTTGACACGGTGGCATCGAACCTTGGACCCATTCGCAGCTCGCGTTTATTGGCGAGTGGCGGCCGAAGTGTAGCTCGGACGCTCCACAAATATAGGAAAAATGGAAAAGACATATTGCTGTGTTTTATTTATGCCGCCGAATTTAGACTTTATTCGCTAGTGTTAAAGTTGGTTTTCTGTTGTTGGATTACTTAATAATGGTAGAAAGATTGGCAAAGTTTGTTGACACGGCCGAGTTGATGCGTAATCTTGTCTGGAGCATTCGTTCTGTGAACACGCGGCGGCGGCTCGAGTGGGTGACGGAATGGAAGATGGCTTTTTATTATCGCTCCTCGTTTTGTTCAGCGGTTTGAGTTCGCGCTCAAAGGATCACAGAGTTCCCAGTCAAAGCATATTACAGCAATTAAAAGTATTAGGATTGTTGAGAGGTTTTCTTAAGGATTGGAGTAATTAAAGCCTTAATTTGCCGCTGTTTTCGACGTTAATGCTCGTAAAATACTGAGAACTACTTATTAGGCTGGAGGGTATTTAAGGACTAAAGCCAACTTTGAACGTAGTTCAAACGATTGAACTTCGGCACTTTGTGAAGAAAAATGGCAAAAGATAAAAAGAAAATTCTTGATAAAGGCAATCATAGATTTTTTATTTGATTATTTCTAGCTCATAAGACTACACATATTAATAAAACTATCAATATTTTTCGCTTTGAATTAAATCATAAGCTTGTACACAAAAAGTACGGAAATATTGTATGAAAGTATGGCGCGCGCACTCTCAGTTTGATAATGTGGCGGCAGGCTGAGTGATGAATGTGTTAACTTACATTTTGAAACATACGTGAGTATTGAGTAAGTCATAAATGTAAGCGAGTTTTTAATGTTAGATTCTATACTTGGGTCGATAAAAGCAGACCAGTAAACGTCTCTGGTTCACTTTTTCAATGTAGGTCTACATTATATATTTTACGAATTTAGAACCAAACATATTATTCACACGGTATAGTAATCCTTTCTTGCCACTCGACGGCGGAAAAACAGTAACAAAAAAGCACTTTTATTTTGAAAAACCACAAGCAATTGAAAAACTAGTGAGTAAGCTTCACTTTTTTCAGCAATTGTTTAAAGATCTCTGATCTTATTGGATCATATTCCGAAGTTGACGTTAGCCAGCCCGCTCGGCTCTCCCAACTTAACCTGTTACAACAAAGAAATAAGAAAATTGTGATGTTCTTCGCTTTGTTCGGTAAGTTGTCGGGACCCGGGAGCGACGCGTGAGGATCCTGCGATTTGCATGAGACTCATACACGGCGCGGCGTGCGGCGCTCATCGAGGCTTTGTTATTTAAATCAGGGTGTTTTTATTAAATCTCTCCTCTTTAGTGTATGAGTGGGTAGCTAATAGTTAAATCTTTTATTAAATCGTTTCCGAATAGGAAATGCGCCACAGTATTTTTTAAAACTACGAGTATTAATTTGGTCATTTAACCGTTGTAGGTGAGTCAGTTTGACTCACATGGCATACATTTCTTGCTTATATCTCTCAAATGATCAAATTCATTAATGAGAATTTCATCGATATGTTTTTCCAATTCAGACCTCGGGAGGATATTGTCATGCTGATAAACCATGAAACGTAAAATAATTGTAGCTTGTTAGGTATTTTAAAACATCGATAAGCGCTGAAAGGGCGTCGCATCTGGTTCAAACTCTCATCTCGTGCTATTCAACGTCATCGTATCGCGGCGCCGCGTCGGTTCTGTCGGTCGTGTCGGTCGTGTCGCTCGCAGACAATCGCGATCACGGGCATGCAATAAGAAATACCCGTTATTAGTGCCGCGCCACCTGAGCCACAGTCTACACGATCTGTGTGGTATAGTGCAGTAGACCAATACTCTCACGCACGAACTTTATGGAAGAAAAGGCGGTCAGTCAACTCCAAGCCAGAGTCTCCTTGTATCTTTGTCACCAGGAACTTGTTTTCAAGCTGCCATTCGTATGTCTTATGTGGTATATGATTTATGGTAATTTTGTTTAAAATCTCTCGTTAGTCAATTTTGACTTAATTGGCTTCTGTTGGTAACCCAAGAGAAGCCAATTAGGTCAAAATTGAGTCGAGCTCGTTCCATCGTCGAGCTCATCTCTGTCCTCAAGACAATATTGAGGTCAAGAGGTCCATTTAATATGAAAAGACTTCCAGAACGGGGGAGTTTCTACCGAAGCTTACGGTAATACAGTCTTGATACTAAGTTACATTCAAAACATTTTTTTAAGTTTTAATTAACATAGTTTCCTTAAATGAATAGCAATTTCGACTATAAACCTAGTCAAAAGCCAGCGCAAACTGAGCACACGGTACACTCTACACTGGTATGCTGGTACTCCACTCGACAAATTAAAATATTCCGCGCGAGATGTCGCGCCACAATGCCAGCCGCTGATTGAACACCCGCACCTCAGCGCCATCCACCACATAGCAAATATGTAAAGAAGGACGTCTCCATCCAACAGTCAACAAACCAATACAGTAACACAGTCTACCGTAGACACTGCTGGACACAGGCCTCTTCCAAGCTGCGCCACATCGCCTCCTCCATCTTTCGCTTCCAGTCTGACCCAATTACCTTTTTAAACGCGACGGCTCTTCCTAATTGAGGGCATACCTCTGTAACCATGCTTACCTTGCCGATGTGCGGTCCATACAACGAGCAAAAAAAGGAAGACCCACACATGGACACGTACGTATGGCGATCTCAAACTCTACTAAACGAATGAACTTTGCACTCGCTAGACGTAGACGCGTTCCAATGAGTACGTTGTATAGTGTGGACCTTCTGTGCCTTATTTATTCAGCCGCGCCGCCGTCGTCGATCAGATCCGCCCTTTCTAATTACTCAGAAGACTTTTGATTTTCACGCCGGTATACAAATGTACTCATTGTATTCTTGGTCCTTTGGAATTCTTCGATGACTTTGATGTATTGGTGTTTTTCAATGGAAGAGATTGAATTGAATTGAAATGGAATGGAATGGGTCAGCTGGGGAGTAGTGACACCGGGAATACGTACAATTTCAAACAAATTACGTTTCCATTTCTGAAACTACATATTTTTTGTTTAATTGATAAAGTGAGTGGCTCGTTCAAGGGCTACTGTAAGCTGAGCAAGAGATCCTCAGTTCGCTAAGACCAAGTATTATCAGGTTTTCCATCAGAAATTTCTCAGTAGCAGCTCGGAATCAGGATTCGTGAACAATAGGCTCGCCCCCTATTACATAGTACTTTAATATAACTGGTGAAATATGGGTTTACTAGAAATCCACTTCTGCTTTACTCTTTGGGGAAATACAGGCGTGATGTTATGCCATGTTATGTTAAACTTACGTAATTAATGCAGCTAAAATGTCCCAACTTTATTAATAAAATAAACTACAAATATTTACTTGCCCTTCTAATAAGATAAACTAATTTAGAATTGCTCAAGCGATTTATTAAAGTTCTCTTAAAGAAATTCTAAATATTTACCGACTAGTTGGCAAAGTACGGGACCCCACATTTTGTAAATTGCCAACTTAATGAGCTGTAAATAATTTCACTTTACTTACACAATCTAAGTTTATTTATTAAAACCGATATCTTGAAGGGTTCTAATTAAATACTTTGCAAGTATTTCTATCGGGCGGTAACTTTGGGGGAGCTTTCACAAAAATCCTGCTAAGCCGGGTTACTACTAGTGATGTGCCAATGATGCTGTGATCATTAAAAAAGTAGATCCGCAGATAAGGATCCAAATCATTGGCGTCAAGATCCGCGGATGCGTTTACGGATCTTAACTTTCAAACTCAATCGGTGTCGGTACTCGTAACCTTAAACGATCCTTCCTTTAGTTTTGTTTATAGATTAGTGTGACACTGGGCAGCATAGTAACGTTTGTGGTGGTGTATTAACTCACTACGATAAATGTTTGTAATATCTTTATATTGCCATGCCAAATATATATGTATATATGCCAAATATTAGATTTCTAGAAATAAAAAATATTTGATTGATGTTTAAAATCACCTACATATAGAATTGAATCTATGTAGTAAAAATCAATGAGCTATAAGATCCGTAAAATATTCGTTAAAAAATGTAACGGATAGAGATAAGGATACGGATCTTTTTTTTCGCGGATATCCGCGGATACGGATACAGATATCCGGAACATCACTACTCTTCTACTACCTTGTAAAAAGTGTCCAACTGGGGATTCTCTGAAAGGGTATTTGTTATGGAAGAAATAAACTATCTTTGTCGGAATAAGTTTCAAAGTTCTAATAGTTGTGGTCGCAGGCTACAATGTTATTACTCTTCATTTTCTGTGTAGCAATTTATAATCAGACCTAATTTTAACTTTACGATTATCTTGATTGAAATAAACGATTTTCACATTAACGCATGCATTAATCTTTCGATTTATCGGGAGATAAATCTAAGCTAGCAAATCGCCCGGCCATATATTATATCGGGAACAAAAATACTCCATTCCATTAGTCGGTCCATTAAGTAAAGCCTCCCGTCCGTGAGTACACATTAGCTAACTAACGGTTCGTTAATATGTAGGTATGAAAGAAGCCCAAAACTAACTACTACCTGTACTCATTAGTTAGAAAAAGTTACAGAATTTACTTTTTTTCAATCTAATAGACTCAGTAACTAGGCAAATAATTATAAGTGAATAGCTGAGGTGACTATACATAGTTACAAACCCGTCACTCAATTGTTGCTAAGCTCAAATTCAACGTAGAAAAGCATGGCAACAAATGTCCCTGTACTGTACACTGTGACCCCGGCGTGTAACGAGTGTACATAATAGGAACGCGTTAACAACAACAGTAATTTGGCCAGTCGATATGTCGAAGGTGGTCTTTAAGACAGTTTGATTACTTGAGAACTTCTCCATTTAGAGGGCAACCGGGAGGGGTCAGGGAGGGGGGAGAAAAGCGCTTGTTTCGCCCATTTTCCGAGTCATTGGCGAACGGCGACGACTCGATGAGAATACAAGAGATATTCATGGCTTTGTCCGAAATATAAGCGATGTTTAGTACTCGTTCGTGGAAGGTCTCGTGAAACTCAATGGGTTGAAAGTTTTATTGAATTAGGAATGCCTTCGCTTGACGTTGATATTGAGAATGCTTTGTTATAACGATCTCCGATTGTCTGGAACATTTTTATGTATTGGAAGGAATTTCTTTAACCTTTAGAAAATTGAGCACAAGAAATGGGTGAATAAGGCCAAGTTCACACCAAACATACTGCCAGCTGCTGAATGTAATAGTATATTGGCTCGTAATAGGTATTATCGGCCTGAACATAGAGGTGAATAGTTGATAAATGGAAAACGTAATACGTTTGATGTGAACATGGCCTAATACTGCTCAACCTTCTAGTCGGTCTGCAAAATATTGGGTTTGGATCTAGGATTCAAAGTTACCTGTTCACTTGACAGATCACAAAACTACCATGATGTCCTCTTATTAGAAATAATGTTAAAGTATTCTGAGCTTAAAAGTCTACTAACACTTTTCCTACCTTTCCCAATACCCAATGAACATTCTTTGCTATCGTACTAACCCCTCTTCTCATAACTTACAGACATTTATAAATAAAATTCAGTTCCTTATCAATGCCCTCACAGCACGAGGGATAATGTGAGGTATTACAGCGCACCCGGCACGCGCGCCGCAGTGACTGAGCCAAGATAGGCGCCCACCCAGAGACCACCCTGTTTATGCTGCTTACAATAGATTATTCACACTCCATGTGGATTTTTGATGGGTATATAAAGATCAAGAAATGATATTCCTGTTGATTGAATTATCAAGCTGGGAACGACGAAGGCAGTCATATCATCGTTATTTATATTTCATACAAGCAGTGTCTGATAGGATTTCCCTTCAGAAGGAAAACCTTTCATGCCCTGTTTTACTTCTTTATAGGATGCATTTTAAAACGTGCAAAATTATACTTCTGGCACCAGCAGTTTATTAAGGCTGTACTTTGTCTGTCACTGAATGAATTTAATATTCTTAATCCTAAAGAGAAAAGACGGATTGAGAGGTGTATTGAATTTAACCTTTTGAATAAATGTGTTAGCTTTCCAGTCCTGTTCAACAGCGGCGGTGGTATTCACATTTAACCTTCGGCTTAGCGGCCATTAATGCACGGGATATCGAACACCCAATCAGCCACAATCCTGCTGCTGCATGATCGCCAAGATTCGCTCCGTGTTGGAATATCCCATAATGAGGCGACCCGATACCGCGCAGGGCGCTGCAGCCAGGAGGTATGTCGGGAGAACGCTTGCATCAGGACACAGGGAGGTGCAGAAGTTCTAGGATGAGCAGTGGGAGCTAGCTACTACTTGATTGAAGAATTGAGCTTATTTTTGCTTGTAGCTGTTTCTCGTCTAAAGTCAGTCCAAACACGATGCCCCACGAAAGAATAGGAATGGCCCGTTGCTTGATAAGAAGTGGTACATATGTGGGTCACATCCATTCAAGATATGTCATTGATATTATTACGCATTAGTTACCAAAACATTTCAAAACATCTATTAACGCTGAGAGGCAAAAAAAAACGAATATAAAGAGTTTTATAAAATGTGTTCTATTACTACGCTACCAAACTTGTCAATGGCTAAAGTTTACGAAAACTGATGTCTCAGAAAATCAACGATGTAATTTTTTGGGCGTTTCAAGTTATTGCAATACTTTATTTGAAGTTGTTCTTCTGAAATCATATATCGTATGTGTGAACTCTCTACTTCACCTTTAATGTCAGCTATGCATAATGGAGCTTGTAGTGAAGGCATCGTGAACCTAATCCCGTTGTAATGTGGAAACATTCTGCGGTGCAGGAAACGTTTTGTGAGGAATATGCGGGCCGCAGTACTGTGTGATGTGTGCAACACTTTGTTTATGGAAATAAAAGGATTCTGAGGTGTGTGTTGTTAACAAATAATACCCAAGTGATGAATATGTAAGCACTTCATAAGTAAGCATTTACAAAGATCGTACACTATAGTGTAAATATCTTATGCGAGTAAATATCTTCTAACTTTGTGCGAGCGGCCCAGCTTCTGCACTGAACCGCAGACTTGGACAGATAACAGACTGAAATCCGGTGTCCACAGCCTAACCGCAGTCCGGTCAGGAATCCAGTCTCTTTTATAAGTAAAAACACTCTGTACGTGTTTTGAGTCACGCGTGTGAGTGGAGGGTGTGTGAGGGGGGGGGGGGGCGGAAGAGAAGGTCCAAACCTTCAGTTTTGTAAACATCGCGCGTCTAATATAACACGCTTAGTAAAATTGGGTTTGAAATTTAAATACAAAAGCACAAAGTTTTCCAAGCGGAAACATCTAAAAGCATCCCTTCAAAAATCATTCCGAGCGACGTGTGCCTCTTCAAGCCAAAACTATGAGCAAAGAGCGCACAGCTAAGCGCGCGAGGAAGCGGGCCTTCCGCGCGGACGAGCAAACTCGTTGAAGATCAATCTTTCAATTTCGCGGTCGGGCTGCCGGCGTGGCGCCGATAGTTTCAATAACACTCGCTAATTTGCATGGAACAACCCTCATCATGCCACGTCACTAATAATAATTCAAAGAGTCCACCCGAGCGCGCCGCTCAGCTTGTTCAACCCTACAAATGCGATCTAATCGGTCTGCTAAGCCGTACAAATTCAATTAGCGGGATTAAAAGCGACTATGTGAAGCTAGACTAGGATATCACACGGCACATTGGACATTTTAAAAGTCCCCTCCAACGTGTTGTGTTCCTTTGTGTCGGTGCCCTCGATTGGCGCCTTTGTGCTATTGTCACGAACAAATATTGTCTAAACAAATACACAATGGCCGACCAAATCGGTGTAATATTTTGACAGATTATTATGAAATTGCTGAATTAATTATGTTTGCATTGAATGTTTATTTGGAACCGTTTGAATATTTAATCATAGTTTGTGTGTATTGTAAGTTCGGAGTTAATTAGTGAGTAGGTTTTCAATAATTAGTACCATCAGCTAACAATATTTTTACTTTACTTTTTCTCAAAAACAGGTGTAGTTTTATAAAAAGAGCCACAACAGTCTTCGTTTTGTGTGATCACACTTTATCAAGGATATGTTTGCAAGATGGGATCAATTTCTACATCCATAAACACAGCAAATTAGCTATTAGTCGCGTCTGGTGAGAGCCGTCTGACCCTCGCCTCCTCGCATCTAAAGCGAAACCAGATATTTGCGGGCGTGTTATTATCAATATAGAACACAACACTGCCCTTCTCTCAGACACAATCGCTTTAACATCTCTATTCAGAATTAGTTGTATAACATAGGGATCACAATATCGGGTTCATAAGCCGCTTAAGTGCGGAAACTGTGGAGACAATTAAGTTGTTTGAGTTGGAAACTATAAGGACTGTTTGTAATTTGAATGATTGTTAGTTGATGATGAATGATTTACTTTCTTTCTATTAATTAATCTAAATTCTTGCTACTTATTTTCATCACAAAGTCATCAGCAACCTTCCCTCCAAGCTTCCCTCACACACTTGCCAATTAACAACACACCCTAGAAAGTGTCTGCTACCATCTGGGCCGGCCTCATCCGGGCCGGTCCGCACGACCACCGGCCGGCGGTGGTCGCGCGGTCAGCGGGGGCGCATCGAAGGGTTGAGTGATTGATGCATTCGGAACCCTTGACTTCTGAATTTATTAACGATGATGAGAGTTATAATGTTATCGTCGTATGATTTTGCAAGACAAGCCGATGAGATTGTAAGGGAACGAAGGGTGCTTGGTTGGAGTAACGAGTTTTACTCACTTACTTACTCCGATAGATATTTCCTTCACATTTTAAAAAAAAACGTACATTTTACTCCAATAAATCTGCCAAAAGCTCATATTTTACATGTTTCTGTAGTAACTAAAATTCCTGCCAAATATTTCACTTTGTCCGCCATAGTCCATAAACGGCATGTCGTCATAAGGCGACTGCGCACTGACGCGTCGCACCAAAACGCGGTCGCGCGGTAAAAATCGCTTGTTTTCACAAACAGAGGCGCTCTGATTGCGCGCTTGTTACCGCAATAATAACGCGGCACTTGTTGTACGCACTCGAACGGATCAACGCGCGGTTTTATACTGATGCTTAGGTTTTTGGTTTATGATTTTACGTCAATGATGTTCTGACTTCCTTTTGTAGTCAAGTCAATAGTTTAAACAATGACGGTACTGACGATTTAAATGCATAGGTAATAACAAAATTAATCACGATTACGATTCAGTCATTACCCACAATTTTTTTCATAAGCACTTTCCCAATTCCAGCTTTCTTACAACCCAGTGCGTGCTTACGCACAGAGGCGTAAACGCGCGAGCCTAGCCCGTCGGTCGGCGTCGCCTGCACAAACACGCGATCGGAATGTTACAAAGCCAACAACTTGCTTTGTCCGGCCATGCGTCGTGTTATTGCAACGCGTCCTACAACACTTTTGTTTAGTCTTGTTACACCGCATATTTTTGCCAAAAGTGATGAAAAACGCTGCACATATTGGTAACTGTTGTTGCGTGAAAAATCAAAAACAGTGATTTCGATACGAACATGCCAGTTACCTCGTCATATTGCATTTGTGCCACATTGTCGATTGTGCGAGTAGTCGGTCTCTAGCATGTATCAACGATATACCAAGTTAAAACTCAGTTGAAAACGGCCAAGGATTGTTTCAACATCGTGGTATTAAATTATGTTACAGTTAAATTCATTGCAATCTGAACAATCAGGAGAATTCAACAAAATCCACTTTAACAAGATAATCACTCGAAAAATCCATCGAGGAACGTTTATCCTGAACAAACTACCTGAGTGGAGCGATTATATTGCTCATCAGAGTAGGCTCGCTGCAAACTTGGCGCGGGCGCGGGAGCGGGGGCGGACGAGGGACAAGGCGCGGGCGCGGGCGCGGGGGAGCGGGCCGCAATCATTTTAATTGGCTCGCCTCAGCGGCCCACTTCCCTCATTATCTCTGAGATTACTCTTCGCCATGAATATTTCGAGATCCCCTACACCCTCAGCGCTGGGCCGGGGTGCTGAGGGGGGGTTGTCGGTTAATGCATTCCCCGACTACACTTTTAATTAGTTTGAACTTGACCCGCCGGAACTTCATTACATTAAGAACGAGTCATCGCCGTCTTCACAAGAAAAATTAGTGCAAGGAAATGAATTTTTGAATTTAATATCAGTTTCTGTAACGTCTACGGAGATTAATGGAGTGAGTTGGCTGCACTTCTGTAATCGCTGGGACGAGTTCGCGCGGCTTTCATAAATCCTATCACAATGTTGGGTCTGGTGCAGAAGGAACTGGAAGCGGTTGAAAAAGTTAAACTTTAGTTATAAATCACACTGATCTGGATATGGCAGATAACAACTTACCTTAGTGTTTGTAAGTTGGTTCCATGAAGTCAGGAAACAAAAAAAATATGTTCAAGTAGAGACGAAGAAGTAATTGATTAACGACATTAATCTACTTCTGTTGTTTCATAATACCCTGTTTACCAACAAAATAACTTATTTCAACAAAAATATACCATAATTATCACAAATTTTGACATTTCATATTGCTAATACTTGAAAAGAGCTGAATACGAAATAAAACGCCAACGTCCCACCGCGAGCGGGGAAGCAGCGAAGCGATACAAACGAGACGGATAAGATTCATGGTGAGCGTCAGACGCGCCTAGGTTTCTCATTGCTGTGCTCATAAATGAATAGTTAATATGTGATGGGTCTCGCAAGTTGTGGAATTGGAGAGCTTTGTGAAGTTAAGTGTAGTTTAGTCTCGTGACAGCTGGTGCTCAATGCAATGTAAAAATTTAAGACGGCAAACCGTCGTATTCTTAATAATTATAATATAACCTTAGATTACTAACTTACTTACTTACTAGCTAAGGGGATGCGTTTAGGACTGTCTGCTGTACATTTGGACGTTCAGCCTAATATGAATAAATTAGTTTTTTGTTATGATCTTATGCAATTGCTACTTACCTAGTCAGATCTAGTCTACACATAATATAGTTTCAGTTTCTGTAGTTACACACCATGTAGGCACCACGTAACAGCGAGAAGTAGAATCTCAACATTCGTGACCTAGATCAGTCCATTAAACTAAAATTAATAACCAAATACTGTTGTCTAATTATACAATCTGCCTCCCAGACTTTTCGAGTCCTCAAGAAAATCTGTACGATCATCAGTCCCTGGCTTCACTTTGGGACGAACGAATAATAAATCGCTTCAAGCCACCTAGCCGCGCATTTGACAAATCGCCGCTTCAAAGAATGAATGGAACAGATCCTTGATACAACGTCTTCCGAAGTTGCGCTGTTTCGCGCGTCAAATGATTTGCATTGTTAATACTGACGAGGAATAGATAATACAGAAGGCTCACATAGTTTTCCACAGATAAAACAAAATTAAAACTATTTGTAAGCCAGTATTTTAATTCAGTCAGCAGTCACACAGTTTGTAGTGACTTTCGTCATTTTTGCCATTAGTGCAATGATAAAAATGCCATTTGCCAGAAACGAGAAATATTCCAAAAGGTATATAGGTATAATTGTAGGTGCTATCATTGCGAGGATCGACTGAAGGACACGGTGGAGCACACTGTAGAGGTGTGCCCCGCTTGGGTGGAGCACCGCCGTGTCCTCGAAGCGGCGATCAGCGGCGGAGCCCTACTCGCTTCCGGCCCTGGTTCAATCCATGGTCAGGAGTGAGACGGAATGGGACGCCGTCACCTCCTTCTGCGAAGTAGTCATGCTAGCGAAGGAGGTGGCGGAACGAGAGAGGGAGAGAATCTCACGTCCCGGCCGCCGCGGGAGACGTACCGGGCGTCGGGGGCCACGTGGTGGCCCCTGGCCACCGTAGGCACGGGCCTGTGGACGGGGAGCTATGGGCTAGCTCGCCGTCCGTCCGTCTCATGACGACAGTCCGTATCGACGGCGCGTTCGTGTTCCACGCGCACCTCAAAGAGAGTCAGCAAAAAGCAAGGGCCTATGCCTGCCGGGGCTGCGGGACTGTTCGAAAGAGATACCGTGCCCCCGGAACACAAAGGGCGATGAAGGAACATGGATGGCTTTTATTCAGTAAAAGTCTGACACTCCCTCCTGTTCCGCCCAGAGCGGGAGGAGTCATTTGATGATTTCCCATCCGAAAACAAAAAGGTATCATTTCATAAACAAAACGTCACCGATTTTCGCATTGTCTTATTCTTGTGCTAACGCTCTGATACCGCGTCGGATCGTGTCAGATCGCGTCTAGCCGCGCGATATTACTCCTGTCATAAATTCAATTGCGGAATTCTTGAATCCAAAATGAATTTAGGTATTCAAATATTTGAATTATATTTTAAGGTCAAAGGTTAAGACAAATGACCGGTTTCGAAATTGTTTTATTTATGAAATATTCGTAAGTTTTCAATTAATATTGCTATTTGTACTTTGAGACAGACGGAGCAGAGGCTGCGGTTTCATTGTTTTATAAATAACGACGCTGATTGGGAAACATTGTGCCTGTAAGCAATGAAACCTATCAGTTATTTAGAATACAGACTAGAAACGAAATGTAAACAGATTCGGTTTCTCAAGATTAGAGTCAAAGTTATTATTTAGGTCAAGTCTTATTCTCTTGTAGTTTTGTTTTTATCCAACATAGTACGGCATTCAATTTTCGTATTCTTTAAAGAAGACAGTGTTCTGTATCACTTCTTAGCAGTCTAAAATCTACAGCTAAGAGTACCGTAGATTTCTAACGAGCCATTCCCTCGGCTTCGAATTATACACTCAAAGGCGTGCAAAGCAATACGGGCTCCGAGAGCTACTGGAATCAGGATCACACTACTTTGTGGTCTTTGCACGAATTAATATCCTCGTTTATTTGGTTAGCATCCCTCCTCCCCACCCTCGTCTCGCACTCGTACAAGATAAATAATATCATCAAACGTACCGACTGTTTATATTTTATTTTATCCACGTTTGTGTCAAAGGGTCCTCGACTTACACCAGTATAATTCGGGTCGCTTACGTTTTAAACTGGGTCGGATGATATCTCCGCACAATCTACCTCCTTACAACCTTGATACGCGAATGTCGATCCTGTTGTCACAACAACAAGGTTTGAGTGGGATGAAAATGGATTTTGTGCAAGGTTTAACAGACGAATTCGGGTGCTGAGTACTTGAAGTCGTAATTTAGACTTTGTGTATCTGTGTTAGGGATCAAGTTCGTTTGTGTTGCTTGTTTGTGAAGCACTCGAGGTAAATTTGCAAAGGTGTAGGCGAGTATGTCATTGGAGCCGGTATTTCGTTTCCCAGGAGCGAGACAAGCCGTCACACAATAGGTGCAGAGGATACATGTCGTGTTCACTTTGACATGTTCTCTCTGACGTGTGGTAATAGCCACATGTCGGGGGACCTGTCTGTCTGTTTATCAACCTACCCTGAAATGCGAAAAATAAATAAATTGTACACAATTTCATACTTATTACGTTTTTCTTCGCCGTACGGAGAGTCACTTGAGGTCGTCTTCACTGGGATATTTGTAAAGTTCCTGGTA
Organism: Xestia rhomboidea; assembly: GCA_963853795.1. Taxonomy (NCBI): domain Eukaryota; kingdom Metazoa; phylum Arthropoda; class Insecta; order Lepidoptera; family Noctuidae; genus Xestia; species Xestia rhomboidea. Next base: position 560,058 of record OY970775.1, read on the forward strand.
CAGTTAAATGAGGACCATGTAATTTTGAATAAATCTGCTCCAAACCCAGCTTTTTAAAGTCATACGTTTAAATCGAAGCACCAACATTCTGTCTAGACAGGCGTATCTCTGAGTCATATAAAAAATCGCTTTTTAATCCGCTTTAGTCACCAAAAAATATTACACCATTTAAAGCCCATCACATTTTAGACACATTTTTAACTCTTCCATCATATTTCCAATATATTGTTGGCATGTTTACATTTCTAGGAATCTGTTTGTGTATGTGTTACCGCTAATAGCCGAAGTGCGGTTAAACCTAGTTTTAGTCGGCTACAACTAGGTGTAGCCGGCCACATGCTGTTAAACTTAGATGTATCCTCTTATCTTCGCTTAGAACTAGGTTCAGCCTTCATCATAGCGGCTACAACTAGGTGCAGCCGCACACCGGTGTTTGAACTTAGGTGTATCTTATTTGTCATCGACTAGAACTATAGAACTAGGTTTTGAGTTCTTCGGATTCTTCCTTTTTTTTCGTTGTCTACCCCATCGTGTAGGGTCGTTGATTGTTGAATTATTCAACTTTCATTTGCATTTTTTTCATTTGCTAATACCTCTTTTCGATTTAATGCTCCATTTACGAAATATTAAACTTAAAAGTGCAGCGTGTGCCAGTAGGGCGTCCCCCCCCCCCTCTCTAAAAGCTAAACTGCTGGTTTGAAAAATCTGGAAAAATTCATGATGATAGTGCATTTCATGAACTTTAAAGGAAAACTATAGCAGTTTAGAGAACTTTATTAGTTTAGCAGTAATAGTCGTTGAACTTGGGTGTTGGATAATTTTGTACCAAGTACAAAATCCTTAGACTAAATCCTTTAAAGTGACTAAGATGAAGTAGTCGTTTGTTTAAAACGGGTAGTAATGACTTGCATTGAAAAACAAAATCAAAAATAAAAATAACTAAAAAAACTTAATAAATGATCATAAGTTTCACAAAGCCTCTAGATGGCGCTGTACCAACGGGTTCGTTCTATATTGTGATAACGGGCTACTACCTAACCCTAAAGGCCCGACACGCACTTGGCCGGTTTTTTTAATTCTCGCTTAATCTTAGAAATCTACTCATCATAATCATCAGCCTACAACAATCCAGCATACCATTCAAATCGTTCTTGGCACCTCGACTTAAAAAAGTTAGTCTAGTTTATAGTTTTAAAATTAACTTGGCCTATCACAAACCCATGGCTGCTTAGGGTGGATGCTCCCGGGTAGCCCACGAAATTCAAATTTTCTTACGATTTTTGCAATTTGCAGGCTAGTGTCAGGTTGTATGTTGATTAAAATATGATTTGCGGCTGTAAGACGTATGTACTCGTAGTTACAGAATTATAATAATTAAAATATATTTTTTTGAGAAATAAAATTATATTATTATTATTATATTAAAAATCATCAAACGTTCATATTCAGTTCATGTAACTGTCAAGAATGAATTGAATGAATTTCATGAAATAGTCATTCTTGACAGTTACATGAACTTAGAGGGTTGTATTGATGATTTTAATGATTATAATTCTGTAACTACATACGTCTTACAGCCGCGAATCATATTTTAATCAACATACAACCTGACACTGACCTGCAAATTGCAAAAAACGTAAGAAAATTTAAATTTCACGGGCTACCGTGGAGCTTCCACCATATTAAAGCTTTTCCTCACATTTTTAATCAAGTGAAAATCTGTGGGATTCAATTTTAATTTAATAATATTATTTCAATATTTTCCGATTCCTCAAACAAACAAATTGATCACCAAAGCCTATAAGCCCAACTATTGTACCTATCATATAAAAGCAGAAATAAAATTAAAACACTTGATGGAACTGAAAGGCCCACTTAAAACAAAAAAACTTGATTAAAAGTTCGCGTGCATTTGTTCTTTATTTTCGATGAATCAAAACTGAATTTATGGTCGGTCGTATCAATTGATCGTTCTCGATATTTTATTTCCCTCCGTATGATTTGCACTGACAGCGATGGAAATTAAATCTTTTGATGGGATGTTGCGTTTTCATTTTAACAGCCATGTTTTAAAGTGATGTGGAAATTGTTCATTTTTGAAAAAGTAACGAATTTGCTTGGCGAATTTTGAACGGTTTTGAGATTCTATTTGTGCTGTAGCTTTACCAGAATAAAACAAACTTTTAGCGCTGGTTAATCTTTCTGCGGGTTTTACCATGTTTAGTTTAAACTGTTGAAAGCTTCAAAAGACTCTTGCAGCGAAGTATCTAGAAATCTGCCGACAGTAAGAATAGTTACCAAAAATAAATGTCTCCTCCGACAGACATCACAATTAGTATCGTTTTTTCGTCAAATTGTTTCTGAGTTAAATTAAATACAATCTCAGCGAGAAAAGCAAATAATGATTCATTTAAAATGACATAGTTTTGCTTCCATCGTTGCAGTAGTTCGCATTCGCATGGAAATTTTGTGTAAAAACCCAACGATGAACGTCAAACATTTTGCACAGCAACGGAAAACTCATTCAACTCAGGCAGTGTACAGTTTTAAACATTCTTTATTCAAATCTAAAGCGCGCCAAAGCATAGGCTGAATGTTGTACCATTCAGTGCCGCGTCTCATTGAGTTTGTGTACTAAAGGGAAAAGGACAGAAGAACCAATAGCAATAGATTATAGCTACGCAGAGGTCGAGATTAATAAACGCTACTTAACATCTACTTTGGCTAAGCATTGCCACTGTTAAACAAGCGTCAAACTTTTGGTATTGTGTTAACGTAACAGAGTTTTGTTCTTGATCGTACGTTCGTCAGGTTCGGTTTCACCTAGGTTCTGGCCATTTTATATCCAATTTCACGAATTAAATTGAACGCTCAGCAAATCTAAAGGCGTCTCCCCGAGCAAAAGCCGTTTTTGTGCAGTATTTTGGAGCCCACTCCTCTTTATTAAAATAAAAAAAAAACAACTAATAAAAAAATACATTAAATTTCTACATATTCTTGACTCCAAAATGGTGGTTTTTTTTTTCAAGTAGCATAGTGTTTAATAAATCCCCTCACAACTAAACCACAGAAATGAGAAATAATGATTTATAACATGCTTCTCCTCGTAAAGAAACCATTATTTTGATTTTGATTTTGATTTTACAATTTAATAATGATCATAATGGTAGTTTTTTTTTCCGAAAGACGAAAATTTGATTTTATAAAGAATAAAAACCACTAATTTCGCACTTTTCGGCCCGCAGTGATTGACGTAACAACCACTTTGTAGTGCAAGCTGATTAGAACTTTATTCTAACAGTATTTCAAACGAAGTTTGAACCACCACAAATAGAATTGCCAATTTTGCTCGGGGACCCGCCTTGTCAATCATCAGCCTGCCTTTTCTCAACTAATTATGTTGGGGTCGGCTTCCAGTCTATCCTGAATACCCATATTTCACATGAAGCAACGGTCTGTTTGACCTCCACAACCCAGTTAATACTAGGTAAGACGATATCCCTTGGTAAGACAGGTTATCAGACTTTCGGGCCACTAAGAGTATAATTATAATAGGAATATTGGCAGCTCCTGAACACCGTTTGGATGTGCCGATCGTGGTCATTTTCATCGGTATAATTCAGACCTCAACTATTTTCAATTAAGATTTTCTACAATGGAACTTCTGTACAATACTGCGAGGTCCGCACGTTAAACGCTCGCTCATTACGCTGGCTGAATGGCCGCGGCCCTTGCCTCACATTACGGCCCTAACTTCATTACGTCACGTTATTTTTGTTCGGTTGGTACATTGATACGCTGCTTGTGTTGGCATCATTGTAAACAGTTGAAACTGGGTTGTTGCTGGATTGTATTACAATGTCGGGGAAAATTAAATATGCTACTTATTTACAAAGTATCGGTTTTAACCGGTTCTAAGAACTTTATTTACAAAAGTAAAACAAAATATGGGTCAGCTTCAATTGAATAAAGTTATTAAATTCTGGAAACTTAAAAGTACCAGTACAAAACTAATAATGTTTATGTCGTAATTTTGACTTTTATTTATAAAATTTTGCCATTCATACAAAATTAAGTTGAATTTTAATAATTTATATCATTACAAAGCAAGGTGTACCTAATAGTCCACCCACATTTCGCCAGTTATGTTTTTAAGTCCCGTGATGGGAGGTGTGCCTATTTCCATCAACTGGATACAAATCCAGACTCCGGAGCTGCTACTAAGAAATTCCTGTTGAAAACCCAAAAACATTTAGCCCGACCGACGCGCTTGCCACTACTACACCACGGAGGGTTTTAGACTTTTCTAACTTGACATTATACACACTAGACGCGGGTAGGTAATAGTTTAATACTCAGTGAAGCCAGCCAAACACCGAGGATTACCCAAAGATGTTCTGTACTGACGCACTAATAACAATATGATTGCGCCCCGGACTTACTGCCGAGCGATTAAGTCATGGCAGGGCTTACAGGTCACATACACGTAGTTATAGTTGAGAATGTTAGGCCACTGACAACCTTGAGCATGTTGGGCCTCGCCTATGATGGGAAATGTTGATTAAACGTGATTATCCATTGATTTGTAGTTCACTTGCTTTGAAAATCTAATAGTGTGCTTTTCACTAGTTGAAAACGTTAAATTTAGGTGTCTCTATGCATTGTTTAGATATATAAAAACGAGCATGTGTAACAAAATAGCTACAATCTTCAGTGTATTTCTGTTTTCAGTGATTAAAACAGGACCTGTATAGGAATAAAGGTAATTCATAATTATATTTTATAACACATTTGCTCGTAAAGGGTCTCTTATTTCACCAATTTCAATATTGTAATGTATCTCATTACGTACTTGTGCTGTAAAATAAAATGCACGGTTTATACTTTTTTTAATCTTAGCAAAGAGTTTTTATGTCAGAAAAGTGGTCAACATTTTATGAATAAAATTAACTTTGGGAGATGAAATATAATAAATAAACATTGAATTCTTTAATTTAATTAATTTTGACAATAAATTACAACCATTTATCTGTAAAAACAAACATAAAAGTATTAATTTACTTTATTAGTAATACTGGCTGTTTTTTGTCTCTTTTGTGCCTTAAAAAAGAAGCGCTAATGCGCGCGCCTCGCTAATTTGTGAACAAGTAAAAATTATTCCGCGCGCTTTTTCTTTTCGCTGTACTGTTTTTATTTGTTTTACTTATTTATTTCCTCGCAAATATGTTATAAAACGTCGTATGACATACGTGCGCTTTGATAATTACAGCCTCTGCTTTTTTATCGCCCTCGCCTACGGCTCGGGCAAGCAATATCGCCTCGGCTGTAATTTTCAACTTACCGCACTTATATCATAATGTACTATTACGTAGTCGGTGGCTTTTGTTTGTTTGATTTCGTTTTTTTGGTCACTGACTTCTGAAGCTAAAGTTATTTTTCACTTTTTTGTGTTTTTTCAAGTCTGTTTTATTTTTTGCAAAAAAGTTTTTTATTTTCGATTTTCTCAGGCATACAGGCGTAATGTTACGTCATGATGTATAATTAACAATAAACATCCAAGTGATTGCAGCAATCACGGCAGATTTGTCGTCTATTTTTGAAGAGTTCCATTGTATATCTCCGAAGATCAGCATCAAATCTTCAACAGCATCAACCTCACCTTTACTGTGGGACCAAACCCTTTTTTTTTTTTTTTAGGATGGGAAATCATCAAATAACTCCTCCCGTTCTGGGCGGAGCAGGAGGGAGTGTCAGACTTTTACTGACTAAAACCCATCCATGTTCCTTCATCGCCCTTTGTGTTCCGGGGCCATGGTATCTCTTTCGAATATAGTCCCGCAGCCCCGGCAGGCTTCGGCCCTTGCGGACCCCTTCCCTATTGCTGACTCTCTTCGAGGCGCGTGGGACCAAACCCTGAATTGCGAAAAAAAATCAGCTGTTTCATACGTTTTGACGAGTTATGCGAACATATAGTTATGTTTGCATAACTCGTCACTCACTTACGGTTTGGTCCCACAGTAAAAGTTGTTCATGATGATGAGTACCTACAAGACATTTCGTGTATGAACAGATACACCTTATAATACTCGTCGGTCGAATTGAGAAATCTCCCTTTTTTGAAGTCGGTTACTAAAAATATTATTCGCTTTTATAGCAGTTCTTATAATTATACTCCAGTAAACCACAGATAAACTCAGTCTAGCCCAAAGGAAGTCAATTTTGCCTGCGAATGCTAGTAACGGATGTAAGGGTCGGATGTGCTCGTAGACTACGCTCCGTAATTGCTTAAGTTAACTAAACAAGGCTTAAAAAACAAGGCTTTTAGACACTGTCTGTTGTGACAGTGTCCAAAAGCCTTGTTATTTTCTGTGGGTTTAGATAGTTATTTTATACCCTTTTTTAATAAACACCCACTGTCTTACCACTTGATAAAATGCTCTTCCAGTCTAACTGGATGCAACTAAATACCAGTTTTTTACATGGAGTGACGGTCTATATCTGACTTCCGACCCCTAACCCAGTTACTGGATAATAGCATACTTGCATAAAGCTAAATCTTCCGGGTACTATATTCGTTCAAAGTACCACGAAAATATAAAATTATTACAAAGGCAAAACAGTCTTCATTAAAACAATTCAATTGATCTAATCACAATCTTTCTACGACATCGAGTTGGGCGAAGTAATTGTGCGCAAACCTCTCTGGTGCTGTTGCCACCTCCGACCTCCTCTAGCCACCTCTTTTCTTTCGCGTATAATTTACTCCGCGCCATCGAAACTTGTGATGTTATCTTAAGCATCGCGCCTGTTTTAATTAAGGTTTGCAATCATAGTAAATTAATGTGAAGGCACGCTTTTATCTGTGATTCTACCTGAGTGATCGCGATTTATTCGAGACTCATCTAGTCTGGCAGTCTTTGTGAAATCATTTTAGTTTGAAAGGTCAAGGATAAGTGCGGTAATTTTTGCTAAAGTTGCCTTAAATTTGTTATTTTGAGTACTACGTATGTTTCTGTAAGTATAACAGTAGTTAGAGACACATTACGTAAATTGCCTCATGTAAAGGTAAAGCTAAAGTAAACAAATAACATTTTCCTCGTCGGTCACCGAGGAGTGATAGTGACTACTCAACCTAATGGCATGAATGTAATCGTTATGTTCACAATACCATTTTATATCGTAACAGATGATTTAAATAAAATAAATAAATATCTTTATTTCCCAAAAACACAGATGATTGTACCTACAGTTTACAATTTTGAATTAGTGATATGAGAACACTTACATTAAACATTTGGATGCTTCAGAAATCTGTACACAAAAGATTAAACTCTGTCTCTTAAACTAGGGTATCCTGTATCTTAAGAGACAGTGTTTCATAATGAGGTTCCAATTGATAGATGCATGAGTGGACTGTGTCGATTAACCATCAGAAGGGAGAGAAGTTATTGCTTACATTGGTTTTTTTATTTTTTAAATGTAGGTATAAGTATGTGAAAGGGTGAGGGTGAATGTTTGTGATTGTGGGTGTGTAGGTGTTTGTGTGTGAGTGTGGATAAGTGGTGTATGTGGTGTTGGTGTGTAAGTGAGTGGGGGAGTTGTACGTGCGAGTGTGTATGGACGCGAGGATAGAAGAATTCGAGCAAAGATGGAGATGGGTGTGTGCTTATTAGGCGATGTAGGTGAGTAAAGTCTCTGTTGTGGCATAGTCCTGTTTAAGTAGCCATTCTGTCACTTTTAATTTTAGGTTGTGCTTGTTGAGGTCTAAGATATTCAGATGTTTTTGAATCTTTTTGTAAATATACGCGCTAATTACATAATACTGATGTTGGGCGAACGTGGTTCTGTGTTGGGTGCCTGGGGGAAGGATAGTACGCTTTTTTGGGTTAGACGGGGGAAGGCTACTGTGTTTCCTAAGGACCGATTGAAGCACAAAGAGCTGACGGACTGTAAGAACCTTGCAGTCTGCGTAGAGCTGTGTTGTAGGGTATCTATGGGGCTTCCTTGTCATTACTTTTAGTACGGCTCTTTGTGCTCTCTCTGCCCTCAGCACGCAACCTTTCGTTGCAGCACCCCATACAGCGATGCAATATCCTATAACCGATTGGCATAGAGCATAATACACCATTTTCAATATATTGGCGTTAGCAGAGTTTCGGAGGGATTTAAAAATATGTATGAGGCGCAAAGTTCTAGTCGTGACAGCGCCTAGTTGATTTTTCCATGTGAGGCCATCATCTATGAGGATTCCTAAGTACTTTACGTTGTCACTTCTAGTTAGTGGTGGACACCGGCATGCTGATCGGTTAGAACATGAGTGGGCAGTAATTGAAAAACTGTGTGGCGGTGCGGTCTTTCGCCTAATTGCAAATGGGATGTAGCAGGTTTTGGTTTTGTTTAAGGTGAGAAGATTAGAATTGAGCCATTTCATTATTTCCGCCACTGCCGACTCTGCTAAAAATTTGATTATATCCCAAGTAGGGCCGTGAACTACGATCGCGGTGTCATCGGCGTATGTATACATCTTAGTATTTGGAAGGTTCATTTTGCAAAGGTCGTTGACGTAAATTTGAAATAAGGTGGGACCCAGTATGCTGCCTTGAGGGACGCCGAAAGTAACAAACTCCTCATCACTGAGGTGGGTATCAATTTTAACTCTCTGGGTGCGATTGTTGAGATAATCTTTGAATATTTCAAGTGACACGCCACGTACACCTAAGAGTTCTAATTTTGAGATAAGGATGGGAACAGAATCAGGATAAGAAAATTAACAAGAAGTTGACTTAATTGCTTATCCAAAGATAACGTGCATAGAGTCATAGAAAAACCTTTGAAGAAAACGCTTTGAAGCAAAAGAACATGATTCACCAAGTTTGACACAGATGGTCTACACTTGTACCGTCACCAGCCAATCGATAAATTAAGACGTTGTTTATTTTGACCAGTCTATTATTAGTAAATTCAAATGTCTTCATTAATACCTCACAGAGCTAAGCCAAATATTGGCCAATGCCACACAAACGTTGGTACCAACGCAACTAAGCCTGGCCTGGCTGTGCGTGTTGGCAGGCGCAGTAATCTCCGGCATCACCTCCTTGTATCGATTAACTGGTATCTGTAGTATCGCTACAGGCCTCGCTAGTGTAATTCTCATAACGGTACACATTCCTCTTGTCTCCTTGCCAACAGCCATTACGAGCTAACGATATGAGCACGCCGCTCGTTTGTCAACGCTTTGTTACTGACTGTACCTCGCCGAACGTGCTTCTCATGAAATGAGCCTTATAAATGAGACCGTAAGGTTCGGATTGGAGAAGGAGCTGCGTAAAAAATGCTATACAAAATTAACAGGAACGAAATTCGTGATGGTGTAAAAAATATTCTTGTGAATTTCAATGGAAGACGACGATAAGTTTAATATATGAATATTGTAAAATATAAAAATAAAGTTTAGCCTTTATTTCCTTCTTGTATTGAGGTAGTAAAGCAAGTTAAACTGGTTCATAAATCCTAAACTTCAATAGTTATCCTTTCATCTCGTAACACAACGTATGCTCCTTACGGACGAGTTCGGTCCTAATCCCCGCATCGATGAAAAGACTTGGCTTTTACAAGCTACCCGTAGAGATAAGCTGAAACCTTATCTGCAGGGTTATAAGGGCCAGGTAGGGAACGCCCTTCGACCCTTTGGGAGCTTTTATGTTATCCTTAGTTTACTTGGAGTATGAATGAGTTAAGGTTTCGAGCGTAATAAAGGTGTGAACTACCATGGTTTAAAGAAAATATTAAATATTGATTGATACAATTACCTACTCTGAACAAAAATTCTTTGTGGTTTCGGGCACCTAAAACCCTTTTCCAAAAAATAGGTATTGAGGTTTTTTATTACATTAGGGTTTATTAACTGTGTTTTGATACAAAACTCACCCATGAGTTTGTTATCCTCCCATCAGCCAAACAAGTGTATCGTTGCATAGCTTGTTAAATTCGGACGCCAACGTTACCAACTCTTTCAGCGGGGCAATCAAACACCCCTTGTTGGTTCAATAAAGCCAGCTCTCGGCCCGAGAAGCCGGAATCTTGCCGTCCGTCCGGCAATGCCCACGAGATTCATACGTTTGGCAGCCGTCACGGCAACGTGTATGTCTCTGTTGATTTCTACCTTTCATGTTAGCGTTGGATTTTGGATGTCAGCTTTTGATCACATGTCCGTTTCTTTAAAATATTGCCTATGGTGGCTCGGTAACTATGATTGGGCTCTATTGAAGTCGAACAAAGCTCTTTTATTGTTTTTATTTGATTTTATTAACAAAACATAATATTATGTATGTAGTCCCTGACAGGTTAGGTAGAGGTGTACCTAGCAGTACACCCACATGTCGCCAGTTATGTTTAAGTCCCATGTTATAGTGGCGAACTTATTGGTGCGGGCTGCTACTGAGAATGTTGTGAGGGAAAAACTCAGTAATACCTTGGCCGACCAAGAAATCAACGAGTAAGTTAGTTTTTTGATAAATATAACGAAAGGTGAAAAAGTTATTTTTGCCTAGTGAAATATTTCCAAAGTATAAAGTCTTTTAGTTCAGCCTACAGATAACTGGGCTATAAAACCATATCAAAAGAACTCGCTCTCAAAAACTACCATCTTATTTATCTACCCTCAAATCTGGAATAAAAACTAGCCGGCAAGGAGGCTTAAGTGCGGTTCGGGACCGGAAGTGATGTCATAGTGACACGGTGAGCCCTGATAGCTGAGCGCACAGATTTATAACTTGAGATAAGGGCAGATGACTGAGCTGTACAGTTTCGATACGGAACTCTGTTCAACATCTATGATTGTTTTTGCCAACACTAATGGCGACACTTAAATAAAAACACATGCTTTTTAAAAATTGTATTTAGACGTTTATTGAAGCGTTGCTTTTAGTATTGGTGAAAACGGTCATAAAACTTTGTTGAGTTTGAACAAATTTTGTTGAGTTAATTCTTTAGCCGTATACAAGGTCACGGCGAAGATACGATACCAATGCGTTTCTCTTGTTGCCGTCTCTAAAAAACTTGAAGAAAACCCTACAGAAGTTTCGTTGTAATCAGCTTAACTAGCGTAGGTAGATGCTTCTTCTATACATATAATAAAATCGTTGAGACCAAAAAATCTGTACATTGTAGATTTAAAAACAAAAAACAGCCAGGGTGACTTAAAATAAGTAACTGAAGATATTAAAACCATTTTAAAAATTTTTGTTTGTTTGTTTGTTTGTTTGACCGCGCATCACGTAAAAACTAATGAACCGATATTGTTGAAATGTTCACAAGTCTATTTAAATACATTCAGAATAACATATAGGCTATAGACATTTTGGATTTTTTTGGAAAAAGGGGGTGAAATGGAGGGGTAAAGTTTGTATGAAAAAAAAAATTTAGATTGTTCTAGAATCATGAAACTTAGAATAAATATTTATTAATAAAAATAAAGAAATACCTGTTTCAGCATTTTTTTAAAATCTCATCCAGTGACGCAAAAAAGAGGGTTTTGTGTTTAAAATTAATAAACTTCAAACACCTATACAATCAAATCCAATGAAGTGTAACCTTTTAAAGTTGCTACATATACTTCGTATCTAATACAGGTAAATATAATTTCTCAATTTTCTTGAAATTTGATTTTTGACGTGAATACGCACAAAATAGCGGAACTCAAGAAAATCAGCTTTCTTCGGTATAAGTAGTTGGTACGAAATGTTTGTGCGCGCATCACGTCAAAATTACTGCATAGGCTTCTTTAATATTTAGACTACATATTATCACGCTACTTCCTTAAGGGGGTAGGCAATTTTGCATTATTTCCGTATACTTCAATTGTTTGACGTTTCAGTCATGACGTAAGTACATGAGAACGGCTATTTGTGGCTTATGTCAATGAAGTAAATAGCCTCCGCTACCGCTTTGTAAACTACGGGGTTGCAGGTTCAAACCCTCCAACATTATTTTCACTTTTTGTGATTTGTTTAATTTTTTTTTTGATGCTGAGAGATTACCTATATTTCATTTTGTATTTAAATTGTGTGCATTTCTATATTTCTTTTTTTTTTTTCGTGAAATATTTTTCCAAAAAGTAATAGAGTAGTACTTATGGAAGAAGAATACAATCATGCTACCACCAAATAAATTGGGATAAGGGCAGAAGTATGATGATGAGGATGATTTCTCCAAAAAGTAGTATAGCGAACATCAGAAGCCTGATAAATCCACGTGTTCCTGCCGTGCAAGAACTGTGCTATGCTATTCACAATAATCTATACGCAGTTTACGTAGATTATATTTACAGCTAAATTGTTATTGGCCTCATATCGTAGTTTCGGGCGAGAGGAGACGCCCGGGTTCTTCCATTGTGAGGATCGACCGGAGGACACGGTGGAGCACACTGTGGAGGTGTGCCCCACTTGGGCGGAGCACCGCCGTCTCCTCGAAGCGGCGATCGGCAGCGGCGACCTCTCTCTCCCGGCTCTGGTTCAATACATGGTCCGGAGCGAGACGGAATGGGACGCCGTCACCTCCTTCTGCGAAGCAGTCATGTTAGCGAAGGAGGTGGCGGAACGTGAGAGGGAGTGATCCTTACGTCCCGGCCACCGTGGGAGACGCCCCGGGCGTCGGGAGCCACGTGGTGGCCCCTGGCCACCGTAGGCGCGGGCCTGTGGACGGGGAGCTATGGGCTATCTTGCCGTCCGTCCGTCTCATGACGACAAGCCGTGTCGACGGCGCGTTCGTGTTCTACGCGCGCCTCAAAGAGAGTCAGCAAGAAAGAAGGGGTCCGCAAGGGCCGAAGCCTGCCGGGGCTGCGGGACTATTCGAAAGAGATACCGTGGCCCCGGAACACAAAGGGCGATGAAGGAACATGGATGGGTTTTAGTCAGTAAAAGTCTGACACTTCCTCCTGCTCCGGGAGGAGTCATTTGATGATTTCCCATCCGAAAAAAAAATAAGCTATAAGTATCGTGTTTCGGCTCAATTCATGCACCTTGATGAGAACTTTCGACCTAGCTGGAGTATGACTGTCATCGAGTGTCTAAGGATGAAAACCTAAGGCTGTCAAGGGAAGCCCCAAATTGGAAAAACATAGTACAATATTTTAACGATGATTGCATATATTTCCGAGAAATTAAATTGTTACCTACTTGAATCTATACTTATTATAAAGGAGAAAAGTTTGTTTGTTTGGTTGGTTGAACGCGCTAATTTTAGGAACTACTGATTCCAGTGAAAAACCTCTTTTAGTGTTGGATAGCCCATTTATCGAGGAAGGCTATACGTTATATAACATCACGATACAATCAATAGGAGCGGAGCATCAATGAAAATTGTTGCAAATACAGCGAAAAACTATTGCTTTTGAGAGCCGCCGCCGTTCCTCTTCTGTTCCTCTTAAAAAGTCCGCTAAAGCATATTATCTGCATTTTTTTAGGTTGACTGACACTCTCTCTAAGCCTCTCTCTCTCTTACGTAACGCAGATGAAGTTGCGCGGGTCAGCTAGTCTAGAAATAATTTTATTAAACGGTGGAAAACATTAAATGTAGGTACTTACTTTTTGATATTGAGGCTTTTTCGACGTCATCACGCCTGTTATGTAGTGTGTGTTAATGCATAAGATTTATCTTCCCACTTTTATTTATAGAACTACCTTTACTGCAAGTCAAGACCATAAAATTGATCACCGCCACAAACCTCCCATTTGTCACCCAAATCCCTCCGCTTCGGTGTCACATCAAGTCTGACTTTGCTAAGACTTCCGTCTACCAACTTACTCCGAGTCTCTTCACTTCGCTAAGTACACGTCAGTATTGCTCCGATGAAATAAACGCAAGCGGAACTAAGACCGAGAAATAAGGACCGGGTAATAAGGACCGAAAGACAAACTATAACAGATCCGATAGTGAAGCTGCCGAGATTTATAACGGCAGATAAGGATTAAGGACGGCTTTTGTCTCAATTGGAAATGTCGTGATCCGTATCGGATTGGGTTACATTTAAACTTTTTTTTTTTTGTTATGTGTGGTGCTGGATATATTTGTGAAAAAAGAACAAAGTTACAATCACTCATCACCTTATTATAAAATAAAATCACTCACAGACCGACTTCAACCACTGCTGAGTATCGGTTGCTTTTTGCTTGTGCCAATTTCTACGTAAAAACGCGAAACAAAAAAACCCTTAAAACTTAGCCAATGTCTCCGCCAGAAATGTCAGACATTTTCAGGCTCATCTAAAAGTCATTACGGTCAGATAAGCTATCCCTTACTTATGTAGCTATAGCCACGACTTCAAGCCCCAAGGATTATTAGGAAGCCTGCCTAGACCAAGAGGAAGTGTATAAACATGTACATTGTATAGTGAAGACGGGGCGCCCAATATCTGGCGGTAAATCAGCTTAAGACTTAGTGCGTTGAGCTGGCCCCTATGTAGTTTACGCCGGTCTGGTCCAGGGCGGGATAGAATGGATAAAACACTTAATTACTGCACATATCTTGCCGTGGCCGGCCTTAGGCTTCCCTCGTAGTGTGAGGTGTAGATGAGGGTGATGTTTTATGATTTTAAATGGAATAATTTTTGAGTCCTAGAGTTGAGTCTCCATGCCAGTTTTCACCAATACTACAATTAGACATTCAAACTAATACTTAAAGATCTTGCAAGGCCTCGCCTTCGTTACGTCACCTAATGTTTGTCGTAACGGGCATAACATACATTATAGGGATGAAAATAACTTGTGGGTACTTGAATGTCGACGTGACAGCTGGTATTAGGTACCATAACACGCAGGTACTCGTGACAAATCGCGTACAATATGTTAGAGGGGAGTGAAGGACCAACGCGTCACATTTGGCATTTCTCTTCGATGCGTTACCTAATAACCTCTAGGAAGTAACTCGGGAACCAATAACTTCTAAGTCAAGTCGTTTCAGTAGACCAAAAAAAGTAATAAGCAATATAAATTAAATGTTTCAAGACAAATGAGAAAATCAAATTGTCAAAATGGTTGTTTCGTACGGAGAGGAGTGGCCACACTTAACAGTTTCTTTACAAATCGCTTTTAAAATGTAAAGACGATGAACATAGAGAGAAGAGATATTCTTTCAAAAATTTTGATGTCGGTACATTTTCACTATACCAATTTATAATTAAAATGTTGTATTTTACATTACAAAATGTAAAATGATCCATTTGCAAAAATAAAGTAATACACATTCTGTCTGTAGTGAGTAAATCAGTCCGCTATCTCCTTTAGCTTGTGGCCACGCAGTAAGCGGGTAAAGTTGCGTTAGTGCAATAACGCTGCGTGTCCTCATTACTCTGTTATTAGTGGCGCCGCCGCTGGAGTTCTGCGGAACTAGCGCGGGATGCTCACCTGGCGTACTAAGGAGAGATTGTGGTGAGAATATTATCTGAGGTATTATCCATCTGGGTATCTAAGAAAATATCTTTGACGAAAGCAACAGAAAGTGACACATTGTAAAATAATGCTGGCGTTTTAGAAGCAATTTTATTGAATGCTTGTATCTAGATTTTAAAATTCTTTTAGAAGAGGAAGGCTTGCTGGATTAGATCGTAGAACACTATGTTGTAACAATATAAAATTACACTCAACAATATCCATTTTCACTTGTATTAGGCGACATTTAAACGTTATCTAAATATATAAAAGAAGAAACTGACTGACTGACTGACTGACTCATCTATCAACGCACAGCCCAAACCGCTGGGTCTACAGATTCCAAATTTGGCAAGTAGGTTCCTTATGTGGTCTAGGGGTGCACTAAGAAAGGATTTTTCAAAATTCCACCCCTAAGGGGGTTAAACGGTGCTCCAAATTTTGCATGGGGAAACAAGATTAGTTAGACTATTTTATTTGAAACTTTACAGGAGTGCTCCTATTGATAAATAAGTATAAAAGGGGGTTCGGGTTTTTTCGGAATTCAACAAATGGGGTGACAAAGTCTGAAAATCAACATTGGTATAGTTTGTATGGTGTATTACAAAAACAACGAATTTAAGATTGAAAATGGCCGACCTGAAATACCATCATCCCCTATTGGGGTGCGATGGGGTTGAAATGTTTAAAAATCAGTATGGGTGTCGATACCGAGATTATCAAGGGTACTGATTACGAAATGTTGCCGGTTTTCAGCAAGGTGTTTGAAAAGATAATGCTCAATCAAATGCTTAACCATTTTAACACCAATAAAATATTGCACGAGCAACAGTATGGTTTCACCAAAGGACGTTGTACAACTGACGCCGGTGTCACTTTATTAAAACACATATTTACTGCGTGGGAAGAGGCACAAGATGCCATAGGAATCTTTTGTGACCTTTCGAAGGCATTTGATTGCGTAAATCACGAAACCCTGATCTTGAAACTTGAGCATTACGGTTTAGGTAAACTTGCGCTCAGTTTAGTAAAATCGTATTTGAATGATAGACAGCAGCAGGTACAAATAAATGGTGTCAATTCAATGGGTTTAAATGTAAAAATGGGTGTACCACAAGGTTCGATATTGGGTCCCTTCCTGTTTTTAGTATATATTAATGACCTACCCCGTTTATTTAACAACCATCCGCATATGGTGTTGTTTGCTGACGATACTTCTTTAATATTTAGGATAAACAGACGTGCCACTGATCTTGACGACGTAAATAACGCCCTACTGCAGGTCCATAATTGGTTTACCGCTAATAATTTAGTACTAAATGGGAAAAAAACTAAGTGCATTAGATTTGCTCTACCAAATGTCAAAAGTAATGATTGTGACATAATATTGAATCAAGAGAAACTAGAATTTGTCGATAAAACGGTTTTCTTGGGAATCACGCTCGACTCAAGGTTACAATGGGGTCCTCATTTAACATCTCTTGCAGGACGGCTGAGTTCAGCTGCATATGCTGTTAGAAAAATCCGTCAATTTACTGATATTGATACCGCGAGGCTAGTCTATTTTAGTTATTTTCATAGTATTATGTCATACGGTATTTTACTATGGGGACGGGCTGCAGACATCGAGTCTATATTTATTCTGCAGAAAAGAGCCATCAGAGCCATATATGAATTACGTAGACGCGATTCTCTAAGAGAACTGTTTAAGGAAATTAATATCATGACAGTACCTTGTCAATACATCTATGAAAACATCATGTACGTTAGGAAAAATCTGCATTTATTCAGTAAAAGAGGTGACAGACACCACTATAACACTAGAAATAGGGACCAACTAGTTCAGCCAGGTTTCAGGCTTGCTAAAGTAGATTCATCTTTCATGGGGTACTGTTTGAAATGTTACAATAAAATACCTCCCCACATTCTTCAACTGAATGAGACGAAATTTAAATCTTGTATAAAACGCACACTATGTAGGCAAGCATATTATAAGTTGGGGGATTACATTGATGATAAAAATGCTTGGCTACATGCTGGTCCTGCTCCACAACCATAGTTGCAAACTAATTGATTGCACTGGTCGGGCATTATTTGAGTCTATCGACACGGAAAGAAGTAGAAGAAGAATTGATTCCCATGTTAATGTATTGTGGAAGCTGCAGAAGATTGTTAAAATATACCTACTTGCATTATATAGATTCCAGTTTTTAGTATTATATAATTGCATAGCACATGTGTGAGTACTTTGTACTGTTCAGCCACCACTTACATTTAGTTATCTTTCATTGACTTGAATATGCCTTGGTGGCTAAGAGAGAATGTCATGCTCACTCAAATGTCTCGCTGATGGTGGCGGGTGTGTCGGGTCATTTAATTCCCTTAAATATGGTCGAGTTGTTTGGCGCCGATACATGCGTCATGTTCGTGAACGGGCGCTCTCAGTTGGGACTGGTCATCTCTTGGCTGCCACGGTTCGTTCATTTTAATTACTTTTTTTTTTAATTTTTGATTTATTATTTTACTCTGGACGCTCTTAATGTGCACGTCTTTCTACATCGTTCTCACATATATGTATAATCTCAACATGAATGATGTAACCAAGATTTTGTAACAATATTTTGATTTAAAAGAGTGTCCATGGAGTTTCTTGCCCGTTCTTCTCCATAGAGATCTACGTTAGGGAACGGGCAACTACAGTACTTTCTCAAGTTATTATGCCTTGTGACTGTGACTGTAGCTTTGCTTTTATTGTATTTTCGACTTTCAAAAGTGCCGTAATGGTCTAATTGAAATAAATGATTTGAGTTTTTTTTTTTTTTTTTTTGAGAATATGGCATTTATTTTGAGATCCAGAAGATGGTGGATTTGACTTCTATACAGGGTTATTTTAGATTTATTGTGATAACGATGATGTTGATTGTGATTACGATGGTGATGACGACAGTGATTGTGACAGTGATTGTGACAGTGATTGTGACAGTGATTGTGACAGTGATTGTGACAGTGATTGTGACAGTGATTGTGACAGTGATTGTGACAGTGATTGTGACAGTGATTGTGACAGTGATTGTGACAGTGATTGTGACAGTGATTGTGACAGTGATTGTGACAGTGATTGTGACAGTGATTGTGACAGTGATTGTGACAATGACGCGGGCGAAGCCGCGGGCAACAGCTAGTGACAAAATAAAAGCAATCTGTTGGATGTAAGAACAAGAAAATAATAACTAATTACAAAATTATTCTCATACTATTGAAATTGCGCCACTAAAAACGACAATATGACAGTGTGTTTTGTGCAAAGTGTTACTGAAAATGTGCAGATGATACCTAAAATAAAAGACTCACTCAGTCACAAACGTGCACGTTTTGATCATGATATTATGATTAGCACAAACAGTTTTCGGGACCAAATAATATTATGTTCCTTCAACTCTAGCATTGAGTTGCAGACGCTTGAATACTTGTGTTATGAGTAAGTTCGCTGCGGTTGAACGTAGTATGTTGCTTGCTTCGACTGCCAACCGCGCGAGTAGTGCGGTGCTTATGCGGCGATGTATGCCGAACTGACGGACAAGTTTGTGATTACTTGCTGTTATTAGTAATGTTCAACTGAGAACGTAGTTTTGCTGGATGCAGCACGACTTGAGGGGAATTGTGATGTTTTGGTAGAGCTTATCTGTGAACACAGAGCACAGCGCAAAGTATAGATGTTTAATCGTTTTGGAAAAAGAAGTTAAGTGTTACTAAGTAAATATAATTGTCGTAGGTCAGTTAAGAGTATATCTACTTTTTGCAGGAACTCCAGCGGACCCAGGCAGGTGGCAATTGCTGACAAAACGTATCGTAGGTACTCCTACAATGACTTTCGATAGAATTAATGCTTTTTGGCAACCTGCGCCAATACATACACTTTCGACATTTCCAAAATCGTTATCGCTGTTGATGTGTCACTTTGACTGCGTCCTCAGGTATCTGCAGATCGTACGAAGTGTAAAAAAAAATAGTGCTCAAACTACAAACAATTATGAAAAAGTAAAAAACTAAACCCTGTATTGCTTAATTAACCATTCCATTCCATAGCATGTGGCTCTACAATAGCTAACTGTTAATTATATCTACAATTTCTCAACTAACCCACGCTGTACACACTTTGGTATAGCAGTAGACATGTCTCGACCACACAAATTGCGTCGGAACAAGTCGCGTCGTGCCAACACTGCTGCTCGCCCACTAACCCATGACGCCGTAATGTTTAAAAGAAAGCTATAACAGTTTGGCCGCTCGCCGCCCGACGCCTGCGTCTTCACAAAGTAGTTAGACCCAGAAGGCTAGCTTCATATAACTTGCGACAATAGGTGCACGGCGCCCACAAAGCAGTGAACGTCAGGCGATCTCCAACTAACTGTCATACAAATGACAGTCGTGAATACGCTTGCTCTAATGACTATTCACGGCCTCGGCCGATACAACTTGCGTTAAGTGACACGTGCGTCACTTTTTCCCTTTGCATTTGCACCGAGCCTTCACAATGTAATTTTACATTGCTATTGCGGATATTCATATCATCATCATATCAGCCCGGAATCACCCACTGCTGGTTATAATAGGCCTCCCCTTTTTTCTGCCATACTTCCCGGTTCTGCGCGTCCCTTATCCAGGTGTTTCCCGCGACTTTGACGATGTCGTCGACCCAACGAGCTTGAGGGCGGTCCTGGTTTCTGTGGCCTAACCTTGGCCAACACTCGGTCAAAGCCTTGCTCCATCGGCCACCTCGGCGTCTAGCCAGATGTCCTGCCCAAGCCCACTTGAGGCGCACCGCCCGGTTCCCGAAGTCGTAGACTTTCGTCTGACGGCGGATTTCTCTGACTCGTGGTATGCTCAAAATATATTGCTTGAGCATGTAGCTAGATTTCAAACAAATGTCAGTCGCGACTGCGCTTGCACTCGCTTCATGTAGACCATAATGTAGACAAGTCCATTCGTTCGTGTCTTTTCGCTCGTTTGGATTAACCTTCTGCACCTATCTGTGTCGTGGCCCGACGCTCGAAGCCCGCGCCGCCGCTGCGAACTTTATGGCCCGACGCTGCCAACGAACGCATAATTGTTTTTAATGGCACGCACTTGTCTTTGTGAGCACGAGATTTAGATGTAGTCGCTTTTATGCTTGTTTTTAAGTGATTTCTGCTGTGATTACACAGAGTCACACCATCATTATATCAACACTTGAACATACTTGCATACTAAAGTTACTGTTTTAGAATGCCTTTGTATGCTTTTGACTATAGTCTGAAAACAGGTCTTTTAGTTTACCTAGCGCCACTAACTCAATCCAATGTTCAACTACTTTAAATGGATGCCGAGTACTCAAAATAGCTCGTTAAAACACTCTACCATCAATTGCATCTTGTCTGGTTGATAAATTTCAATGGTGTGATTCTTTATTTTTCTTTATCGAAATGAAATTGGTCTGCAAAAGAAGTACAAAAATCCAACAGTCAACACTTACATTTATGGGAAAACTTTCTAAACTTTGTTTTCAATTTCACATTTTTATGTCCGTTGGTATGAATTTAGAAAAAAGCAGTTTGGAACCTTGCACATAAGTTTTTACTTTTCACAAGTTTGGGGTGAATAAAACTTTTGAATTTTGGAATAATGTGCAGTGTAAAAGCACAAAGCACTTTTACAGTGTGGGCGAATAGCATGATCATTGGTGATCGTATTGATGAGACCTAAATGAAGATATTATGCTAAACTGAAATATCAAACATTGAAATGGACACGAAATCCATTTCGATAGGTCGAAACCATATTAATATGAAAGGTTCCTTTCAACCAATTTAACTTTGACGTCCTTTAATAGAACATTATTCTGATTTCATTATTTAATTATAAAGCATCTTAATACCAGGTAAACTATTACATACCCTGTTTATTAACGTTTCATTGGGAAATTGCAGTCTGTATGTTCTACCGACAGTAAATATGTAAATACCCACGTCTCGTGTTTGTCGCACTGACAAGCTCTTGACTAGATATCAAACAATCTGATTTCAAGTCTATAACACTATACAATAATTTGTACTGAACAATGTTTCTCACTAGCCATTCACTCGAAAATAAACTTTAACCACGACCGTATAAAGTTTAAATTCCATTGTAATGATTTGAGGTTTCGAATGTAAGGCTAAGTACACAACTGCGGGACAGCCGATCAAATAGTTTGTCGTCCAATTACGACGCGCGACTAGTGTTGGTTAATGGCGAAGCGTCCGCACAATGAAACTTGACGATGCACGGCAACTAGGGGCAACACTTCGGCACTTATTGGGACGTTTAACGGACCGGTTTGCTTAGGAAAGTAATGATTTCGCATGACGCTGCTTTTTTTCCTGGGGTGGCGTTTTTTGGTCGAGGGTGACCCTTCACGAGTACTTATGCTTTGAAACCTTATACTTGATGTAACATTTAAAAAATCTGCCGTCGATAATGATGTTATTATTTCGATAGCCCCTATCCTTGTTGAATTATGTCAAACAAATTTTCTTATTATGCCATAATAACCGTAATTATACATAACATGAAACACTGACACTGTTCACTCATTGACGCAATAATATTTTAAATCTGCTGCATTCAATTATAAAGCTCAGTACTCACTATTAACCTATCTTTATTCGAATAGCGTCCACGCGTCGCCAACCGTCTTATCGGTGACGGATGGCTGGACTCAGGTGTAGCCTGCACCTTACATTACAACAAACTATACATTTCACACACACCTTATTTTACCGGAATAAGGTATATTTTGGCTGATCTTTTAAACACGTTATGTTTGTAAACTGTGTTACAACTTGATATAGGGCGATTGACACAGGTATGTGGGATGTGGGGATGAACGAATGAATATATCTCTGCTGAAGCTATTTTTATCCACATAAGGGGTAACACCTTGTGAACGATAGGGAAGTGAGATAGTGACCGTAAAAGTCGTTGTATTGTTAAATAAGTATATTTTTTCCTTATTTTTTTGTTATCTCTGAGAGATAAGGTTAATTTTTTTGTGTTTGATGTTTTCCCACATTCTAAGCCACATGTTTGCCTGAAATATAGATAGCTTCATGATATTATCCACTTTTGAATACTCATTTAAAAATACCAAATCTTTAGACACCAAATGGCTTGATGTCATACTTGGAGTCATACAATTTAAAATGTTAATAAACTTCTCCACAATTTCCGTAAAGCATCACAAGCATCAAAGGATCATCTTTTATCATTTCCCCATATAGGAGCAAACTTGACTCGTAAGTTAACTAGTGGCACAATCGCGTATCAATCATCCACTCCCGTATTTAACGAACCAAAAAACTCAGCCTCACAATGGGAGATGACTTTGAATAAAACCCCCAACCCCCGAGGGAAGGGGCAGGGAAGTGGGGGTGGAAGGCTATCAAAAACACATGTCCTGTAACGTAGCGCCTATCGGCTTGGTGGGGAATCTTTCAATCGTTATCTTTTATTCTGTGCCGAGCCCCCGTCGTGATAGCGATGTGGTTAATGTAATGAGAGGAAGGCGAGGACTTTAAATATTAATTGAAATGCTCAACATGTATAAATTGTAAGACATTAGCTTTAAAAGCCATCTCTTGCTTATGTGGTCAAAAATAAATAATGTATTTTTTGTTACTATCCATGATTGTCGATGATGACCTTAGAGATAACGAATAGTGAAATAGTGTTCAGATAATCTGAACGTGTTAACATTGTTTTGTGTCTGTCATGTTTGCCGACACCACAAGGTCCAAGTGCAGTCGGTATACATTGCCACGCAGCTAAAAATAAATGAATTGCAAACGTGATTGTATTTCCCAGAGTGTTGATTGTTATCAAATTGATTGACGCACATAATCTACCTAATAAATTCCGACAGGTAGCAATAAGACTTATATTAATAGTCTTGGTCCAATCTCACAATAACAATAATCCGGCTCGAAGGACAAAGAAATGATTCCTTTAATTTGCTTATCAGCCTGCATGTGACTTGGGAATGGCAGTGCTATCATGTTTTTTTCTCCACGGCATAGTTATCTGTTCTTTTACCTTTGTTTTTGACAAGATAGAGTACATTTTCTAATTTTTTTTCTGGGAATTTCCCATATCAGTAAAATCTAGCAGCCTCATTAAAATGAGCAGTCTATCTTAAATTCCGCTACAGTTTCTTCTTTGGGGCGATCTCAACAATACTCTAGTTGGCGTTTAGTGAATTTATAGCGGTTACCTACGGCATCTGCGCGAGATTTATGAAAGTGTGCCACTCGAACACTTACACTTTTTGTGCCGTTCCTATGCCGCGCCGTTGTGCCGTGCCGGACTGTGACAGTGATGGAGCGGGTGACGCGGGATGAAACTAGTCTGACAGCGGTCTATGGGGGAACTTACCCGTTCCGTTCCATAGTAGTACTGCTTAAGCGACCGGTTGTGGTGGTCCACAACAGGTCGCTCAAGCAGTCGCACATAATTTTCAAAAGTTTACAGTAGTGTAGGTACATAATTCTGTTTGCGAATCAAGTCTTGAGTTTTCTAAATAGCAAATTCAAATTCTACATACCTACTTTTTCTACCTTGTTACTTGGATACTTACTTTTTCTACCTTGGTACTTGGACTAATGGGTGCAAGCCGCGCTCACTACTGAACGTGAGGTCTTGGGTTCGACTCCTAGGTCGGGCAGTTTTACTGGGTATTTATATCAGGAATTGTCTAACATCAGTTTGAGTGTAGTTTTGCCCGGTTGATGGCAATAGGTTTGCCTTTATTACATGGGACTTAAACATAATGGCATAAAAGGTTGGTAGTGGTACTATAGCTAGGTACACCTTCGCCTAACGTTTCAAGAACAAGTTGCCAAGAGACAACATCCCTTTAGTTTTCTAAAGTACTTACCTTGATTGTATTTACCATAAGAACTCGGGTATACCTGATACATTACATAGGAACGATATAATATATCGGATTTTACGTGACATGTCGCGAATTGTATGGAGACGTCAATAACCATCCAAATTGTAGCTCCATGATACATGATACACGGCTGGGCGCGACGCGTCGGTGACAGTCACCCGCTGTGGCGGCTTATTTTCTAAATCACTTGATGTTTATTGGCAAAAGAGCATTCGCGGATATCGTTTCCTTCTTTCACACGCATTCTAACTTTTTGCATGGTAAGACATTTTTATATGTCTAAGTTGCCTGGGTCAACGTTTTGAGTATTAATGAATATGGGTTATGGAAACACCAAAGAAACGTTAATAGATCTGTCTGAAAGATGATATGGCTAGAAAGGGGAGACGACTAACAGAGAAGAATGCAAGGACAAACATGCTGCGCCGATCACTATCATTTGGGATGAGACTAGGAGAATATTATCATGCGGAAAATTTAGTTTTACACTAAAAATTATTTTTACTACCTATGTGAATATCAGTGGCATGTGTCAGCAATTAATGCACTTTAAATAAAAGACATAGATAGT
Organism: Xestia rhomboidea; assembly: GCA_963853795.1. Lineage (NCBI taxonomy): Eukaryota > Metazoa > Arthropoda > Insecta > Lepidoptera > Noctuidae > Xestia > Xestia rhomboidea. The sequence goes on from OY970775.1 coordinate 585,022, forward strand.
TAGCGCTAAAAACCATAACTTAGCTGGGATTCGGTATATATTTTGAAAACCAATTGTGAAACGATAGGCAATGACAATTCATTTCAAATAATATTGTTGAATAATTGTTATGCTAATATCGAGCTATGTTTAGAACGCTTAGCGCCATCTATTGAGTTTATTTACAAAGAAAATTATCTTAATCAATACAACAAACATACATGTTAAAGTAAGTTATCTATGTTATCGACTCCTGATAACAATTCATGCGCAACACTTATCGAAAATAACAAAAGAATGTACTCAACTATTTAGATTTTAAGTACATTTAGGTAATATAATAAAGTCATCTATAAACATTGGTGTTATCAAATGTACCTACGGGGATTATTCAGTCAAGTTCTGAAATTGATGAAAATGAGAGATTACGATAAGCTAAGCCCTCCACATTGTCGTGTTTAAGAGTATTAAGATAACAGTAAATACTTTAATCTGTACACAGGTGTAACAATTATTATTGATGTATTTCCGTTTATCGACTTATTAGTGCAATAACAAGATTCTCAGATTACGATAAACGTACAGTCATGAGGCCCAACATGTACACTCGTTCCAACGTTTAACCGCGATTTTCTCCCACTCTATTGATCGTAATTTTAATTTTTGAACCCATACCATTACGAAATAAATCATAGCTCACAGTTTATATCAAAATTTCAGGAGACAATCGCTTGAAAATTATACTAAATGTATACATATCAATGCTCATTACAGTACAACTACGCATACTTATCAGATTGACGCCTATGACAACATTCTGAGATTATGATAAACGTACAGTCATAGCCCCTAATACTTTTACTCGTTCCTACGTTTAACAGCGTTGTGATCTTCATGTATTGATCGTTATTTTAATTTTAGAACCCATGTCATTATGAAATAATTCCTAGCTCAAAGTTGCAATCAAAATTTTACAAGAAAATCGTCTTTGAAATTTGCTAAGTGTATACATCTCCGTGCTCATGATAGTACATACTCATATTTATCAGATCTACGTATCTATCCAGTTCTTGAGATTATGTTAAGCGTACAGTCATGAGCGCCAATACGTGCTCACGTTCCAATGTTTAACAGCAATCTTCTCGCACTGTATTCATCGTAATTTTAAATTAAGAACCCATAACATTATGAAATAATTCCTATTTCAAAGATGCAATCGATATTACGCGAGAAAATCGGTTTTGAATTTTGATAAGTGCATACATCTTCATGCTCATGATAGTACATTCTCATACAAGTTATCAGATCTACGCATTTAACCAGTTACTGAGATTATGATAAATGTATAGTCACAAGCACTAAATATACACATGTTCCTACGTTTAAAAGAGATTTTCTCATAAGGTATTGATTGTAATCTTAATTTAAGAACTCATAACAATCTGAAATAATTGCTATCTCACAGATGCAGTCGATATTTTACGAGAAAAACGCTTTTCAATATTGCTGAATGTGTACATGTACCTAAGAGCTCATGACAATACCTTCTCAAGTTTATCAAATCTACAAATAAGTATAGTGAATATTATTTTAAAGGTATTTAGGAGCATGAGCATGAGCATGATCATGTGGCTAGATAGTCGATCAGCAAGGTTAACCCGCGCTTGCCTGGGTCGGTCGGTGGCCCGAACATGTGACAACCAGGATTTGGTACACCTAGTAAGTACTACCTGGTTGTGGGGGTCAGATAGGCAGTCGCTCCATGTAAAATACTGGTATTCAGCTGCATTCGGTTAGACTGGAAGCTGACTTCAACATCTTTGGAAAAAGGCAGACAAATGATGATGAGTTATTTAGATATCATCATGTGATTAGATTGTTAGTAAGATAGCAGAACATGCGTACGCTCCCTGAAAGGGGGTAGGTAAAGTGGTGTATCGTACACACACAATTTGTAAGTTTTTAAGGACCACGACATAGAAGGCAAACATATAGGCAATAACCGAGGCGTAAGTTAAATTGTTAACGGCATGGCATAAGTTAATTGTTTGTAACGTCTGAATAAAAACAAAAAAAAAGCGGTTCAATCTCAAATCGAACCTAGAATCCCTTTTGGCACCGCGATCTTTTTAAGAACAACAAGGAATGCTTTAAAAAAATATTCATGTTCGTTTGTTATCGAAATTATTGGACCCGCAGACTCTGTGTAACGTAGAAATGGTTGCGCAACTATCGCAGTAGCAGAGCGCGCCCCCGCGGCCCCGTCGCGTGGCACGGTCGTTAGTTGCAACTTATGATGCCGAAGATAAATGATATCTGTTGCCGTCACTTTTTGTGAATGCGACAAACGAATGGGCCACCCACACTCGGGAGCATCCCTGTTTTTGTACTACAGAAGGAAAAATACCGGGAGTAGAATCCCGATATTGTTCCTAGCTATGAGATGGGCGTCGTGTAGTGAAACGTTTCTGTATCCGTTCGGGAATAGGTTACTTAATACGAAACTTTAACAACAACCATACAAAACTGTATATTTTAGTAGGTACGTACAAATCTTATCAATCTGATTAACATATTACTCGGAACGAACTAAATAAATCGGAATTTAGAGTCATGTAGGTATTTTATTTTATTTTATTTTATTTTATTTTATTGTGTTTGGGTGGCTTACAGCTAACAATACAAACATTTATAATGAGGCAATCAACGAAAAGCCATTTACAAGCCTCCACAGTTAGCAATAATATTGTTGCACAAACTAATATCTAAGCATAATTAATGATATAACTAAGCTTTACATAATAACAAAGAATAGACTAAATTTGATACTATTACAATTCGTCACAAAAAACATAGCTTTTAGACAAGGCAGTACTAATTGCCGCTAAGCTACTTGCAAACAAATCGATTGATGGGTGTTCGTTCATTACAATTAGGTTAAATGCTTTGATTGAACGAAGCAGAAAAGAATTGCTACGATAAACTGTGCGAGCGTAAGGAGCACGAAGAAGATTTCTCAAGCGAGAATGGCGAGGTGGAACATTCAGGGACAGCTAAGAAAGAAGTTCGGGACACTCGATCCTTGATTGTGCTATTTTCACTAGGAACCGTATGTCAGATATATTTCTCCGAGTTACAAGTGGAAGTAAGTGGAATCGTACGCATCGTTCCTTGTAACTCAGGTATGAGATTTTAAATTTATAACCTAGGTATCGCGTGAATTTCCTTTGTATTCGTTCCAATCTGCCTGAATGCACTGCATAATTCGGATTCCAAATTTGACTACCATATTCGAGATGACTACGGACGTAAGCACAATAAAGAATTTTCAGGGTTTTTTTCTTTTCTCAATTTATTTTTCTCTAAAATGTTTAATGAAAACTGAATCTGAAATGGTGCCTGTCAATGCACTGTGCACTGGTAGGAACATTCAATCAGACACGTTCTACGATGTACGTGGTTTCAAATAGTACAGAGTTGCTGACGTAAAGAAATAATAACTTCAAAACAACTTGAATGTGTGTTGAGGAAGTATATTTATTTAAAATACTAGCTTTTGCCCGCAGCTTCGCTCGCGTTAATTTAGAAAAAAAAACTTTTACACAACACACTAGTAATGTTTATAATATAAAAATATAATTAAGTCATGATTCGAAACACACGTGGCGCCATCTATTACCACAAGGACGTTATTGTTGTTTTCCCCGGGAACAGTACTTATTTTCGGAATTAAAGGTACCCTATATCCGTTTCTGTACACAACGTATATGCAAAATTTCAGGATGATCGGTTCAGAGGTTAAAGGCGTGAAAACGTAACAAATAAACTTACTTTCATATTTATAATATTAGTTAGTGTTAGGATTTTTATGTATTTAGGTGCAAATGAACTTTTAAGGTAAGGTTACAGGTAATAGGTAATACACACATTATTATTGGTCAACAGGACCTCATGAAATACATTAAAATGGCTTAAATACCATGATTAGGTATTATCTTGCTCCTAAATACACAAATTTTTACACACTACGCACATGTACAACTGAAAAACGTCGTATCTATTGATCATTATGCATCAATGAATAGGGGTGAACTAATTGTTATCAACAGGGTATGAATTCAGTTTCCAGGCTGCTACTGCAAAGTTCCTGATGGAAAAACCTTGTAATACTTTTCTCTACCTGGAAATTGACCCAGCGCTAAGCAGGGCGCTGGAGATCACTAAACCAAAACGCAGTCGTATTATCATTGTCATAATAGGTATCTATCTGATTTTTATCCATTTTAAAATTGCCTAATAACGATTTCACAAAGACTGTAATTAATCTTAGTATTTATGTGTCATTGGTATATCAACCTAGAAACGTCTTTAAATTAAATTATACCAATTAGATTATAGCAGTATCCTATCTGAACATAGTTTATTTGTTATCGTTCTGGGTACTTCCTTGATAAGAAATGAGTGCACACCGCACGTTTGATGTACTAATTATTCATTTTGTTTTTATAGAGGTCACGAGATTGAATTTAATCGTAGCTATATTCAACTAAGCTACTATGTAAACTAATCCATGCCACATACCAGCGATATAATCTATACTAGTATTATAAACTCGGATATAACACTGCCTTTCATGGCTTGATGACTAAATGGATTTCAGACAGGAAGACATTAGGGCATAGAATACATAGAATACATTTCATCCCGGTTAGTAACGGGACCGTGGGTAAATTCCAAAATCTTAAACAACTGCTCCAATTTCCTTTCCTATTAAAATAAATACTCAAAAACAAAACATTCATCCCCCATTACGGTCAACATACCTTTCCTACTCAAAGACGTTTCATACCGCTTTACAATGAATGTTTCATACCGCCGCAGTTTATATTTGACTGGGTCGTGCCGCTAAGATTATTGCTACTTCTGCTGTTTGCCGAGAGGTGCACCCTGCCCCACCCTCTCCCGACTGACGGGAGATGATATTAAAGATGGGATGATGCAAACGTAGGTATTTTGTGGATTTATTTCTAAGAGAGTTAGTTACAAGTAATCTGTAGTTCGTAGATATTTGACCGTTGCATTGTAACGGGTTATCAGAAACCCGAAGTCTGACAATTGGCTTTACCAAGAGATCGTATGTTTTAGTGACTGGGTTGCGGAGGTCAAATAGGTGGTCGCTCCAAGTAAAATACTGGTATTCAGCTGTAGCCAGTTAGACTGAAAGCCAACCCCAACATAGTTAGGAAAAGGCTAGGCAGAAAATATATCGTAAAAAAATCATAAAAATATATCTGACTATGAATTAGGAAGCTCAACTTACTTTAAAACCAATATGTATCAATACTTATTGCAAATAAATGATTATGATTGTGATGATGGATGGGATCAAACGATCGGTATTATGTGATCCATTGGATGTGTTTCTAAGAGTTACAAATAGATAAGTAGATAATCTCAATGACGTAAAGGTTTTAATCTGGCACGATCAATAGCTGTTAGGATTTAGATTAAGAAACATGTATTATTATTTGCTCACGTGCTAAGCTCTTTGTACCGCTAATTGTTGATAATCAGATCACGTTGGCAAGTAGGTAAAGGAAGCTCGAAGTATGAATTAATCTTTTATTGTTTATTGCTTCTACCATGTAATGCTGGCAAGCGCTACGGCTGAGCATGAGCTTCTGGGCCAGGTAAAGTGTTTAAAGTAGCAACTCTGAGCTTGGATTGGTCGATGATAATAGACATTCTCCCAACGATGTGGTTAAAATACAGCTGGTGAAATGTGGGTGTATACACTTGTACAGTCACGAGCTATGCAATGTAAACAGTAAAATTCAAAAGCGATTTTCTCTTACTGTATTGATTAACGTTTTACGTTTTACCGAACATAGAATTTTGGAAACTACTATTACGAAATAGGTTTAATTTCTCGAGAAAATCGCTCAAGAAAATCTCTGCTCGTGACTTTACTATTTGTAGATACACTTCTGCCTATGTTTACACTAGCACTTAAGTATTGGTTTAACTAACCGCTCCAACTTTTATCTAAGAAACTCCATACAAAACTTTTCTTCCGCGATAAATAATTATATATTTTGTAAGCGTCCGTCTGTCAGTCGGACCGGAGGCGAAGTTTCAACTCGTACAGCTCTCCTTTGAATAAAATATAAATTTTAGTTCCGCAAGTAAAAAGAGAATGCAACTGAAAATACATTTTAGTTGAAGAGAAGGGAACCCTGGAGCTGGTGCGAGCCGATCGCGAATAAATTGCTTACACATACAGACTTTACAATACTTTAGAGTGGCGAAGTGCATAAGAGATGAGTGTTAACGATTTTTAAAAATATTACAGTTTTAGCTTTTGTTACATTTCAGTTACTGTAAGGTCTGTCTCCAGTAGGCGCCACCAGTCACTAAATGACTTGAGCGTTGAATGTATGTATGCCCCATTAGTGGGAATTAAACTTAACCAGCGAAATGTGAGTGTACTATTAGGTATACGACTGCTTAACCCTTCGAGAATATAGACGTTATGTTCTGTTAAATACATGACAAACATCAATCGGTTTCTGTTTGAAGATGACATAGACGGAATAATTTTTAAATAATTTTCTACCTATTTGTGTATTTGCTACTCATGACCTGCTTTTAACACTATCGTGATCATAATCATGCGTAGCGATTCCTTGATAAGATTAGAAGCTTCTAGTTTAATGACTGAGCAGCTAGTATCTCAGTTATTTCCAAAAGATATCTTTAACTTTTGTTGTTGGTGATGGCAATCAGTGTCTGCCTGTAACTGAGCTACGAACATAATAAATAAATAAATATCGTTGGACATTGCACACAGCGCCACCTAGTGCCACATTAAGCAACGAGGCTTGTGTCGTGGACAACAGATAGTTTATATACTACATATATACTTTTTGTTTGTAAATACATACTTATTATACATATAAACATCCATGACTCAGAAACTAATGTCCATGCTCATCACACAAACATTTGCTCCTACCGGGATTCGAACCCGGAACCCTAAGAACGTAAGGCAGCCTCACTACCGCTGCGCCATTCGGGTCGACATAATATAACCTATAATGACATAATTTGCTACTCATGACCTGCTTTTTAAAAATCATGATCACAGTCATGGCTATTAATTCTTCGATAAGATAAAATGTTTCGTGTTTCTAGTCTAATGACTAAGCAGCTAATATTACAGAAGTGGGCATTTCATGATTGATACTATTGGTTTTATTATTTTTACAATTTAGATTGCCATCGTTAAGGTGACATCGTTAATTGTGTCAGGCTTTAATTGAGCCATGAGTATAACACTACCAGTTTTGTCACTCATTACTATTAATTAATACGGACGATTATAGGTGACTATTAAAATGTGGAGCTCATTATTTCTTCTTTATTACACGATTCTTATGTCAGGAAAAACTTTCAGGAGTGATTATATTCGTTATATCAAACAACTTTAGTTCCAAGAGTTTTGTAAATGAACTTTAATATATTATTATTATTTTTGTCATTTATCCATATTAAGTTACAGATAGCAACAAAGATCAGGTACATAGAATACCCATTAATTTTGTAGTAATCCTTATTACCTACGTTAGTATTATTGGCTTAAACACACAATAAATAGCAAAAAATAACTAATGAGAACTAATTACTTCATAACGCTACCTTCTGGAGACACCTGGCAACCAGCGTCATGCACTGCGCACTGGTGCCCCATTAGGTGGCATTCAGTCTTGCTAGCAACAATGCTCAGAACACAGTAATTCTCGCTACCTCGCAACTATATTATCTTGTATCATTATACTTATCTGTTCATGTCGTAGCTTGTCATGGGATTACAATGACAACTATACCAATACAAGATCAAAGGAGACACAAAATGACAGTTTAAGATTATTTTGTATGGTCTGACATAGATGACATTTTCAATACTTTTGTAAACAAAGCAGTTTGCAGTTGTACACGTATGAAGATAAGTAGTCTTTACAGATCTCAGTCGAGAGTATTGAGAAGGGTGCTCGAATATACCCCCACGATGAGTATCTGGTCAATCTTCTGTTAGTTTTGCAAAGAATTTGTAAAATGGTGTTGGTTCCTTCAATCCTACAGACGCTCCAGGTAAAATGCTGGTGTTCAATTGCATCCGGATGGACCAGAAGACAACCTCAGCATACTTAGATAACGGCTAGACTGGTGATAGTTCTTTAAACCTTAAAATAGTTGTTACGACTACACGAGTACACGCTTTGTGAATTTTATCAATGTACCTAATTATCGCAAGATCTACATCAAAATCGCAATGGTTGGGGAATCACAGAGTATGTAGGTGCATTCAATTAATTTATTTAATTATCCTTATTTTCTGAAAACAGAATGCTATCGTACTATACTTACATCGTAGCATAATTATTATCATGTCTTTTATCTCTTATCACACATTTTCGATCTTTTAAATTATGTTTTTAGTGTGTTGTTCGAAATCGGCCCAAAAGTAGAACGCTACTGAAAAACAAACTGTGACAAACTCGACGTAGCGTCTGGCGAATGCACATGCGGGACATCATATTAAGTGTCTCATCGTTTGTGGAACAGCAGCATATTTATATTCCAGGGCAGAGACATCTATGAATTTCCACGTCTTGAGCAGTTTCTCTTTGTTTCGGCAAACCTGAGATCTGAGCCTGTTTCCTATCCATTGTCTATCCTGCAATTCTTATAACGGATTCATGTTGCATCAAATCATACGCATAGATCTGTCTCCGTAATGTAAAACAAGTTGTAACTAGATAAAGGTCTGCACATACGTTATCGCCGCGTCCGCTAGTCCGTCCGTCCGTATCGACACGATCGCAGCTCGTTAGACGGCCCGTCGTATCTACAGCTGATTTACTGGCGATACACTGGTACGATCTGCCGATGTAAGGGACTGTGCAGGGCGCTGACTGAGTGGGGCGAAAATAATTGGAGGATACTGTTACAGACGGCATTTTTATGATTTTAGTATTTTGATATTCGCTTTTTATGAAAGAGTTATCTACCTCAATAATTGCCTGTTTTCAGTAAAAGGCCTCTACATTAATGCTTAAATATTACTGCTCTTTGTCGAGCTATCCGAAGATCATAAATACGTTTATAACACGACGCCTTACGCCATCTACCGGATTTTGTGCTCAACACTACGCCACCCGTGTAGATCGCAACTTACACAAGATCAATCATCGATTAGACGATAACATCAACAGTATCTACAGACTACTAGCAACATCTCACATTCGTCGTGAGAAGTGTCCGTGACGTCAACGAAGGTTACAACCACATACAAGCATGAGATGATGAAGACACACACTGTCATCTGTCAAACCGCCTATATAAACCCGCACCACCGAGGAACCAGTCACCCACTCCGATCCAGCCTGTCCCCTTGCTGTCTTCTCCCAGCGACGCCCTAAGCCGAGGCCCGTACCCCGCAGGGGGTGCCCTTAGCGTGTAGTCGCTTAGTTTGTAAGTTTTTTGCCCTGGCTGGAGGCCTTACACTTAAGGCACCCACAGGAAAGTCCGGTTAAGCAGACGACAACCTCTCTGGTTGAACTGCGAGATGCCATTTCGAAAAAAATAAAAAAAATAAAAGGAACCAGTCACTCGTTACTTAGACGGCACAGTGGTCGATAGCCCCGCAGTCACCACTGTTGTCATAAGCTTGACCTGAGCGGAGGCCCCGTTGGCCTCAGGAATAGCCTATCCTATCCTATCCCTTCACCTCAATAGCTAGGAGGTGAAGGGATAGGATAGCCCCGCAGTCCATCCCTAGGTCCACTAATAGGTCTAACCTTTGTCTAATTTTGTTTGCTAAAGTCTGTAAAGTGTTGAAGTAAAGAGAATAAACTCCTATCTGTCATCCAACGTTGGTTTCATTCCATCGCCACCATTATACGTTTTTATTTTGTTGGTAAAAGCGGTCAAAAAGATACGACAATCTGATGAATCTTCATCAGTATTTGGCCACTAAACAAGACGCCCCCTAATCAACTAACTAACTAACTAGGTCACCTAATAAATAGTACGTAACTAAGCATAAAAACACGCTCGGTGGCATCACTCGAATCGCTTGGAGACCATCGCTTTACCCACGAGTTACGACGGATGCATATTCATCGCGGCTGGCGAGCCGTGGCCCGTGCGACCGAGCGGCCGCCCGGACGAATGTGGAGCGCTCCTAATATACATTAGCGATAGCGCATTGTCCCGCTCCTAATTAATAATGTGATAAGGAAATATTGGTTGGTTTGTCGGTGTGCTGAATCAGTTTAGATTTTCTGATGAAGAGTTTTAGACGGATTGCATAAGAGGATTGCTTTATAAAATGCGGTTACTTATAATCAAAGACATTTAATATAGGTACGGTAGACGATAACGCACAATATCGCTATCTACTTGCGATCACAAACTGAATGGTGTCAGTAAAACTGAAACATGTTCAACTTGGCCATTGTGTCATATTGCCATAAACCCTCACCGTTTCCTGGGATCACAGTTTCTAGAACATTTCTCCTGAAAACCTTTCTAAAGCGTATTAATATCCGGTTTTAACATCAAACTGCCCTTATAACTGGCACAATTCTCAAATGTTTACCAACAGCACCTCTTTGTCATTGATTGGAGCTCCGAAGATCTTTGTAAGTATCTCATTTGGATGTAAAATAACTTTCAATATTAATAAAACACAACATAATATCAGATTAATACCGTGCAAGTGATGCCGGGGCTCCAAACACAGGCACACATAAATAGATCCGCATCTATCCGCCTCAGATCTGTGCAGCAGATATTCGGTAATTTATGTAATTAAGATGTATCGGCACATCTGTGCTTACCTACCTACGGATAGTATAGTTGATAGTGCTCTGACTAACGAGCTATTGATTAGACGGAGATGTTCATATTTAGTGAGCAAGTTAGTTGGAGATAGTCGTCACGGAGATTGTTCTTGTTTCATCTCTTGCCTGACTGACTTAATGACTAACAGAAAGTTTATTTTTGTCGTTTGGCTGCAAAACCTAGACCGAGGTTTAAGATAGGGAAGGCTTTTCTTTTGAATCTTCATATTACGTTGGGCCAGTTCAAGTTCAAACTGTTTTCACTGAAGGTCGTAAGGTGTACTGCAGCTACCCGATAGACAGTAAATTTAATATCATGGCATTATCTGAGCTTGTTCGAAGAGCTTCCTCGGTATGATTTTGGTAGTGCTGGATTATGAGAACACAATCATAAGTAAACGGAACAGTAAACATACACTGTCTTGTAATAAGTGACTCTACTAAATAAATGCTTCAGTTGAAGAGCTACCTGCGAGTTCCAGCATTGACTTCAACATTATTTTCACAATAAAGAAAGGGGTTTGAATTTTTTGCCCGGATTAACTTCCTCCATTTTGACTTTTTTTCAAAGTAGCAGCTACACATAAGACCTATATTAATCGATAGTACAACAATCGATAGAACATTTTACATCATACAAAACTTATTTGTATTGATACCAGCTATCGATAAATATAGGTAGTATGCGTGGCCGCTACTTTGAAAAAAACAAAATGGCGGAAGTTAATCCGGCCACGCTTCATACAAAAATCTTCCGCCCTTTGGGCACAAATAAATATTTAACTCTTTTTTGTTTCCTTTTTTACTCCCCGTATCCCAGTAAAATAAAATGACAGAAATCAAAGGGAATACCTTCAATACACGCTGAAAGCTCTAATTAAACTTTCATACATTCGAAGAAAACGCGGTAGCTGCAGGAAATTGCTCGCACGTTGGCTTCAAGTAAATTCTCACCATTGAATGTAGCAATGTTCAAACTGCGATAATCATAGTAAATGACGTGGCCGGGACGAACAGGAATCTTGGGTGAATAAAAATAAGCCAACACGTCGGTGTTTCTCGTTGGCCTCTGGTCGTGGGGACGTCGAAAAATTATCCCACGAGACTATACTACTACTACCGGGGTCAAAATTGTGTCCAATGTGTGCTAGCCTAGACCTAGAGTCCTACTCTACTTCCAGTATTCTTCGATGTCTTTTTTACTGTTAAGGAGTAAAAATACAACAAAACATAACATATAACTAGATAGACAGACAGACCCCCAGACAGAGAGAGTTACTTTCGCATTATTTTATTAGTGTGGCTGGCTTAAAGGCATTTTACTTCTGCTACGCAAGTGCAATGTCTCAAATATTGGTATTCAGCTGCATCCGGTTAGACGGGAAGCCGACCTCAATATAGTTGGAAAAGGCTTGCAGATGATTATTCAAGTCCAATGTATCAAAGACTAATATGACTTCAGAATGTTTGAAAATGTTCAGAGCATTACTTTTCAATCGAATGATAATTAACTTTATATATAATCATATCATATAGCTAACGAGTCTCAATATCCACACTAACGAAGTTCGTTAATAATGTCCAACACTTATTCATACTATTTTAATTGCATGTTTCGATTTCAAAATGGTGTATAAAATACACCCGCATTCCGTATATCGTTCACCAAAAACAAGCAAAGAAACTAAAAAATTATTTCGTATTTTAAAACATATACAAATATGAAATTGTATATTAATCAAATTACGGAAATCATTTTCCATCAGCGTTCACCGCTGCAAGTTACGCTGCTACGGCGTAGCAACGGTGCTACGAGCTACGCGCTACGAGTCGGTCGTTACGTGAAAAGTTACCAATTGGAGCGCGCATTTTTAATTAATAGAGAATGTTTTATCTCTGTTTTTTCTTTTTTTTTTCTGTCACATAATAGAAATCATGTTGTTTTTTCTCCTAATGACAGAAAGTGAAAAAATCGGTATTAAGATAATAAAATTATGCCCGTGTTTATGTTACTACAGTAATAGCGCTTTTGTGATATTAAAGCTAGAAAGCTTTTTACATCGGCTTTCATTATATTTACACTACTAATAGTTTACATTTATTCACTAATGGTTTGTCGGTCTGGATCGTAGTTTATGCAGGTAAGACTCTAAAGGCATTTGCGGTAGTTAAAGGGCATGGTTAGAAGTTAGTTTTCAATATAGTAGAAACACGTTCTGTTTTAAACGTATAAGGTTAATTTATGTCATGTATGAAAAAATTTTTTTTTTACGAATTGAAAATGTTTTTTTTGAAAAATGTTTAACGGTTAAACTCACCTCTTTGAAGGATGCTGGTGACTAAATCACAGTCTTATAAGCATATTATTATTAAAGTATTATCCTAGCTGAAAATTGACACAACCGTTTGATTTTTCGCACAAGGTAAAATTCACAATATCCTACTGTAATTTCCAATTGCGTACAGTAAACAGCCATAGATTTGTACCCTGAGCCACATGTGCAAGAATTGACAAAATGTGTTACCTCCCATTTAACCCTTACCTAATTATTGCAGCTGTCCCAACAGTAATCTTGCAAAGCGTTTTGTTAACGCTTCAGATAATATACAAATCCTGTTTTTAATATTACTCAATATTTTCTCCTTCGGTTTGTATTTAATAATCTCAAGAATCTTAACTAACCGAGTAGTTTATAACCGCCCAATGTTCCATTACACGAATCTCACGCTTGAAATATAAAACAGTGAAGCATCACGGCATTTAATTAATAGTGGGAAGGCAGAGAGGATTTAATTCAGGAAATCCATTTGTATGATAAACGCGCGCTGTTTAGTGCCAGTACTTTAGTGGCGGAGGGTTAACTGCCGTTAGTTAACGTCGGTTAAATGGTGGGCTTGTAATTACGGTAAATTATGTTTAAGGCGAAATGAAAGGAAGTGATGTTGATCACAATATGTGTTTGTTTGTAAGAAAAAAATATTTAGGAACCACTTAGGTGCGTACATTTTTCGTTTTAATTCCGTTGAAGAGTAAAATGTGTACTAAGACTGAAATATAATTAAACATTTTAATTTTTTCTTGTTTGTGAAAACTAAAATATTCTCAGAACTATAAAAAAGTTCAGTGCTAAAAGTGTTAAAATCTCCAGTTTTTACTACAAGATCACCTCACATAAAACTACAAGACGTACAGCACAAAAATAAAAGCGAGCTTCTTTAAAACATTTCTACTTTAACTGCAGTTACATCTCGGTGCCACCCGCCGCCTGCAATAGAGACGTACAGATGAATTTTAATGCTGTAGTTACGCATTCAGTGCTAATGGCTCCTTGAGTGGGACACACAGACACACAGACAAGCAGACAAACACACAGAAGGGCACACAGACAGACAGACAAGACGACAGTCACTGTAAACACTGGCTGGCGGCACTCGAGACGCAAATGTACGCCTTTTAATATGCACGTCTTTTTGAGAGTCCGGTGTTTTGAAGTTTGGATTAAGTGTTTGTATGTGAATTTGAAGGTAAGTTTTGGCTTCAAAGCAAGTGTTAGAAACTAAGTATGTGAGATTTTATTACTTAGTGAATGAGGTGCTTTTGAGCTTGATACATTATCATCATGCTAGAGTGCATATACCTGGCATATTTTATGTGACATTAGAAATTCACATCAGATTTGAGTTGTGAGTTTAAACCAGGATGACATTAGTAAGTAAATAATTTAACAGTATTTGCTAATCATCAAGCAATCACTAAAAAATGGTTATTCTGCTCGAATGGGCGACAGTGTGAGTATGAAGAAAAGCTTTAGTTATTAACATAATAAACATGCGTGTATGACTAGATGTATGAACGTGGACAAAGCAAAACAGGTATGGTAGAATCGTAACTGATGACATTCTGCACCTGTGTTTGTACCTATACGTTCAAACATGTATGTACTATGTATTTTAAACAAACTAACATCAGCAATATGTTAACATAAGCAAACAATGTTTTATCGTTATACCTGCATTATGGCAGTTAACCTAAATTACTGTAACATGTAATCATAGCCCCGCAATATACGAACCAAACTAACATAAAACGCTTTCTAAACACATTAATGAAAGCACTAACTTTCGCACGCCAGCTCCGAATTTGTTCAATTAGATAATGTATTGAAGTGGATTAGGAACTTTAAAATATCCAACATTAATCGTTTTTAAATTAAATTGTAGTGCATTCCACAAAAAAAACCTGAGAACATTGTCACCTGTTTTGGGGAGAAGTCGGTTCTCAGCTGAAACAGAATAATTAACCTAAAGCGTTCCTTCTGCCTACGGATACAGGTCTACACCACGCGAGCCAAGTACAAAGATGACACGTCTTAGAATTTTTGATTTAAATAATATAGATGAGCTATATTTATTATTATTAGTAGAACAGGCAAAACTAAGCTTAATTTCAGTTAGGATAACTGATAGTCACCCGTTCAACAGTGCATCTGGTGCTAAATAAAACGCGTTGACTGCAGCTAGCGTTAACATGGTTACACCACGGATTACCGCCGTAATGCTGGTTTAGTGCGTCACTGCGTCCGTGTAGCGGAGGTAACCCGGTAATGGATGTGTCAGCATTTCTATATTGCGAGTAGTGCAGTCTTTTGGACATCAATTACATAGAAGGATAGCTACACGAATTAGCACGTTGTGTTGAACCTCCTAGATCTTGAAATAACAATCGCACCTAAAAAAAATTCATGTATAATGTTGCCAAGACGAGACTATATGACTCGCACTGTCAAAAAGTTATCAGATCTCATGTAGAGCTCCTAACTCTACACGCCCTAACTAACTAACCTCCATATGTGACTTGGCCGGGTGCGCCAAAGTTCACCTATATTTTCAACTCCGTTAATTGGAAATCCGAAAATGTTCTTCCTAACATTTTTGATCCTAACAATCACAATTTCTAACTACTCTGTCTCTAATGTTCATAATTCCGAAGCATTCAACTTCATAATGTCAGTAGCAATTAACATCTATTATACTTTTATTTGTTTTCCTATATTTTCTCAACATAACCATCTTTTACACTATTATTCAAAGTCATATCTTTTTTGTTTAGATTTCTTTTTATTCATAATAATCAGTATTATATAAGTACATTAATTTTGCGTAACTTTATTTTCACATAACATGTATAACATATTAGAATAATAGTACCATGGTACAAGTAGTTAAACACATGTTTTCATATACACATTTCAATTAAATTTGAATCCATCCACCCATAACCTAACCTAACCTAGGTTAGGTTAGAACTGTGACCACAACGACGACCAGAGGGCTAATTCACGTATTCGCGATGAAGTTGTAGTGCAGTTGCAGTTATGCTCAAGTTCGAGTGATAAACGGTATTCTTGTAATCTTTGAACTGCGCGTAAGCTGCGCGTCAACTGCACGTCAAAAATCTTACAGGTGTGACCATATGAGAGAAAAAATATTACTCAACAAATAATCGAATAGATTCGATTATATTTCAATGAATATGACGTTATTAAAATATTAAAATAATACCCCAGTACAGATTTTAGTGCTTTTTCTTACTTAATACAATACCGATCATGTTGCGTTCCGAAGCACGCACCAAAGACGCGCATCAGTAGAATGCCGTTATTGCGCTCGCGTGACGCGAACTTGACGCGAGCGTGTCTGACAGCGGTAGAGAATACGAAAAGCGTTGTTTTGATCGAAACTTATCTGCAACTGCACTGCAACAGCACTTCTTTAGTTACGTGAATTAGCCTACAGAACCGAATCGGTCCTATTAGTTATTATTGGTTTAGGTACGGTTAAAACTGCGGTATATACTCCCAGGCCATAAACCGTAAATGAGTCGTGTTTTATGAATTTCGGTTGGAGCGTAGCCTTGGGGGCGCTACGGCGCGAGGACAGAAAAATTTAGCCAAAAAAGTGTTATTTTTGCAAATCGTTTATTTTCTCGATTCTATCGTATAAAACACCTAAATATAAGGCTAAAAGTGTCCTGGTATTTTTTGTCTCCGACTAACCGATTGTCATAAAAACGATGTGGAATGGATCTATAGGTTAGGTTAGGTTAGAACTGTGACCAACTCAACTACAACTAACAACTACCTCGAAATTGGTCGTGAAATTTTTCTAAGTATTTTTTTCATAGTGCCCCCAAGACGACACTCTGACCTGAATTTTATTCATTTAAGACAAAAATCAGTGAAGTGACCTTTAATCATTCTAAACAGTTGGTTTTTCAGACATAATTATCTCAGGTATCGGTATAGTAATAAGTATCATGTAACAACAATAACCAAAAATAAAATGGCTAAATGTAAAAATGTGAACAGTTGTTGTGTAATCACAAGAAATAGTTTAAAAACAAACCTTTTCCTTCAAAGCATCTGGTTATGAGTGAAAATATTATGGTAATTATGTTTAGGGATAAAAGCGTTATGATAAAAAACAGTAGGAGTTTAAATATACGTATGTATATATGTACATTAATTAATGATATTATTAATAACAATTTTCGGAAACATGAGTGTTATGAACATCGCCGGTAGCACTACAAATAGTATGAATGAAAACTTTAGGGTGAAAAATTTTAGGAAGAGTGATCATTCGGATTACAAATCATTAGGAAGAACAATTTCGGGTAAAGAACTTTAGGTGAGCCAATATGGACCCGACTTGGCCATTTCGCTACATAATTATATAAGTATGTAAGTCCGGTCTTGAGAATATACCCCAAGAATTTTGTTTATCTGGTATAATCCGAAGTTATAAGGGTTCAAAAACACGACGAAGCGCTTCGAGAAAAGGTAGGTAGTGCCCTTGCGCTTCGCTTGACTCGTCTTGTCTTGAAATAACAATTTAGGTTTGGTCTTAGCGGACTTTATTTTATTGGTTGAAAGTTTAAATGAAATCAATTATATTTTTTAAATACACTACATATTTGCATTAATTTAAATCCTCGCTGGCTTTAAGTACCTAAGGATACAATTCTAAAACAGTTTCAAATCATTATTACCACATTTTTTCTCTTTATATATTATCTATCATTGACGAACTTTGACATTAATCTTTCAATCTCTGATTTACGTGTAAACCTATCATAGTACCTATCTAAAATTCAATTAACGTAACTCCATAGAATAGTAATTGAATGTGTTCATCAACGTTAGAATCAATTATTATCCCGATTATGATGTTATCAATAAATCGACGTGAGGCGGTAAACTGATCTCTCGTTTGATTTGTGGAATCGGGCCAGTGTGCTCTGTAATAATATGTAACGGTTGGTTTTCAAACTAATGAAATCATATAAAATGGCTGTTGTGTATTATCTTTAGGCTTTTGTTTATGTCCATGTAGTTTCCTTGAAATAAAATAATATTATTCGTACTCTTGTCGCCCTGCAAAAAGAATGGAACGTTCTTTAGGTAAATAATACCAAAGTTGCAATTTATCAACTCACAGTTCTGCAATATTTGCAACCCTTGCAAGGTTTAAGTTTTGCAGTTGGCTGATATTATATTCTAGGAAGATGCTCCCCATATTCTATGAGGAAAACAGATTTCCAACGATCCAATAATCTTTTGATCCTGAAGGCGCGAACTTTGTTCATAACATTAGCTAATACATTCTCTAAGCGGCTGCAGCGCTGATCAATATAAAACTTTATACAGTTCAAGTTGTTGCAAATATTTCAACAACGAGATTCATTAGCGTGGCACAAAGATAACCCGTTATTAATATTTGAGCGAGGTGCGGCGGCGGCGCGGGCGCGCGGCAGGAGTGGGGTGGCTACGTGGCGTGTGCGTGGCGGCGCCGCGCGTTTATCGCGCTATCTTTAAGAAGATTTTAATAGCTCGTCGACTCGTTAATTAGAATTTTAATTAAATAGAGTTAAGTACGAAGTAGATTGAAGACACAAGTTTGTCATGTCCGAATGTCGTCGGTGGAAAAATGTTGTTTTATTTTGTTTAAACGATTGTGAAAGGCGATGCTGGGAACGTTTTCATCAAATTGTAGTAAATGAAGGTGGCGACAGATCCTGGAGGTAAGTTATTGGCTCGACGATATTTTAATTAGTGCCAACTACAAATAGGTGCTTTTGCCGTTACTTACCTTATTTTCTTATTTCTTTGAAGTACGTAGTTTCAGTAATTAATTAAACCCGTGACTAGATTGGTTACATCTAGTTAATTTATTACAGACAGTCACAAAATACCTGCTGATGTATAACCTAGGGAATAATTGACGCCATTTACTTAGAGAGCTGATCACATACAATTTTTTAGAACTGTTATCATAATCTGCCTAGCCTTTTCCCAACTATGTTGGGGTCGGCTTCCAGTCTAACCGGATGCAGCTGAATACCAGTACTTTACATGGAGCGACTACCTATCCGGCCTCCACAACCCAGTTAGTACTGGGTAATACGATACCCCTTAGTAAGACTGGTTGTCAGACTTTTTGGGCCACTGACTACCTAACGACTCAATGATCTACAAATGACAGCCGGGACCAACGGCTTAACGTGCTTTCCGAGGCACGGAGGAACTCGGTATGTAATGGGTGGTCACCCATCCACAGACCAACCTAGGCAAGCACGGCTTAACCTAACTATCGACCCGAGCGACTGTTATTATTTAACCACGAGCTCCTTTTTTTAGGAACACATGTTTTAGGAACTATGATGTTATAAAAAACAGATTTAAAAAAATGCTTCCAATTGAATAATGGCAATAATTCACTGTTAAACCGAATTGATTCACATTTATTGAAAGGCGCTAAAACACAGGGATTCTATAGAAAGATAACCATACGCTAGAAGTTTGTAGAATAGTAGGACCCCGCGCGACGCCTAACCTTTACAAGAGCGTAATTTATAATACCAATTAAAGTTCCTCAAACAGAGCATCGAACCAATGAATATTTAAGCCACATAACCCCCAAAAGTGCAGTAGGTCAAGTCACTCAATAACATCCCCAAACGTCTCATGATTGATGTGTCGCGTCACCCGTGACGTCACTGAGTGCTTCCCCACAGACCCCGCAGAGCCCGCGACAAAACGCGACACGACATAAATCACGCGCGACGCTTGTCGCAGCCATTACCGTCTTTTTGTCGTTCACATTATACCCGGTATACATTACGCTTAAGATATTGTTACAGATTGCTCGGTTATTTTTCTCTTGCATGCTGGTGCTGCTTTTATTTTCCTATTGTTATGTTTGAAATATGGAATTTGAGTGCGATTGTTGTGACATAGATGGGTAAGTGTCTTGTTACGCTTTTTTGGGTGACGACATAGTATGGCCTCTATTTTTGGGATTACTAACATAATAAATCATCTGAAGCACTGCTTATACAAATGTATAAGTAACATAGGTATTATTATGCAACATAAGAAAAAACAGCGGAAATTCTCAGTCTAGTTTAGTTTCTTTAAAGAATCGTATTTTTCATTAATCGCTACCACAACAAAGAAAAGTCCCAGAGCAAAATTGTTAAAAAAGTAGAATTAGCAATTTAAAATTAAATTGTTCAGAAGCGACCATCTTAAATTAAATGCTCGCTAAATAAAATTAATGCTCATAACAAAAAGTAGAAAGCACACACAAAGAAAATTTCCATTCTAAATGCAACGACGCTCAAGTATGAATAAATTAACGTACGAAGATGAGGCTAAAATAAAAACATAATATAATGCAAACATTCAATTCTTTTCTTATGTGGTAGGGGAGAAACAAATTATAGTTCACAATATTTATACACATGGTGTGCATAAAATATTGTGAATAATCCATGGATGGAGGACAGATAATGAAATGGTGCAATCCGGGTGGAAATAAAGGGGTTCTATGGGACAAAACACACATGAGATTTTTGAGACAATCTTCATTGGAAATTGGTTTTCTTTCCTTGGGGTGTGTACAGTCTACATACTCATGAGTAGTAGTACGAACACGCACATAAGTACTTCTAAGGGAAAAATAAAGCGGATGAGTGTACCGTATTCTGTCTTGACACACTCGCAATTCTTGTTATAAAGCACAATGATGATGATTAGTGCTCTACTGTACACGGTGGGACCAGGTTTCGGCTGTTAGCTTTGCTGGTCATAACAGAGAGCTCACAATAGGAAACCAGATTACTCTGCGTCTCTGTCAACAGATATTGTGATGAGGAAGGACTATATTATTGTTATTTTTAAACCTTTAAGGACCTCGCGCACTACGCAGCCATGACCGTGACTTTTGGCCGCAGAAACTTCGACCAGGAAGAAAGTTTGGTCGCACAAACGGGCGTTCGACCAATTTTGTTCAAGATGGCGGCCGGTCATGAATGTAATTTTGTTGTCTGTGCGAAGTCCCTTAGTGCTAGAAAACTGTATAATATTTCCTCAATTAAGCCATGCGAGCGACTCGACAGACTAAATCACTGAGATTCCTCGGCTAAAACTAACTTGTAACTTGTAACATTGCTAGCTAAGTGCTTTCATTTCGACTCAAACCTCTCGCTTGCTTCTCTCTTCAGTATGTTTAATCACACTCAAACAACATAATTTTCCACAACTATAGTAAATACAGTTCACGGTGTAGGTTACGAATTATGTCACAATGTTTTGCAATTAAACTTGAGTAAAACTTTTGCCTGCACAGCGCACAGTTCCTCTAAACTATAATATGTAGACCGAATTTATGAGCAAGATACTGAACAGTTTATACCCCATGTCGGTAAATATAGTGATGATCCATGCGGGTGTGATCCCGCGGGCCGAGGGAGAGGGGAGACGGTGCAAATTGGACGCAACACTGTTTGTGTCAGGACGTAATCCGCGCCGTGCAGTGCTCGGTGACAGCGCGAGATTGGCCACTCATTTGTACTCATCGATGTTATTCGGAAATAAGGACAATCCTGTACGCGAGATATTTTGTTCAGAGTGTTTTGTGTTTTGGTTTCCCAACAAATTAACTTGGGATTTTATGGAGACATGAAGCTGTATAAAACATCGGTATCTCGACTTGTTATATGTAGATATATCTTACCTTATCATTAATCACGACACCATTGTACTTCTCCGTCTATCTATAACTAAAAGCATTTCTCCATAAATCACCGAAATCGCTCCCTCGATCAGGCAAGTGGCGTGAAAGCGGCTTCGCTCCACATAACTCCTCAACTTTTATTAAAACAAACTCCAAATAAATTCCTGCCACTTGTCTTCAAGAGGGTTGCTAAAGACGCCGTCAAATACCAGACAGGTATTTAAATATCCCAACAAAATAGACGGAACCCATTAATCAGGGGCCCAGGTGCGTCGTAGGGCACCTAAAATTAGATGTACGCGGGCCCAAAGACGGGACCCTTGGGTACTCGTTATTTATAGGGACCCAAACACGTGGCAACCCCTCGTTTACATTTACACCGTGTATTCTGCTCTCGTGGAGTGTAATTTTGAAGGCTCACGGTTTATTAAAACCTTAATACGAACCAAATTGATATTCACCCTTTGGGCGGGACGTGAGTGGTAATTGCAGACACTCAAAGGTGCTCCGACAAAGAGATGTGGAGTGAATTTGTACAGAGATAACATTACTAAGTACTAAGTTTTGTGTTTAATACTTTGCTTCCAACTTGTGTTACCGTTGTGAGCACCATGGAAGTCCTTTCCTCTTTACTAGAATTCACTAAAACAAGATTTCTATCTTTATATCTCCAATTCAGCAGTCTATAAAGTACGATAATCTCAGTCATAGCCATTCCGAGCGGTATCACTAAACTACGTCTAAATTTAAACGCAATCAAGTGGCGTGTAGGTTCGCCGAAGCGCTTTTTACTTAAGATTCAGTAGTAGAGCGAGCGTGCCAAGTGCGGGCTTACTGGCAAGCCAAGACATTGCCAGACGGCGAGCGGTGGCGTGCCAATCTTGGGCCAAACCAGCCCGTGTCCCAATTACTCACAATGAGAATGCATGACTTGGAATATAAAAAGAGCATGTTACGATCTCAGTTTTTACGTTAAAGAAAAAACTAGGAGTTCTGGCAGTCACGTAATAGTAATAAGTTATTCCGAAAGTAGGAAGATATTCTAGTTGTTTTCTGATATGTTACTGAACAATTTTTGTATGAAATCAAGAAAATGTGAGTGCGAGTTACTTCTTGTAAAAACAGGTTATAGTTTTCATTTATTCCAGCAACACTATCATTACATTTATCAGCCAACAATGTAATCCAACATTTTCTTATCCATTTAACACACTTTGCGTGCCAAGTTACCCCAGATTCTCGATTGCTATTGAATTTGAGATCATCGACAAACGTATTTAGAGTCCAATATTCCATCCCAGTAATAAAAATAATTAACAAAATAATAACAACGCCTGTTATTACTCATTCCAATTCAAAATATTCTTGCAATGACATTATAAGAACAAGGGGAGCGTTCATCTGCACGCATCACTCAAAACTCATCCTTGTTGACTTCGAAATCGACTGTTTGACATTCCAATCTTCCTTGCAGTGTAGATATCAATTAAAATATGAGAACAGTCTCCATCCATCTGTAAATAGCAACAAATGAGTGTATAATTGCAGTAATCCGTCTGTCCCGTGGGTCTGTGAGGCAATCAGTCGGTGGCGCCGCGGGCGGACATTTGCATGGCGTAGGATGCAAACGCCCCGCCAGCCCGCTATCCCGCTCGCCCCGGCCGGCTGTCGGTAGAAACACTGCTGAATATTAATACGTACTTGCATCACTTTGATATTTGGCGGATGGACTTTGAAGTTTCTTGCATGTTTGTGTAATGAGTGGCTCATGGCTGTCCGAGAGGGCTCTATGCTCCGGTTTGATTGTGGGTAACTTATGTCTTGGTTTAGGCGTGGTTTATGGTGATGTGGGTGGCGATGAAGTTTTCAAATCATATTACTTTAGGTTACTTGCGAAATGCTTTGCCGTCGCGATTAATTTAGTTCCATGATCCCTTAAAATAAAATGCCAACATCCTACGTACATTGGCTGACGAAATGTGCTCTTGTACCGTTATTTGCGAAGCCTGTTTCCAAATATTTCCTGAATCCCTAAATTATAAAATTTCGAAGATATCACTGCAGACTGCGTGTACCAAACAGTCTGCCTTCCCCGTCGGGAATTACAGGCGTAATGCTAGAAGAGCGCGTTAGTTGCAAGCTGCACTAATTCGAGCTGTGTTAATGCGACTACACAGTATACAGTTCCAGAAGGTTAACTTCATACATATGTGATTGCAAGAATATTGCGGTACAATCATTACAAAATACTATGGAAATCGACACACCATGATCGTAAATCGGATCAGTTTATTTGTTGGTATAAAACTCTAACCACGTAGTAAGCGTATACTAATTTTTCTTTCAGTTTTGCTGGTCATTCAGGAATTCCATTTTGTGTTTAATCAATTTCAATTCATTTTAAGTACCTGACCGTATTGTAAAAATAGAATGGGAAAAATGGCAGGTGTTTGTAAATTATGAACATGTCTCACACTAGTCTAACACTAGCCGGTGTGAACATTGTGGGAAACATTTGCTGACAGGTGAACCTTCGGTCTGTTGCTACTCTGTAATCAGACGCCCGGTATCCTTTGACGCGCGTTTAACCTAGAAAGGAGAAAAAGCGTGAATTTTACACACATGCTTACATTTCTATGTCTGTCTGCCTATACCGTTATTTTATGTGTCGACAAACCTTTGTGATGTGGTTTCTGCGGAAACGCTGGCATTGCTCGAGCTGCATTTGTTTTTTAGATTAACAACGTGTCGAATGATTCTTATGCTGGGTACTAGGTGAAGAAACATGAGGAAGCTACACACTAATTGTTTGTCCTTCAATTCGACAGTCATTTGGGTCGTGTCAATTGGCAAACTATATTCAGCATATTCTGTCGGCGTATACCGCTGGACTGTTTTCGGGTCAGCTCAGCACAATTCGAACTGTGGTATTTTCCCAAACGTGTAAGTACATATTCTCGATACTGCCTGGTTGTGCCGAATGTTGTCGACATAAATGTTCAGATTTGTTTAATATTATTAGCCAAGGTCAACTCGTCACGTAGCATGGCGTATGAGTGATGCTGGTACGACTACGCACAAGAACAATATAAGCCCTTAGAATGTCACTCTTATACGAAAACCGAGGATCTAACAAATCCAGAACACCCAATCTCCCACACTTTCCTTTCAAAACATCCTTCCACAAATGAGTGCATCCTAAACTAGCGACCTTTGAGGATAGTCAGATAAAAGCCATAGCGTATCCTGTCGCCGCAACTGATCGAGCCGGCGATAAGTAACGAGAGAGTGTCGAGAGTGATAATACGCATAGATATAGACACAAAACTTCAGATGATGCCGATTTTTTTGGGTAAGTAAATAAATGTGAGATAACTTTAGTGGTAAGTAGTGTTACATAGTAGCAGTCAAAACTTGGCAATTTTTTGTTGTTTTTTCAAGAACCTCTTTCTTATTGGTACTATTGCCAAGTTTTGCGCCCAGATTTTGAAAAAAAAAATTATAGACTTAACTTAAATTATAGAGTAGTTACACAGATAATAATTCAAAACAGGGGTGAATGCACCACATATCGCACAGATCTATTGTTAGAAACAGCGTCTCATGTTATTAATGTCATTGCTTCGCCTATTCCGCGGTGCGTCGCCATCCCTCGCTAGACGGGGAGCGTGCGTATAAATGTGTTTACTCCTTAACTGATATCCGCGCCATTAACTCATTATGTGACGAGCAGAGTTCAAAGTGCTGATTTATGGTAGTTGAGTGATATTAACGAATCGTTTTGATATGTTAAATATGGAAAGGGCTGTCATGACAGCCCCTCCCATATCTTCTTCACCATGGTGTATGAGTAACTGGTTATATGTGGCTGAGAAGAGTTTCCAAAAGATATAATTCATTACAAAGGTTTTGCTGATATGTTCAAAACATTAATCGATAATAAAAGTTTACCTTTGTTTCCTTTTTGGAGAGCCTTTAACCCTTGAAAAACATAACCCCCCAAAGTTGCACCTATTCGGTAAATTTTTATCCGTTAAGTTTTCGTTATAAATAGGATCTTAGTATTTTGACGTTTTTGTCATGTCTTCTTCTTTTCCCCAAGGGGGCAGAAACTACAGAAAATAACCTGCTTCGATCCTTAATTACGTATCCTTTTGCTTCATCCACGTTCCTACATCGGGTCATGCACACCAACAAAACAAAGGGGTCTAAACAATAAAACCATAGTGAATTTGTTATTATCGGTTGATAAGGTAATGAATTAAAGTAATAAGTCAGTACCTAATAGCAAATTATAACAATGGGTAATAATGATGTGTGAAAATGATACGGGTGAGTTTTTACATTGTTTGTGTTTAATTTAGTAGGCGCGTGGTCGAATAAAATGTAATTTATTGCATAACCTTTTGTGTTAATTAATTTAAATGATAAAATTAACTTTTTGACCAAACTTATCACTTCTACGTAAAAAGGATTCACGTTGTAGTAAGTTTGAATAAAAAAAAAAACTTTGGTGATGATTTATTTCATAAAATTTCCTTTGCTGCAAAACTTTCTAAATGTCAAAAATATGGTTCTCTCGCCATAGACATAATACCAAAATTTCATACCCTAAACGTGACTTCGTATTCCAATTGAATTCCGTCGCAGCACTTAGGCGTAAACAAAAAACCACCAGGTCTCTTCCTCACATCACTAACAAACTACAAAAAAAAAAAAAAATTAAAACCAAGACTGCATAAAAAATAACTAATAACTTTAAATAAAAACTGAAAAGATAAAAACAAGTTCAAGAAACAGGAAATATTGACTGCAACAGTCGGGACCCATATTGGATGTAATGATTTTAGTCTAGATTACTCAATACTCAATACTTTTATTGCATTCCACAATGTGAACTTAGGTGGTAGGTACATAGGAATATACATACAGTAGTTTTAGAGCATTGTGGGCCCTGTCGGGCATAACAAAATACAAATTAGGAGGAGGGCTATTATAAATTAATATTAGTTTTTAACACCCTTGCTCGTAAAGCTGATGGAATTCCACCGGTTTTAAATATGTAAAGCGGGTCATGAAAAACGCGTGTGTTATCAAAGCAAATAGTTAAGTTATAGTCCATACAAATTCCATAACAGTATTATTTGCCATTTCAAATATGGAACTGATCGCCGCCGCACGACTCCAGCTAGTGAGCAGCGCGCTGTTGCTATTCAAATTTCGAACTAATCGCCGCGCGGCGCCAGTCAGTAGGCAGCGCTAGCGCGCTGTTAAAATGGCGGGAAAGCAACAGTGTGCATTCACAGATTGAGTTTATTTAAAATAAAATAAAAAACAGTTTATTCGGTAATTTAAAAACTTGGCTGCATGCTCTAGCGTCTTTGCCAACATTTTCACGCAGCCACGGCAGAAAATATTCCTCGCGCCATTTTTCTCAAATTTTCTTTTCTTTGTACTTGTATTGTGAATATCTAAAAATGACAACTTTCAATAATGAAGATGAGCAATATATTACTTCAACTCCACCGGATATACTAACAGAAGCGCGAACTGCATGCGACAGCTTGCTGCCGTCAATATCCAAGGACAGATACATAACCACGTATGAAATATATTTTTTTCTGTTTCCTCGCAAATGTGTTAAAAAACGTCGTACGATATACGTGCGTATTGGTTATAACATGCGAGGCGGAATTCCAGCCCGAGCCGAAGGAAACGAAAAGAAAAAAAAAAAAAAAAAGAAAAGAAAAGGAGCGAAATTCCGCCTCGCATGTTATAACTAGAGATGGGTAGTGGGTTAAAACCCATTCTTCCCATCTGGGTTAAAACAGGGTGATTTGGGTTTTAACCCGGTTTTAACCCATTTTCACCTATTTTACTGGGTGAAAATGAGTTTTGTTAATTATCAAATAGTGGGAAGTAGAGTTCACTATTAACTTGTCAAAAATAAAAGCATAAACACAAAATCAGATACATTTATTATTTATTTGGAAAATTACAACAAATTAGTAGGCAGTTTAATCATCATCATCGCCTGCATCGGAAACACGGTTACAATCAAAACATTGAAAAATGTTAATGCCGGATGTAAGTAGATGGTTCAGGGCTATTTGTACGTGGCGACGTGGTTTGGACCTCAACGAGTGGCGCGCGGAGGCGCTACGCCGGGGGGGAACTCCGCTGCCGCGGCAAATTGTCGCTCAGCGGACGAACTTCGGGCGGGATCTCATGGCGACATGGAGAGAGCGACTGTCGCAACCCCGTGCAGGGCACGCCACAATAGTGGCGGTAAGTCCCCTCTTTGAGGAGTGGCTGGAGAGACGCCACGGCGTCCTCACCTTCCGCCTGACGCAGGTTCTTACCGGACACGGATGTTTCGGTAAGTTCCTGCACCGAATCGGGCGGGAGGAAACGCCCGGGTGCTATCACTGCGAGGATCGACCGGAGGCCACGGTGGAGCACACTGTGGAGGTGTGCCCCGCCTGGGCGGAGCACAGCCGTGTCCTCGAAGCGGCGATCGGCGGCGGCGACCTCTCGCTCCCGGCCCTGGTGCAATCTATGGTCCGGAGCGAGACGGAATACGACGCCGTCACCTCCTTCTGCGAAGCAGTCTTGCTAGCGAAGGAGGTGGCGGAACGTGATAGGGAAAGATCCACACGTCCCGGCGGCCGCGGGAGACGCCTCGGGCGTCGGGGGCCACGTGGTGGCTTCCGGCCACCGTAGGCGCGGGCCTGTGCACGGGGAGCTATGGGCTAGCTCGCGGTCCGTCCGTCTCATGACGACAGGCCATGTCGACGGCGCGTTCGTGTTCCACGCGCGCCTTAAAGAGAGTCAGCAATAGGGAAGGGGTTCGCAAGGGCCGAAGCCTGCCGGGGCTGCGAGACTATTCGAAAGAGATACCGTGGCCCCGGAACACAAAGGGCGATGAAGGAACATGGATGGGTTTTAGTCAGTAAAAGTCTGACACTCCTTCCTGCTCCGCCCAGAGCGGGAGGAGGAGTCATTTGGTGATTTCCCATCCGAAAAAAAAAAAAAAGGTCAATCAGGTAAAAGCAGGATCAGATCGCATTATAACACTTCCGGGTCGTAATTAAAAACTCAAAATTCACTTTAAACGCGTGCACTATAACCAAGTAAACTAGACTGACTAGTTTGAGCGGGGATGGGGCGCGGGGATAGCTGCGCGTGGGCGACATCCCTTCCTCTCTCGGTCTTGCCACCCCGCACACCGGCCGTAGCGCGCTACATGTTTAAATAATCATTTATCCGAAATATTTTGTTTTCACCCAGCCAAACCACCCAGTGGGTGGAATGAAACGGGTGATAACTGGGTTTTAACCCACTAGTAGGTTTTAATCCGGGTGGTTACCCATCTCTAGTTATAACCATCTTTACGCACTAATATCGTAATGTACTATTACAACTTCAATATTTATCTACTCATTCGTTTTGTGAAGGGCTTACAACTAGGTACATAAATTGTGTCATATAATTTTTACTACTTATATATTGGATTTATACATTCATATTTATTTAAATTATACATGTATTATTATTATTGGTATTATAGATTATTATTGCGGTTTTTTTATTATCGATTGATTTGATTGATTAAGCACCACACCCAGCCAGGAGCAAGCCTGACCCGGACAAGCCGGATACACCACTATTTTGTAAGGAAAGACATGCTCTGGGATGGGAGAGGAAGCCCGACCAACCGCAGCCAGTCGGGCACAATCAGCCGACTATGCAGCCTAGAGCCAATATAGGAATAGTGATAAAGACAGGTATAATCCATAGGAATGAGCATTGGTGTTTTGATCTTCGTTTGATTGGTCTCTTCTAACATTGGAGAATCGTGTTTGTTTCTGGTGGTTGCGATTCCATTCGTTTTTGGCACGTCTTATTTAAACATATTAATTATTACGCTTATATGTTTCATCGTCAGTAGTATTTGTTTCGCTGTCAGAATTTTTCAATCAAGATTTGAATTTTTCTCTATCTGCTGCCAGCTGGGTCCATTCTTCTTTTATCAAAGTATTATATCCATGTCTTGTTGGAGTGCCTCGTTCCATGCATATATTGGTCTTCCAACTTTTAGCCGTTTCGCCTTGTATCTAATAGCTGCGTGTAATAAGTGAGGGTCTGGTGGACGGAGGATGTGCCCGTAGTAGCATAACCGTAGGCATTAAATTTTTTTGATAATTATTTTTCCCATAAGAATTTTGCGTGTTTTCTTGTTCGGGGATGAGTCTTTCCTATCTTCTGAGTTCCGATCGGTTTGCCTTTGTGAGTGCCGCTGCCTTAAGACCGTAAGACATAGCAGGTTCTATGACCATTTTATAGACAAGACGCGCGATTTTCCACTCCATTTTCGAGCTTTTTATGAAGGATATTAAGGCCTTAGAGTTACGCATCGCTTGTTTACATCTGGCGTTAACTGTGTTGTTTCGATTAAGTGTCGATGTTATATACGTTTCGTCTACCGGTCGAATACTGGTTCCTTCAATCCTAATAAGATTTCGGGTTTCGGTGCTGTGTGGGTCTCTCATTACTAGTTTTGTTTTCGTTTCATTAATGTGGAGTCCGACTGATTCCAGTATCGGTTTGATTTTGGTGACTATTTCGTCCAGTTCACTGAGATTATTTGTTACTATTATTACGTCATCTGCAAAGGACAGTATTATAGGGAGTGGAATCATGGTCCCGGTCTAGATGAAGGCATTCTATTTCTTCTTCTAATGTTCTGAGAACGTCGTCCATCACTATGGGGAATAGTCGTGGGGATAGCGGACATCCCTGTTTGACTCCCTTGCCTTTGTGCGTCGATTCTGTCCAAACCATTTTACGCAAGTGAAGCCATTCATGCATGCCTTAATAATTCTATTTGTTAGATATTTGTTAATTCTAGTAACTAAAATGTCTCTAAGAGAGTTTAAGTTCAACGTATCGCAAGCTTTTTCGATGTCATTATTGCGGTTTTTTTTATTATTATTTATTTATTAAATTTATCGTTTAAATATTCATGTACATTATAATAACATTTACGGATTAAAAGTTGTTTTAATTATTTTGATTATTTAATGGGTTCCGACTGTTGCAGTCAATATTTCCTGTTTCTTGAACAGTTGACTTTAGTCAGTTTTTTCAGTTGTCTTGTTTTATCTTTTCAGTTTTTATTTAAAGTTATTAGTTATTTTTTATGCAGTCGGGTTTTTTAATTTGGTAATTTTTTTTTTTTGCGGAGAGCAGCGGTGGCCCAGTGGTGGCGGCCCCGACTTACGAACAGTAAGTCGTGGGTTCGAACCCAGACAGGCGCATTACTTTGTGTAATTTATTTCATCACCACTGCTCTCAAAACGGTGAAGGAAAACATCGTGAGGAAACCGGCATGTCCTAGAATCAAAAAATCCGAAGACATGTGCCATCTACCAACCCGCACTGGGCCCGCGTGGTGGATTATAGCCCATTCCCTCTCATGGAGAGGAGGCCTGTGTCCCAGCAGTGGGAACATTAATAGGCTGATGATGATGATGATTTTTTTTTTTTTTTTACACTTTTTAGTTACTTAGATATACCATTTTAAAATCCTCAAGATGAGCCCTTTATCGAGACGTTCAGGCTGCAGAGCGAGCCAAACATTTTAATTTGGCACCAAATATCCGCCATTTTGTTTCTTTTTTGTTTTGATATACCCAGTGTCACTCTCACAGTAAATACGAATCTAACGACACCTCTCAAGCTGAAATCCATCGAGCCGTTCAGCCCTCAAAGCGTGCCAAACAATTATACATACATACATACATCTCTCGAAAAACATAACCCTCCTTCTGGCGCAGTCGGGTAAAAATACAAAACACAACTTGCATACGCAATGAACATCCGATCTAACCTTGCGCACGCCACACCGCCGCGCGGGCTCTCAAAATGAATTTTAACGGTCACTTAGACCACCATGATGAAGACAACACGTTTAGCCCGCGGCTAACACTCCCCCGCTATTCTCTGTTTGAAGTTATTTCCATTAAGGGACGTTTTCGAGGTAGTTTGGACCCCGCTTGAGTAAACGTCTGTCCGTCTGTCACAGATATGTGTCGTATTATTCGTGGGGCTTTTGTTTTGCAGAAGAACTTTATTGAGGTATTTGTGTTTCATGCATAATAAGTGTGAGGTTGGGGCATGACAGCTGAGAGCCATGAAACTCCGTCCGTCTAAGGACAGATAATATTAGGAAAACGAGATGAGAAGTTAGATAATTTTACAACAAATTAAAAAATAGCGTAATCAACAAAATGTTCTCACTGCTGGTACACAAACGAAGAAGAAATAATACTTTAGACCGATACTCTGTCAATCTATGGACGTACCTACACTTTTACTATAACATTACAAAGTATTTTATTCATATCGAATATCAATACAGAGTCAACAAACAGTACATTATTTCATAACAAGCCCTTTCAAAGTGATTTTATGAATCAATCCATCAGAAGATTTGAACAAACATAATGCTATCAATATTTTATTAGTTCCCGAAATACGTTGTGGTAAAAGGAATTATTTATATTTGATAAACGTGTTTAATGTTTTAAACTCCTACTCACATTAAGTCATCAGAATAACTTAGATTTGTGAGTATATTTAAATATTTACTGATTATTTTTTTATTCTTTCTGGTCACTAAATATATTTTAATTCTGACAAAAACCTCCAGATTTAGCTGGCAATTTAAATCACAGCCTTTTCAAATTGGCAGAAAGAATGGGAACTCGCATGGTAAGAAACCCACAAACCGCCCCCCGCGGCCTTATTATCTCTCACTAACAACATACAAACACAAGACAGCCAACAAAAACTACACAACGACACGTCACGCCAAGCACTCAGCTCTGTCGATAACAAGAGTCGGATGATAAATTCGCGTCAACTGTCACCGTGACAAGCGACCCGCGTCACCCGTACGCCGTCACGCCGTCACGTCATTGTGTCATATTGACGCGCATTCACATCGCCGCTCAAGGGTTAAGGTATTTTTGGATGTTCGATTTTTGGGGATCGTGTGCTATGATTTTTAAGCGGCCGTGTTGAAAAGCGACGCAGATGTAACGCGCTTTATGAATTTTGTGATTCAATAATGTTATTGGTTCTAAATAATGTGAAACATGTTGCCGTATTTTAAAAATTCAAAAATCGTGTTATCGTATTGAATTATTGAGTCGGAATAATGTTGTAACATAATTATTATCAAATCTCAAACGCTCCTCAAGCTATCATTAAATATTTATAAAGTTCTTTCTTCAGAAAAGCAGCTCACTCAACATTTCGGTTTGCTTGCCCTGGGTGAAAATTATTCCTCATCATTTCCTCTGACATTACAGTAACCTAATGTTTCTCACGAAATGTCACGAAGCCGTTTATTCGAGTCAGTTGGTAGAGAGAGTAATAGAAGAAGGTACCTAATGATCTGTAAACCGTAGTAAATGAGTCCTACTTATCTACCGTATAAATTAGCTCATGTTTTTCATTCGTTTCGGCGACACGGATAAGCATAACGAAAACACTTACATAAATAAGGCTAAGTAGCTGGCTACAATTCAGAGCTAAACGTTTACACAGAAACTTTGCGTACATTAAAATTCAAGAAGCACTAGGAGAGGAGCAGAAAGCAGGAGCGTCGGGAGAAATAAAAGTGATTCGAGCGTCGGGCGCCACCGAGCCAACGGGCGCACAGGTGGCCGCGATTTGAATTTTTAACGGCGACCGCCAGCCGCCATTACCGCGCCTCGCCATCCGACCGCTAAATACTTCAAACTCTAATTGAATAAACGTGTCGTGAATTCCGTATAATCGACAAACGGCACCGATGAGACGGAGGACGCTTCGTAATCCGATTGTCCGAGTTTTAAATTTATTTAGATTGGCGAAAGGATTTCCGAATATCCGTCTCCCCCGGCCCGCGCGCCCGCGCGCCCACATCTAACAAGGCCCTTGTTTCACCAACTTTGGTTGAATATCAAAATATCAAATAACTCTTCCCCGTTACGTCTGTGTAATTACTTCGGTGTATTTTATATTAGCTACAGCGACAGAGAAATTAACATTTTAATAATTCACTTGTTATGGCTTGTTAATAATTCACATTGAGATTAGCTAAAATTCGTGCATTGTGAGAAACTAGATTAGAAGCGACAGACGTAGATATCCTGAATAATTAATGTTAGTTTAGTTAGGTAAGTTTGAAGGAGGCACTCATTAAGCAATCCGAGCGAGGAACAGCTCGTTAAAACAATATCTGGAGTAGCGATCTCAAGTTACCTGTTGAAGTTAAAAATTCACCAAGCGGCGAAACGCTTTCAAAGTAATTCTACCTATTTACAATGTATAGATAAACGAGCTACGAAAGTTACTTAATTATACCATCGCCTCGCGAGAGAGACGTTTTCTCGAACACCACCATTTTTCAAAACTTATCTCTCTCATTTCTCGGCGCGTCTCGTCATCCGCAAAGCGACTAGATCTACATAATTGCAAAGATACGGCTCCACATCGTTCGTCCAATGTCGGTATTTGTATTCAAATCTGTGACCAAACCGCTGTTAACCGTGCGAACGCCGGCGGGGTCTCCCGTACCCCCGCCATTACCGTAATCTTGAAGACTGAGTTAATGGTAGACCCTCACCCCCGCGCCCTGGTACCATCCCGCATTCGTCCTCGGTGATGTAAGACGACAATTTTAATGAGACACCTACAATATCTTGCGTAAGCATTACGAACGCTTGAGTCTAGTGTGGCCGGCCAAATCGCACTTGTTATCTCCATACGGATGATAGTGCGATACCTCTCGCGTTAAACCTCGCCATCGCCTGTACACTATCCTAATTTTATTTTGGGCGTATAATTATATCACCGAAGGTCATCTTGTCATTTATAGCAATCTGTCTTTATTTATTACAAAGTTTTTATGCCAACAAAACACATTACTCAACAAAGAAACATAAAATGCTAAATAAGAGTCGATCAGATTTATTCTTTAAAAACAATATTACACAGAACAGACAGAGGATTTCAGCCTTGAAATATTAAACACAAACGTAGGCGTTTTCACAAATAAAAGTAAAAAATCTTCATACATTTTGTTTGTGTCTTCAAAATATATTGACAAATAAAGGCGTGTTTCAATAATGTTCTGCAGAAAATGCTTCGAGGGGTCTTTGAGAGTGGCCGATCGTTAAGCTGGTGCCGTAATACTTGTTCGATAAAACGACCGCTGCAAAGCGATGAAATGCTGGCAACGTCAAAAGGAACTGGCGCTGCACTGATAGCTAAGCTTTTACGCTGAATTACTGAGTTTTCTCTATAGGCCAGAAGCTCTGCTTCATTCATCTAATTTAAAAAGTAAATATTTTATCTATAACTTCTGTTATGCTCACTTTAAAAGAATATTAGATGTTTGCAGTTCTGTTTATTATAGCTGTTAAAACTCAAAATAAGATTACCATTTTATAACTTTACATTAAATCAAAAGAGTTTTTTTTTTGTCAAACGGTTACCGTAAAAGCCGCCCATAAAATTAAAAAAGCTCAAATAAAAAGGGAAAAAATATAATAAATTTTGAACTGGATAAAAGTGATTTGGGGTGAATCCGCTCGGCATCTGGCAATAAAATTAACTCCCGATATAATATCATTTGCTTAGAGGAAACAAAATAAAAGAAAGAAACTCATCGACGCGCAAAGAGGGCGCGTTGGGTCTCACGGACCCCGTCTGTGCCACAAGCGGCAGCGTGACGCGGGTACCGTTTGAAGGGTTAACATGTTTATTAATCTGTCTAATACTACAGGTATTGCAGGCGTAATATTGTTGGCATGTTATGTTAGATTTGGCTATCGTTTAATGGGATTCATTACATAGGTAAGTATGTAAAATTATAAATAACTTAGGTTTGTTAGCAAATTAAGAAATTTTAAATCATTTTGGCCCTTAAAATTATAAATACTTTACTTCTATAAGTTGATATGAATATTTTTCAGCTCTTCACGCTCTTCAACCTTGGTTCACTCTCTATCTTCCGCTAATCATTTACACTTAGCACCACGCTATAAAGCCGAAACACAAGGCAAGGGTGAAATAACGAGCTTACAGCTAAACAAAGGGAGGAGCGGGTTTTTTGCGGACACCCCCCTTTCACCCCCTATACACCCCCTCGTCCCTC
This sequence comes from Xestia rhomboidea, assembly GCA_963853795.1. Lineage (NCBI taxonomy): Eukaryota > Metazoa > Arthropoda > Insecta > Lepidoptera > Noctuidae > Xestia > Xestia rhomboidea. The sequence goes on from OY970775.1 coordinate 621,199, forward strand.
TGGCAGACGCTGGGCAGATGCTCGGCGTGCCTCACTCGTCTTACAGATTTTATTGACGATCAATTATACGCAACGTCTTTTTTAGATTTTGTCTAGTCTTCGTTTTTAAATAAATGCTGTAAAACTACCCGTAGCGAAGCCGAAAGGCCGTTTTCTCCGTCACTGAGGTCATTAATTCTTACCGTAAAACCGATTACCGCCAAAAAAGACGTTCGTAAGGTTACTTATAGCCCGTCAGTCCACCACATTCACGATTATTTATTACTCAAAGAAGCGCTGCAAAGGCATCACTAACTCAGACTCACTGTAAGACGTGTCTTATACAGAGGATTCCTCCGACATAAAATATTCCTCAGTGCTTTAAGAGAGCACTTGTAAGCAAATAAAACTGGGGAAGAAATCTATACTTGAATATTATAAATGCGATTCCAAAATTTGTCTGTTTATCTGTTTGTGACCCTTTCACGCCTTGACGGCTGAACAAATTTCAATGGTATTTGGCACACAGGTAAACCATGACTTAAGTACTAAGAAGACTTTTTATCCTGATGATACATTCCTGTGACATAATTTAATACCTAAACGAAGGCGGAGCCGCGGAAAAGCTAATGTTGTGTAAGACCATTTTATTTCATCACGTAGTTCCCAGCGAATGCCGGCCGTCTAAACTATTTGAGCTAAAAAGAAAAGCTTTGAACTAATACTAAACATTGAAACGGAGCTAACGAAGTTTATATTAGACATTGCGAACAAAAACAAGGTTAGTGTACAATGGGAACAAAGAGTTATCTAATAAAACAGTCGAGTTTTATGACGCAAAAAAGGGAGATTTAGAAGATCAACCGCTGGAAATCTACATGAACATCAAAAAGTAAAAATATTAGCGTCTAGATTACACATTTTTGTACCTAGTCTTGAAATTTTGTGTAGTTGTGATAAATAATGACAGAGGGTGTCCAACATTTTGTATAAATTTGGTTGGATTTATAAAAATAATAATAATATAATTATCATTTAATTCAGGTAACAAAAGACCATTATTATGCTAGCTGATTTATTCAGCAGACAGCACTACGGAAACTACGTATACCTACTACTCTAGCGCAGCTCAAAGCCACTAAGGTGCTTTAGACTATACGTATCGCTTTCAATCCTTTTTGAAAAGGTCCCCGAAAGAGATACCACAATATGAACGCAAATAGTGGTACCGTTTACTGTAGGTACTGTTCAGCTGTTGGTCACACATTCTTTAACACGTGACCTATCTATTCGGTCCTTCTGGCCGTTTGTACGTCGTGCCATAACTTATTCACTTATTTTACACACACAGGCCACACGATGCAATAGTTAACCCTCCAGCAACTAAAGGAAGTAGTAGTGCGCTCACGTTGCTGGGGATAGCGAGTTTTTGCTCAATTTTTTCCTGTCCCTTGTATTATCATTAAATATTATTTTGCACGTTGTGAGGTGTAGAAGAGATGTTATGAATAGAAAAGGTCATCCTTTTCTATTCGTACATTTAGATGAAGACTGATAGACAAGTATGTAAAAAGGGGTACCAGGCTACGCCCATCCTAGTTAGGATAGCTAACTTAATTTTAGTTGTGAATGATAAAGCTTTTAAATGTAAGTACTCAGTGTTCATCTTTATCATCATCATCATTTCAGCCGCAAGACGTCCACTGCTGGACATAGGCCGTGGATTCCCAGCACCTTCACCAGGTCATCGGTCCACCTAGTGGGAGGCCTTCCAACGCAACGTCTCACTCAGCTCACGTCAACTCAGTGTTAGTCCTATATTTAAGATGATTACCAAAGGTATTGATATTATTCTTGCTTATGTATTTAAATACACATTCTTTATACTTTCACATTAAAAAAAAAAAAACAAATTAAAAAAATATATATAAAAAATAGGTTTCCGCCGGTGTCAGGAACAGGGTCCAAGCAGTATTGACATTATCATAACTTGAACCATCAGTTTTCAGGTAGATTCTTCTAGTAACCACCCTGTAAAAAGTTACTGCGTACCTATATCCTACATTCCCGCCTCTCCTATCAACATGATGACAATGCTCACATGCAGTTAGCACGCAATCGGTCCGCTGTTTGTGTTAGTGGGTTCTGCGGTGATTCAGACCTACTTCTAGCCCGCTCGAGCTATTCTAGCTAGGCTAGGCGTGTAGAGAATTTTGTCATTAATAATTTTATTATGATGCGGTAACGTGTCGTGGCGAGCTTTAAGCAAATTATTTTATTTGTTTTCTCCGCAGTTGCACATTCAGCCAGTTATTTGTCTCAGTGCCATGTATAGGAGTGAGTCCATTTCCATCAGCCGAGCACTGTTGCACTCTAGACTGCTACTGAGAAATTTTATGGTAGAAAAACCTGACCTGCAGTAGCGCTTTGTGACCTTTGGACCAACAAGGCAGTTGTATATAAGAGAAAAGTGGAAAAAATACTGGAATATTCATATCAACATACCTACACACACTACTACATGTCGCCTCACCACTGAACGCTTTAAGAAGCTAATTATCGCTGAATTGGAGCGTCGGCGCTAATTGTCTCGTTTACTCACATAATTAGATCGTACCGGCTTTGTCTCCGAAGCGGAGATGATAATCGCATTGTTAGGATCAGTCGGCGCAAGCTTTGAAGATGTTGTTGGAGACTTCAGATCGTTAGATAAGCTAATTATGTGTTGCTATAGCAGACCACATCATAGCACCTCGTGCATTGTGGGCTTCCTTAATGATAATCATGCTTCAAGATCATGTGATATACTAATATACGTGTCTGTTGTGAAGTTCGATCATTGTTATACAAAGGACTTGTATCGAAGACATAGCTAAGTTAACTGTAAGCGTGCAGACGCATTTATATTAATAAATAAATAAATATTGCTGGTCATTACACACACCGCCATCTAGTGCCACATTAAGCAACGAAGCTTGTGTCGTGGACACCAAACAGTTGATATACCTACTACATAAATACTTTTTATTTGTAAATACATACTTATTAAAAATATAAACATCCATAACTCTGAAACAAATGTCTATGCTCATCACAGAAACATTTGCCCTTACCGGGATTCGAACCCGGAACCCTAAGAACGTAAGGCACACTACCGCTGCGCCATACGGGTCGTCATATTATTCCGTGTTCACTGTTTATTTGCTAGGGAAGGCTGAAAATATTTTGCCATAGTCACAACGAGTTAAGGAGACAACTACTCATACATGAGATTACGAAATATAACATGACAAGAAAAATCATTCCATTAAAGAACCTAACACCACATAAAAATATCTTGTCCCCACAAACTCCTTAACTTTCAGTGTCAACAAAACGTCCGATGAATAAAACATTCAGATATGAAACACGAGCCCGAATGATAACCCGAAGGTAGCCCGTCGCCCGTCACCCGTCGGCCCGTCGGCCTCAATAGCCCGCCAACCTATAAAGAAGGTCTTATTTTCTCGTTAAGATACATAAGCTAGACCCAATGTACGTGCAGGGACACTGGAATCTAGTGAAGGATTTAGGTTAATGCTATATGAGTATTGACTGGGTTTAGGGACAGAATTATTGAGAAGGTTTGTGTGGATGGTTCATAAAATGATTTGATTTTGATGATGGATTACTTTTCTGTCACTTACAAGTCATCATTATTTTAAAGATCGTTTACACGCTCTCCAACAAGACCATATTTATGTAGAATATTGTTACTATAATTATGAATCCATTTGATGACATCTTACAAATAACCTACCGCCGATATCGTAACTATTGTAATAACTTAATTAAAAAAATAACAAGAAAATTTTAAAGGTGGCTACTTGCGAATTCCGTCACAAACAACAAATTATTATGGAAAAATAATAAAACTTTAACTTACACAAATAATTCTAAATGTTAAAACACAGAACTACTTCACATGAGACCAAATCCAACTGAGTCTGTAAATTTCATTCATAATTATTTTGCAATAAAGAGCTAGCCCATAAAATTCAACCCCCTGAACATAATTTAAACTCTTTTCAATCGGAAACATTATCGACACAAGTAAACTCGTTAGTTCTTTTAGACACTGATCCCGAAGAAAGGAGTAGAATCTTGATGAGCCTTAAATCTGACAGCACTCCTGGCTGGGATAATGTATCGACTAGATTTTTAAAACACATAAGCCAGGAAATTGTTCCAATCATAACCCACTTGGCTAATCTTTGGTTTACAAATAGTATCTTCGCTGCGCCACTTAATCAAGCTATTATCATTCCTGTTCAGGAATGATAATAGCTTGCTTAAGAACACAAGGGCGGGGACAGAGACGATGTCAACAATTACAGACCCATTTCCATTTTACCAGCCATATCAAAAATTATTGAAAAACTTATAAATTACAGGCTCTTGAAATTCTTAAACTAATTTAATACTATTAAACTAATTTAATTTGGATTCAGGCAAGGAGTATCAACCGAGGATGCAGTGCAACTCAGCTCGCTAGTGGCTGTTAATCTGGATAATGGTAGCAAATGTTTGACCGTCTGTCTGGACCTAAAAAAGGCGTTTGACACCGTCTCTGTTCCCATTCTCATAAACAAATTGAAAGTGTCAGGTGTGAGAGGAATTCCGCTCAAAATGTTTAAGGACTTCCTCACAAACAGAAAGCAAAGGGTTAAAGTGGGAGAACACTTTAGTTGTAATGCAAATGTCACATTCGGAGTCCCTTAGGGAAGTGTACTGGGCCCTACGTTGTTCCTGCTTTACATCAACGACCTCTGCAACCTTAACATCAATAACGAGAGAGAGAGAATCAATAAGAGTATTTTCGTATGCCGACGATACTGCTCTAGTCTTTTCCCAAATAGTTCAATGGCTCAAAAATAACCTGCTCACTCTTAACACAGATAAAACTAATTACATATGTTTCAGTATATCACACAGAACTCAACTAAATACAGATTTTAACATAAAAGTACACACGTGTGATAATGTAACTGTCAATGTCCAATCCTAGTCAAAGTGTCACAATCTAAATATCTTGGTATTATTGTCGATCAGAGATTATCGTGGTACCCCCATCTTGAACAGGTCACTAACAGGATCAGAAAACTAAGCTGGATATTCAAAACGCTGAGGTATATCGTACCAAAAAAAGTACCCACCAGCACAAATACCCCTAGAAACCTGCTGAACGATATATACGTAGCCTTAGTACAGTCGGTCCGGTTGCTTGTGTACAATACAAAAAACGCTCAGCTCATAATTATATACAATAGGCTTAACAAAGAGATTTACGTATATAATAAGAAACTAAAGGAATTAAAAAAAAATGTTACTATTTGGATAAAACCCCTGACCTATGATGACACGGAGGCGTTGCTAGGATAAAATATAACCCTACACCTGCTTAATGACTTCACTATTCATAACCTTATGCATACACTCTGATTTATTCGTGTACACACACACATTCACGCACCCTCGCATTTGCAAATGCATTCACACACCCTCACATTCGCACACACACTCACACTCACTCTCACTCACACACTCGCATGCCTGCATGCGTGCTGCATGTTTAGTTTTAATTATCTCTTTTTTCTTTGTATTATTGTACCCTTTATTTTTTGCCTAAAACAAGTACTCAAATGATAGTTATTAAGTTATGGAAGAGTGGAGTCTCCTAACACAGGCGTATATATGCTTAAAAGGAGGCTCCAATATTTACCTGTTAAAACAAAAAACCATTTTTTTTTTATTTTTCAATTATGAAGTTTGAAGAAACCTTTGTAACTAAATTAATTTAACCATCCAAGCTCCAACTTCAAAACTGCACCAGCAATTTCATATTTCTCGTAACAATCTTCGTTGAGTAACTGTACTCAATCTTCGGAAGGGTCTGATTCTCAAAACTCGTTTCCCCCTGGATCGTCGTGAATTGCAGTTGATCACCATCCCCTGTCGTCCCTCTCTGGTCATAAAGTCAGTGGGCTCGGCTCTCGGCAGTAATGACACTATAACCGAGCTCGTTGGCGCGAGAGCCGCTGGAGTGGTCATAGCTCACATCTGTCACCAATCGCGATGGCCGCCTTATACATAAGAAACTGAAACGTTCAACTATTTCTAGAAGTGCCCTTAACTTAGGTGTGAAGGTGACCGGTTCGGTCATTGCGAAAATATTATTTTGAATGTGTAAAATATTCCTGTATTCAACTCATTCTGCACGAAAATAAAATGTGGTTTTCTGAAATTTCGAGGTCACACTAGATTAAATAGATGGAGATGGATCTCATATTTTTAATGCATAAGTAATGCTTTAACAACAATTTGCTTATACTAATAATTTTGTTTAATACAACGTCAAAATAGCTGCTACATTCATTATTACACTGCTGGAGATAACATTAAACTAGCTTTACAAAATCGCTAAGAAACACATCATCAATACTCACTATGTGCCAACACAAGTAGTAATCTCTAAACATAATTGAAACACGATCTCGAGTTAATCACGAGCCATGAGATCACAAATAATCTCCGATCTCACTAACATCAAAGATATCGCCTGCTAACTTCCCATCATAATAAATATCTTTCTATCAGACTGCAATAACATTAAGCTCAGTAACTGCTCGTCTACTTGTCCCCATTCGACTGCTCCGAAAACAATCACCACGCGCGCTCTAAATCACGAGATACATTAAGTTTATACACGACGGGAGATCACAGCAATCCCATTGATACGGAACCCCTGAACCCCATATCCAATAGTTTTAATTTAATGCCATTTTGGGGATGCAAAAAAAGAAGCATATAAGATCTTCAATAAACGTGTAAGTGCTTGGAACTCTGCCAAATCCTCAAGATCAATGGAGTGACGATTCAAAGGAAATGTTTTAAACTTTGTCTTCAGTAAGAACATTACTGTCCCCGAAAACTGCCTCTTAATTCGATTATAAATAGTTTTTGACCTTGTTGCAGAAGTTTGTCCAAATATATTTTGTCGTAACAAAGTTACGCCCAACTGTTTTCGCGAAGTTTCATTCAAATTTATTTAGTGTGAAACGGAGTTATTGTTAAATTGCTCACCATAGCGTGCGAGCACTTCATCTCAGAAAGAATTTGTACTTACTTCGCAAAATTCATTTTGTGTACAGAAATTGAATCGAAGTTGTGAAATTTTCAGACAAGTAAATTTTCTCACACGAAGTATTTGGAGCGTCTATTTTGTTTTCTATCATTTTGTTCACTTCAAAGAGTTTCGGGACTTTATTCTGAAGCGTGTGAGCTTTGTGGCCTTATGATGAAGATGAATTATCTTTTTAACTTAATAGAGTTGAGTATGTCTACTAGAGCTATTCAAAAGGTGTGAAAATAACTTATGTGGTAAATAAAATATAAAGCTAAATATTTTTGACAATAAATTGATATTTAATCAATCATTTATTGTAACTTAAAGTCACATTCCAGAAAACTTTAAAGAAAAAAAAAAAAGTTAAACAATTCCAAACATTGAATCTGTATCTCCGACCCTCGATACTCAAAATAAATATCGATTTCAAGGATTCTAAACACTCAAAGATAAACCCTAACACTTTTAGGAGTTGACACTGATACTCTCAGATTTATGAGTGGAGATACCCTCCTCCGGAGGACTCGCCCTCTCGACTCCCCTAACGATGTTAAGGAAATCGTCAGTTACCGCCGACTTCGCTATTGATACGCATAACGTTCGCTACACTATAACTAAGTTAGCAGTTTTATTTGAATTATGAATTTTCGTGATTGCTGTTACTGAGTTCATCTCAAAGATTCTTTCCCAAGTACTCGTTTATGTTCACGATGTTATAGTTTGTGGAGTAGTTCGCAAAACTCGATAGAGTACGAAATTGATTCGTGAAAAGTAGCGGAAAGTTTTCACGATAATAGGTTAGCATGATGTAGGTTGTGTTCCCAAAATATAATAGTTTGAGATTAATAGCTGTACAGTAACCTCGACACAGACATAGGTTTAAAGCTTGATCAATTTAGAGATAACACTAAACCTACACACATGTTTAATTTAAGGCCAAATTAAGTTGCCAAAATGTTGTTATTAAAAGCCGTAGCACGGTGGGGCACGGCCGCACAGGCGTCGCCCCGGGCGCCGGGCGCGCAGGCCTCCAGTGGCGGCCTTTACGGGGCTCGCTACATGTCGCCCAATTAACTGGGGCTCTGGCTTTTTGTTAATTACCGCCGTTTGTTGTGTGAAAGGCGATGGGATGTTTAAGATATAATAATTAAGGATAAGATGGCGAGATTGTGGGGGTTTGTAAGGGAAACATTATGTTTTCATATTTTTTGGGCTTCTCAGGAAAGCGGATGAAAATTATGAGTTATTTTTAATTCAGTTTTATTTGATCTTCAGTTAACTTTAGTAAAAAAAATATCTTTGAACATTTTCTGGCCTTGAACACTAACAATGTCCTTAAAAATTATTTTATATGTTTCCTTTTTATTTCTCACAATAATCTCTCAGAAGTGTATATAACCTCGGCACGTTTAATCCCACACTAAACCTGGTACAACGGAATGTACACCGTTGTTTTAATTTTTTATTTGCCGTTTACCTCGATCTGAGCTCAGGAACCTCTCATAATGCCGACCGCTGTGGTAATCACTTGATCTTTACCATGCGGTTGGGAAAAGAATACTGTTTAAGTACTGGGGATCAACATTTTTGTAACAAATATTTATGAGTTTCAGTTTAAAACCGAGAAAAAGTAAACGTTTTATGATTTAAAAGTAACTCAGCTTAGGAAAAATATTATATGGAGATTAAACAATGAAGCGAAACGAGATTGTTCTCAATCACTTACTGTTCAAGGAGTCTAACCCAACTGATCTAAGAATAATATAATTTTATCAGGATAAACTCCAGCAGAATTTTTCTCGAACAGCTAACAATCTTCATTAAAATTATTTCTAAAGCCACCGAGCTGTGCAGTTTCTTTGTGTGAGTCGACTTCAGTTCTCAGTAATCAACGTAGTCATATTAATTAAGAGCATTCCACTACCTCCGAGCATTTCTGCCGACCTAGTACATTTTCAATGGAATTTCTCATTGCTCTTTATAAGACCGATTAACTTTAACTAATATTAAGATTTGTTTGCTCTTTTGCGGCGCGGCTGTCTAATCGATCTTAATGAAATTAATTGAACACAATCTGTTTGTGTTTGCTGAAGCTTAATAATTAATTCGTCTTTACATTATTTTGATGAAACTATTGCTTCTAACATGTAATGTGATGAATGACTTATGACAAATGATCACAATTCATTTTGAGACTGGAAGATTGATTACGCTAAAGTTGTAAAATAAAAAGTTGGTTTGTTTGCAAAATCACGTACGAAGTAGTATAAAACATTTCAATTCTTAATTCAGCCCTCGTTGCAATTGTATCAGAAGTAAGTCTGCTGTGTGATTCAACTCAGCGTACTAATCACGACGTCTGAGTGCGCGGCTACTGCCCCTTAGGATTTCTGCTGCCCTGGTACAATTTACGTGAGATAGTTATTACTGTTATACTAATGGCTAGATAATGTCAAAGATAGACGACTATATTTAAAAGTTTTCGTAGAATTGTTGTTCGTTAAATCGCAAATGTTGTTACAAAATTATCTCGTATTCCTCGGGCTAAGTGCTATTTCACCTACGCTTAATTAGTAGCTCTGATGTAATCTTACAAATTGTCACTTATAAATTGCGATTACGAGGATAATTTCAAAGTTATCAAGACATGCACAAACCCCTAAGAATAAATTCACGTGTACAATATTAATAACGAATTTTATTTAACACTCCACTTTTCTTTCCCGAGCAGGTAATGATTTTTATAAATATTTATTTGATAACAAAATTATAAACATTATAATTTAAACACTGTTATAAGCTTTCACGGTTCATAACGTATAGTTATGAACCACATCACACATCACACCACCATACCATATACTATTTGTCTGCTCCTAACAATTTTTTCCATCCACCCGCATTCTTCAGTTAACCCGCGATCATGGCGCTTGCAACAGCGTCAAAATATCGGGATCTCAAAAATAAACAATAAGCACGGAAGATATCCCGTAATGACATTTTAATTATAATTTAAAAAGAATATACATAAACTAAAAAATTGCGTCTCAAAGAGAGTGGCGGCTTTGCCACGTTGTATGGCAAAGCAATCGGAACGCAACGTAATTGTCTGGAATTTCCACAGCATCTTTCTTAGTATTCCAAGACAACAATGAACAAACCTGTAATCTCCACCTCTAACTAACCCCGGTCCTACGATAGTAATAACCACAATAAAACAAGGAGAAAAAACCTCACAAATTAAAACATTTCAAGTAACAAAGTGTTGCTCGCGAACAATAAAAAGCGCGGCACATTAACAGTAGAGAAAACAATTGAAAGCTAAAAAACGGTCGAGTGCGCGGCTGGAGCGCTGCCAGCGACCGCTCAGCGGTTTCAAGAAACATACCCCTGGTATTGAGAATAAATGCCCCTTTGTATGTATCGCTGTACAGCGCTTTAGTTCTAGACTACGCGTGTACTGGTTTAACGTGATGTTGGGTGTTGTTTATTGTGCTAGGTGTTTGTGTCTACTTCGCAAGTACCGAAGTTATGAAGACTCGACATTATTTTGGGTTTTGTAGTCGCTTTAGGAACATTTTGCGACCCACCTTTTCCGCCTGTTTGTCTTTCTCAACTTGAAAGCAAACAATACACCAATTTCCATGAACTCGGTGTATTGTTCGCAGATGTGTCAACTGCAATACTGAAAGTTTATGGTAAAAATGAAAACAACCTTTTAACGGACATTGGAGTGCAACTGTCTTTCATAAACCAAAATACTGAAGACTATTTGTGAAAATGACGCCGCTAGGTCGCTCTTTTCTATGTCAGGACCTCAAGATGATGAAGATCCTTAGTGACGGCCTAGAGTCAAGTGTTAGACATATTCAATTATTATTATTACTGATTATTTCTCAAAAATAAATTGTTCCTCTTCACACAAAATCACGGTACCACGGTACCAGTCAGACGCAGCGATTTTATGAATCCTGCAACATTCCGAGTCGAATGTCCTGACCTAATTGCAGTTGCTCGCAGAGTCAGTCCTGATGATACCGTGTAGTATTAAAATTGAGTCAGCCACCACTCAGCTAAATTATTGTAAGCAAAAATTACGGCACCCCAAGAGCTAGCGCTTATTGTTGGTAATCTCTGAATGTTAGAAAAGTGTTAGAAAAAATCTGGCTATCTACAGCTTGTTGAAAGTCGTCCACATTTTTGCCCTTGTTGATGTAGTTGTAAATAAAACAAATAAAATGTGAGAACGTAATCCTACGTCTATTACATTTTTTATATTTTATCTATATTATGCGAATAAAAATAATTTGCAGTTTTTGTAAGCATGGCGTATTAGTATATTAACCCTTTATGTTCACACCACTAGAACACAAACATCCTCATTAAAAGAGTGAGAGTGGGCCATAATCCGCCACGACAGCTTAGTCTAGGCTCGCCCAATTTTTGTATTAATGTTATTTTATAAGACAACGAATAGAGTTGCTCTGAGAAATTAAAGAATGTATTTCTTAAAATCCATTCAATTTCTTCTATCCATCGTTTTTAGAATAGAATAATTCACACACTGATAGAGCAGACGTGGTATGAATCGTGAGCTAGCTGCGGGACTATGTTCTACATTCCCGTGACGTCACTGGATGCTGAGTGCCGCTGAATATTTTATAAGAACGCTTCACGTGAGCGTTTTACAGCGCTTTAAAAACATTTTGTTTTTTAAATCGATGTAGGTCGGTATTTTAAAAGATTTATGTATTGGTAAATAATTGTTAAAAAATTACGATATAGTGCGTGAGAGAATTTTATTGATTCAGTATCTCAGACTGATCTTGTCTCTCCATTAAAGCAAGCCAAAAACTAAGCCAAGGCAATGAGGAAAATGCACAGAAAGTTTCGAGTACCAATGTGGATGACTGTAAGAAAAGAGGAAACCAAATAAACGATGGGTGGACTATGTGAAAGGTACTATCGCTTGAAACGGGCTCACTACTGAGATTACGACTAATAGAGAAGTGTGAGAGCAAATCCCAAATATATTTTGAAAAGAGCAGAAAAATAATACAAAACTAAGCCTAAGAACTTTAATTAACTAATCAGCGGTCCTATTTAGGTAAAAAATAAGTATTTGTTAAACGGTATTGAGTAATTAGTAACATTGTACACTACTGAAAGACAATACAGACAGTGAAACAAAAAACCCTTACCGCGATCATTACTAACCTCAATTACAGAGCAGACCAGTTCTTTCCAACAATAGTACCAGGAACACAGCACTGCCTACGTCTATACCTATACCTAATCACCTATTGAAACACTCCCTTTGTAACTCACGAGACTAGGGCAACCGCACAATACGCGCCGAGAATCGATAAAAAACTCCGACTTCTCGATACCGATTGTTAGACGTGACGGGCAGAAAACACATTTTTATTTTTTTTACGCCGCTATGTATGCAAACGGCGCGTATTTTCTGTGGTTTATATACAAACCCGTGTCTGTTTGAACGATTTTTGGGAGCACTAGCGAAGAAAAACGATGAATATTTAAAGGTGATGCTTATATTGAGGATATCATAATCTAGAATAGGCTTCCAAACTTTGTGTTCTTTCCTAATTTTCGAACAGTACTGAAGGTACGTTCAGACATTTCAATATAAGTAGTAACGAAACAAGGGCAATAAATAATAACGTGCCTATTCCAAGTTTGTGAGTCACTTTAGGCAGGTAACGCGTTCATGCTAAAAGTGTGTCCCTACGTGAACATTTGCGCAATCTGTCACCTGAATACTTATGTCAACGGATATGGCTCGCTACTCGCTAGCATCACGCTGTCGTCGCAAAGCTCTTAGTCACACACGAAACAACTTTAACACATCTGTAAATCCGCACAACGAGGGATATTACTATCAGGTAAGCAGGTTTTCACAGATAACAACCTATGGGATTCAGACCGCAATCATTTGCCATCGTTTGAAAAGTCGAAAATGTTCGCCCTCGCAACCTTTAGATTCACGGTCCGCCGGTGTAACCAAGATTATGTAAATTTTTGGTTCACTTCGCTATTGTAGACCCTAATCTTGGTCCCGGGAGGGCGGGAGCTTAGAGAGCAACCCTCCCGCTGGAGGGAGCGCGTTCAATAGTAATTCTATAAATCAATCGGTTCCAACAATTTTTGTTTTGTTTGTGACAAGGCACTGTTGCTCCGTCGAGTTTGCGAGGTTATGAGTTGTTGTTCTCAATTCAGGTGTACTTTAGACAGCTCTGAAATATTACAGGACCTGAATGAAGCCCGGGAACACAAAAATCTTGCTCAGACAACAAAAAATATATTATTGGTGGCGTAACAAAGGTAAAATTCCAAAACCGTTTTGTACATATTAAACAAATGTATTACTAAATCGTTTTGTACATATTAAACAAATGTATTACTAAATCGTTTTGTACATATTAAACAAATGTATTACTAAACAGTATTTGTTTTTAAGCAAATTAATATTTTAACATAATTGTGTACTTGTTTATGGCCATCTAAGTATTGTTTTTTTTATCGCGAAATCCACATTCGTTTGCCAAAACTGGAATGGTTGCATTTATAACTTTGTGAACTCCAACGCTTCCAATAAAATGTTTATTTGTACTTGTTCGATATGTGGAGTTTGTTTCCTAGCACTATTTTTTATAATTCTTGTATTAAATGAATTATTCCATTACATTTAGGCTGTAAGGCGTAAATAGTTTGACCATAGAGGTCAAGACTTTACAAATTAACTACATATCCCAAAAGAAACTGACTTGTTTACTCCAATTGTAGAGACTTCATTAGAGCTCAGGTTTTATCTTTTAACCTCAAAACAAATACAAAGTAATAATTTTCCAACAATACCTTTGTTTCTGCATGTCCTACAATACAGCAATCAGCAATGGCTGTTATGATTTCTCACTCAGTAGATTCCATCATTTTTATGTCCTCCGTAATGCGAGGCTGTGTTACGGGAATTTCATCAAGATTTCGCCAAGTTAACTCAATAGGTACCCTTACGGAGGTCAATTCTGTAATGGGATTAAACGTTGACCCACATTCGCTCTTAATAGGGGACCTAGAGTTGAGTAACACGATTTTTAGGGACGCGCCTGTCCTGAATTTGGGCCCGAATTCTGCCAAAATCAATGGTGGTGCGGATTAATTTCATTCTCGTACGATGAACCTGGTCTTTGTTTGTTTTGCGAAAAAATCTGTTACATTTTGGAATTGACGTACACAACGTATATATTTTTTGTTATTTCCATATTTTCCATAGGTTTATGATTTTTCATCATGTTTGTTTGATATCTGACAAAAATATTATTTTTGTCAAAATATCCACCTTATTTCATGATTATGGTAACCCATGTGACCTATTTGAGTTGCAAACATTTAAATACTCAATTCTTTACTAAAATATTCATTATTTATCCCAATTGCATCTTCAAAGACCAACCCCTCTCGTCCCTATAACTCCAATTCTTTCAAAGACTACCAATTGTCTCATTTCCATTTGTGAATAATTTTCGTCCGTCTGGTCCCCTCTAATAAAACCCGCGGCACTCACATGGCCGCCCTAATGAGGGAGCGAGAGGACACTACTTCTGTCCTGCTCATCGTGCGAGTCGCACAAATCTTTCGCTAGTTAGTGCCGAGTAGTGTCGACCCACTTACGACAAAGTTATTGTCACACAACTTTTATGCGGGATTTGAATTTGTGGACTTTATCGCTGCGTCCGCGTTACTGGCGTGTGCGATATCTTCGGTTGTGTGACGATGGTTTAGTTGTTTTAGTCTCGTTTTCTTGTGACAATCAGATCAACGATCGCAAAGGACTTTTTGAGCAATTAGCAAGTCGAAGATAATGGAAACAAACCTGCAAACTTATTTCTTGTGTCCATTCCACTAGCCAACAAGAAAACGACAGTTCTCTCTCCGAATAACCTCTGCCGACCTAGTGTTCGTTTACCGTTCTCTAGAGACACTTGATCAGTTCGCTGCTAATTCTATAATTGGCAGGCCGAAGTCTCCCCGGACGAAGTCAGCACTTTTAATATCCCACTTAATTTTGTTCAGTGGATCTAAAATCTAATTGGACCGCCGTAATTGGGGATTTTTTTGAGGAAAAAATAATTAAGAGATAGTTATATTTTTGGGTTTTATTTTCAGCAGATTATGGAGTTCGTTTAATAACAGCTGTTAGGCTCGACTTCATTTTATAATTATTGTACGTTTATTACGGCTAATACATATTTACACTTAAAGTACCTACGGGATGATATCCGTGATTTTCTTTTGTTACTATGAGCTCCCAATATTTCGGTTATCATGATCGCGGGAAAGAAAATCACAGATATCAACCCGTAAGTACTTTAAGTGTAGTGAAAAACCGTGAAAGACTAAAACAGTGCAATAATACATATTTGTTTTTACGTCCTGTTTTCCGCTGGGCCTCAGCAAGTCACTATTTACTAACTCGCGGATCCTAAATTAAACACCTATTATTCATTCGGCTGTTCTGTCTTTGGTACCAATGCAAGACATCTACGATAGCCACAAGAGAAATCTAATCTTATTAACCGCTAACTATTTTTGTACCGTACGTACCCACAACTTGTAGGTACTTTTATGTTAGAAATTCTTATGATTACGACCGTCGCACATACAGCTTTGGTTCCTTCTTCTTCTTCGTCGATCCCTCCATGTTTAGAATCTCACCACATACGACACGTCTCCAAATTAAGTTTCTAGGCAATCTTTTTCCTAATACAAAAACCTATACTCCATCAAATCGTTTTCTAAAACAAAATGACCTGATATTAACAGTCGCAGAACAAGATTCCGCATCCAGTAGTTATACAGGAAAGCGAGGAGGGCGGCGCCGCGGCTGCCAGCGTCTGATTTATGTGCCACTGTACCCTACTTCTTACGACTTTTTATACTGCTGCCCCACTCCATAGCTGAAGAGATATAAATCACTGGATACACTAAGATACGATCGAGATTTTAAGAGAGATGAATATTCAATCTTGTTAATTTTGCTTCCATTCATTTCAACTTGAAGGTTAACATAAACTGTTTAAAAATGTAATCAGTTCTAAACTAGTTATTCGTTAGGTACTGTTAGTAGGTGTCATCCCACCGCTGGGCAAAGGCCCCATAGAACCACGCTTGCACAGCGTTATTACGGGGTACTTGGTGGTCGTATAAACAACTTTGTCAACAAACAGTGCAACATTTATAAATATAATAAATATTCAATTGCATTCAAATGCAAGGCTCTAGTCACTAAATGGATCAGTACTCTTTGTTATGATGAGGTCGAAAGAATTCTAAATTTGACTTTATTGACATTTGAATTAGACCTTGTTACCCTCCCCCCTTCACAAACCTTCCTCCATCCCACATATCCTCAAACTCACACACACACACACACACACACACACACATTCCATCACACAACATAAACACAATACACATAATTATGGTTTGCCTTTTAATTTAAATAATTAATTATAATTTAGTTGTTTATTTTTTCTTTTTATGTCAATGTCTTTGTTTCCGAATAACTCCGAATTTTGATGTATTTACTGTCCTAGTGAACTAAGAGAGCCCTGAGACTCATAACACAAGTTCAATCTTAGCTTGGGTGTCAGTGTGTATATTTTTGTGATAAGTTCAAACTTAAACTTAATATATTGCTGAAGCATGTAGTGACATTGGAACTATTATTATTATTGTGACATTTATAGATGTTTTTTTAATTGACATTCATTTTGTGAATTATTATTAATTTTATTTAATTATTGTGAATGTGAGGACAATGTGGGTCACATATTCTGCAATGTAGCACATTGAAACTGCTCGGTTTGGTGTGGAGTAAAACCACTGATGAGCTTCTTTCTTCGGTTTATTGGGAGAGAGCTTTCCTTATAGGTAGCTTGCTGCTGACTGTGTCGAATGACTTTTTTTTTTTTTTTTGGGAATTGCATCTCGCAGTTCAGTCTAGAAGAGACTGGCTACTGCTTAACCGGACTATACCTGTGGATGCCCTGAAGCTAAGGCCTCCAGCCAGGGGCATGCTAACTAAAAACTAAGCGACCACGCCTAAGGGCACCCCCTGTGGGGTACGAACCTCGGCTTAGGGCGTCGCTGGGGGCAGCCAAGGGACAGGCTGGATCTGAGTGTCATTATTTAGGGGCTCGTTTGACATTACTGGCTCAGCATCGCGGGCTGGCTCTAGCAAGGGTCGGGGGGGAATTGATCGGGGATTACGCGCCGGACCTCGGCGGCGAGGTCGGTATGTCTTCGGTTTGTATTTGTATTTTCTACGTACGGTGCTGGTGTCTTTGCTACTCTCCTGTAAGAGGGTAATAGCGTCGTCGGGGGTGACTAGAGTGTGCCGAGGACGGCGGACTGAGCTGATACGCGATGGGTCGTATCGGGCGGCCGATGCGATCAGGGGGTTCCTATGCTTAATAGAGGAGTCGAAAAAACGCTTTGCAAGACGTTTCATGAATTGCTGAATAGTGGGGATTCTAAGATCTAGGTGAAGACTATCGTTACGGACGTATGGGGGGGGCTCCGGTGATCTTACGGAGAAAGCGGTTGTGCAAGGTCTGCATCCTGTGGATGTGGCGGGGATGGGCATGAGCGAATACGACACAAGCGTATGTCAAGATAGGTCGGATAACTGCTGTGTAAAGACGCAACTTGCACTTGAGTGACAACTTGCTCTTTTTGACTAGCATGAAGTGGAGTCTGCTCATGGCAAAGGCTGCTCGGTTACGAGCTGCTTTGATATGGGCCGCGAAAGTCAGGTGTTTGTCGAGGATGACACCGAGGTACTTGGCTTGCTTCTCCCAAGGGATAGGCTTGCCGAACATAGTGATGGGGGCAGGTGACGGTCGCTGATGGCGTCACTTCTGATAGAGAACTGCCTGGCTCTTCTCAGGGTTTACTTCGATCCTCCACTTACGAAACCAAGCGCCGAGTGAATCGGCGGCTTGTTGAAGTGCACGATGGATGCAAACCTGAGATCGGCTGGTGTAATAAATAGCCGTGTCGTCGGCAAATAGGGCAACCTGAACTTTCTTGTGCGTTGGGATGTCGCTGGTGAACAGCGTGAAAACTAGAGGAGAGGGGACGGAGCCCTGAGGGACTCCGGCTCGGATGGGGTGGGGAGAAGATAGAGATTTTCCCACGCGGTAGCGGTAGGTGCGATCCGACAGAAAGTCTCGTAAGATGAGCACGAGACGGTCCGGCACACCGAGTTTATTCAGCTTGTATAATAAGCCGTTGTGCCAGACCTTGTCGAAGGCTTTCGCTATGTCGAAGTACAACACCCCCGTCATCGCTCCACGCTGGAAACCAGCGCTCAAGTGTTCGACGATGCGGTGGACTTGGTGTATACAAGAATGTTCGGTTCTGAAACCAAACTGTTGGTGAAACCGAAATGAGGCCTTTTGTCTCGGCATAATCTCTGAGTCGCTTATAAATAAGTCTCTCATAGATTTTGCCGAGCGCGTTCAGGAGACTGATCGGCCTGTAGCTCGAAGGCGGTGGATGACGGTGGCCTCTTTCCACACTTGGGGAAACAAGTTGTTGCTCAAGGCGCCATTGAAGATGGCTGCCAAAAGGACTATGAGCTGAGCGGGGAGGGTTTTAAAAATCCTATTGGTGAAGCCGTCGGCGCCAGGGGCTTTCCGAGGCTTGAGCTTGTCAATTATATCCTTGACCTCGTCTGGAGTGACCGGAGGGAGGAGATCGTCGGGGTCTTCTTCGGGAGGGAGTGCAGCTCTTCGTTCGATTTCTGCATCCACCTCATCGAGGTGCTGCTTGTCTACTGGAAGGGTGCTAGGGGAGCACTGTGATTCCAAACTGTCGGCCAGGCATTCTGCCTTCTCAGAGTCGTCAAAAGCGACGCTCTTGTCAGGACGGATGAGAGGTGGAGAGGAGGCCTCCTCGGAGGACCTCAGCTTCCTCTGAAGTTGCCAGAAGGCTTGGTGGGTTGGCTCCAGTTCGCTGAGCATCTTGTCCCATTGGTTCGAACGAAACTCACTAGTGTGCTTCTTTACAGCACGCTGCAAATAACGCATGTGAGCTTTGTTCTCATCGCAGGGCCAGACGCTATAGGCACGTATGGCCGCGTTCTTCTCGTTTATCAGTTCACGGATGTCGTCGGGTAGTTTCCAGCGTTGAACACTCAACACTGGGACTTCCCGAGAGCAATCCTTTAAAATGGATTGCACGTGGACTGTAAACGAGTCGGTAGCGGCCTCGGTGTCTGCGACTGAGACAATGTGGTCGGGGATACCGTCTAGGTGCGGTGACGTGTCGGATTTCAGCATATCGCTTACTTTCTTCCAGTCGGTTATTAGGGTGGTAGGAGTGGGTTGGCTAGGGTCAGAGATACCCGAGCGAGGAACTAGGTGCATGAGCACTGGGCGGTGGTCAGAGTTAAGCTCGTGTAGCGTCTCAATTAAATGTAACCTAAGGCTAACATTCTTGAGCAGTTCTATATCGAGCACATCGGGACGATGACTAGTGGTGTCGGGATAGTGCGTGTTCTCCATAGGAGCAATGGGATCGAAGTTGATGCTCTGGCCTAGATCGCAGACGACTCTCCCTCTCGGGTTAGTCATACTACTATTCCAGGCGGGATGTTTGGCGTTGAAGTCGCCCGCTATGATAACGGAACCACTCATGCCGAAGAGTTTGGTGAGATCATTAACCAGGAGGTTATGATTCTCAGACGTGTTTGAGGGGGGCATATAGGCAGACATTATATGAAGCGGTTGATGACCTGTCATGGCTAGCCGACAGATTGAAACCTCCAGTAGGGATTCTAGGGGAGGGGGGTCGATTGGGATGCAGTGCAGTTCCTTGCGGTAGTAGATGAGCGTACCGCCTTTGTGACAACGTGTCCTATCATTGCGAACTAAACGATAGTTGGCAATTTTAGGATCACGATTGCTGGGTTTTAGAAAAGTCTCTTGGATGAGGAAAATGTCTATTTGATAATCGCGAAGGAAGGACGCGATCTCGTCGCGTTGCCCTCCCATGCCATTAGCATTAAAAAAGCCTAACTTTAGGGACCGGGGTTGGGTGCACGATGCTACGGGTGTGTTATCCATTACTGAGTTTGGTTGAGGTTACGAAGGGCTTCCGCGATCCTAGGATATTTCGCGTATACTTCATGGATCTGTTTCAGGTCCTTAGCTGACCTGAGCTCGGCTGCTAAGCAGTCGGCCTCAGGTGAGATAAATACCTGGAACCTCATGAGGGTGTCGATTGTACTCTCCTCTTCCTGGTTGGAAGGCAGGGGGCTAGGGGAGGGAAGAGGGACCTGGGACCGAGCCACTGGAGTGGGCACTGGGACTGGGTTGTCCATGAGGCCAGGCATTGGCAACGGGTTGGGCTGGGATTTCGCCAGGGCAGGGAAGGCACGCTGGTGGTTGAGCTGGTTCCACGGAGAGGGCCTCTGTGGGCTGAGACGCTCAGGGAGGTCTTTGGATGGGGTTTTCACCAGGGGGCTTTCCCTCTGTTGACGGGCTTGAGCGCGATTCGCCAGTCTGTTGGCGAATTGTTTGGGGGCTTTGGGACAGCCCCTGTAGTTTGCCGGGTGGCCAGATTGACCGCATAGCACGCAGCTAGGCGGCTCTGTGCATAGACTCCTGTCCTTGGGACGAGGGCAATCTGCCGTGGCGTGTTCGCCTAGGCATTTTACGCACCTGTGCGGTGCGTAACAATGCTTTTGGCTGTGTCCGTATAGTTGGCAGCGATGACACTGCCCAACTATATTCTGCTTCTTGGGCCTCTCGATTGAGATGCCCGATAAGGAGCAGACGGATTTGATTTTGAAGATGGGGTGGTGACCCTCGGTCACAGATGACGAGCACCATGTCGTACTCGTCACCCCCTTGGGACCTATTTTTGTGGAGGCGGTGAACCGCCGAGACGGGGATGCCCTGGGAGGTTAAATCCTCCAGGATGTCCTGGGCAGGGATCTCCTTCGGGATCCGCCTGATGACCACGCGGGTCGGCTTTTCCTCCGGGAGGGAGAAGGTGTGGAAGGCGGTATTCCTTCCACGAAGGGCATGCACCAACTGTCTGTAGTCGGTGGAGGTAGGGACCTTTACTTTAATACCCTGTTGGGTAGAAGTGGCGTTTGTGTATTGGATCTTGCGATCCGCACACATCTTGGACACTTCAGTCCACTTCCCCTTTTCTCTGATGTACAGAGCAGGGGGTGTGAGCTTCTTGGTCGAAGCGGATTGGGATGGAACCGGTTCCATTGGACTATCCGGGCGGCTGGCAGGAGCCGAGCCAGTAGCCGTACGGCTGGGAGAGCGGTTGATGGGGGTCGCGGCTGAGGGAGCTGCTACTCCGGCGGTAGAGGGGATGTGGGAAAGGGAAGTGGAGAGGGGGGCGTTCGATGCCGTGACAGCCTTCTTGGCCTTTCCGGCATTGGATTTCCTCGCCTTCTTTCTTTTCCCGTTTTGGATGAGTTGGAATTCCTCTGGCTCGGATGGTGAGGACTCAGAGGAGGAGACCAACTCGGGAGAGCTATCGGGGGCTTCGAGGCTGACCACAACGTCCATATCGGCGGAGTTGGGTCGGGGAATAGGTGAGGGAGATCTTGAATGGGAGTCGTCTGGCTTGCCCCAGTTCTCCTTCTTAAATGGCTCAAGGAGCCCATCATAAACTTCCCTAATGTAGGGGTTGTCGTCCGCTAACAGACGCTTGAGAAGTACTCCTAGCGAGGAATTTAATTCCTCGGTTCGGGGCGTTGCCATTATGGCAGAATTAAAAAAGGGGGGATCTAGCACATAACCTAACCTATGCCTAGTCCTAACCAAACCTATCCCGAGGAGGTACGTGAAACGTAAACTCCCCGGGCAGACAGCTCCCTTAAAACGAGGCTACCCCTGAGTGTTCCACTGGCGAGAAGAAAAACACAAACTAACTCGCCAGCTCCACTGCTGTCTGAATAGCCAGAAGGGCCGGAAAACACTGTAAAACCTAACTCCCCGGGTGGGATAACCCAGGGATGTGTTCTCTCCCTGTTGGGATCACAGGGAGGTGAGTGCTAAGGTGTGCCCTAAGCTTGTAAACCTGCCGCCGATCTTATTGTGCGGCAGGGCCCTATGGGTCTTGCGACCGATCCGGGCCGCTGGGGTAGAGACACCCAGACGTCCCGGGTGCAGCTGTGGACAAACGGGGATTAGATGCTACCAGACTGCGACTAGGAGATCCCCCAAGGCCGCAGTCAGAGCCCTTCCAACGGGTTGCCTCACCCTGAAGGGGATCGGCGGGTGTGTCGGGTCACCACCCTCTTGACTTCGTTAACACCGTGAGGTTTCCGTCAAGAACCACAAAATCGTGGATTTCACCTGAAGGGCAAAAAACGCGGACGTGGTTTTGTCGATTGCCGTTAAAGAAATATGTCTTGAAAAAGACAGTTTTTAACGTATCGAATTTAAACTACAAGTAGTTAATTCGACACGGCGCAGCGCAACTAAGTCCGAGCACAAGGCAAAGACTGTAGTCACACTACGACTTGGCGGGCCGGGGGCCGTCGGAGCTCGGCGAGGCGGCGGATGCTACTGACGTAGCGTAGCGGCGAAACCGAGTCGGGGGGCGCGGGGTGCGCGGGAGCAAGGCAGCGACAGAGCGGAGCGCACGTGTGCACTCAGCGGCGGCCAGGCGTCGAATGATAATGTCGAATGACCAAAATGGCCCGTTTTTTATACGTAATTTTTAAGTGACTAACCAATCACATTCGTTTACAATAATCCAAAAAACGCGGGAAAAACTAAAAGCCAATCAAATTAAGGCAAAAAAGCGGGAAAATATTACAAATTTAGCTTAAGTACGAAGAAACTTTACCGTAATGAGAACCGCGTGACAATATTCGCGTTTTTTACTAACTTTGTGTTAGTAAACCTGTATAAAACTATATGTTATTGAGATCTATGTATCAGGAACTATCATACAAAAATATAAAATCAACAAAAAACATAACATAATAAACTTATATACGAACGGAACGCTAAGCCTACTATGTACACAAAACAAAATGCTAAAATCTATCAATCTATGAACTAAGCTATTAATTCAATAGTTTTTAATGCTTATTTACTATCCTATCAGTGCCTATGTACCCTATATACCTATATACTACCTATATTTAAACACTATCTTCGTTGTCCCGCACACATATTTTATTTTTTTATTTTTATCCCCACGATTGTCTGGTAGTTTGAGTACTAATAAGCGACCTACCCAAATGTCCTTCCTTCGGTATTGTTCGTCGTTTCGTTGAGCTCCTTGAGTTATAAGTCGAGCTACACGACAACTGACAAATGTTTGCACTGACTGGACAGGTCCACTCAAATCTGTGTGGTTCTTTCTTCAAAAGACCATCTCAGACACTAATCTGTATAGTCCTCATGTGAATCGAGCAAGATTATGTCTGGACTTCAAAAGAGACTATGACCTCTGAGTTTGTTTCGGCTGTTTCTTCTCAGAGTAGTCAGGTACGAAACACCGGCCCCATCTAGTTTTTAAAAAATGACGTGTAAAAGTGTTTGTAAAAAGCTACTTGCATTACTATTTTTGAATTCCAGTTCTATCGATCCAGGGCTAATATGAACCACGTCGTCGTTAACTTTGTCCAGCTCATTCTGCTTTCTTCATAGTTGTTAGTTACAAAGCAAATTATATCTCCGTAGAAAATAAACGAAACGAAGTACTTCAGTTAATTGAATATTGTTTCAGTTTACAGCTGTCAACTTTGAATTAGAAAATTATTCTCTTAGGTATTGTTTTATCTTCTACTGCTCATTTAGTTTATCACATTACATAATTACTAACCGGTTTCGTGTCCCTTCCATCCCCTCGATATCATCCTCCCCATAGGTAAGTATTCATCCTGAATTATGAGCGTATTCTTCTGCCATTAGCTTCATAAACGGCACAGTAGGACAGTGGGGATGCTGCGTGATTCAATCCTGTTTATCTCATGCAAGCGATGCTCTCTGTCACCCCCCTTGTTTGTGCACAGCGTGAAATATGGCTGGCTAACTGAATCTGCTTATGTAGTTAACGATTCGTGAGGTAGGTTTGGTTTCATGCTTCGGAGAGGAACAAATAAACTCTTTTCGTTTCTTATTTAATCATCCATTGCTATTATTTATAACCACATTAATTGGTGTGATGATTTATGTTTAGCGAAAGATTCCAAGTTCTTACTTAATGAACAATATTTGGACTGCTTGTAGATATTGTAGTACATTTATGTATTTTCCAGATTTTTCGGAAACCGATGCATCTTGCTGTACCGTGTACTTATCAAATGTCTACGTACTAGGTACCTACTAAATTAAGAACTACAAAGATAGTAACTGGCCAACAAACCCGGTCAACAATGGTCAACAAACTAGCCATACGTGAAATAATTTTGGTCTTCTCTTCAACCACAAATATTTTTAAGTCACTCAAAAAAGATACAGGAATGTTGATGGAAAATGCCTCGGTCCAAAACCCACAAGCCTACTTAGTGGTGTACACCGATCGTAATGATCGCCAATTTGTCGGCGCTCTAACACAATAGTGTTTAGAGTTAACTCGCTAACCGTTTGAGGGGTCAGGTATCGGACCGGTATCATTACAGCGGGATGGCTGCCCGGAAACTAAATTGTTACCGAAGTCAAATTGATGGCTATTATCGACAGGGAAATTTTGATGGTCTAAATTCGAAATCTTAAACTTTTTTTAAAAGGGACCACGGCGGGCTATGCTACAAGCCTAAGCACGAACCTTTATAGTACTTGAAGCTCACAAGTTTTATTACAATTAATTAATATTTAAATCCACCTTGGGGATGTTTATTCGATCTAACTACAACAGACTTGTTTGGACCAAGCATGTCATGGCATAATTGTGACTTAAGCCTATTCCAGAACATCACGTGCTTAATTTACTCATTTCTCCGAAATCATCAAAAAATTAACTGGTCTGTTAAAATTGCCATCTCCACAAAACAGTGTCCACTCAAACATAATAAAATTTTAATTCAGTTTCTTAATCATTGGAGCAAGACGCTCATTTACCGAACATTTTACCGCGGCTATTTACACAAGGCTTTCAGTAAAAATTCAACCTTTATAGCCCATTTAATGAAAGGCAATTAAAAGTTTTTCACTTCGCTCCTCAGAACCCTTTGACGATCGACTTTTTTTCTATGTATTTGCTGCTCGCAGAAATTTTTACGAGTTCACTTTGGCTTTAAAGTGACCTGATTAATGATAGCTAACCTGACTGTTTGCAGTGTTTATTTTAAGGGTAGAATCGCATTTAAAATGATAAAATGAAAGAATTTAAAATAAAAAGTCAATTGAATACATTTTTACTAAACATACCTAGATGTATTTTTTTAAATTAAAAACAGTAAATTAAAAGTAAACTCTTTTAGAAGTTGGAAATTGATGCCTTGTTTTATTGAACATTTAACTAGGTAGCACATGAATCTAACCAAATATATAGAAATAGCGACATTCAAGTAGCTTACTTCTAAATAAAGTGAACTTATTAAAACACTAACTGTAAATCCTTAGCTAATGAAATAAATCGACAATTACAAGCACCTGGACCACTAATCTGCAACTTAACAGTGATTTAGTTAACGAATTGTCTAACTATTCACCGCCGCTGAATAGTAGCCGTTTTGAACGTTTAAGTAGTGACACTAAATAGATAGGTGCAGAAGAACGGCTCCATAATGCGTGTGCACACCTAGACACGCCTCTATGAACAGCATGTGTAATAGTCTATCCTTAACAAAACAAAAACAAAATAAAACAAAAAAATTGTATGACAACTGACGTATTCTTCGTGCGAGTTTATGTATGCGCTGGTTTTCGCTCAATGGATCTGGCCTTCTGTACCCATTCTATTCTGTGGCGGTGAGGTCTGTTCTCAATGGTTCGTGATCGCTCCCATTAGCCTCCATTGATTATGCGATAATTTCGCCTGAGAATGGACTGTTATATAAATAACTTGTCTTTGTTCTAGTTCCCAGTTAGTTCCAAAGAGGAATGTTTGTTTTATTGTTTAGTTTAGAGAAATACTTCGTGTTCTGTTTTTGTTGAGTGTTAATTGCTGTGGTTTAGGTGTTGAGCAAACTATCGAGGAGCTGTTGGTCTGGATTTATGACTTTTTTCTTTATAAATTAATTAATACTTTGAAGAACAATGACTTAAAAACTAGAAAACTATGGAAAGTTGCGTGGTCTTTCAGATGTAGTATTGAAAAGAAATGGGCCGTAATTTTTGATGACATCACTGGTATCCAATTTAGCAGCTAGAATTAGGTCCGTGACATGGTTTCTGTCATCGAGTGGGCTCCAATCGTATACCGTGTAACCTGCGCTGCGTCGCTGCACAAATTAGGCCGGCCCGCCTTTCCCGTGCTCGGTCCGGGATCCCGCTGATGAAATGTGTTCGCTCCCACCACTGCTTGCGGCAATCACTTAGGTTGTGGACGGTAACCTAGGAGGGAAGGAGGTCCCTAGACGTACCTTGTAGCATAGAGTTAGTTGTATATGTGGTACTCGTACATGAATAACCCACCTTATTGCACGTGTCACAGAAAGGAATTAATTTAGGTTAAAGTCTTCAAATCGTTTTTTTTTATCTTAAGGGATTTAAGATCACCATGTAAAGACAAAAATGTTTGTTTACTATACTAACTATATGAATCAGCAAATTGTGAATGATGAACGTGGTGAATACTCAAATGAATTTGTCATGCTCAATTGCACTGCACCTAAATTCGCGTTTCGTTTACCATCAATCAGTCCTAAGCGCGACAACAGCGAACCTAGCCGCGTCAATACACCAATCTGTCCGTCCTGCCTTTCCCATGCTCGTCCCGGGATCATTGTGGGATCAGTGCGGGATCGCTCGCGTGTTTGGCCATCCCTAATTCACTTACTGTTGTTTTATTTGCTACGCCTGATGTTATGAGTAAATATGAAATTAGCAATCGTTTGTTTTACATACCCATTATGTAATTGTAATTGTTTTTGAGATACACGTGTTGCCTTTTTGGTTTGAATAAATATTTGATTGGGTGTGTGGTTGTTAAATGAGAAATGTCTAATTATATTTTCTAATCAGTATATTAAGGAGTGATGTTCACGTAATTGTGTAGTGTAACAAAAAACTTGTAATAATAATTCCCTACCGGTGAAAGCTTGAATAACAAAAAGTTTGACTTGAATTTGTGACTTCAGTTTGAATTAAAAGTTTTGCCACTTTCTTTCAAAGGACTTACAATTAACATCTGAGATGTTCAGCGACAAACTTTGTTGTTTTCAATAGCAATAAAAACTTTGAAATAAGGGCTGGAATAGATGTGATGCTAGTATGAAGGACATTGATAGTAACAAAACTCAACCTTCGTGACTATAACAACGTAAACACAACAGAATTCTTGTATATATCCGAAAGGTTGGGCAGATGTACACATCTGCCTAACCTTTGGTAGGGGCCAACCTTTGACAAGTTATTGTCCAAGTTCCTTGTAATAGGGATAGCCTTTTGCCATAGCGGGGTACATAATTATCTAAACTCATTGTTAAGACTGACATTAAATCATTCTTCCATGTTGAACCTTACACATTTTATGTGCTGTTATAATCCAAGTTTAACTGCGTCGTGTTAATGCAGTAAACCCACAGACTGTAACGCTTACAGGTAATAAAGCACGCTCGTATAATTACGTTAGAAGCATTACTCCCCAACATTATCGTCATGTGGATGAGGTCATATTGCTTACTCCTCGTTTATGAGCAAATTATAACGTGTACATGTGCCACGTGTGTGTTTGTGCGAGGGGTAGGTAAATCTCATTATGTTTGCATTTTGGTACTCTGATTTGAATAGGGATGCAAAGAAGACATGACATTACAGAGTTACAGTCTCCTATTTCTTTTCACCAATTCACTAGGTGCACTAGCTGAGGTAGATACAGGACTAGTTTCCAGCTGTTAGTAGTAGATGCGGTAATCACATGGGTCATAATGGCAAAAACAATATCAACATAGGAAAAGTTGGAGGTACAATTGGTTCGTAGACGTGGAAGTTCTCATTTGAAAAAATCCACATAATTATGTAATTCAAATTACACAGCCGAATAAACTGAAAGTTTTAACTAGTTTTCGCTAAAACAAACACTTGAGAATGCAAAAATAACATATTTATCATCTGGTTTTGTTTGAGAGCTGTGCTTTGTTTTGCAGGCGCGGCCGAGCAGCGAGCACAATGTACCGGTGTATTGTAATGTTAATGTTATGCAAATACAACGCGCCGAGGAAATTATTAAAAAAAAAAAATACGTCCAAAAATGTTCCCGAGAAAAGTTCGCGTACAATTTACAAACGCTTTTTTTGACGAAAAATTTTCAACTACCCGCAGAGAGAGTTCAT
The DNA here is from genome assembly GCA_963853795.1 of Xestia rhomboidea. Taxonomy (NCBI): domain Eukaryota; kingdom Metazoa; phylum Arthropoda; class Insecta; order Lepidoptera; family Noctuidae; genus Xestia; species Xestia rhomboidea. Next base: position 649,854 of record OY970775.1, read on the forward strand.
TTCGTCCTGAAATGATGTTATCCGACCTCTTATTGATGGAATTTGATATTGTTTTTTTTTTCTGACATTTTTGTCTCTGGTAACTTTCGGATAGTAGGAAATGCCGCAAATATTTTGATGGCGCTTGATAAAATTACTGTGGTGTTTCTTGACATTATTGTAAACAAATAAAAATATTGATGTCGTAAGTTGAAAGAATCATTGTCCAAATGGGTTGCGGAGGTCAGATAGGCAGTCGCTCCATGTAAAATACTGGAATTCAGCTGCATCCGGTTAGACTGAAACCCGTCTCCAACTTAGTTGGGAAAAGGCTGGGGATGATGATGATTGTCTAACAGAAACTGCTTGTAAATATAACGTAATGTATTCGTATGAACAAGCGAGTCTTGAACTCCATGAACAATTGCAGCAAGTACGAACAACAGAATAAGCGTGGTTCAAAAAGTAGGACGGGCGTTTCCTACACTTGATCTTCGTTCAAAGGCTAAATGCTCAAGAGGATGAATACTACACAGTGCTTTCTTATCTGCAACCTATGACTCAGTACACGTACACCTGTACTGAGAAAAGTAATTTCAGGTTCTACACCCTGAAATTACTAATTCTCCTTTTAACCGTGGTGATTTTTGAAGTTTTGTTTAATTGTTAGTTCTTTTTAGTTCTCAGTAGCAGCCACGGAGCCTGCTTTTGTGCCCGGTTGATTGCAATAGGCTCGCCCCTTTTACGTGGGACTTAAACATAACATGACGAAGTGTGGAAGTGCTAACGGGTACACAACTGCCTAACCCTTCGAGACTCACAGGCGTGACGTCATGTTCTTTGTTGTTTCATCAATGTTGCTTATTGGGCACAAAAATGTCGTAACGCCGCAAAATACTTAACTTGCTTTCAAACTAAACACAAGATTGCATATTCTCCTCAAGCTGTTAACGCAAGTATCCGCCATATTCTTTTATGTCTTCGTTCATTTTATACTTAAGAATTTATTTATTTTATGCTTCCCACTTTACTGCTTACGTATTGTGTGGCATTCGTTCTTTAATACGTTTTATTTTCTTTGGCATTTCAGTTGTTCGAACGGAGAATATTTCTATTTATGTTCCGCTTATAAAATGGTGATGTTTTATGTTGTTCATTCTTGAGAATTATGACGTTTACGGTTGGTATAGAAAGCTGTATTTTAGAAGGTTGTTGTATTATTTTTAAAAAGACTAGTCTGTTAGAAAACGAAGGTTCTCGTTCTCTCTGTTTCAAAATGCAATAAAGAAATATTTGATCCTTGATCATGCAAATATTTCAATTTATATCCGTTTAGAAACTCTAATTGCTAAACTTTTAGTTTAATTCTGGACTGATTCAAATTAGATTGCTATCGATTGTCACGTACTCTCTACATTAATTCAAATAAAACACAGAACTATAGTACAGAAAATAACTAAAATCAATCCCCAAAGCAAATCCAAGTAGTCGGGTAAAAAAAACTCCCGACATCTCTGCCAGCGCTAATAGAAGTAACAGGCTATCTCTTCACTGTTGACTCGACGTCATGTACCACAGCATCACATCGCGACGACGTCATGTGCACAGTGCATCCCGCTAATGTATGCGCCTCGAGCTGCGCTGAATACACAACCGATTGTCGGCCAACTGCAATCCGCGTTAGGGTGCTTGTGTAAGGATACATGCTTCCAGTACGGATAAGACCAGACGGATGAGTAGCGATCAGTGCAGATAAAACAGTCCCATACTTTCTGTATGTGATCGCACTTAAAAAAGAAGGTTAAAAGTACACGTTTTCCAGTGTCGACAGAATCAGGGGCAAAAAACCTGCATCTTTCAAAGCACCCTCATAAACCAGGTAACATAAAAAGTTTTATGCAATCAGTGTATATGTTAATTCTTTTGGCAGAGAATCAAAGTCTCAATTTGAGGATGAATTGAATTTGAGCCAATTTGTGAGCAGTGGACAGTAAATAGGATTGTATTGGGGTCCATTTTGTTGAATTGCAATTTTTGAACGCTACTGAATGTGGTTGTTAAGATCAGAGAATAAAATTCAGCCTGGCTGACATTATTTATACAAGATGGTTATTTTTTTAAACATTGCCAGACGCCAGATATGGCATGTGACGTCACGTTGTCTTCGCATCCTCGTAAAATCTTCGACAGATGAATAAGTGCGTGTTGATATACGTTCTTAAAAAAAAAGAAACAAGAAGAATGGGCTTTAATAAAACTCTTCTTTACAAATTACTATAATGTTTATTAATATGTATAAGGTATACATTTAGATCAAGGATGATATACAGCCTGGTATGTGGGTAGTATAAGAGCTAGCGAAAATACTACAGATACATAAGTATATCGTAAACACGCTATCCCGCGGTATTGCACGCAGTGTCCCATGCCTAGAGCTTGATATGTGATTGGAAACATAAGAAAACCTACATCAAATAAAACTACTACATACTTCGAACGTTACTTTGGATTTTGTATAAGTCGCGTTTAATACAAACAATCATATTTTCTTCATTTGATAGTCCAATCACATAGCAAGCGTACATAAAAAGCTCGTTTCATGGCTTGATAACCTTACACGACCCTTACAATAGAACAAGTCACATCTTAACCGACGATAACACTACTCTGGGAACTTTATACTTATTGCTGCAACGAATGTATTAGTTACAAGGATTATATCAATTTACAAGGTCAGTAATGTTCGTACTGTGATACGTCAAACAAGCCACCCGTAGCAGTTCGTAGCGACTGCTACGAGCGGCTCTACGAAATTCGTAGCGTGCTACAAAAGCGTAGAACTTTACCTGAGACCGTTTCAAACGATCAAGTAAATGGTTTTATTACGGAAATGATGCGAAGAACTACTATTGTTTAGCAAAATTCTTATTTCGCTGTGTAAAACTAGTTGAGAATGCACTTTTACTATTTTAAAGGTTCAGATTTGAAATAAAATGTTAAATAGAGTTTAAAAAAGGCCCGATTGTGTATTATATCTATTTAATCAGTTGAAGGTTTGACATATCACAATACAAAAGAATCAATTTTCAGTAAAACTTCTTATAAAATGCGCGTTATGAACTAGTGACTATAAATTGTTAAAAATTAATCGTTGTTTAATAAAAATTATCCAAAATTTTTACAGTTTTACATTTACGCTAAACGTAAACACTTATTTTACATTAAATATTACATTTTCGGATGATGACTAGATTAGATTTCGTTATTTAAATAAATTAAGTGATAATTTAAACGTTCAGTCTTATATGCGTAGATAAATAATAAAGGGATAACAAAAGATATATAACTTGAGCACTGTTATGTAAAGTATTACTAAGTAGGTAACAAATGGCTAAATAACGTTATCAAAACAGTATGCTATATTGTTGTCACTAAAAACAATGATATGACTAAAGTCTAAACCAAACACTAGCGGTTTTAGCTGTGGTCATTTTTCATTCAAAACACGAAAATTATTTGTGACTAACAGAAAACATCATTGGCAGTATTTTTCGAGACACTCTAAATAATTGTTTCGTAACTTATTTTGCTCCAATCTTTGCGTCATTTCCTGTGTAACTGCGTCGTGGAAGTCATATAAAGTACTGGTGCATTCGTTTAAACTGGAAGCCGACCACTACGTAGTTGAGAAAAGGCTCGGTATATTACGATTTTGTACAAGATTTTGCCAGACTTTTTCTTAAATATTTGTGTAGTTCCACGAAAAAAATCTTCAAAACCAAAACAGCCAGTGAGGTTCAAACCTAAATAAACAACCTAAACCCGGGTTCAAAACACGTTGGATTCTAAGTCATACTTTAAGGAATATTCGTGTAGTTGGCGAGATCCTTTCCGTTCTTGTACATGGAAGTGATGATGGGGTCAATGTTGTGGTACTCCTTGCCCGAGCGCGGCCGAAGGGTGTTCGTTGGTTGTCGGCTTAGTCTGTGAAATAGAAGAGCAGTATTTTATCTTATGGACCGCCTCGTTGGTCTGGATTCAATTCCCAGGTCGAGCAAAATATTATTAAGTTTTCCATCAGCACTTCTGAAGTAACAATGTGTGCTATTGTCATAAATTCACGCCTGTATTATAAAATGAGGCAGACAAAGGTATACAGTATTACTAATTTGAATAATTACTAATAATGAACTTCCATGTAACGAGAGTCCAGCCTGTTGCCACCATGTACAATCCAGAATCCGTTTCTGAGAAGTCCCAAATTGGAAAACCCAATAATAGGTCGCTTGACCCTTCAGCAGCCGACCGCAAAAGCAACATGGCAGACACAAATAAAACACAGTTTTAATATCTGTACTCGAACATACATGATCGGTTTCATATTGCTCTCGAGCGGCGATGGAAACTGGGCCAAAATAGATTGGTTGTCAGATTAATTTCCATTGTGTAATAATTGAGCAATATTGTGGGCTTCATTGTTTGTGATAGTAACCATGTGTTTCTGGCATAATCATTTTCGAATAATTTGGCTCTCGCAGACACAAAGCAGCAGCACAGCATCTTTAAAATTAAATGAGAAATCTATTGTTTTACCTATCTAAAGGTACATAAAACAAGATACGTTCACAAATACTTACCTCATACCCGTTTGAGTGTCGGAGGAGGAGTGTGATGACGTCATCGAGAGGGTCTCGATGTAGTCGGACATGTCCGAGGTGCCGCTCGACGTGCTGTGCGTGTCCATTACACCTGCAAACAATCCTGACGTCAGGATATCGAATATAAATGGGCAGGCCATCGATAAATATATGATAGTTAGTTGCTGCTATAGTCTGCGCCAGATAAGTAGGAATTAAAGGTCATTGCTCTTTCCTTAATTTCTCTGCGTAGGTACCCCGACAATACACTATGAATCGTTTTTTATTACTAGAAAAAGTCAAGGATCACGATAAAGGTAGTTTCGGGACAAGTTTATGTCATTATTTCTGTTTTCGGAATTATGTATTTGAATAAATGTATGCGGGTTAATGACCTTTATTTCCTACTTATCTGGCGCAGACTATAGTTCATTATTATTAACATCATCATCATCAAAATTTAATCATTCCAGCCGAAAGACGTCTACTGATGGAAATATAACAATAACCAATTGTTTATACTATATGGATAAGTATATTACCTAAAGTGACATAACTGACCTTTGAATTGTTTCGGTGGTAGTACCGGTACTTCAGCCTCAGCAGATGAAGACTTCGCTGGTACAGCAGCCTTATGTAGCTGCATTGACATGTCTCTGAGAGGATCTGATGACTTCGACTTCCTCGGCAGCGAGGAGTGCACACAACCAGACAGATTCCCTCTCATCTTCTTATGGACCATATAGTGGTACCGTGAATGCCCCGACGTCAGTGGCATTTCAAACTCGTTGAAGTCTGTACCACCATGTTTCATGGAGCAACTCGACACTCCTGAATCATTTGAGCTTGAAGAGTCTCTATTCCCACCAGATTTGCAAGGAACGCTCGAAGATCTTTTAATTTGTGCATTGTCCATAAGTTTGTTCCTTAAATGCGGTATTTCTTTGGAACAACTCTCCTCAGATGTTTTGTTCTCAGATCCGGACGATTTGCAACAGTCGTAGCACTCTGCTTCGTTTTCACATGGCGAGGAAGTTCTTCTATTTTCTATAGCAAGGTTCCTTAACGTTTCCAGCGAAGAAGAGGTTGCGTGGCTTCCTATGCTGCTGTCAAATTCTTTTAAATCTTCAAGAAGTCTCGCAGAGTCTACGGAACTCGATCTCTTCTGCAGTGGTTCCTTGTTGTTGTTGCCTCCGAAGATTGATATCCTGCTTTCATTGCCAGTTAAGGCCGGTATGCTCAGAGATTTTTCTATCTCTACTCTATGCTTATGCATGGGATGTTTCAAACTCTGTGACCAGTTTGGATTTGGAGACATTGGTGTGTATCCTGGGTTAGGCCCTAATGTTTTCGTGCAGAATTCATGTTTAGGTTCATTGGTTGGTTCCATTAGCAAGTATTCGTCATTTCGATTCTTTTTAGCATCTAGTTTGTTTAGAGCAGTGCGGGAATGACCACATTTAGTGCAAAGTTTAGGTTTCTTTGGCAACGAATTTACAGCAAGGTCTATGTTTGCACTGAGTGCGTCCAACTCATTTTGTGTGACTCCTGCCCTCTTTAGCAAATCTTTAGCGTTCTCGTAATATTCCAAAGATAAAGCAAATTCCAGATTTTCATAGTTTGCAAAAGGTCCTTCGAATTTCTCCACTTCTTTTGGTTCAATATTTTGATAATTAGTAAATTGTGTCTCGTTTGGACATTCAATGGTATGTTCTTTGTCTGTACTTACTGCGCTTTGTCTGTTAGTTTTTCTTGAAACATCGATTGTAGCGTATAGCGCCATTTCTTCCGACTTTTGATGCGTTAGAACTTCAGTGTTTACGTGTTCACTAGTTCTTTTGCAGTACGGAAGACTTATTAGATTATTTGCCCAGTTTGTAACTTTTTGGCAAGGACATTCTACAGGTTGGATATTTTCTTCACATTCTACAATAACTGGTTTCTTTTTCGAAGCAAACTTAAGTATACATCCACAATTCTTCTTTAGTACTAAGGATCCGGGGGCTGAGCTATTTGTTACTTTGAAGAGATCATCTGCTAGCGCTTGTTTTATTCTTTTTGGAGTATCATAATGTTCTGAAGGGTCAATCTGTAACAATAACTTATTTAGAAACGAGTCATTTGAAATTGTCTAAAATGTTTAATTTGTCTTTTATTTTATTTCTAATCTTTCATGTTTTATTAATAAATACTTACTTCGGTATGTGTAGTTTTAGGAACGTCATAATTTTCATAGGGTCCTACTTTAGGGTTGTTTGTCGGGTAGTTGTTATCATTTAGAGAGCACGAGCAAGCCTGTACCGGCAGAGGTGCTGGTGGCTTCTTCTGATCCATTCGCGCAGGCTTCGGCGGTCTCTCCGGGGGTTTCTCTTTACACTGACATGCTTCTAAACTCTTCTTGATCGCTCTCGGAGTCAAATATTCTGTGCTGTTCGAAGAGTTGTCAGAACTGCTCTCAGGAACAGCTTCCATCGTCCATGCAGGGTTAAACGTAGTGCCAGGAGTGAGTGCCACTGTTGATGAACGAGATATCGCACCAAGTTTAGTAAGACAGTTATTACAACGTTCTAAAGTAACGTGATCAGCCCCAGTCCAAGGTGGCCTTGCACCAATTTCTACATCTTCATCGTAAAGTCGCCTTTCGTCCGATGGCCAGTAAGGCGAAACTCCTCCGCAGTCTTCTCCAAAGAAGTTCTCTTCGTACAAAGCACTGGCCGTGTCTGGGATTGATTGTTCTGTTGAGTTAAAGTCTGATAGCCGCGTGCTGGGGCGTGTTTTATTTCCTGCAAAAAATTACAAATTCGTTTTTAATTCTTCTTTTATCGTTACAAATATAATTTTTGACTCCATAAAAAAGTGAGAATTTTACTTTCAGTAATAATGTTCTACTGTAGTGTGACTAGCGGTTACGAGAAAAATAGAGGCCAATTCCCAGAAGTCTTAGCGCAAAACGGTGGTCTGATCAACTATAATGACCAACTCAAGATATCTATCAGACTCTATGAAAACTTGTCACGATGAAACGAAGGCATGGTTCACAGAATTATGTGAGAAGAGTTAAAAGTGAATAATCTTACCTTTTCTGGAAGCCGCCGGTGTCCGTTGCTGCGTTCCCCGAGCAGCCATATCAAAGGCGTCAGTAATATCCTGTGCCTGATCTGTGATCAGCATGTGTAGACCTTCGCCCTTCCCGCAGTGGGAGCCGCCTTCGAAGCAGAACCTGCTGTCTACTACACCATAGCGCCTGCATGAAACATTTCAAATTGGTTATAGATTGCGTTGCGTAAAATTTTGATGTTAATTGCTGGAAGATGCTTTAAACGAATAAGAACTTGGACAAGGATAAGTAGTTAATATTAGTATGGAACCTTGGCAAAGAGTCAAGCTCATCTTATAAATATCATATATATTTGTAATCAAAACGACTGCAAAACGAATTTAACTTTTAATTCATACTGGCTTGAAAACTTTTGCAGTTGAATGATTTTTCTTTTAAGCTCTGTTAAATGCTTATGAGAATCTATTTTATTCACCCGAAAGGCATGTTTATCGGCTGAAATGTAACGAAGCGGAATGACATCATAACAAATCCCAACTTTCGACATTCAGCACATGAAAATGAAATTAGCCGTCCGTGATCTACAAGCTTATAAAGAGTCACCACACATTTCACAAAATTCAGAAAATATTATCTACTTTCGGCAACTTTGGCATGAATTGTTGAAAGCTTTATGACATAACTGTTCGATTATCTCTTTCTGGCATAGGGGATAGGGTATGGTTGTCTTTTTCTCGCTCGGACAAAGTGCAGATTTTAGTTGCGGGAGCAGTGTGTCGCAAAGTGCAGTTAAGCAACTCATGTGCATTCGTAGACTAACATACTGTCTTTGCCGGGAAACCAATGGACATTTAGATAATGAATTGGTTTTCATACATGGAGAGTTTTATCATTTTTCCTTTTCACTATTACTTTGGAAAAAGTTCGTGGTCGAGCTTTTGTGTAATGTGTTTCGTCTGTGAGTGAGCTGTCTATCTGGATGGCGGTTGTATTTGATATGGGTTCCTTTCTGGTATTTGATCTTCTTTATTTAAACCTACACGTGTCGGCAAAATAGCCTGAAAGTTTAGTAAATATAAGAGGAACAACTCTGCGGAAAGTTCACATAAAAATACCGTTTCCTAAATATTCTCACTATTTTTCGGGATTTAACTAAAAAATAGCATCCCTCTCTACTTGATACATCATTTCCTTCCAAAAATGTTTCCCAACGAGCGTATTTCCGGCTCATGGTAGCCCTAGTTCGCGCATGGCTCCGCAAGATGGCGGGCGGAAGCGGCGGCCATTAGCGTTTGTTGGCGTCAGCGCCGCCCGAGCGCATAAAGTCGTCAAGCGCTTTTATGCGTTATCACCCTAGGAGAGTGAGGATTAGGATGATGCGATCTAAAGCAATGCTGTACAAAAACATAAAAGAGCTGGTATTTTAGTGGCTGGTAGTATAGTCAAATAAAGGGATTAGTAAACAGATAGCCAAAGGACATATCTTTCCAATAGATTTTCTATGAAGAGTGTAGCATCGCATCGCCTCGCATGTCAAGCTCTGCTTTACTGTCACGATTATCTTCTTCCTTTACTGTTCACTTTACTACTTTATTTTATTCGGGTTAACTGTCAATTTATGGGACTTCATATGGCTCTATTGTTTTCGCATTCCTCCATATCCATGAATTCATTAAACTTGGGGAAATTCATTTCACGTGTCATAAGTTTTCATATCTAGGTCAGAACATTTCAGAAGGTAGTTTAACAAGCTCCTGAACATAACTTTAAGTATTATATACCTAATGAGAGAAAACTATTTTATTCGTTTAGTTGGTTGATTGCCTTTTTAATGGACTTCGTCTATAGCGGGAAACTATCATAACATCGACTAATAAAAATCCAGAGCACAGTTTGATGGTTTAAACTCGAGTGTAGAATTTTGAAATAATGTCGTAAGAGACCATGATTGCACTATTGACTTTATTCAACTATAGTGATTCTAGCACCGAAAGTTTAAAATCCAACAGCATGCTCAACGTCCCTTACGTCTTTTTTTATAATTTTACACTATCGTAGTGTCAAAATTCCGATAAAAATTGTTTTGAACTTACCGCAAATGTGCTAACTCCCACAGTCCCAGCAAACGTGGTGGTACTCCACTCGTTAGCGCAAACCTCCTTCCTTGCAGGTGCATCCTCGCTGGACCAGCTGGCAGTTTCCTCGACCCACCTCCTCCAATCATCACCAGGAACTCCTTCGAGGAACCAAGCTGCCCTCCAACTTTGACTTGCCAGGCGATAAGCCTCTCCCTGGTCTCGAAGGCAAGGACCACGGTCACGTCTTGGCAGATGATGGCGATGGTGTTGGACTCCTTGTCCAGAGTAAAGCCTGACTCGAAGCCCAGGAAGTGCTGCAGGGAGAGGGAGGCCTTCGTCTGGCCCTTCTTGTAGCGGTCCTTTGGGTCGCGGTACAGTTGGAGGTGGAGGCAATCTGTAACAAGGAATAATTCGTTAGTTAATGGGTTGACACTTGATAGTTGAAAAATCTATTCATAAACACTTCTCGTCGAAGGATAAATTGTATTTTTATTGGTATCAGGTGAGTCATTGTCTCGTTTTTGGTCACTTAGTGCATTATTTTTAGTAATCCGTTCTAGAAAGCAGACGCTAGCAAGACAGTAGTTAATCCAGCGTTGAAATGGTGACTTTATAGTTGTTTTATATTCGTACAGTTGACGTTCTAGTACATCGTAAATAAACCCATTAGTGTAAAATAGCAATTTTGCTTTTAATTAAAATATTAAAAGTGGTTTAATATGAGATTCCGTTTCAGGTTACATTAAATTGCATACGTTGGGAAAATCTGATGAAACTAAAAGTTTTACTGTGTACCTCAACTTTTAACTACAACTTTGATTCGGTGTCTGTAACTAGGACAAACAAACACTTTTATTGGTCGAAATAAACTTTATTCGTAACATAACCGTTTCAGCAACCCCAAAGATTAGTCCGACTATCTAAAGTTTAAGACTCATTTATAAGTGACCTTGTTTTGAACGAGGGCACGAGTTACTCTGAAGTAGATAATAATATTCTTTATGGACATAAAGTGCTTAGCACACTCGCAGTTTTTTTTTTTTAGCCTGCTCTCCCACTCCTGGGCAAAGGCCTCCCTCCACTCCTTCCACTTCTCGCGAACCCTCGCGTCCTCCTTCCAGTTCGGACGGAACTTGACTAGTTCGTCCCGCAGTTAGAGTAGAGCATTTATTTATTGCTGTTCTAGGTAGGTAACATGATTTAGATATGGTAAAAATACAAAAGTTTTACCATATCTAAATCATGTTACCTACCTAGAACAGCAATACCCCTAGGTAGAAGAATTATAAAATTAACGAAAAGGGTAATTCTAGCATGAATAAACTAAACTATTTTAACAAGAACTATAAATCAATTAAATCAAATCAAAAATGTTTATTTGCTAGAAAATACATCCAAATTCAAGGAAAGATCTTATGTCCTTAAAGTATTTGTTTCTGCCGCCTGCAAGCAAGCGTGCAAATTATTTACAGTACATCTTTTTATAATGTAATTATTATCACGCAATTAATATGATTACTTTACACATATTATAAAAACAATTATTAATTTTCATTCAATGTTAACATTAATTTTTAAATTCCATAAATTCCATAATGCTATAAAAAGAACAATTTTTAGCCACTCTGTCAATTTTTTTTACAAATTACCCTGCAACAATTTCAAATAATTTAGTATGTTATTATAAATCAGAATACACCATATTAAACACACTTTTTTTAAAATATCTTTATTTTTTATATCTTTATATAAGGTAGGATAAAAAATGTAGAAATTTTGAGACAGATATTACTATGTAAGATATCTATCTACGGAACGTCCTAGCAAACTCAGAAACGCCTTATCCCAAAAGACTATCTACTAGAAATGCCGGAACAAACTGGGTATCAGGGCTTTTTATTTGGATTTTTTGGTATTCAAAGACTAGTGGTTAAAAATGTTATTATCTCACGAGTAGAATTATAAACTATACCAAAATACTGAACGTTTTTACGCAAAAATATGACCATCAAAAGGCTCTTGGCTCGTAAAGTATACAACTACACGATACCCCTTTTATCAGTCCTTGGCGTCAGTAAATCTACATATCGACACTATTTTAGAGAGCCCTGAAGGACTAGAATTTACTGTCACTTTTTGCCGATTAAACAAGTCTACTTTAACACCATTTTCGTGATGGAGGCAAAAAGTGATTTCGAATAGCTTCAGATGCTTTCCTAGACGTCACACACTGATTTTTTTAATCTTAACTTAATCTGTGTTAATATTTTTTTTTTAATAAAAACATTGAATTAGAAAAGTATTTTTAATCTCTCATAAGTATATGTCCATAAGTAGAAAGTGGGCAGAAACTACAGAACGACTATGCTACGATCCTGATGTCGCCTCGTCCACGTTCATACATTTGGCCATACACGTACGTCCCTTGTGACTGCTACGCACTTAATCTTTCTGACGAACATCATCAATAGGATCACGTCAAGTCCTAGGGCGACCCCTCCGGCGTTTCCACTCAAATCTGCTGCTTACTCTCTCATACCAAGTTGAAATAGATGTCAATGTTTTTATTACTGGATAAAAACTTATAAAAATGTGGGAGAGCGTCTGCCATTTGTGCCATTAAAAAGAAAACTACATCAGAATAAAACAGTAAAAACGTAATGTCTGCTATAAAGCTGTGTTGTGGTCTGCAATAAAATCTCTCTGTAGAACTACTAAGCAATGATGCGTTGGGAATGTAAAAAGTTGGCAATATTATGTACTTAATTTTGCTAAATCCTTTTTTACGATACAATTATGACAAATTGCGTAATGTTATAAACTGAAAAAAAAAAACATTGTGTGTTGTAGAGTAGCTCAATAATAATGTGGCAAATCTTATCGGATAGCTAACAAAACAAATACCTTGATAAGACATTAATGTGTAGTAGAGAATATTATGGACAAGACGACATTCTTCCACAGCCAATTTCAAGATGAATAGGCTTTTAGACCAAAATATATAATGATTATGTAGTTCCGATTTTATGACATTGATTCTGATCACCGTAATTAATATTATGATAAATCACATGATCTAACAAAGTATTTTTCCAACTATGTTGGGGTCGGCTTCCAGTCTAACCGAATGCAGCTGAATACCAGTATTTTACATGGAGCGACTGCCTATCTGACCTCCACGACCCACTTAGTACAGGGAAATGCAAAAGTAAGACTGGTTGTCAGACTTTTTGGGCAACTGACTACCTCTAACGACTGTCAAAGATCTACAAATGACAGTCGGGACCAACAGCTTGACGTGCTTTCCGAGGCACGGAGGAAACTCGGTATGTAAGAGTGGTCACCCATCCACAGACCAACCTAGGCTATCACGGCTTAACCTGAAAATCGACCCGAGCGGCTGTTATTATTTAGCCACGAGCTCCTATAATCTAACAAATATATGAACGTCAATAAAGTACCAAGATTATCGATATTATTACCGATCGATATTATCACACACATATTTGTCGTTTATTCTTAAAGTCCCACCTTGTTGCCTATTTGTTAGGAATCATACCTTATTGAGTATAGTATCAAAATCCTTGACGAATGATTTGAATAGCGGCTGTTTCTTCTCAGAGTTGTCAGGGTACGGAGCGACCTCATCTGGTTTTCAAACATAACAATATAATCTGTTTTTTTTTAAACCAATTAACAGAACGCCGTTGTCGTGTCAAGAGATTAGTTTCAATCAAAGACATTCAAATATTTACGAGTGATAGACGGGACAAGACGAAGAAATTCGTAATCCGATACTTGTTACTACTTAGTAACGAGTTGGTCTGTCTTGTCAGGTAGCATTCGTGTGTCCACATACAAAATGTTCGGGATCAAACGTTTTGTATGACTCTATTCACCCAATGTCCTTTCATTCTTTTAAATCTCTTTGGTTCAAATAATTACTTCTTCATACAATCTCCTTAGTAACATGTGATAAACTTACTAAAACATCGTTCATTCCTTCTGAGCGCCCACAAAGAAAACGCTATTAAATAAATGTATCCCTGACATTTAGAAATATCATGTAGTCTTCACATAATAAGACATGTCTCGGTTGAATATTATGACAATGAATATAGAATAGCTTGCCAGAGGTTATTTTATTAGATCCGTTCATGAATATGAGCGGATATTACATTTCGTTAACATACACCTTTCTTTAAAAAACGGCAAGAGTAACAGAATTTTGTTTGGGTAGTTAAGTTCCAACGAATAACTCAGGTTCCATTTTATATGTCTGTCAACGATCGAAGTTTTCGTGAACATACATACGAAGGACTGCAATTTTACCGAACATACAAAATGTACCTATTGACTATGGAAACGGATGCATATAACAATCTCGAAATGTTTACACAATTACATTTTCAATAACTCCAATCAGCGGTTCAGCTCTACTATAAAAAAAATATGTTTCAGGTTTTAGTAACACAATTTGCTGCACTATTCACTTCTGCGTCCCTTTTAAGAATAACTGCAGGAAAAAATAATAAAATTCTAGTACCTAATTTTATTCTCCTTAAACAGCAGTATGCAGTAAGTAGGTACTCTTTACAAAACTACAGAGCGAGATATTTCAGCGCCTCTCAGTAAGGCGTCGATTTCAGCCGCAGTCGGTAATTAATCGAACTTGTTCTAAGTGCTGCAACTGAAGTTCTGAACTTCAGGCTAACAAATACTTTGAATTGCTTTACTTCTGCTTTTTTTAAGAGATTTCATTTTAATTACATGCCTGGGATTTTAATGAGAAGAGTCGTGGTTAGTTTATTAACGAGAAACCTTGTTTGTCGAAGATAATTAAGAAAAAACCACAGCTACATGGGTTGACGACCTGCAGGAGATCGCGGGGAACGCTTTGATAAGACTCGCACATGCCAGGAAAGCATGGCACAAAAGAGAGGTGGTCTTTTTTGCAGTAGGTGGAACAAGGATGGCAATAATGACGATGAATTAGGCTTCTATTGTAACTGCAGTGGCGTAGTGAGCCAGCCTATTATGAAGACTTTTGAGCACAGTACCTACAGAGTTACCCACTACTTTGTCAGAAACGAAAATTATATTTTTAACAGATTTATCTAACTCGACGTAAAACCTAAAAGCCAATAATCACAAAATCTCACTTAAGTACGCCCGTTTGCAACTAAACCAACTATAATCCATTTAATTCGCAAATGTGTTAGCAATATAACATTAGCAAATGTAACTTAATTTCTAACGCAAACACTTAAATCATTGCTCGTACAATCCCATACAAATGTGTACAAAACATTACTAAACATTGATGTTCAACACGGTGTAATTAAAAGCAAATTGATGAGTTTGTGTGTGTGGGATTATACGAGTGTGTGCATGAGTATTCGTGTCACGCACACGGTAATCTATTTACCGATTCAGGCAAATAATTAGGAAATCCTTCGTAGGCCCGAGTATGGAGAAGAGACCCTAGCCTACCTTTGGGTGAGACACGACATAGATGTGACAGTTGTCAACTTAGTGAGGTAACCAGGTTCTTGGCAGCGAGCTGATCTGGACTTCGCGTCGTCATCATCATCATCTTTTGCTTCCCAACTACGTCGGGGTCGGTTTCGAGTTTAACGGATGATGCGGAATACCAATATTTTACAGGGAGCGACTGCATTTCTGACCTTCACAACCTAGTTACTGGTCGGCATGATACCCAACCTTCGTGGACCTCTCCCACAGAGCTGCGACACAACACCCTGTCCTGCGACTATAGTATGATCAAACCAATTTTAAAGGTCTTTTATACATCTAACTAGGACCCCACTTACAAGCCTGCTGATGCGCGGTCTCCGCTGCAGTACTCGTTTGCACAATCAGCCCTGCGACAAATCCTATTGCCATCTAGTTGGGGGGCGTCCCACACTTTGCTAGCCGTTACGATATATCCCATACAAAAACTCCGCCACCATTCCCAGTTTAAAGATAAGCGGCAAACAAGTGACGTCATGATATGGAGTGGCGAACAAAGCGGCCAATGACGCGGCAAATTGATCAGCGACGTCAGAGCGTTTAATTGTGCGATTTATTGGCAATGTTGCTTTGTATCGGTGTTGTTCGAGTGTACTGCTATTTGGTGCGAATTTAAGATGGGAAATGAAAACAGGGACCTAACTAATTTTTCGTGCATCAATCGGCCTAGTCCACCTTTGACGTCTCTCCTCAGCTTTTCGGTCGGAGATAAATTATCAATCTGTTTAGTTAGCTCTACATGCCATAAATAGCTGGACTTGGGTATAATCAAGGCAATTAGTGCTCAAGACACTTCTTTCTAAACAACGTGTAACAGGCAGGGAATGGAAGGGTGCGTACTGACCATCAAACAGAACAACTTTCTCCATGGGACCACCATCGTAATCGCGAAAAAATAATACACGTTGTATAATTTCATTCGCCAAGACATCCGTTTGAATATTGTTTCAAAGTAGTATTCCTATTTGATATTTTGAATAAATAAATCCATCAGAAATTACTTCAATGAAATTTCAAACGAACAAAGTTCAAGTTATTCTAAAATCAACTTCCATTAGTGTTAATCAGTACAAACAGTGAGTGAACAAAATAGCGAAACTGTCTCAATGTAAACTCTATCTTGCGAAACACCGAAGTAATCCATTGACGAATTCCAAACTTGTTTCCATTACACCCTCGCTTTTTCCTCGGAGACTACCCGGTTCTACCCGGGTACTACCCGGTACTACCCGTGAGTCGGCTTTGTCAAACTTTGGGAATACATTAGCTTTGCCAAACGACAGCCCTGATAAATTCAACTCGCCGTCCTTACTCACCTTAGTTCGACAACTCCCGACCACATCTCAAAGCAACCTATCCGTTGCTGCTTTTCACCTTGATCTTTTAAAAGCCTTGATACAAAAACCGCAATGTATTCTAAATGTCGATTTTGCTCGCAACTCTTTCAAACGGAAATTGGTGAGTGTAATTCGAGTTTTCGTTGCTTTGACACCGAACTCCGAAAGGGACAGTCTCCCTGTAATTGTGGATCGGGAGTTAAATTAAATCGCTCAAAGAAACATCCCGGTCGCCAGGTACCCAGGTAGACGGACGTTCGACAGACTCATGAAAAATTCAGTAGTTTGCGAGTTCAGTTTATTTTTTCATGCTGTTTTTAGGATGCGAAGGCTGCCTTTAAAGGTTTGACCTTTTCATTCTGTCTGTTTCAAGTTACAAAGCTAAAATTAAATTAATTTGAAATAATGATTAAAAATTCCGTTTGCTAGAAAGAACTCCAGAAGTCCTGAATTAATCGACAAAAGTGCTAAAAATATAGACTGTAATATACTGCTTTCACACGTAACCATTTCTGAAAAAACTGAAAAGACCCACTGGATGGAATGATTTTAGTCTAGATTATTTAATGGCTCCTGACTATTCTGGACTGAACTTGTTTTCTTCTGTTCAGTTTATTTTTACACAGTCGGGTTTTTTTATTTTTTTTTATTTACGATTATAAGATGGAGAATTTCTCATTATTTTGTTACGTTTATTACTAATTCCGTAAACGGTCTAATTCTTTATAGGATTTTTTATCGTATAGATTATTTAATAATATGGTCATGACCATTTTAAAATAATCACGATGAGCACTTTAATTTGATACCCATTTTGCAGTATCGTAAAAAAACATTTTTTTTTTCTTTATTTTATAGCTTCTCACAGTCGTCATGTTGGTTTTTTTTCGCGTCACCTATCTAAGAACACTTGGGTTACCAAGACGAATCTAGCGACATGTTAATTAAATAAATCCATGCAGCGGTTTGGAAGAATGAGGTACTAAAGAATATTACATGCATACATGCATAAAAGATAAGGGTAATAAACAACATCCAGTGGATACAGTACTTTTTCCGAGCTCAGTAACCTTCATTAA
The DNA here is from genome assembly GCA_963853795.1 of Xestia rhomboidea. Taxonomy (NCBI): domain Eukaryota; kingdom Metazoa; phylum Arthropoda; class Insecta; order Lepidoptera; family Noctuidae; genus Xestia; species Xestia rhomboidea. The sequence continues at coordinate 667,557 of OY970775.1, forward strand.
GCTCTCTACTTTTCCTGACTTCAACAATGAACAGAACTTAGTCTGAAACAGTCTCGAGATCATTTGTCGCGCGTCAAGCCGTGGTGTCGCACAGTCGCGCGACTGTACGACCGTGCGACATAACTAATTGTCGCCAGATCCGATTGTTTTCATTAATTACCGCGACGGACACGGATACTGCTTTTATTTACAATATATCTGAATTTATAATTTTTGTTTGTGAAATGATAACACTTTTCGATATTTTAATTTGGTTGCTGTAAAAATATTTGCGGCGGGCGATACCTCCTACAAATATTATTGTAAGAGGAAGTGATTTCTGCAACTACATACCTTTTTGTAAGCACTAACTTTTTAGTCCCGGTTTTAAATTGGAAACACCAAAACATTTTCCTGGCAACGCGCATTTTCTTTACTTGTGCAATAATAATTAGTCATGGGTTATTATTATGCTTTATTTAAATCTAATTAAATCAACAACTCGTCCTCATCAATGTAATTTATAGCAACAATACATCAGTCCATTTACAGTCAACAATTATCATAAAAGCAAACGCTTATGAACAAATCGGCAAATACATCACAATCGGCTATTTGGCGTATCATTAATACGCGCAGTACTGTTTGGCGTATTATTAAAACGCGGGCCGTGTTTGCCGATCGGCGATACATCAAATAGATCGCGCTGCGATTAGCGATACGTATTGTTTAGTGTTGCTCACGTTTAGATAATTAATTGGGTAATTTTAATTGAAACATGAATTTAAATTAAGTTTGTGTGTTGCAGGTTAAAAATTTCATGTTGTCGGTATGATAAACAGTCAAATAAATAAACGCATGACGACACTCGTAACACAGCGATATAGAAAATTACGTATTATGTCACAGACGCGTGTAAGCATAAACATCTCAAAAAATAAACATTCGTAGAACTCTCAACTTACCTAAGTTACGCAATTATCAAGTAGGCAACTTGAGAACAACTTAAAGTATACGTAGGTACCTACCTAGTTATTGTCGTTATTGACACACAATGTACCTGAAAAAACCCTTCTTTGCATACGTGAAAAAAACGTGATTTATCACGCGAATAACCGTCACAATAGACCCATTTTGTCGTGAACATTATCTAACGTTAGCATTGTCCCTATTTGTCACAAAGTGAAATGACACATTAAAGGTGCTTTCACACCCTTTTCGTGGGTAATATCTTGTGACAAAAATGATGTATATTCTTTAAAGCGAGCCATCGATCAATTGTGGCGGTAATGAACAAATACGGCGCGGTGATCCATCAATCAGGGCCAACAATGCGACCAATCGGCTCCAGTCTATATAATGCCTCCGCATTGGGGGTAACACCTACACAAGAACGGGGTAATGGTATTTGAATGGATAATGATGACTTCTAGTTGGTTGAGGTAAGGTTGTCTTGGTTTGATGGAAGAGATTTTGGTATAGATTAGAGGTTGTTGGCTGAATAATTTCTGAATGCATTCTCCGAGCTATAATATTATCTTGTATTACAAACCACATTCTTGCCACTGCGATCACGGGTAAGCTTACGAACAACATGATTTGGATGAAGATAGAATAGTTTATTTATGTATTCATAATATGGTCTATAATATCACCCCTATGCCCCTACATTCTAAAGGGGTGAGTGCTTCTTTAAGATTTCTTTTATAGTTTTTTAGACCATGTTATACCGGATGCGATGCGTATAAAATCCTACTGTAAAAATATGCCGTAGCTGTGTGAAATTACTACCGGTCACTATTCAATACCAACCGTCTAACAAATGTATCTTTGATATAATGAGATGAGCGTCTACTAGAACTGGCTTATTTACTTAAAAGGACGCCTAATAAGGTATTCACTTGTAAACTTTATTTAATTGTTTTTCAATAATTATACAGTGATCGAAATAATGTCGTTATAAGTAGTCAAGAGCTATTGTAACTTAAGGTAACCCGAACCTTAAGTTCTTAGGTGCCTTATTCTGTGACAATATCAAGGTCTAGACGTTTCAATATCCATATAATGAATCCTTTACATCTTACAAAAAAAAATACAAAAATATTTAAAACTTCTCAAACATTGTGTCATACATAAATTGAGGCAGCCCCAGTAAGTTATAATAGTACTTGTGTCGGGGCTGTCTCGCTCTTCTCGTAAATGGTATCCTAACAATGAAAATGAAGTCAACGAATAGAATAAAAATACAATAAAAAAGAAAATAAATTAAATAAATGATAGTTAATTAATTACTTAAGGGCGCGTTTGCATATCAGGTAAAATTATTATTAAATATAATATTTTTATTAGTTATGATGAGACCTTACCTCCGGACTGCATGAAGTGATTGGTGACTGCTACTGGAACTCCTTGACGTGTTGTACTAGGTGAGCTGAGTTTGGGCTCGTTTTGTTAGTTATGATAAAACCTTACCTCCGGACCTGATGGAGTGACCTGAAGGTGTACTTCGGTGATTGCCACTGGAACTCCTTCACATGTTGTACTAGGTGAGCCGAGTTTGGGCTCGTTTTGTTAGTTATGATGAGACCTTACCTCCGGACTTGATGGAGTGACCTGAAGGTGTACTTCGGTGATTGCTACTGGAACTCCTTCACATGTTGTACTAGGTGAGCCGAGTTTGGGCTCGTTTTGTTAGTTATGATGAGACCTTACCTCCGGACTTGATGGAGTGACCTGAAGGTGTACTTCGGTGATTGCCACTGGAACTCCTTCACATGTTGTACTAGGTGAGCCGAGTTTGGGCTCGTTTTGTTAGTTATGATGAGACCTTACCTCCGGGCTTGATGGAGTGACCTGAAGGTGTACTTCGATGATTGATACTGGAACTCCTTCACATGTTGTACTAGGTGAGCCGAGTTTGGGCTCGTTTTGTTAGTTATGATGAGACCTTACCTCCGGACTTGATGGAGTGACCTGAAGGTGTACTTCGGTGATTGCCACTGGAACTCCTTCACATGTTGTACTAGGTGAGCCGAGTTTGGGCTCGTTTTGTTAGTTATGATGAGACCTTACCTCCGGACTTGATGGAGTGACCTGAAGGTGTACTTCGATGATTGCTACTGGAACTCCTTGACGTGTTGTACTAGGTGAGCCGAGTTTGGGCTCGTTTTGTTAGTAATGATGAGACCTTACCTCCGGACTTGATGGAGTGACCTGAAGGTGTACTTCGGTGATTGATACTGGAACTCCTTCACATGTTGTAATAGGTGAGCCGAGTTTGGGCTCGTTTTGTTAGTTATGATGAGACCTTACCTCCGGACTTGATGGAGTGACCTGAAGGTGTACTTCGATGATTGATACTGGAACTCCTTCACATGTTGTACTAGGTGAGCCGAGTTTGGGCTCGTTTTGTTAGTTATGATGAGACCTTACCTCCGGACTTGATGGAGTGACCTGAAGGTGTACTTCGATGATTGCTACTGGAACTCCTTGACGTGTTGTACTGGGTGAGCCGAGTTTGGGCTCGTTTTGTTAGTTATGATGAGACTTTACCTCTGGACTTGATGGAGTGACCTGAAGGTGTACTTCGGTGATTGCTACTGGAACTCCTTTACATGTTGTACTAGGTGAGCCGAGTTTGGGCTCGTTTTGTTAGTTATGATGAGACCTTACCTCCGGACTTGATGGAGTGACCTGAAGGTGTACTTCGGTGATTGCTACTGGAACTCCTTCACATGTTGTACTAGGTGAGCCGAGTTTGGGCTCGTTTTGTTAGTTATGATGAGACCTTACCTCCGGACTTCATTGAGTGACCTGAAGGTGTACTTCGGTGATTGCTACTGGAACTCCTTTACATGTTGTACTAGGTGAGCCAAGTTTGGGCTCGTTTTGTTAGTTATGATGAGACCTTACCTCCGGACTTGATGGAGTGACCTGAAGGTGTACTTCGGTGACTGCTACTGGAACTCCTCGATGTGTTGTACTAGGTGAGCCTCATCATAACTAACAAAACGAGCCCAAACTCGGCTCACCTAGTACAACATGTGAAGGAGTTCCAGTAGCAATCACCGAAGTACACCTTCAGGTCACTCCATCAAGTCCGGAGGTAAGGTCTCATCATAACTAACAAAACGAGTCCAAACTCGGCTCACCCAGTACAACATGTGAAGGAGTTCCAGTGGCAATCACCGAAGTACACCTTCAGGTCACTCAATCAAGTCCGGAGGTAAGATCTCATCATAAGTAACAAAACGAGCCCAAACTCGACTCACCTAGTACAACACGTCAAGGAGTTCCAGTAGCAGTCACCGATGTACACCTTCAGGTCGCTTCATCAAGTCCGGAGGTAAGGTATCGTCATGACTAACAAAACGAGCCCAAACTCAGCTCACCTAGTACAACACGTCGAGAAGTTCCAGTAGCAGTCACTGAAGTATACCTTCAAGTCACTCCATCAAGTCCGGACGTAATTCGTAAAAACAGCAAAAAAAAAATTTTGTAGGGACCTGCCATAATTTTATTTCTAAGAAATACGTAAAAATCTTTCAAAGCATCAAAATGAGTTCACTTGACTACTATTCTCGCAGTTAGTCGTGCGTACACTTGTGTGCATGACCCGTGTCAATGTAGTAGTTCGATTCTGTACCTATCAATTTTGTAAACGCGTCCTTAAGCAGCTCTCTTTATGTATTTGTGTGTGTGTGTGTGTGTGTGTGTGTGTGTGTGTATTAGTTTGCGTATGTGTGTGTTTGTGCGTGCGTGTGTGTATGCATATCCAAAATGTTACCTTACCCTGATCAGAATGTTTTCTGTATCTTACTTATTCAAATTCAATTTGCAAGCAAGTGTACCACCATCTTTGTTAAATCGTATGATATAGTTGTAACAGCGGTGCTGCTGGGCGCGCGCCAAGCTGAGATAAACAACATCCTGTACACGAAGCGAGGAATATATACAGCGTGTTCCGATACACAGGGTGCTGAAATTTTTTAAAGGAATATTCGGTGGGAGTGGTACGGGGTCAAACTGAGGTATACGTATTTGGAAGTAGGCAGAGATAGTTCACTTTGTCTAGACAAAGAATCAGCGCCAGCGATAACAGGAAAGACGAAAACCAGTAACTCTGACATGCTCACATAGAAGTTTATACATCAAATCTGTTTTTATAAGTACTAACTGTTGAAAACGGTTTCGCTCACGTTACGGTCGGATATTATCCCAAGGAAATGTTTTAAATATGTACGACACTTCAGGATAATTTAGCTTAGAAGATGGATAAGATACTATACTACCTACATCTAAACTTAATTTCATTAAGTATGCTATTAGTGAAATCGCACACTTGACTTAGCATCATTTACCTCTATAATAAACCCATCCCTGGAATCACTACAAAATCTACTGCCACATTATCCAACCTCAATATTTGATCCACATTACAAGCTCGAGTACCCGGCAACATTTCCTGGGATACCGCATCGCCCTCTTCAAGCTCTGCGCCCATAACCGATGCCGCTCCGGCCCGTAATCGGATCCCTGCAGCGCCGATATTATTTGGCTAAGATAAACTACGCAGATATGCCTCTAATCCTATTATAATAATGACTCTCTCTCGTTTGTTGTCTCCTCTTTGATTAGACGCGTGTTTAGGATCTTTTAGAGTGTAATTGTTATGTTTCTGATCTTCGTGGGAAGGTGATGGTGTTTTGATAGTTGGATGATTGTGTATGGGTCTACCTTTAAGCGATGAAAGGTAGCGAGCTTTTAAATAGATGTAACCCAAGTCACATTGTTATTAGTACCTATCGTATCGTCTTCATGTCTTTTCCGGTGTATTAGGAATTGACGCAGCATGTCTTTGTCTTCGTTACAATTGTATCATCTGTGAGCTTTTTTAATTCCTTGCCTAATTAGTATCGTCAAATATTTGAGTCCCTTATTCGAAAAAGAAATTTTTGTAATGGCTTTTCAAACTTCACAAAACTTTCGAGCTAATCATTTCCATCCATAAGTTCAAGAATATGATCTTAAAATAAAGTCCTGAACACCACGTTTTTGGCTCATGGCCAAGATCCGTTTCAAATAAAGGAAGTGAACGTGCAGTCATTAGTAGACTCCGACTATTCCTACAGAATATTACACGAACGAGTGCCGCCTGACTCGCAATCCTCAGGGAAATCACGTTTTTTAGCGAAATGTGTATTAGTGTACAAGTAGATGTACCTATTTACTTTTACTCTATAAGTAGATGTAACTATTTGCCTCGGGTAAGTGGGACTGAGTGAATGCTGAATTTACTTAGGTACAAATTACGTTGGTTTTTACTGAAGATTAGATAACGAAACGATGATCATGCTGCGCCGATCGCAAATAGGTTGCATAATAGACTATATCACTCGCGCCTCGACTTCATAGTCATTTCCATACAATTTAATCACTTGGATCAATCTACCAATCTCATGACACATAGCGCATAATAGGACAAATAATGACAGAAACTGATGCAAGCAGCCAAGTTAGAAACAGTTTTTGGCACCTCTCTCGTATCAAATATTTACATCGTCTCACTGAATCGCATCATCTAGAAGTATAGTTACATTGTCGTTTATTACTAACAAAGCCATTAAAATTTTACTAAGTTAACAGTAACAGCAATGTGTCACCATTCCTGCTCACCCCATTAACGTAATCAGCGTATCGACACACATCATGACGAACATAACTTGTGTTCCGATAACGATTTCCTCTCTTTTGTCTGATAATGAAGTTAGTTCCGCGACGGATCGGAGGATTAGTTGTAGTTGGGGGTCTTTATGACCCCTTGTGCCTTTGATGTAGGGTGACGAATAGTTTGTAATGTCAATTAATATTTCTATCTCGTTTTAGTTTGTTACTTAGTTTTTGCTTTGATAGTCGTAGAGCTTTGTTTTTTTTTTTTTTTCGGATTGGTTATCATCAAATGACTCCTCCCACTCTGGGCGGAGCAGGAGGGAGTGTCAGACTTTTACTGACTAAAACCCATCCATGTTCCTTCATCGCCCTTTGTGTTCCGGGGCCACGGTATTTCTGTCGAATAGTCCCGCAGAATCGCGTAGCGCATGACATTTAAATATTATTATCAACTATCATTATAATTAGGTATGCGTTTTAATGTGACCGTTTTTATATTTTCATTAAACGTAGGTACCATTTTTTAAGTATCACTCTGTAAACCTTAATTTTATTCGTAAATGTTTTAAAAAACCGAATTTAAAAGTCCGTTAAAGAATGACCGGGTCAAAAACTCCTTATTTTCCCAAAAGCTAGCAAATGGAATTATTACTGAATGTTTCTAACAAAGTAATTAACATGTATTTTATCAAAAAACTTCATCAAAACTATTTAACTCGCTGTCCACCACACTCAATCCAATTTGCCGGCCACGTAACCCACGCGGTGTCGTCAAAGGCGCCAAATGTCAGTTAATCGCAATCAGTTCACAATAATTAATAGTATGGTAATACTAGTAATACGTGCCGATCGATTACACTGGCGGACATAATCCTGTGTACACCGGTAAACGGTCGATTGTCGGCCGACAGACTTGTGACAGCTCGTTAACACATAATTGCGAGACAATAATCGACAGAACTAATATGTGGAATTAGCTGGAGTGTCCACCTGATTGTGCACGCCAGTGTACAGATTACATGTGTAGGTGCAGTTGATTGAGCAACTATAGCACTTAATTGATGTGTTAATGATAATGACTCTGTATTATTCTGGTTGACTATCGTTAGAGAGCTGTTAACAAGTAATTTACTCTGTTCTTAAGTAGACTCTCGTCTAAATCGTTATTTCAAACACCTTTTAATTTATAAACATATTTTTGAGATGCTGCCAAACTCTTTTACTTAAAATACAAACTTTACATTGCATTATACTAACAATCCGATTACTTAATTTAAAAATGTAACATAAAAAGAATAACTCGTTTCTAATAAAATATCTTGTGATTCACCTGAAAAGCGACGAGCCGTAAAAGAGTAGCACAACACGAAAATTAATGAAATAAAAGCTACAGAGAAAAATGTAAATTTGCTTTAACGAAGCGACATTTATTTTTATTTGGTTGGTACCCGTTTTGTTTGACCGCAAGTGTACGTTTGACAACATTATTACTGCAATCTACCACTGTAAAATGAACTTTAAGTTTTGTGTAGTAAGGGTGATATTAGTAGTAGATTTAAATCTTCCATTGAAATGCGACAGGGTCGTCTTCAGGATGTTTTTCTATCTATTTGTGCAGCGTCTGTCTGGGTACTTGTAAATTGATAGCATTGCTAGTACGGAGTCCACAAACCAAAGACTTTGAAACAATGTTAAGTTCTTTAAGACTCTGTATACATTTGTTGTTGAGTCGACGTAGTGGTCAATTTGATTGTGGTTGAGGAGTTTGGTCTTTGGGCACATTTTACATGGATTCTAAGATTGTTGGAGTAGATGAAAGACAGTCGACTCACTTTAATGCAAAGCATAACTGGTTTGGGGAGCTCTTCTAATTTAACATCGGGGTGATGAATGGGGGGCCTCACTCAATCGTACCTACATTTTTTTAATGCGGAAATCAGACGCGAAGCTTTGTAAAAAAGCGGCTCACAATTTAGATTATGAAAATATGTAATTTTTATCCAACGGGTGACAATCCACAACATAATTTTTAACATTTTTATATTCATTCCTCATTTTCAAAGTTACCTTAACAATACCACTGAAAGCACAAAGTTCAAACTAAGTTAAGAGTTAATAATCCATCGCCTTCGGGTTAAACCGACCTAATTTTAGAATATTCCGCAGTTAAAATACGAGTAACTTTACGATATTTTTTGTTGAATTAACTTAAAAACTTTAGTAACAAGAGCCTCTGTTTATTTACAAAAATTGTCGACTTGACACTGAGAAGTAACAGTAATGGCTCGTAAATATTCATGAGGAGAGTTCAGCGGGAGAGTCGAGTTACTGGCGCGAGTGCTATTTGCTGCGTAACTTAATTGGTAGGTAGTAGAGTTTTAATTTCGACCTTGATACTTGAAGCTTTGTTTCAGAGCAAATAGATGCTTTGAGACTGTATGTAAGAGATGCAAAAAACACTTGTTTCTTAACACATTGACTGCCATGCAGGGCACTGGTGACCGGAGGCGGTCTTGTATTAAGGCGCCACGTAGGACACCGGTGACCTCACGGTAAACCTGTTTTCAGAGTTTATTTACGCGCCGTAGGACGCGTTTTCTATAGATTTCCTATTAGTAAGTGACCGGGATGGCGCTCAGGAGTAATACTTTCGCATGGTTTCTATGTAACGTAAAAATATTTTTAATTATTGATGATAAACCTTCAATAACGTTAAAAATCCAAGAACATAACATTTTTTTTTTAATCCAAACGTGTAAATCCATATGTGTAATAAATGGTATGGGAAGAATAATAAAACGAGTAGTAAAATTAAACTTTTTTAACTTTTAGTATAAAATTTTCCGTGATAGCGCGTGTAAGCGACTGAGGTGCGCGGGTGCCCGGAGAGGTGACCGCACGGCGCCTTGGTAACAAAAATCAACATAATTACTTCTGTGCGCCATGTAGGGTACCGGTGACCTCGTGAAGTTTTTTTTAATTTTCTACGGAACCCTGCCTCCGATTGACAAAATTTAATACTATGTATATCTAGACCCATAACATCAATTGGTACAAATTTTTTTTTGTGATTTTTGTCATTATTACTCTGGCAGTCAACGTGTTAACTTAACATTAAATAATTTTCATGACATTGTGGAAGTTAGCTTTTCTAGCTAAGCCTGTTTACGGTGTTTGCTGAAATAGACTGCAAATACAATCATCTATCTAAACGGATTTCTGACTAGGTTATGTCCGCGGCTTCGCCCACGTGGAGTTCGATATTTGTCCCACGGGATTATACTACCGGGGTAATTCCAGTTTCAGGTTATTAACTCAAATTAGTGTGCAAAATTTCATCCCAATCCGTTCGGTAGTTTTTGCGTGAAAGAATAACAAACATCCATCTACCCATCCATTATTTATAATATTAAAGTAAGTATGATAGTAGGAAGTAGGATTTACTAAGGTCGTCGTCTAACTGGCAATAGAAACTGTGTAATCAATGACCGAGACTGCTACACCTGCCAAAGATAAACTAATTTAAAATTAAAAACAGCCTTTTATTTACAAACATTTTAAAAGCGATGTATAACTGTATACATAATTTTTACTTCCCCGATATAGAAAAAAGAAAAAAAATCCTCCCCATCTGAAAACAGACGCTGAAATTAAAAAAGAAATATTGTATGGAAAAAGTTTGTTCTTCTCCATAAAGTGAGGGAAACAATTCTCTCGAGTCCACACCATCTGTCGATATACTGCGAGAAAGTGAAATTACGTTTGGAACATATTTCTTCAATATTCAAATTAATTTACAAGTATTTTTACTAACTTATCTTCATATTTCATTCCCGTATGAGTCTATCAGAATATAATAATTAAATAAGTTGGTCTAATGGCCTAAACAGCTGCCATTTTGAGTACTAGCAAAAAAGCTGACCAATTTAATTTGTCCATTTTCGATGATGGCTGTGTGATGGCTCAACGACGACTATGGCTGATATTTATTTATTTATTTTATTTTAGGAAAGCTTACAGACTAATAACATTATAGTAACAAAAATATATAACTAAATTGCTAATAACAAGCCTCCACAGATAGATAAAAGAGAAAGAATATATATTTATATATATCTATTAGTTCCATAGAACATAATAATCTAACACTACAGCTCTGTCTAATTATTGATTAATTTCAAAAAGTTGGCTAATTTTATTTAATTGTTAATAATTTATCTAAAAATAATTTAACTTGTAAAATAAACGGTTGAAGAGCAAGAAGGTGCCTCCTGTACAAAAAATGGCTTTGCCAATAGTTTTCTTACTGTGCTAGCATTGGTGCAGATGCGGGAGATATTCTAAAAGCACAAAGTGTGTACACTCTCTTTCTCGATCATGTACACTCTCAGTAAAGTAACAAGTATTAAGCTGCAATAATGACGCACAAACTATTCTAAACGCCCAAAAATCGAAACGAACTACACCCTTATAGGACTCCTATTACATTTACCCTATTAAACATTTTTCTATGACTAACAGAGCAATGTGCAAAACGCATTACTAATAATCCCGTCAGCCCCTCCGACGTAAATGTGACGTATTACTTATAAGGGGGGTTCACACAATGGGACGGCGCGAACACGCGACCTTTCGATGGGCTATTTATTATAGTTAATGTATTACGAAATCAGAAAACGAATGCAGTGTGAAATATCGCTTTAGATTATGTTTTGCATAATCAGTCAGTCAGTCAGTTAATAATATAGCTACCAATAACTTAAGCAACCAGCACCTGCTTCGCACGGTCTGTACGACTTGACAAGAGATTGATAGTTCTTTATTCATTGCAAGTTTGACATTGACGCAGCTTATACAAACATATTTTAGCACTCATATACTTTTCTGAATTAATTCTCTAAATGATGGTGAAATCCGATTTAAAGTTAAGAAGAATAACGTGGTCGGACAGACAGACATCAGAAGTTATCATAAATTGTTTATATTTCACAAAAAGTTTAGTCATATTTCAGGTAATGGACTTGTATAGAAGACCCCTGATGTGTAATGCTCGTTTTCGTGATTATATTGAACTTAATATTTCTAGCCATTGACTTCAATATCTATGAAGCTATGTTCTTGGTCATTACTCATTACAGTTAGATCTCTGTATGAGTGTATTTACAAAAAGAAACATTTATAAATGGCCCCATAAACTAATGCCTTATTCTTTCTTTATTTACAGTCCTCAACTTAAGCAACCTAACCAAGTGCCTACTAAGTCTTAAGCACTGCTGAAGTTTTTTGGGAACAGCAATAAAATTCAAAAGGCCGATCTTTTAAGTCCCAGGACAGACAATACAAAGACAAGTTAGTTTATTTTTCTGTTTCAAGTTGTCTGCATGATATCGCCTTGAACGATGAGACTTCTAAATAATATTTATCCTTTATGTTTATTTATGTATTTTTAACATAGGTTTACCAACAGCTTCTAGGTATATACAGGGTGTTAAAGTAGTCGCGTGCCATAGCCTATGGGTGGGTTCAGTATCGATAAAGGAACCCGAAAAAATAAATAAAAAAATCCACAATTTTTTTTAAAAATAATTAAAACAAAAAAAAATATTGAAACATCAATCTAATTTAGTACCTACCAACTTAAAATAGCAATCGTTTAGAATTAAAATTATTTTATTTTGTTATTTGAAGTTAGTAGGTACTAAATTAGGTTGATCTTGCAATATTTTTTTGTTTTTATTTTTTTTTAGGAAATATTTTTTTTGGATTTTTTTTTATTTTTTACGGGTTCCTTTATCGATACTGAACTCACCCCTAAGCTATGGCACGCGACTACTTTAACACCCTGTATATATTATATATAAAACATAGGTTTTACAGTCTTGGACTTACACAGTCGCCAATTACAGGCTAACCAGCATTCACTAAAATAAGTGTTAACATAAGAGAAAAAAAATAAAATAAGTGGCTATACACATATTTTATGTTCTATGTGAAGTAAGTAAATAGTTAATAAGTAAATAGAATTTTGGTACTCGTAAATCTAGAAATAATATGCTTTGTAACAGAATAATATTTAAAAAATGGAACAACACGATGTCACAAACTATTCGCCAAAACACGCCAGTGTACTAAAACTGACACATTCAGCGTCTATCTACTGGTGGCCTAGTTAAGCTGAACTCTCAACGAGTTCATTAATTTGCACCTGTCTGTAATTACGGGAGTAGTGCGACTGCATCTACGTTACATATGTCAGTATACTCTCTAATGTTCTCTAGAATTCTATTATTTGTTAGTGCAGTGACTACACAATGTCATGTATCTATTTGGATTGGCGGAAACTTGCATTTTGCTTCTACTGATACTTCTTCAGCTAATGTAGACATTTGCAATAATTAGCAATAAGCTGGATGCGTTGCGGCATCTCAGAAATCCTCATACATCATTTATGTACATTTTGTGTGAAACATAGAACACAGCTGGTGAAGGTGCGCTTAGCTTTATGGCCTCTATGGTACCAATAACTTAAACTCAAATGTCTTGAAATTCTCCCTCAATAAAACTGTTCATATTTCACCAAGGTACGTTAACCTTCCCGTTACACAATGTACTTCAACTAACCCTCCACCACGTACAACATAGCACACAAACTACACATAACGACACTACGGCATGGTACCTCTACGCCCAATGTGACGTGTACGGTACTTTTAGTACCAGTTAGTCACCGCCTTTCATTACAAGCAACGAGACCCTGGAATACGTCCCTGCAATATCCGGGGTACCTTGTTTAAAGGTTTTTTGTTGAAAGGGTTAAATAGTTGCATGTGAAAGGGGTAGGCATGTTTATTAAAGTTATTGTTGGCTGAAATAATGCAGGGTGGAGTAATATTACACAATGCCACGCTGTTGGTGTGTAATTAAGTGGAACACAGAGTATATTATAATGCAAAATTCGCTGGCTTATTGTACATAACTTACTGTACATAAAGTCGAGCCGTATTCTCATGAGTGGACAGCAACTGCAGAACGGTACCTGCTACGATTCATCATACATGCATGCACGCATCTCTCTCGCCGGATACGAGAACTACACCTTGGCACCTTTTTTTATAATCAGTGAAATTGTATCATTGAATTGTTCTTCTGTGTTGTGCTTGTCTTTTGTGTGCACTAAATAAATGTTTTATTTATCCATCTATCTACACATTGGGCCATTCTGGAGAATCTCACCAATAAAGTTAGAGTATGTCCTACTAGCGTATCCTCCGAGTGTTTAACTCATGAAACACTGTTGTACAAAACAATCAAGATAAATTAATTCTTCTTCTTCTTTCTCGTGTATTTAATCGTAATTCATTGGGTAGGTTCCTTAACAATAGATATTTTATCTGACGGAGACTTCTTTGTTTTTATAACTATAATATTTTAGTCAAATCAATGCCAAATTTGCAGAAAGACCAACTATTTTCTTTCTTGTAGCATCTTTTCCTCAAAAAATGCACTCATTCCTATTAAACTTAAAGTACCCAAGTGCTGCAAGTCTGAACGCTGGTTAATAATAATACCAGTACCGAACGTTTCTCCATTAGGGCGCCCTCGTTCCGTCGGTCCGTCTGTCTGTTACGGCACAATCTAATTGGCGGGCAGTGCAGCGGGGCAGCCCTAGTTTAGTTACTTGATTACATCTTGTTTGATTGTTGTTACAGGTGTAAGTAAGGGTTTTGTTGACTTACTATCTTAACCATACTTAGAAGCTTGTCACATTAAACGATGCAAGAAGCGACATCAAAATTATGACGCGTCAACTTCCGAGTTTGATGTGATATAGTTCAAGATAGATCAAGGACGGATTGCTTGGTCGGCTGAGAATGAATAATGGACTCTACCGAGCAAAGCCTTGTGTACGCATTTAGTTAACATGCTGCCGCGCATCACGTCGGCAAAAGAGAAGAAGAACGCTTCTCAATAGCGTCTAGGTACAGAAAGGGTTTCCTTTTTGAACGTGAATTAACAGATTAGTTTTCACCAATAAATTTTTTGTCTCAACCAATGAACGCTATACGGGTTATGTGCTAAAATACTTACTAAATTGAAGCAAATTCTAATTCAAAACATTGTGTTATCGCAAAATTATACCGCCAAAATTGTGATAAAGTAGAGAAACCAACGCTGGCACAGCTCTGAAAGCCAGCGTAAACTCGACTAACTCGATAACACAAAGCGAGGACACAGAACCGAACTACAAACTGTACCTGCTTTACTATTTATATCTTATTAAATACCCACGAAAACTAATTACCCAACATAATTTACGGCCGAAACTCGTCCTGTCATGTTGTAACTGGACGTTTAAGGGCCGTCTATTACAGCATTTACGGCTATTACGGAGCCTCCCAAAGGAGTAAAGCTCCAGATCGCCGCCGGCCCGGATCCGGCCGGATTAAGCCGGATTGAACCGGATCGCGCCGGTTCAGACCGGACCGGTTCGCCGTAAATCTGTCGCTTCACGTTTATTACACGGATTTTATTAAGATCTTCTTTGCGTTGCTCCAACGTTTATTATTAGATAAAATATTATTTATAATAATAATATTGGAGCATGTTTCGGTTTTTTCGACGATAAAAAGGGTTCGGTTAAGTATCCACTCAACCGCCCCTGGCTGCTTTAGCAGCCAGTTGCCGATTTGCCAAATGTCCCTGGCTGCTAAAGCAGCCAGTAGCGCCTTCGTCCAACAAATGCAATAAAAATTTATTAAACTGCTATTTCTAGAGCTTATTCCTCTTGTAGCATTCTCTATACTATATTCCTCAACGTTCGGACCAACAATAGCAACACTATTCCATCGACAAATCTCAAAATAAAAGTAAAAACTGTAGTGTAAACAAACTCCGCCATTTCTGACGTGTGGCGTCGTATTTCAATTGTTCTGTTACGTATATTGTTGTTTTCGGATAGTGTTATATATCAAATTAATCGTGAAAATCTGTGCTACTATATTATCATAAAGGAAATCTAGTTTTCGAATCTCAAAGTTGAGTATTTCGCCTCCGAAAGGTGGTAGGTTTAAATACCTATAGTGATTGTGTTTATACAAGAAATAAGTGTTTTTGTGATTAAAACGTGTGTGTTAACGGAAAAACAGTGCATAATTAGTATTGTGAACATATTATTAAATTGTATATACAAAAACAAGTGGCTTCGTAAAGTTATAGGTACGTAAATAACCGTGTTCAAAAACAGTCGTTGGCGCAGGCCGCGTCAAAATAAACAGTGAGTATTCAAATTCTAATTTAATTCTAACTAGACTATCGTAAATAAACTAATAAGATTATGGTCTTATTGGAAAGGAAATATAATCTAGTTTATTTTAAAATTATTTTAATTGAAATTTAATATTTAGAAAAATTCAAATTAATATTTTAATAGCGAAATATCCGTTTTCATCACTGTTTTTCAAGTTCTACATTTTTTTTGAGTTTCAAATTAATATCAGTTTTTTTTTTTTTTTTAATATATAGATTCCATAACTATTCAGCTATTCACTGTAAATTTTATTTAGCTATAACTCTTGTAGTTTGCGATTGTTTATCTAAAGTGTCAAATTACATGCGAATATTTCGCAATTTTTTGCACCCTGGACGGTTTGGTGCAAAAAAGTCGCGCGCGGGGCGGGTGAGTGGGTATAGCGGTCTTGTTATTGATAGTGTATGCCATATCTTTTATTATCTGAAAACAAAGTGAAGTTTCCATATGGACGTTCAATTACTTACTTGGATTAATAAATACTTAACTTTATAAAGAATATGATACTTAAAACTTCCTCATAAAACACGCGTCGTGAATATTTAACAGGTGTAACAAAATTAATAAAGCACTCAATGCCAAGTATCCACTTGGCAGAGTTGTAAAACGGAACTAGTAAATTCAATATACTCGTAAAGTTTCCTGGAAAGGAACCTTGAACCCTAAAAGCAGTTCAGTAAAATCAAGATATATATAGATCATACGATAGTAGAGTAAGTTGGAGCCGTTTCAAATTCTCACTTTATATTCAAGACCTTAAAACGAACTTGAAAACAAGATAAATCCATAAAAGAGTTCATAATATTTAACGCTCCAGCTCTCAAGAATACTAATCGCCCTCAGTATATATTCTTACACTAATTAATTTATTCTCTAATAACAAAAAAATGTTCATGAAAACTTTGGAAAATTAAAACTGAAAAAACGCTACAAAATAATTTTCACGAGCTCTCGTGTTAGGTGAAAGAAGATATCTTCTCTGCGAGGGATCATCGCGATTTTAGAAATCCTTGTCGATGGAAACCATAATTAGTAGCCCGCCACAGCTTTGCACAAAAATAATGAATGTAGCTATTCTATTAATAGATGCCAGAGAAGAGGATGAAAGCGGGATTATCCATGATATTAGCATAGTTCAGACTTACTCTGAATATTTACAGACACAGGTATCAGGTCCGAAAAAAGAACGGGATTATATCTATGCTGAAGAGCCCAAGGTCCAATGTTTGCCTATGACGGAATAGGCAAGCAGATAGGCCGTTTGTGGATAGTCGGGCTCATCCTCTTATATCGAAGAGGCGATCACGGTCTTGCCGAAGGGAGACAGGTATAACTCCGCTTTTGAAATTGCCAAAAAGTCTAGTAGTTTCATTGTAAAGACTCAGTAGGTTTTAGTAACAGAATAGAAATACTTTGTTTTACACCAAAATTGTAACAACTATTTAAAATAATTAAATGGTTTTAATACCTTGTCTTGTCTAAACTTGAAACATGATTAGCAACCACCCTTGATATTCAGTCTTACAAACATCAAAGAAGCTATCACTCCAAAATACAGAAAATAGGACTCGCATTAGTCGGCCCAGATGTTGAGAATAGTCTCAAATCTAGGTTTACGACTGAGCCAGATTTCAGTACTTAATGGGTTTTATTGTGAGGCCTAAAACGTTTCTGTTAAAGCGGTCCCTTTGCGAAAGTTTAATTTTCTAGACCTTTTGTTTCTAGGAGTAAATTTCACTTTAAACTTAGAGATCTTTTATCATTACTCTGATGAGAAGATGAAATTCAAACAATCTTGAATGTAAAATAACACCCGCATGACTAGATTTTCTTAATCATTCGTATTATTTGAGAACCTAACAACCGACAATAAAACTTTGTATATGTCTCTTTTTTATCCAAAACAATCTTCGTCTTTAATAAAAATCAGAATGTTCACTCCTCTATATTTCATACGGAACTCGATCAAACGTCCGCGTCGCACTTCACAACATTTTTTTACCGAAGGGTGGCAGCGAGGGTGGTTCCACGATAAATCGCGGCGATCCTCAACAAACAATGTTTTTGAACGTTATTAATGGCCGCACCCGAGGGATGCTACTATCATCTGCTGTCATTCTTTCTTTTGACGCTACACAAATAATTTGCCAAGTTTTTTTCGAGAGCTCTCCTTACGATATAATTACTGGAGTCTCCGCTGTCGGTTCATTCTGCGCGGGATTATTTGCTTTGTTTAGATTTTTTGAAGAGGGTAACGCTATGAGGGTAATTGGCGTGAGTAGCGGTTTCACAATCATTTGTATTTTATTAATTTAATCAAGTATTTTTAGATTAGCTTATTAGCTTGAATTTTCCAGCTTACTACTCGTACGGTTGATTGGTCATTGAATACTTGTAATAGTAAACTACAAAATGTAAAAACTCAAAAGTGGCCAGAAGAGACATTCAACATATTAAGGATGTTTGAACTTCACATACCATCACGCCGACAATGCCCGAACGATTAAGCAGGGATATGTCGCAAGTACAAGTAACTAGGAAATTAAGAAATGACTTTCTTGACACAAAAAAGGCCTAAGAAATAATTATACCTAGAAGACATATCTTTTACCAGCGAAGAAACATTAAGTAAAAAACTTTATCATTTGATACTCATAAATTATGAATGTGTGTAATATTCCAAGAAGAATGATAAATGGCCCATTACAGTCTAGTGCTTGAAAACAAAGAAAAATCTTTTATCGCGAGTCCGCTGGTCCCTACCTGTAATTCTTTCCCTATTTCACAAATATATCACCAGTTTCGAACAACAAAGGAATACACGTGACAAATTATGTGTAATGTCATAAAAATGGCAGTAAGAGGCGCCACCTGTCGGCTGCCGGTGAATTACGAGCGAAACGTGTGGATCCTTTGGCGAACGTTGTCGAGTGTCGGGCATTTGCCACAATAACTGACACTTGGCGATATGATGCTTACGATCAATCGGTTAGTAGAGAATGTTTATTGTAGATATTATCATCGTTTATAGTAGGGACCTATTTGATAAGATGGAACATTCATTTGTGACCATAGTTGTCATGATTTTTAATGATCCAAGAAACGATAGAAAGATTTTGAATTTAGCCTCATTACAAATGGTTGAAAAGCAAGAAATGATAAAACGCTGACAACTCATAATTACTCTACAACCAAATCAGCACCATCAGAAAATGAAATCAGGCAAAATTAATTGAGAACTTTAGTTGACACCGACATGATTAACTCCAAACTTAATGACACAAAGAGCTTCGGCCGACAAGCATTATGCCTAATTTGGGGTCCTTTACGCTATAAAAAAGAAAATGGAACTGGCAGTGATTCATTAAGCGCGTTTTAGAAATGGGCCTACGATAGCTCCCTGGGGAAGCATTCCGCGCCCATTTAGTGTTGATGACGCGGCGCGACTACATAATGAGGAATACTATTTTTAAAATGGCTAATTGTCTGTTTAGGACTAACGGTATTTCACCTGCGAAGGGAAAATAATGATGTGCTTGATATTTAGTTTGGAACGAAGTGTATGATGGTCGGCTATCAGTCCAACCGGGTGCAACAGTAGCTACCAGTATTTTATATGAACCGATTGCGTGTCCAACCGGATGCAACAGTAGCTACCAGTATTTTATATGAACCGATTGCGTGTCCAACCGGATGCAACAGTAGCTACCAGTATTTTATATGAACCGATTGCGTGTCCAACCTCCACAACCCAATTACCGGGTAATACGATACCCATTGGTAAGACTAGTAGGTGGTCAGACTTTCGGGCTGTTGTTTACTTGTAGAACGACTGTCAAAAGATATGCAATTGACAGCCTCCTGGTGTCAACGGTTTAACGTGCTTTCCGAGGCACGGAGAAAACTCGCTATTTAATAGATAGTCACCCATCCACGGGCCAACCACAGCAAGCACTGCGGCTGTTATTATTGAGCCCCGAGCCCCTCAAACGTCAGTAAACACATTACAAAAATAACGCCGTTGACAATGGCTTGTGTTTACGGTTAGCTCGTCAAAGGGCCGCGAAGGTTGGAACATAAATATCTTGTAAACAACGCCGTCCAATAATATGAGCTGGAGGAACGGTGTCATGTGCGAAGAATTTGGGACTGTCCTTTGATTGTATTTATTGTTTGAATCTGTTGTCTGTATTTTGATGTTCAGCTCTTGTACTAAGCGTTTTTGTATTTTTTCGCTGATTCAACCACATATTTTGTCTGTCCATCTTCAAATCTATCTACATTTAAGTAATAGCCCTGTGGTTTTGGGTATCGTATTAATTACCTAGTACTACCTGGGTTGTCGGATAGGCAGTCGTTCCATGTAAAATACTAGAATTCAGCTACATCCAGTTGCGCTGGGAGCTACGCCTCACGTTGGGAAAAGGCTAGGCAGATGATAATGGTTTCAATTGTTACAACATACATAATAAATTTCCATAAATAATATTTAAAAAATGCCAGAACAATCATTAGGGTATTATTTTATCCAACACAATACATGTAAGCAAGATAGAGAATGTATTTCCGTTCTAACTACCCTTTTTATTCGTTTAAAAGTTTCATTGATTGAAAAGGTTAAGCCAAAAATATTGGTGGAAAAATATTGAATGCGAAACCATTGAGCCGCCTTCGTTATGTTTTCATATTTTTTAAATATTCAAACTATTCGTCGACTAATAGAATTCAGACCGCTATTGAGCTACAGTGATTTAGTTTTGATTGCGCTTTTCTATTGATTTGTTTGGATGTCATACACGTTCAAAACATGATTCATTCAACTTGTCGCCAATATTGTTTGTCTTTTTGTGTTGAATAGTCTCGAATTCGTTGTAATTGTTTGTTTGTATTTCATTTAAATATACGTACGAATGGGATAAATTGAACAAAATATCTACTTAAAATCACCAAATGGTTGTTGTCGATAAAACAACCAGTTGTTGTCATTCCGTCTGATAACCTTTTCATAGTATCTTTAATTGTCTTGGGCCTTATGCAACAATCTTGAGTGGAGCTATGATGCATATCCTGCTAATTTATAAAATCTCGCACAAGAATATCCCTCTAGTAATAGCTCAGCTTATGGCTACACTAGAGGATGGCAAGGCTCCTTAAGTGGCGCTCAGCTGTGCGGCCGAGGTGCGGCCATTCGCAATAAAATGCTTCTCTATATACATCCGTAGATTTGTTGTTATGTGCTATGTAACTACGGTGTTTTTATGTCTTCTCTTTAAATAGTACCAAAACAAACACTACACACACCTTTTTGTACTTAACATTTCATGAAAAAACTAAATTCGCAAGATATCAATTAGTTTTACAGCATAAAATCAAACTTTGCCCATATTTTGCTCCATCAGAGCAGCAGTGTAGGATAAGGAAAGAATTTCATGCTGATTTTGCAAAATACTAGTACATCATCAAACTGCTATAATTTATATTGTCATTTGACCAAATATTTCATCAAATTGTATTGTTTACTAAAACTTAGTAAACAAAGCAACTCCCAAAGTTTGAATCACAATAACTTCAAAAGTTTCACAAACTGTTTTTCCATTCATTATAATGGCCCACTCCAGTACCATTTACAATTGTGCGTGATAGACAAACGTAGAGACAAATAGATCGTTAATTTTCGTCCATAATCGTTAAGCCCTTAATTCTAAACAAATACTTGCCTGATTAGTATGAGCCGCGTCAGCTCGCATAGTAAGTGCCCAGTGACGCGTGCAGTGTATCTAACAGTCTGTCTGTTTGTCTGCATGAATGTGTATCTGTATGTAGTTGTGGATTTGTTTCTGTATGTTCATGTAGTGAACTCAATTTCCTGTCTGAGTAACATTTTCATTTGATGTGGGTGATGTTTATTACAAGTTAAATTTATTCCACTGTCTACCCTCATTATTAATTAAATAAAACAATTAATATATATATGACAATATGTACCAATGCTTTCTCTTTAATTTAAAGTCTCTTTCACAATGTTCGTATAGCTACCGTCTCCTACTAGATGCATTATTGATCGAAGACTAGATGACATAAAATATGGCGAAAAAAGAGAGTTACCTGTGTGAAGTTCCTCCAGTCATTACTTGAGCTAATACTTGTCGGTATGGATATTATAATCCTAACTTAACTTTGCATTTCCAGTGACATTAAGCTTTCTTTCACCAAATTATTGTATGTGTTCAAACAGTAAGTAACCAGAGACGCGTGAGGTGTATTTCACCGCCGTCTGTCTACCTGTCGGTATGTTGTTCATACATATGTGTGTTTGTCAGGGTGTGCGATCAGGTGTGCTAATCTCTCTTCATTGTCTGCATTTGTGTTTGATTTGCTGAAGAGCGGTCGGTTTTGTGTGGGAGATTTCAACGTGCTAAATAAGAAGCTAGATAACGTAATGTTCTATTAACCGATTCCGGGTGATTTTATCGGTTATAGTTAGTGCAATTAGTAGCAACGTTGTACGATACAACTTTCGTACATTACAATATTTAAGTTGCCATAATATGTAGTATTACCACATTGTATGGTAGGTTTGTGTTTAAAATAGGTATCATGTTTGAAAATATCACAGTCATCATAATAATATTCCTGAATGTACGTGTTCGCAAACGACCATGTTAACATACAGTCAGCGAAGTTTAAAATATTCCGGAAACCGTTTTATATAAAATGTCCACTTTGTAGAACATTTAGATAACGCGTGATACGGAAAAAAGTAAATTAAAAAGATATCTCGCCCGCCGCCCAGTCGGCAGTGAAAGGGCTCGCCGCCCGCCCTATTATTTTAGCCACATTTTATCCTCATTTTTTGTATGGAAACATACAACTGGGTGATTTTAGTTATAAGGGAGCAGTAGACCTTGCGATTGCTTTATCACTAAAAGATCTATAATATTCGCGAATGTAACAAAAGTGAGAAATTAATTACGATGTCGCAGAAATACAGCAATTTATTTTAACCGAGATGTCATCTTGGGATAAAAATGCCATGTCGTATTTTATTAGTCTCTCTACATCAACAAGCTAATAGCGCATAGGCTATACTGGGATATTATTTTAATATCCCCGTTTCAAATCAAAAGAATCAGGCTCCTGTCAGCCACCATAATCATTTACCGCCGCTTGCTTTGCATATGACCGCTCGTTCCCACCGCTCACAGCGCTCAGCTCGCGCCGCTCATCGCGTAGATTACACCGTACCTCACAGTTGCTGAGCTCATTTGCTAGTAATTGATGACCGCTAATCTGATTCCTCCGCAATTTATATGGGACAGGTGTTTTCATAATCATCGTGTAGGTACTTAAACCTTTTTTATGACAAAAAATAAGAGTCGAATTATGACTAAATTCTGATACCTACCTAGTTACGTGTAGGTACCTACATAATATTATAAAAACAGCATAAAAAATCATAATAAGCTCCTTTTCAAATGTGATTACCATGGGATTACCATACCTATATTTCCAATTCTAGAGAATTGCAATTTAGCGGCTCGTATACCACGCACAATAACTGATTTAATACGCAGTTTCTACTGATTAGGTATCAACTGGACACTGAATAGTACCGTCGACCAGCAATTTGTAAAATGTAAACCAAATATCTTGGTCGACCGTACATCTAAATTAATCAGTACCACCTGCATCAGTTTTACAGTACTTATTAGCTATTGAACTAAACATGGACACCCAATCAACGACCACCCATCGCTGTACCGTGGGGTGCCCAATAATTTCCCAAACCTCAACCTAACCCACCAACAAGCCTGCGCAACAAGTCTACCTATCTTCAAAGAGCCACACGTATTACAACAGAACATGGCCTTTACGTCGACTTAATATTCGTCCGCTGTCCCTACACGGATCGTCCTTATCTGAGGGGATGCTGGTATTAATTAATTTAAGAAGAAGCGCCTCTTACTTCAGCGGGCTTATCTCTGACGGTACTAAGTAAAACTGTGAGAGGAATTGTGGGATATGTTATTGTGAACGAGAATTTGCTCTCAAGACACTAGGGTTTAAGCAAAACGTTTGAAACTGCCTTATTTTGTGTTATCTTTTATAGTCATTAGTCCTGTCCTACTTATGAACTGGATGCTTTCCAAACGGATCAGTGTCAATAATGAAATAATGGTTAATAGACTTACTTTCGGCCTAGTCTTAGATCCTAAATGCCGTCTCCTGGATGATCATTTAATTATGTCCATTATCCAGGTTAAATGACCGACATAATGAGGTAAAAAAAAAATGTTTTATCAATAAACCATTATTTACTGAGCAGTAACAAGTAGGTATTGATGATTAATGATCCGTTCTCGAAAAGAATAATAAGATCGCCTGAGTGTAAGTCCCAAATCTAATACATTGCACTTAAACTCCACAAGATCAACACTCCGGATTGCGAGTGCCTAACTCATAACTATCTCCTCACAACTCGTACTCCACGAACTATCTCGAAGTATAACTATTTATTAAGAAAACGCTATTATTATAGAAGTTCTAGAAGATTCCGCGAACGCTTGAGCTCTACAGTCGACGCTCCAAACTTTCAGGAACCTTTTGTTTTTGCGCTTTTCTTATAACTGTGACTTTATTGTTGGAAGTGATGCCTTTCAGTGTTGGTTGTTAATTAAAAATATCTTTAGATCTTCAGTGATGCTGATGACAATAATTTTGGAATTGGTTATTGGTATTATTATTGATCGATTGTTGCTAACACTAAAATACAAGAAACCCATGGACTTCTGAAATAAAGTGAGTCTGAAATGAAGTTTAATATAATTAGATTATGCCTATTTATTTGATGTGTTCAATCGTCGCGATACAATCTCCGGATCTATATATAATACAGCGATAAAATTATGTTATTAAATGTTGTTCCACACTATTATTACTACTTAAATCGAAAACCAGGACTTAAGTAAACTCACGTTAAAAATCAAATAAATTAACGTAACAAACATTTTACAAGCTGTTAATTACGAAAATCAAACTCATTTTCGTAATTTGAGTGAAAATATTTAATTTTGAAACGTTATCGGTATGAAGTAATGACATTATATTCATTAACAGGCTTTGAACTGATTAATATTGGCCGATACTTCATCATAAATACAGCAGGGAAATTAATCGACTTCTGTTGCCTGTAGCGGCTACCGTGTGCACATAAGTCACTGTCCATTGATAGATTACCTACTCGCTTTATTGATTGGCTTATTATGAACAGAAGCGGTAATGTAAGATGCAGTTTGCAACTTGAGATTTTAAAACAAAAACTGAAGCGGTACGCACATATACCTAACCTAATCTTGTCTTTTAGATAGGGACTTATCTTTTGCTTTAATAATACTTGAGAAAGCTTGTGAGAACTTACGCGAAAATTGATAAAGAAAAACCCCTTCACCTATTGCGATTTGGTGATAAGGTGAGTCTGAGAACGGAAACCAGCTTTCTGCAATCGCAAAGAGACAAAAATCCGAGTGGAATGTACCGACGGGCGCCGCAATCAAATGATACCGTTACCTGTCGTCGTGGTACTAAGAATTGTAACCCTCCACCCACCGCACGTGAGTCGTTAGTACGTTGTCGGTTCAATGACAGCACAATATTACCTGAAACAACCAAACATATTTGCTATAATAATCATGCCAATACGAACTGAAAGCAAAACTTATTTCACTCTCACATAACATCTCTATAGAAAAATAAACAATGGTTCTTATAACAGCTATCATGGTTGCCTCAGCGTATTCCCCCGTCGGTGATTCGCGCACGAAAGGTAAAAATACTCGAATAAATAACCGAAAGTATTGATGTTAGATTTATTCCGAAGTCTACGATTCGATGCTCAAGTCAATATCCAGAAATGATGGAAATATCTTGTATATTTGTTCGCTTTTGACACAGACTAAGTGAGTGATTTCGATTTTTTCTTTTGAGTAAGTCGAAAAGGTAAGTACTAGATTTATATGCGAAGGTAATCTTGGATAAAGTATGTTGGTTTTCTCCCAGGAGATATCTGAGGCCATAAAAGTAGTCTATAAAAGAATAATGTTATTTACGGTTTCGGTACAAAAGATGATTTATTGTCAAGAAGAGATGTTCTCATCGAAAACGTAAGAATATAAATTGCCTAAAAGCTTGTATATGTACTGAGTTTCTTTAGGAACTTATTTTCTTTCCTTTGTTCTTTATAATTTTCATTTGAAAAATATCAATGCGTATCTACGTCCTGTCCAATTGTTTGATAGATTTTATCGCTTTCCCCTGAATGTTTCAACCAACTTTATGACTGAAGCATTTTTTAATTATAGTCTGTTGTTATTCCCACAAATCCATATTCCACCAACTCTAAACAAACAACAAAACAGCTTTCCATCGACAACAGCTACACTCCACAATGAAAACAAAATTGCTCCCGATACAATTGTAACAGTTCTTTTTTACTGTTCCGAAAAATAACAGTTACTGTGAAAAGTTCTGTGCAATAAAGCCCTAGTGAAATCAATTTTAATATCGGGAGCAATTTCTGTTCAGATGGAAATGGGCTATTCATTTCGTGTATGTCGTTAGCTGTACGAATTCAACTTGTTAGGGCTTGTTGTGGGCCAAGTTGGGAACGGTTTACGATTGGCTCGTAAATAGCAGGCGCGCATTTACAGGTTATTTCGTCGTGAGAACGCTTGTGAGTTTTATTCGTGTTATGCTCCGCTATCGGGTTTTGATATCCCATTTGTCAGTTAGCAGTAAAAGTGTTGTGTTGGGAATGGGAGAAGGAACGGGGTTAAAAGATGTGTTTGTTTTATCAATTCAAGGTCGTGCACGGATCATTGTTTTTTATTTCTTGCTGTTTTTGACGATAGGTAGGTTTCTGTCAGACTGGAGACTTTTCGAAGCCAAGAATGCTTAGTTTAGTAACATACCCATGTATGCCTATTTATATTTTAGAAGAAATGTAAGCAGGGCGTAGCTAATACTGCTGTGTGTCCCTCTCCTACCATACGCTTACGAATGACGCCCATACTTACAAATGGGCATAAATTGTGCTCGTTCATTAGATACACAGAAAAACGACGCTTTGACCCTGCCATGTAATTGCAGACTGACTAAATGCCGGACCAATGTATGTTCGAATATGTATGCTTTTCATTGCGGTGTCTAGTGTTGCCATACATGTCTGCGAAAAAGTTACATTTAAAAAAAATCCTTCATGTCATTTACATATTTTATGCTCTGAAATAAACCACATTATTTAGAGTATGAGTGAGAGCATCAGTTGGGCTGTTTATATTAGTATTTAGCACAATGTAAAATTGTGCTAAATTACTCTTTAAAGAGTTGTCTAAGCTCTCCCTCATAATTAAAATGTACGTGAAATATTTATACAGCTATTTAAAATAAAAGTAATGCCCACACATTGTCCGTTTTATGTCAACCGTAATAAAATGGCACAACAAAAAATAATAGGAATTACAATTTAAAAAATGTATGCCCATAAATCTACCAAAACAGTAGAGAATGCTGAAAAATGGCAACCCCGGGGTCCCGAGTTTCTCCTATTATTGTTTGATATTCAAATGCGCTGTTCATTCAAAGGGTTTTATTTATTAATTGCACTGCCTTTGAGAGCGCGTAAAATTTTTCACATGTGGATCGAACAGGCTTTTAGCAGTTGAGGCGCGGTATGATTATGCTGATTGTGCTACTCGAAGTACTGTAAAGTTGGTAATTATAAAGTCTGGTCAATATGGTATGCCCTTTATGGATGCACTATTACATTTTCTTCTTCTTCCAACGTAAAAAAATAACTTCAATTGAACTATTTATATTTAATCATCTTTAAGAAATTTTCAATGCTTCCCAACGATCTATGAAATGAGGCAGTATGTCTGAACTGAATGAAATCGCAGCTATCTGGCCTGCATGTGAAACATTAACCCGTAGTGTCCCGATATCGCGTGTATCCACTCACAGCATCGCGACACAATGACATATTAATTATACAAGCTTATTGTAAACAACGCCGGTGCTGTCAACCTGCCTGTGGTTTACAGAGAGTTCATGTTTTACCTAAATAAATGGGAAGATGGACGGAAAGACTATCTATACAAATATTAATTATAAATGCGAATGTCATTCTGCCTGTCTTTTAACTATTACACACCGTTACGGCTGAACGAATTTCTATGCGGCACACAGGTAAACCATAACGTGGTTTAAAGACATAGGATTATTTTTATCGCAAAGTAAATTTCCGTGGAATAATTTTATAAGATATTTAACTCTTTTAAGTGCTGTACCACTATATTCAAGTGACTCAAACTTAAATAGGCTAAAATAATATATCAATTCCCCTAAGCTTTTCATTGAGTCCTGTAAAAATACGATGTTTTCAAAACTTCCATCTCAAATCAGTTTTATCTTCATAATCTAAAATCTTAGCTAGGGAAAGAGAGCGAAGTAAAAAGGCCACATTTGTCATAGCTGTCGCTGCGGAAGATTAATGTCCTCTCTGGCCATGTTAAGCTAGTTTTAATATTTATACTCTGGCATTCATGAATGTTGAGGATATCATCCATTTTAGGTTAGTGACCTGCTTCTAGGTTTACAATGGATGTTACGTTGTCGTATTAATAAAACGCCCAAAAGTGAAAACTTTTGGGCGTTTTATTAATACGTAAAAAGTTGATCTTATATCATTTGTCAAAAACTATTTTGTTTAAAGATCTTTGAGCTTATTTTTTGTCCTAGCTAGCCTATATTTTATCTTCGACTGAAAATTTAAGAAACTACCTAGTTTTTTACTACGATTCAAACGTAACACAAACTACCAAGAGTTACCCAAACTACCAAGGTATACTAACTGTCTAACTGTCCGTCGTGTAATTCTGTCATTAGAAACCAAAGACTCATTAAAAAAAACTGTTTAAAGCCCAACTAGCTTTATATGCCTTTCTTATCACGCTTTTATGGGATGTATGGGACTACCTGATTGCGGACCCACCAACATTGAAATTTTTTGTCAGTCATTTTAAATCCTGTTCCATTCATTTTGACCAATGTCTCATAAACTATGTATAAAATATATTATGTTGAATCCCAGTACCATAATCTCGGTCTATAAACGTGCGGCATCTTGTCAGTAGTCAACTTGTCATAGAGCACCAGTGTGCACGAAATACTAGGAACTGTGAGTCACAGTTCCGACTAACAAGAAAACACGGTATCTCAGTACAGTGCACAGTGAGCGTGAACACGGAGCGTGTAGTCAGCTGTACACCTGCACAGAACGCGAACAAACCGTAGCGTGAACCGCCGTGATTAATAAGCGTGCGGCCTGCGATGGGCTGTGGTGCAAGGGACACGATGTTGCGGGTAGACAATTAATTGACTTAAGCTAGTCACTGTTCGTTTATGGGTAGAGGGTCGCGTTAAAACTGACAGTTTGTAAAAGTCGTCTTAAGTTAAATAAGTGGAAAAGATAAAAAGTGGCCAGGTGCGAATCGGAGTCACGCACAAAGGGTTCCGTAGCACCTAAAAATATTTTTAACATTCATAATTTACACTCAACAGCAAAACTAAATTTGTTTTTATTGATAAAAAACAAAGTTTGCAGTAGGTTGAATGATCTCAAAAACGAAGTACGAAATCTTATTCAAACAAATTTTCTTTGAAAGTAAAAGGGCAAGAAATGGGTTTTAACCCTTATTTCAACACCGCTAGGCTAGAAAAAGCTGAAGTCTACTTTATAATTATTAACCAGTTCTCTGTATGTTTTGTCGGTCCGGTCCGTCCGGCAGGAACATGTTTATTCGTCACGCTATTGTTTCCTGTTTCCTATTCCTGCTTCGGCGACGATGTCCTT
Source organism: Xestia rhomboidea (assembly GCA_963853795.1). Taxonomy (NCBI): domain Eukaryota; kingdom Metazoa; phylum Arthropoda; class Insecta; order Lepidoptera; family Noctuidae; genus Xestia; species Xestia rhomboidea. The sequence goes on from OY970775.1 coordinate 697,421, forward strand.
CAGGTACTTCAGGTAACCACTGTGTAACGATGGTGGCGCATCTATCCTCATGTATCCGATATGACTTAAAAATAAAATTACGTTTCAGTGCCACAAGCATGATTGAAATACAATATTCTGAGCTTGTTTATTAATTATTTACCAAAATAATGTGTAATTCATCTGCACGTGGTTCATGATCTGAAAACTCTGACTGATAATTTATTCATGGATTTATAAGTTAGGTTGAAGCCGCAAGTTTTAGAGACTAGAAGCCTGCCTTGCTTTAAAACAAATTATTTTGGAAGTAACTTCACGCTTGGTTCATAATCATTAATTAATTAGTGGTTTATAATTTGTTTACTTACGCGTAATTTGTAGGAGAAATACTGAAACAGAAATGGCGAAGTTAAATAATTTTCAAACAAATCAGGATGTAAATATGTGTGTAGCTTAGAAAGAGACAACAACATGGGTATGGGTGACAGAGACGATGTTCTTTAAAGTGTAACTTGTCCTAAAGCTCGATGTGCCTACAGACTGGTACTGCAAATTTATATATTTTGATCTGTGGTGGTAAATGGTCACGCCTGCCTATCCCTGCAGTGGTATTGTGCAGGGAAGATAAATAAACAGTTAACCGAATATTTACTATAATAATTCTCTTCTTCTTCTTAGCGTGTCGATGGCAATCTAAATCGTGTCGGCCCAGAACTGAGCTACTAGTTTGGTAGCGTCCATCAGTTGCTGTTTATTATTTACTATATTGAAACGTTCAATACCCGCTCCCCGCCCTCCGCTCGTGACATGAGCAGGGTAATGCACCGTGGGAATACGTCCGTCGACACGAGATTTATCCCATCAGGTGGAGCCGTGCACTAATTACACTCACGCACCGTTCACATCTTCAAACAAATCATGAGCAATCGCACAGTTTTCGCTGTAATTGTACCTCCGAATTGTAGTTTTGTGTGTCTATTTACTTAAATGTTACCGCTTCGTCTGTATTTAGCTTACCTCAATTTTAGTTTACAATGTTGTGAAGCAGTAAAACATAAGATTACGCATACCTACCTACCTACCCAAAAAATGTATGTATTACACACATACATTTTTTTATGGTAAAATAACGCCTGTAAGGCGCGCGTACACCCCGTTTTTCCAGACATGTTGAATTGTTATTGACTATAATTTTAGTAATGATTTGATAGACCGTGAACAAAACATGTATCACGAGGCTATACGTTTCGAATAAAGTAACAGTGATAGCAGTGATAGCCTAGTGGTGTGACCGTCGGACTGCCAAGTCATAGGTCTCGAGTTCGAACCCAAGGCACGCACCTCTGAATTTTCGGATTCATGTGCGTATTGTATAATTATCACTTGCTTCGGTGAACGAAACACATGGTGAGGAAACATGCAAACAGCATGCCTGAGAGAAATTTCTCGACGGCATGTAAAGCCAAGTCAGAGGCCCATGGGAGGCTTAAAAAACTCTGACACCAGGTTAGACACTAACCACACGATAAAGAACCACAGAAATATCGGAATTTGGACCTCTAATGTAACTTATTTGATAACATGACTGTTTTGTCATGACCTAATGGGAAGGTTTCAGTATGTTGTTGTTCAGTTCCTGTTTTTGGGTTAAATTGTAATTTTCCGATGTAATTTTTCCGGAAAATCGTACCAAGTATAGAAATTTATTTAATAGACATCTTTCAAGTATTCAAGTGTCGATCATTTATTATAACTTATCTCTTGACATATCAAGAACCCACTTACCTACGACATTTTCCGTGGAAGTCGTACAAGTTATCTGCCAGTAATAGACAGGTAGCCGGCACTCCGGCAGCTCTACTCGTTGTATCCCTCCGAGTGTTGCCTCGTAATCACGCGGTCGTTGCCGAGGTCTCCCGAAGGCATTCTAATTTCAGAGAAGTCTTATTTTGATGTTTTGTAGAAAAAGGCAGAATTTCAATTTCTTTTGTTGAAGTTGAGGTGAGATTGAAGTAATCTTAACTTTGTTGGATTGTAATGTTTGGATTCTTAATCAAGATAGATTGTAACTCTTCATAATAGGAATAATGAGCATAACTACGTGAAAGTAACTCTGTCTGTAAACATTAATCGCCCTAATGCCTGCACGCATTTTGATGAAATTTGGTGCACAGATAGATCACGAACCTGGGTTAGGAAAGAGAATACTTTTTCATACACCACAGTCGCGAAACGACTGCCATGTTTGAGAAGATTTATGAATGTTAACTTTAAACTACATTAGTCAAAAACGTCAAAAATATTTCGATAAAATTGAAACGCAGCAATACAATTTGCGACACATTCCCATTCGATCCGAAAAGCTAGTGTTATTTAAAGGTTGGATGCTCAGTTGGGATTAAAGCATCCATCAATTTAACAGAATAAAATAAAAGAATATTGACAGTATCATTACTGCGGATGTGTTACGTGATTGTTTCAGATATCGAGTCGTTTTTGAACGCTCGTTTTGGTCAGGTTTTTTTTTTATATTGATTTTGTTAGTGCTGGCTTTGGTCAGGCATGGTAATTATAGTAATGTCATGTTTGTCACTTCATTGCAGTACTGCCAAAGGGTATCGTGTAACCCAGAAACTGGGTTTTAGAGGTCAGATAGGCAGTCGCTCCATGTAAATTAGTATTCAGCTACATTCGGTTGGCTGGGAGCAATGGTTTGGCTGATAGTGACAAAAGCACCGTCGTTGAAGGCACATACTACACACACTTTCCTACTTACTTAGCAAAAGTCTAGTCTGTAAATGACTCTCCAAAACTAAATGCACGCAATTTCTCTCCTAATTTCGAGGCACCTACAGTTAACAGTGTCATTAGAAATTACCTTCCAACTTGAGTACGAAAACAAGATGGTAACACGCCACGCCACGTCTAACTATAGTCGTGCAAATTAACGCTTGCCTGAGTCTGCCTCAGTTGCCAACAGCCAACAGCCAACTAGTCTAAAGATATACACCCAACAGTACTGCTCTATGAATATTTTACTACGGAAGGTAAATTCGCCGAGGTAATGAAAGGCACAATTTTTGCCGTGGATGTTGCAGGGTTAATTTTGATGTGCGTTTTGTGAACTGATGTATGAAACGTAAATTCACAAAAACGAACGTTGTGGCAAATATTTCAATTTTGCTAATATTAATTGATCTTTATAATTTGTAATGTAAAGAAACAAATAAATACTATTCCACACTAAATACGTGTGTGTTCAGTTATTCACACGATTGCAGAGGGAAAGTCAAGGATTGTTATTAAAATAAAATGGCAGAACACACAATCTGCCGCCCAAATATAAACCTGGAAACACAAATAAATAATTTTCCCTTCTATTATTCTCCCCCTATTCCTATAATGACACATCAAAATTCCATTCTTTTCCCATTGACTCCAGCAAATGGGAATAAAGCCGCATTCGCAATCACAACGCCGCCGATGGGAAAAAGTCAGCGACTTCCTTATTTCCCAATATCCCTTTAACTAAACGGCTTTTAATCCCGCGAATCAGTATTCTAAACCTAACCCAGGACAGGGGCGCGGCCATATTGAAATGCAAATTTTTCCAAATATTTAAATGGAATGTAGGGTGAGTATAAATCGGTGCGACACATTTTATTATTCCTGTGTTGTATTTATAGCTTCAAAGGTTTTCTTTATGAATTGGTATTTGAATATATAATAGGTATAGGCATTGTTGGAAAAGCAATAAGGATTTTTGGGTATTGTATTAAAATATTATTGTAATCGTGTATTTTAATTTCAAAGCTACAAGTCACTTTACGAGAAAAAACTTGCATATTTTAAGTCGTATTGAGAGATACTTTCAATTATAATTTTACAAGTTTTGACCTTGGCTTCGCTTGAATGGATGTCTGAAATTATCCCACTGGAACGTTCTACCGGAATACCAGGTCGTAGTCTTTCCGTATGATAAATTTCATCAAGATCAGAACCCATAAGATCTGATCTATTCAGCCATTAAGGCTATCCAACGGTGTAATAGACACTTTTAAAATTTAGGATTATACTTCATGGATTTCCAGATGCTCACGGCAAGCAAAACATTATGAAGTTGCCGTTCCTTAATCAACTATTACAGAATATCCAAATCCTTTGCTCATCTCAATGCATAATCGCACTCAATTTCCCTCCTCAGCGGAGGGCGTAATGAACCAGATGAAGCCTTATTAAATTGATATCCGCACTAACTATCCGCTGTATAACTTGCGTTTCACTATTACGAGCCGCTCGATTGCACCGTCTACAGCTGACTGAAGGTTAACGTTTAGTTAATCCATGGTGTTTTTTTCTGAGGTTATCTACATTTTTATTTTCAAACTTATAGTATAAAGTTGAAATAAGATAAGATTTTTAATTTACCAAGAATTATTTTTAACAGTTAATCTGTTTCTCTTTTTTTGATTTTCATTGTATTTAATTACTCTTTTCTAAAAACCGATGTGTTTATTAACAAGAATCGGCTTCCATTCCAATGCTTTTATTAAAATAAATTTTATGCTTTGAAAACCCATTTCACTTTTTAATATAGTAGTAACGATCCACTTCTGAAAAGTGGATCGTTACAAAACAATCGTGCCCTGTGATTTTGAATGTTAGAAATAGAAAACGAAAAAACTACTCCATATTGTGAGATTTAACGATTCAGAACTTTTAATGGTCTGTTTAAATCAAAGTTATAAACAAATTACATTAGAAAGATCTGTAAAATACGTTCCCTTTGTGCAAGAAAGTTTTTTATAAAGCGAAAATAAAAATAAAATTTGAAACATGTCGGAGTGCTTTGGACAAAACTTTGAATTTTACTTGTTTTTTTTTCAGTCAGTTAAAAACTGAACCATTATAATTTCAAAAAGTTCAAAAACCTTCACCACTTAATAATACTGAATTTTCGAATACTCGAATAACCTTGTTGCAAGCCTTTCAAATATAAACTCTCTTCTAGCGAGCGACAAACCGAATTCACCAAGAAATCCTTAACAATAGCCAAACGCCAGTTCAGACGGGGGCGTCGACAGCGAGTGGACAGACTGTAGCTACACTAATTACCCCCGTTAGCGGGACAAAGGAGTGTCTTCACTACATTCTCTTCGTTTTCAACCACTTTGACAACCTATAATAGACGCCTAGCTGTGGATATTTTAGGTGTTGGGAATTTGAGATAAGACATTTTGATTTGTTTGAAGGAAGTTTTCAAAAATCTTGAAAGGGTTTTGTAGTTGGCATTTTTAGGGCTCCTTTTCTTGATAAATAGCTTTATTTGTTATAAAACAGCTCGTGAGTCAAAAGGGCATTTAGAAAAGCCTTATGTTTACTCAGGTAGGTATAAAGATGTTATGATGGAATAATTATGTAAACCTAAAAATTGTACCATAAACCTTAAAAGAAGAAAGTTTTATAGATGAAGCTTTCTTCAAATTAAAAAGAATTTAGTTGTGTTTGGTAGACTGGCTCAAGACAAAGAGTTCCATGCTGACTGTCAAGAGAATTTGATTGCGGTTGAAACCTAGCAGGTATAGTAAACCTTTTCGATTGAAAAAAAAACTAACAATTTTCGGAACAATCTTACCATTTAGTGGTACTAGATTCACAAACATTCATTTATTAGTAAAACTTCCGATTTCGAAATTCAATTCTTTAATTCACACGTCAAAAGAAAATGTGTTCGTAATCCGCCATCCTTTATACAAGAATATATATATACAGAGTGTATATTTTTGTGTCGGTACTTGTCACAATCCGGATCCAATCTCAATTCGATTGTCTCCAAACAACGCGGATTAAACTAGGCGCTTGTTTTGTGTTTTTTGTTGGATTTTGCCTTCCTGCTTGTTTTTTATGGGGTATTTTGTGGTAGGGTGAAAATATTGAGCTTAAGTGGATAGAAAACCTGTTGCAATAGGCTGCAGCAGCACCCATGTTGCTTTTCTCACAGGTCCTGAAACTTTAATCACTATATAGCTCCTCGTATTGAAGGAAGGCTAAGCTACGAGTAGCATCAGTTGTTCTTTTTTTAACTAAAAAAGAAACTGGACCTTACAAACCCACCTCTATTCATAGTGCTTCATATCCTCAAACTTAATTATTATCTTATGCGATGCTTTTTTTTTCGGATGGGAAATCATCAAATGACTCCTCCCGCTCTGGGCGGAGCAAGAGGGAGTGTCAGACTTTTACTGACTAAACCCATCCATGTTACTTCATCGCCCTTTGTGTTCCGGGGGCACGGTATCTCTTGCGAACAGTCCCGCAGCCCCGGCAGGCATCGGCCCTTCATTTTTGCTGACTCTCTTTGAGATCTTATGCGATGCTGACAATTGCTTTTCGGTCAGTTGTCAGCATCGCGTATCAGAGGTACAAAGACGGACTTAATGCCCTAAGCATAAAAGTCACCGCATTTAACCAAACTCTTTCTACAGTCAGTTTTAATCTTCAAACCTAAGTTCAAACAGATACCTACTACAGACAGTGTATGCCACGCTATATGACATCAATATCACCAAACACTCAATCCCAATCCTTCCGCATCATTTCTGCAGCTCGATCTCCATCGATCGCTAGTCTCACCAATACATATGGTAATACCCGGCGTCGCTTACATCGCATTTGTTACGTAGATCGATGATATTCCGCGCGATCTCTTTGAAGATCAGTCTCTTTTCCCTTTGTGGTGCAGTCTTTGAAGAATTTTTGTTGTAATGCATTCGGAATGCGACTGCCAGGATGTAAAGTTTAAAATGAAGTACGGTATTTTCTTTTAAAAATCTAAAAGGATGGGTTGTGTGCAACTCGCTTGGCTTTTAACATTCAAACGATGTTTAAGAAAACTTATACATAGCAATATAACTATGTTTTTTCAAAGTAACTAGACAATAGAATCATAAGGTAGATAAAATGTATTTTCTTTGCTACTTTTTTCACTGTGCTAAATAATAAGTGTGCCGTATATGAGGCTCATTGACATATTTATTCATAAACGCTTACGCTTAAGTTGAATCATGATTAATATCTGTTTTTTTAAACCTCTCTCCTGTAACCATCGCTTATGAATAAACCCTATAGTCTCAATATTTTGAAGGAGTTTACTTAGTAAAAGATCCACGCATCGCGTTCAATTTGTGGCAAGGCTACATGTCACCCTAATTTAACTACGTGCAGGGAACAGTGATGTATGCTAACTTTATCCCCACACTTTGCCTGCTGTCGCGTAATCCCGTAAGTCGGGATCTTACCATTTTGTTGCTAAGCTGACAATTACAAAACATGGAGTGAATTTGTTCCCCGAGTACTTTAGTTAAAGGGAGGAAAATGTGGATTTAAGTGTCTTTGTGAAAGGTGACTAGATTGTGTTTTCAGCTCATGAATAAGGGCTTTGTTTAGGTTTAAATTTAGTCTGAAAACACAAGATTTTCAAACGTGTGAGTAAAATTAATAAACGTTATCATAATGACACAACTTAATAAGGAAAACAAAAAGGGGAAATGGGTGAACCACTTCCCTAACCTATGTTAAAGTTTCGCTCTGAACTAAATGTTTCAGCTTACGTGTAAGCAAGTTCATTTTCCACATAAAAGAACTAAAACTCATGGCCCACACAGATACAATTTCCATACCATCGTAAAAAAACCCGAAAACCCAAGAAAAAAATATTCAAGCATCCGATGAAAAATGTTCCGTAATCAGCCCTTTTAAAGCAGATCGATATGGCCATTATTTGGAGGGCTTAGTGTCAATCAAAAACAGACTTAGCCGTACACACGTCGGTAAAGCACCGAAGGATAAGAATCCCGGGATAAAGGCTGCCCTAACGAGTTCCCGCGTTACAAAGGCGGGGTTCCAACGTCTCGATTACTCGGTTATTCGTCTCGATTCTGACAATCGAGTCATTGTTCGCTTATCGATTGTCCGTCAAAGAAGGCCTTTGTAGGATTTGAGAAAATATCGTGTGTGGTTTGTTTTCTATTTCTAATGTAATTGTTTGGAAGTGAATTATTTATTCGAGTGAAGTATTGGTTCTAAGGTTCGGATTATTTACAGCTAAAAAGGTATTTTGAAGTTCAATAAATTTATATGGGGTTGTGGGTTAATTTACCGTGGATTAACTTAATTTTGTGTAAACAAAGACTTGAACGGGTGAGCTTAGGTCATCAGGTGTTTGTTCAGGTATGCAAAAAGGCAGATGATAATTAATTGGTTTTCCCCTGGTTGACTCGGTAGTGCCGTGCTTGACCGACGCAGAGGACGGCTGGAAAGTGGCTTACCCGGACACGGATCGGCCCAAGAACCCGTTTTCCCAGAGACAGTGGGATGAGCCGCTCTGCAGGTTGGTACGGAATACATTTATTAATACGTCTACCAATACTGCTGAGCGTGCCCGCCTGCTGGCTGTGGGTGAGTGGGAGTCGGGCCTCTGGCTTCAGGCACTACCGTCACCTAATATTGGCACCATGTTAGGTGACACAACCTTCCGGCTCGCTACATGTTTGCGTTTGGGCGCTCCTTGTGGGGCTCCACATCGCTGTCAATGTGATGAAGCAGTCGACTGCCTCAGACACCATGGCCTTTCTTGCAGTAAGTGTGCAGCTCGGATGGCGCGGCACGCTAGCATTAATTATCAGTCATCCGTCATGCTCTCGCCTAGTGGCGGCTGGTGGCTCATCGAACTGGTGGTGCACTTTACTTAATCACTAAGTATTAAGATTAGAAATTACAATAAAATAACAGTTACACTTAAAGTACTTACGGGATGATATCCGTGATTTTGTTTTTGGTCGATGAGCTCCCGAAAATCGAATCGAATATCGGGAGCTCATCGACCAAAAACAAAATCACGGATATCATCCCGTAAGTACTTTAAGTGTAGTGAAAAACCGTGAAAGTCTAAAACACTGAAAATAACAGTTTACATAAAATATGTTAAAAAAACAATTACTTAATATAAACAAAGGAGATGCAGCGAAACTATACTGATAACCAGAGGTCATCCATCATGGCCGCCGTCCCCGGGTCACATCGGCTACTCTCGGTAATCATCGGTTCGCAACGCACGTGCGGCGTACGAAGACTGACTAATTTCTCGGTACATTTCTATGAACTATCTTTTGTCTCACGTGTCAGTCATGTTAGCTCGTACCTCATACAAGTTATATTAGCAATTCGCGTGCACTCGCCGAAGCGCACGAGAATATTTCTTTACAGGGATACCAAAATATTAGATTGTTTCGTCATAATTGGAAATTTTATTTGTTATATGTTTTAAAATTAATAAATAATAATGGTAATTTAAAAATAAAGATGATGTAATATTTTGTAATTTTTAAATATTTTGAATTGGTGGTTCAGCGCACGAGCGCATTAAAGTACAGCTGGTCATACCATCTGCTCTCTTGCCACCGCCGGGGTGCCAGCTGTATTAGAACCCACTGTCTTGGCTCGCGTCGATGGCAAGAGACCAGATGATATGACCATAACGCCACGGAAGTTGAAATCGCCAAACGGTTGGTCAACTCTTCACGTGACCAAGGGGCGGGCATATTTTTTGGCCAAAGAATCAGCATTGCCATCCAACATGGCAATACTGCCAACCTTCTGGGCACTTTTCCTGTTGACAGCGATGTAGACGATTTTTTCGACGCCCTGTAACCGTTTTTGATACTTGTAATTAATATTTTTATTTCTATTATGGAGTTTGTGTAAATAATTAGTCTGTGTTTAATAAAAATAGATTCATTTTAAGAATTCCTTCCACGGTTTTCCAACGAGATCTCTGTTAATAACTTTAGGGCTATTCAGATTTTATATAATAGATATTTTTCATTACTGAAAAAAAAACTATTCAAATTTCAAAAAATAAATATAATATCTCGTATATAATATCGTATTTGAGGAAATTCCACTCATTGGAATAAAAGATTTTCTTTATAACACTTTCAGAAAGACCATACCAAGATCTAAAGACATCCCGTTTCCTCGTATCCCCATTCATCTCATACCACTCCTAATTTAAATGAAACATTCAACTAATTACATTTTTAAAACCGTTTCGTTAACGTTTTAAAGGGAAATAAAAAAAGTTTGGTGCGACCCCGAAGTTCCTAAATTGATTTTGCCTCATTGCTAGGGAGCCTGGCTCTTTTCTCGTTTAACATTTTTTTAATTAAATCAAAGGGCATCTAATCGTGGCCTTCTATCCGGCCAGTTTTATCTCTTCAACTTTTGAATATTAAAATCTCCTTATTTAATTAACGATGATAGATTTTGATTAAAAGGCGTATTGTTTTGGTGTGAATCTATAGATTTATTTTTTTATTTTATCATAATTTGATATTATGACGCGTAGTTTTCCGGGTCCAAGCCTGAAAATATTGTGTCATAATCGTGTTATCCGTTACACTTTTATAAAATGAGTGAAAATACCTGATGGTTATACATGTTCGTAATAAAGTCTGTATGGTGTCGGACGTAAAGAATAGCACCATCCCATATCTTCCAGTGGGTGTCGTAAGAGGCGACCAAGGGACTTACCAGTGAATGGGCAGCAGCGTTCTCTGTGTTTTTGTAACAACCGTACTGCGATCGCCAACCCGCCTGCCAAGCGTGGCGATTATGGCAAAACCCCCCAAATGAATTGCGCATCACAGAAATGGCTCCTAGTGCCCGGCAGCCCGTTTACCCTCGACTACGGCAGCGGTCGAGGCTACGGCGTGGCAAGAGGTGCGAAGAATCTCCGGAAGGGATCCGGCTGCCAATACTAGCGACTGGACCTGGCAACATATAACACACGCACACTCCGGACCGACGAGAAGATAACAAAACTCGAAGAGGAATTGAGCAGGCTGCGATGGAGTATTGTGGGATTATCCGAAGTCCGAAGAGAGGGGGAAGACATGATAATCCTGAAATCCGGCAACCTGCTCTATTTCCGAGAGGGTGACCGGCAGTCCCAGGGTGGTGTTGGGTTTATCGTCCACACGTCCCTCGTGGACAACGTGGTGAAGATGGAGAGTGTGTCGACCAGGGTGGCGTGCCTTATAATCAGAATATCCTCAAGATATTCGCTGAAGGTCATACAGGTTTACGCCCCGACCCCGACGACGAAGTGGAGACCATGTATGAGGATATTTTCAAAGCCATGCATGGTACCAAAACTCACTTTACCGTTGTCATGGGGGATTTCAACGCGAAACTGGGCAAAAGAGACGGGGATGAGCTGCAGGTGGGGCAATTTGGAGTTGGACGTCGGAATCGCCGGCACCAATTGGCTAGTTTTATAAAGAAGGAGGGCCTCTATATGATGAACTCCTTCTTCAGAAAGCGTGAGCACAGGAAGTGGACCTGGCAGAGCCCCGATGGTGCAACGAGAATTGAGATTGACTTCATCATGTGTGTCAATTTGTTTGCGAAAGTTTTCGAGAATTTCCTACACCAAGGAATGTACAAGCAAGTAAAACAGTACCTGTGCAATGAGCAGCATGGCTTTCGCGAAAAAAGATCCTTCAATACGAACTTACTTACACTAGTTAATTATATCTCTACAAGTCTTGACCGCAGACGCCAGGTAGACGTTCTTTACTTTGATTTTCGAAAGGCGTTCGACAGAGTCAACAATGACGTCTTGCTGTCAAAACTCAGTGCGATAGGTGTTGCTCCAGGGCTTCTACGGCTTCTTGCAGATTATTTGCGGAACCGACTACAATTTTTCAGATTGGGTTTGTACGAGTCACTCCCATACCACACTCGCTCGGGTGTGAGTCAAGGTTCGGTAGTAGGCCCTCTCTTTTTCATTTTCGTAATCAATGACCTCCCTGATGTAGTTACGAATTCTAGATCCCTCTTGTATGCTGATGACTTAAAGCTATATTATGAAATAACACCTGAGCGCGATTGCCAAGCTCTGCAATCAGACATTGATTCAGTATATAAGTGGAGTTTGGAAAATAAAATGGAATTTAATAAATCAAAATGCTACGTGATGTCTTTCGGTCGAATGCGGCGCCCAGTCAACTTTCTATACAAACTGAATGGAGACACAATTACAAGAACTGATTCCATGAAAGACCTGGGAGTCATATTTGACCGTAAGCTCACTTTTCACGACCACATCACATCCACTGCTAAGGAGTCCTTTAGGCGCCTTGGCTTTGTTTTAAGGAACTGTCGTGACTTCCACAACCCCCACGTTATCAAGCTTGTTTATGGGGGTTTTGTTATGTTTATCCTTTTGAGAAGCAGTATGCGTTAACTTTAGAAAAAGTTCAAAAAGAATTCCTTAGATACCTTTACAAGCACTTGCACGGGTTTTATCCTTTCTTGTATCCCACTAAATTCCTGTTGGGTTGCTTAGGTTTCAATTCTCTAGAAGTAAGACGGTCGCGCGATCAGATGATTGTATTATTTAAAATTCTTTGGGGTATTATTGATGTTCCTGATCTGCATAATGACATCTGCAAGCTATTTGTCCCAGACAATTACTGTCGTGGCAGGAAACACCGCTTACTGGCTGTTCCAACTTGCCGTACTGTTGCACACTCCAAGTCACCTATTTCCCGGACATTAGCCGCTATTAACGCTCTCCTGAACTCAAACACAGATCTTGATATGTTTGCGAATGAATGGAAGGTGATACTGTCAGAATGTTTGAATTTTTGTGAGAAGAATGCATGACTGTGTTAAATAAATTATATGTTATATGTTAAATAGTGTAATTGGCCGTTCTATTTAACTAAATAAATAAATGAAATGTCTACCAAGAAGCAAATGTTCAATGAAGTCTCTGGGATCAATTCGGTGAAAACCGGGAGCAATCACCGCATGGTAAGAGGCACATTGAACATCAATATCAAGCTCGAAAGGTATCGACTAATGAGGTCTACGCTCCGTCCAGCACAGATCCAAATCCAAAACCCCGAGAGCTTCCAGCTTGAACTCCAGAACCGTTTCGAGTGCCTAGGAAGCTCAGTGGACGAATATAACGATGGGTTCGTGGAAGCTGTCCATGCGACCGGGTCTAAGTTCTTCAAGGCTCGTCGTACAGATCAGAACAAGATACCCTCCGATCACACTCTCAAGCTCATGAAGGAGCGGCGTAAGATGATCCAGCAGTCTTCAGACGAGGCGTGTAAATACCGGCAGCTCAATAGACGGATCTCTAAATCCTTGAAGAGCGACCTCCGCCGCTTTAATACCGAGCGTATTAAAGACGCGATTAAGCGGAATAAAGGCTACAAGGTATTTGCAAGAGATCTGGCTATTGCGCAGAGCCAGCTCACGAAACTGAAGACCGACGATGGTAGGATCTTATCCGCCAAACCGGAGCTTCTGAGGGAGATCGAGAGCTTCTATGGACAGTTGTACACGTCTACCAATAAACCCGTCGTAGATCTAGCAAACGACCCAAGAGCTAGACTGACCCGACACTATACCGAAGACATCCCGGACTTCAGCCTGTACGAGATTAGGATGGCTCTGAAGCAACTCAAAAACAACAAGGCCCCGGGTGATGAGGGAATTACAGCCGAACTCCTGATGGCGGGTGGAAAACCGGTTCTTAAGGCCCTTCAGAAGCTGTTTAATTCCGTCATACTACAGACATAGGGAAAAACGCCACAGACGGTAGGCGCAGGGGTGCGGTGGTACTCTTCTTCAAGAAGGCGACAATGTCCGGTTGAAGAATTATAGGCCCATCTCACATCTAAGCCACGTCTACAAGTTGTTTTCAAGACATCACGAATCGTCTCGCACGCAGGTTTGACGATTTCCAGCCTACCGAACAAGCCGGTTTCCAAAAAGGCTTTAGCACCGTGGACCACATACATACGCTGCGGCAGGTTATACAGAAGACCGAAGAGTATAACCTGCCCCTCTGGTTAGCGTTTGTGGACTACGAGAAAGCCTTCGATTCGATCGAGACCTGGGCTGTACTGCAGTCTCTCCAACGGTGCCAAATCGACTATCGGTACATCGAGGTGTTGAAGTGTTTGTACAAAAACGCCACCATGTCAGTCCGACTTTAGGACCAAGGCTCGGAACCTATCCTCCTGCAGCGAGGTGTGAGACAGGGAGACGTCATATCTCTGAAACTATTCACCGCTGCACTGGAGAATGTCTTCAAGGTTCTGGACTGGAGAGAGCTAGGCATCAACGTCAATGGCGAGTACATCACTCATCTTCGGTTTGCCGACGATATAGTGGTTATGGCTGAGACCATGGAGGACCTCAGGACGATGCTCGATAACCTCAGTAGAGCTTCCGGAAGAGTGGGTCTTAAAATGAACATGGACAAAACCAAGGTCATGTTGAATGCCCATGTCACACCCACTCCTATCAAGATCGGAGACTCTATACTCGAAGTTGTAGATGATTATGTGTACCTGGGACAAACGGTCCCGTTAGGTAGGTCTAACTTCGAGAAAGAGGTCAATCGTCGAATCCAACTCGGCTGGGCAGCGTTCGGGAAGTTGCGCGGTATCTTCTCGTCCAACTTACCGCAGTGTCTCAAGACGAAAGTCTATGACCAGTGTGTGTTGCCAGTGATTACATACGAGACCGAAACGTGGTCGCTCACAATGGGCCTCATCAGAAGTCACCCAAAGGGCAATGGAGAGGGCTATGTTCGGAGTTTCCTTGCGCGATCGAATCAGAAATGAAGACATCCGCAAGAGAACCAAGGTTACCGACGTAGCCCGAAGAATTGCCAAACTTAAGTGGCAGTGGGCAGGTCACATTGCTCGCAGAACGGATGGCCGATGGGGCCGAAAAGTTCTGGAGTGGCGACCGCGAACCGGAAGACGTTGCGTTGGAAGGCCTCCCCACTAGGTGAACCGATGACCTGGTGAAGGTTGCGGGAGTCCGCTGGATGTGAGTCGCACGGGACCGGTCAATGTGGAGACACTTGGAGAAGGCTTATGTCCAGCAGTGGACGTCTTTTGGCTGAAATGATGATGAATGATGAATAAAGTAAACGGGATTTTTGTGTCCAAAATTCCTAAATCAATATTTACAAATACAGAGTTTTCCTCAGTTTTCTTTCAATAAGGCAACTCACAACATAAAAGAGAACTAGAACCAGGAAAACGATTATTATTATTAACACAAACTCGCTGGACCGGAGAAACCGTTCAAATGTAAAAATAACTACTGAAATCTTTATGTGGTTCCGTACGTCAATATAAAGGTAACGCATATGTCCACAAGGGGTTATAGTTTGGTTAACAGGAGTTTGTTTGATGCAGGTTAATTGCCTTTTGATAAAATCTTGTCTTAATATCCCGTGAACATAAAGTCGAAAACAGATTTTGTTTTGTTTTTTATAAGACATGTGATAATAATAAGTTATATTTTATAAAGGTTATCGTCTGTACAAAGTTTTGCAGCCCTATTTAGAGATTTTAATAGAGACTGCTTCTGAATAACAAACCAAGTCTAAAATACATCATACAAAACCCTATCTCACACTTCTTGCATCTCAAAAAAATGTTTGACTGACACATTTAATTTTCTGTCTTCAAACTTCATCCCTATTTTGTTGTCAGTACAAACTAACCCACATAATCCGCCAGGGCAACTACAACCCCAAGTCGGCTGAACCCCAACAGAGGTACTTACGTACTTGTCATAACGGCCCAGGCCGCGGGCCACAATAGAGGCAGGCCACATTAAAAAGGGCCTGGCGAATATTATGGAGCCAACCCTTGCCGGATTATTAAATATTCTCTTGCAGAAACTCTCGAGTATGTTTAATATTACTTTTTTCGGTATTCGATAGTACTATGTCAATGTATATGGATGTTTTTGGTTTAGATTTTGTTTGTCTAATGGATTTTCGTAAGGCTGTTTTATCATCATCTGTCTAACTTTTTCTCAAACTATGATGGATTCGCGATTTATACTCACTTGATTCAGCTGAATATCATTATTTTGTATGGAGTCACTGCCTTTTTTACCTGCTTGTATTTTTATTCTTGAAGGTGTTTTTGCTTAGATTTATAGACACAGCAGTTCCTTTATCACTATCATACACTAAAAAGCCGTAATACAATCTAGATAGTCGGCAATTCCCCAGAGATATATTTTTATTTCTAGGTATTTAACTAATGACGCCATTCTACCACGTCGTAATCTTTCTTTCTTTCATAAAATGTTGTACAATAGAGGAATTTCGGCCAGAGTGGAAACTATTAGCGAGAATAAAAAGCTCGCAGACTTGTGTAATGATTGAAGAGAAAAAACTACGCACGTGAGCTACATTTACGCCTTATATGTAGGGTGACCATTTATTATTACTACATGAAGTAAAATTATATAGAGCATTTTGCTTTTATTAATTCGGGTCAGAGATAATAATTAAAAAACCGGCTAAGTGCGATTAGGGCTCGCGTACCGGGGTTTCCGTACGAACTTGTTTTTTTTTTGTTATTATAACCTACATACAGGGCGTAAACAAACCCTTCACGAAGCGGTCAACCAAGCATTCTGTACATCAAACTACGTAACTCTACGGAAAAATTATTACTGGGAAACGCCTTTTTTTTGAGTTGAAGAATCAGGTTTTCCGCTAAAACTCAATGTAATGCACTCAAAATATTGTGCTTATGGACGCATTTAGTAGTAAACGAGTTATGGAGGTATTTAAAGTAAAGTTATGACCTTAAAAACTAGTATTTAAAAAAAACTTGTGAAAAAGTTAGAACCTACAATATCTCCGTAATTAGTAGGTTCCCAGGTATGGTCCAGAACAAAAAAAAATATCTCAATGATGGGCAAAACAAGTGCCTTTTGGCTTCGAAGGGTCTACCTACACCCTTTATTTACAGTTTTCAGATTTTTTCAGTAAAATTGGTAATTAATCAGGACCTCAACAGAAATTCGCGTAAGTATAGAAGGTGCGAAAACCAAATAAATGCCCTGGTATGAAGTATATTTTTGCCACAAAAATGTTGGCATCGTATCTCCCGTTCTACCCTTTCTGTATATTGACTGACATTCAATTTCATTTCTATATCCACTAGGCATATCATCTCGACAGCATATGTGCGTCCATATCAATAAAAAAAACGTAAAATGGTATACGTTTTCAATTTATTTTTGTTTTTACTTTTATATACAAAAACCAACAGACAACGAGCAGCTAGAATATTAATTGCGAACATTTTTATGCCAAAACACACTGAAAATAATCTACCAAATAGAATAGAACGGCCTCTATCTTCCAAACACAGTCCCTTTTAACCTTATAACTCTAACGAAAATAACATTATCAATTTAAAATCTAGCCCGACGGTAAACCTGGTTACCCTAACGAGTGGGCAAGAGAAAATAGCAGCAATTCCAGTGGTTTAGTAGCAAACGTTACAGCGCAGGTATTTCTGACGGAAAACTGGTAAAAAGACAGAAATGTGATAATACAACGTTCTGGCTATGACAGACGGCCATTTTGAGAATGAGCCGACACACCTCGTTAGGCATATTGTCGGGTAAAGGAAGATGTTGATGTATAAAAGGGTGTTTATTTTCGTTCCTTAAATAAATTATGTTATCTTTAAGCCTTTTGCTATTTGACTATAAAAAACCGGCCAAGTGCGTGTCGGGCCACGAGCAGTGTAGGGTTCCGTAGAAGCCCGTTGTATTTTAGATTTTGTTTTTCAATGAAAGTCTTAACCCGTTATAAACAAGCAACTACTTCATCTTAGTCACTTTATAGAATTTATTCTAAGGATTTTGTATTTGGTACAAAATTATCCAACACCCTAGTTCAACGACTATTACTGCTAAACTAATAAAGTTATCTTAACCGCTATAGTTTTCCTTTAAAGTTCGTGAAATGCACTATCATCATGAATTTTTCCAGATTTTTCAAGCCAGCAGTTTAGCTTTTAGAGGGGGGACGCCCTACTGGAACAAAAATTTGCACTTTATAGTTTAATATTTCGTAAATGGAGCATTAAATCGAAAAGTAGTACTAGCAATTCCTAAGTCATTTTAAATGACCTATTCAACGATACCCCACACGATGGGGTAGACAACGAAAAAAAAAATTCATAACCCCTCACATGTAGGCGAGTTACCCTAAAAAAATATTTTCTCAAATTTTATTTTACCACTTTGTCGGCGTTATTGATATACACACCTCTACAAAATTACAGCTTTTTGGTACTAACGGTCTCTTAGCAAACCCTCGGACAGACAGACAGACAGACCGACAGACGGACATAGCGAAACTATAAGGGTTCCTTGTCAGGACTACGGAACCCTAAAAAACACTATTTGACTAATAATTAAATAATACTTAACTTGCACGAATACGGTACCTATTCCAAATTGCGTACAAACGGACAAAGCCTGTCTTATTTAATTTGAATTAAGAAGTAGGTAACTAATAGTTAAGTTACTTCGTAGATATATTTTATTGTAACTCAACAATACCAAGAGTTCCCTTTATTCACTTCCTCTAGACTAGACTACTAGACTAAATTATTGAGAAAATCATAATAACATTAATAACTTTTATCTTTTTTGTGTTACTTCTTATTTCTTCCGTCTTAAGTTATCAAATTAATTAATTAATTAGCAACTTGATGTTTTATAGAAGTTATATAAGTAGAACTGTCAAATTTTGTTAATTACTTAGATGAATCTTATTCCTGTTGGAGAGTTGTTATTCTTATTCAATGGCATGGCTCTAGTTATGCTAGTTTATTAATGATTCGTTGTTGCTAGACATAACTTTTTAAAATTGACTACTCAGAAATCAGAAAACATACAAATATAACAATATTTTCATGCTTCAGGAGTAGATACGTAATGTGATATTTTGCCACGGCTACCCTAACCAACTTATATGAAAAAATATCACCTTGACTTTACCAAGCATACACAATGAGTAATAGATCGGGAGCAATTGTTTCCAACTCATAAAACTCAATTTCGAAGACATCAAAAATATTCGAGAAAACTCCTCGTATCACACAATAATAAGGATAACTTTATTCACCTCGAAATAAAGTCACAAACAACTTTTATGACGTACGTATCAAAGCCTCAATTGCACCGCATATCAACGGGCTCAACAGCGCACAAAATCGTAACAACGTACAAAAATGGCGCCGCACTAAAATCATAGATAGTATGAAAACACGCTCTGCACTATCCATATATTTTATTCAGTAGCGTCAGCATAAAAGCCTACGCCGACTAAATTCGCCGGCGAAATATTTTTGTTTTTCGCGTTGTCCGCGTCGGTAGGCACATGTTGTCTCCCTACTAGTTGGAACCGGATTTCACTAGTTTTGTTTTGCCGATTTTTCCAGGTTTTTTTTTTTTCGAACGTGTCGTAATTTCTGGTTTCGAGGGCGTGTAATATTCGGACATATTGTGGATTTTATACTATTACATTGTAGCACTTGAATGCTCAATCAACCGGGATTGGAAATTCATATTGACATGAAATACGTTTATATTGTAAGACTGCAAAATGCAATCATACCATACTTCTTAGTAATACCTAACATATTCGTGGAAGAGAATTGAACAAAGGATATTAAAAACCAGTCCAGCTAAAAATTTTACTGTTGAATTTCAAGAACGCAAATATTGGCTGTACGGTTGAACCTTTCTACGGGAGGAATTTTCAGAGCAAGGACATTGAAACGAACTCGTTTCAGGAACATTTTAGACGGAAACTTCCTTGTTTTCAAATATAAAACTAAATTAAAAGATGGATACATACTATAAATTATGAGGTGTATGGTATACTGGCTAAAATTTTCCTAGAGTTTTCCCAACAAAACGATGCAGAAAGAGCACACAAAATATTATAATAGGATAAACGAAGAACTACCTACCTTTAATTGCTACAAGAACCTGAAAGACACATCACTACTCCACAAGTCAAATCTTGTTAAACTTGTATGCCGATTTCAAGCTGTAACAACGGACTACTCAGCTCAACAATTTAGCTTACACATCGACTGTAAACTCACTTACAAAACACACCTTAAGTTTCGGAGCACAAAGTTCAAAATCAACTGCTTTAATAATGAAGAGCTTACCTTTACAGTAACGTGAACAGTAAAACCGACTTTAAAGATGGTCTGATAAGGTTTGGAGTTGATTGTGTCATTGTTAATAGGGTGTTCAAGTAAATCCACGCCGGAAAAGGTTGAAGGTTGCAGAGTTTTGAATAAGCAGAATTAAATATTAGGTAGTTGAGTATTCTTGAGAATGTTGTTCTAAACTCCAGTTTAATCTTTAATGTTGTTAAGACTAAAGTATCTAACTGCGATTAGTGATTATGTTGATGTTTTCAAAATACTGATGTTTGCCCGTATTTTGTGAAGAAAAATCTGTTTCAATATTGTTAAGTGGGTACTAAGCAATTAAGATTTATGTTCCTGAAAGTAAAATAGTACTTACTTTATAGAGTTCTACGCTTTACTAGCTAGACTGGTTTTACGTTTACTAAAGCAATATTTATTGAACAGAAGTGCTGTAAAAGTGTCCGGGTTATCTTTTACTTCGGCGTCGGCAGCTTGTACTCGAGAAGAGACACAGAAAGACGACAATTCAGACTGGATTTCAAAGTTACTTTAATTCAATTCATTTATTTAGTCTGACATAAAAATATCCATAAAGTAGCACACAAATTCGACAAAACTTAAAAATAAATAAATAATAATAGTTATATAACATATTCAAAATAGAAATCAGCAAAGTACAATAATATAACAAAATAAAAATGAGGAATTTCGTTTTGAGAGTTTAGTTAGTTAAGAACAAATTATCTCCCGAAGAGCATAATTATGTCAATCTTGTTGAAAGTCGTTGAAAAACGAAACAATTTGAAAGCGATTTCCACGTCTTGTGCATTCTGGAAAATAATATCGTATTATCAATCTAACAATTATTAAAAATAGGCTAAAATAAACTTTTTAATCTCACCTATTTCTATCAAATCAAATCATTAAGGATGAAACACAACAATAAAGCTAAGAAATCGACATCAAAGAGAATACGCCTACGTACTTTAAATTTCTTATATCTATCTCTGGCCGTGCAGTTCACAATAACGGAGGTACCCAACTTATATAGCCTGTCAAACATGATAAACTTAGCATTTTTGCCTCCAGCCTTAGCCTAGCCGAGCCCTAAGTTAGGCTATTAAACTTAGTCCTAGCTATACGAGACACAGGATCTAGCTTCACGACGATTTTGCCTCGGTGACATCTAAATCTACCTCGAAAACCTTTCGGCACATAGGTGTTGAGAGGTAGTAAACTTTAGTTTGTGGTGTTAGAGTCTGGATTTGAGTGGGGAAAACTTATGTACGCTTCCGTTGCACAGGTAAGGGGTGTGGTGTAAGCGTTGAGCTTACAGCGTTTAGTAAAACTTCATTGAAAAACTGCTTCACGATTGACGATTCATATTTGTAATTGATTGTTTTTACGTCGACGTTCCAAGTGGCGTTGTTAAGAGTGATTTGAAAAAAAAACGCAGGTCTATAACTGCAACAATCTCATCTGGAATATTCCGTTCTTTTTCTAGATTGTTGTACATAAATCTTCATAAGGATCCCCTAAAGTGGTTAAGATAACAAAATACTCTTAATTAGAATTTATCCACTAATCTGTCAACGAATCTTGAACTATTGGGATTAACGAACATAAAACAATTCGGTACCACTATCACAACCGAAACAAGTAAATCGCTCTCCGCTCAGTCCTCACACGATGTAAAGTTAAAGCCAGCGCTAAATTGTCAGCTGCAGCTCGCAGTGTGTCAGGTTAGCTGACGGACACTCGCGCCGCCACGCCGCGACGCCGCTTCTTGCGAGCCTCCATCGAGCTAGTGACGATGCAAGAGAGGCAAGATGCAAGTTTGAAGAGCATATACGTGTATGGCTTGTGACACTACTTATACTTTTAGTGTAGTTTTCTTTCAGTAAATATTTGTTTCAATGAGGTTCAGTACTTTCAGATATTATTCGTAGTGATTCATTCTGATTACAGCTGCCTACAAAGTGGTCATTTTCAGCAGTAGGTTTTAAATGAATAATAGGTTATCTTTTCTTATAAATAGAAGTTTTTTTATGTGGCAGCAAAAGCTACCGAAAGACAAACAAACTAAATGAATAATAAATCTTGACATTGGCAGTAAACATTGAAAACAACAGCCAGTTTAAATGCAATATAGAGAGTGAATTTAATGAAACCGGCCAAGTGCGAGTCGGACTCGCGCACGAAGGGTTCCGTACCATTATAATCAACATTACACAAAACGCCCATACAACAAATCAAGTTTGTTGTATGGAAGCCCCCATTAAACATTTATTTTATTCTGTTTCTATTATTTTTTGTTATAGCGGCAACCGAAATACATCATCAGCTGTGAAAATTTCAACTGTCACGGTTCATGAAATACAGCCTGGTGACAGACAGACAGACAGACGGACAGATGAACAGACGGACAGACGGACAGTGGAGTCTTAGTAATATTGTCCCGTTTTTAGCCTTTGGGTACGGAACCCTAAAATGGTTTAAACAAATTGGTATTCGCAAACCACATTGTACTCATAAAAGTGATCCCGATAATCACAAGCGCATCAGCATGCAAATGTTAGTCGAATATTCTGTGCGTATTTAACACCAAAGTAATTAATTTAAAACGTGCTCGCAGTCGTAATTGCCTAATTACTGCACAACAGAGCGACGGCGGTGAAATACAACGTAGCTTCATATTTGGATTTATTTATTTGTTGTATTCTGGCTTTTTGTTCAATCGTTAATGAGTGGCACTTAACGAAAGAGGTATTCATTAGTTTTTCACTATATTTTCAACTCAGAATGGTAGGTAATTTATAATCAATCTAGAAAAGAGTTGTCGGTCTACTCATATTATTATTTTTAATTGGCAGAGCTGAGGACCTAGGTATGGTAATAGCTTTTCAAGAATTCCGAATTTATATTTACCGACTTCCAAAGGAATTGAAATTGCTGAATCGTTATCGCCCAAGAAATCTTTGTCGAGGCCCCTAGGAGTTTATGGAAGTAGAAGCTTTACGGCCAGCAAAAGAAGTAACCAGTGACCTTGCTGAAGCTACTTTTGTTGTACAAGACTTATGCTTAGTATTCCAATTTACCACATTTTCTTTGTCCGAGTGTCTAAATAACAAAATCAAATATGAGGTTTTCCCTCGTTACGCAAATATGTACCTGTCTGGTTACCCATCTCTTTTGTTCAAACTGTTCCATGTAGGTCGAACCTCCAGGTCCGGAACAAAATTGTAACACAAATGTAGTAAAGTTAGAATACATATTGCTGATTTGTGAAATTTGGGTTCCGTACGTCTATATTGGACTAGAGTAGCCCGCCTTACTACCGCCTCTAGCCGTAGTCGTGTATTTGACTATAGACTTTCGTTGAGCCTAACTTTAGGCTGCTGGGATAACACAAACACATGTACCACATCAGTTCAGAATAAGTTTATATTGGAAATGCGATGTACGTCAATGAGCGGTTTCTCGCCGGTTCTTCATCATAGGAAATGAAACCAATTGGAACCGTGCATCTAGGTTTTCAACCGCAACTTACGAGTTGTAAATCGAACCCGGGCAGGCGCGTTTTCAACAGCCTTTTATGCCCTACAGCTGGGCAAAGGCCTCCCACGTATCTTTCCAGGTACTCTTCTCTTGAACCACCTCAAACTAAGACAGGCGCGTTACTTTGATTAATTTATTTGTTCCCCAAAGCTCTCTAAATGGTGAAGGAAAACTACTCCGGCATGACTTAGAACCAAAACTTCGAAGACATGACTGTGACTTATCCTGAGATGTTACATAAGCGTCGACGTAGGGATTTATACTTAAACGTGAAAAAAAATATTTCAAATTCGTTATTTTCAGTGTTCTACCAACCGCCCTTGAACTCTAAACAACAAATTCGTAAAAGTACACACCATGCCATTGGAAAGGACCCACCTTAAATCCTTCGGCGATGGGTGTCGGCCAGAGATTTATCCGTCTGGCGCGTGACAGTGAGGCAGGTGGACGCAGGATTACGAGCATAAACTACCTTACAGCTGCAAAATGTTAGGGACAATCTGCTTATGAGAAGCGTTATGCTCGTTGCTGGGATTATTTTCGTGGCCTCCTGTGTAAAATTACTTTATACACGTTTTCCTAAAACATTTTCGGAAATATTTAGTGCTTCCACAATTAAATATGTTCTAAGTATATTTTAGCTAAACTGCTTATTTTGAAGAAACTTAGGGTAGTAGAGTCACATACAAGTGTTCTATGTTTTTGGGTTTATGTACATAATTATGAATCATTCCCCCTGCGTCGATTCCCTATGTGTGTGAGTTGATTTCACGTTAGCTGTCGCTCTTTCTTGTTATTATTTTATTCATCAAGATTATTATTATACAATAACAAGAGGTAAAAAAAAGAAATGTATTTTTTTAAAGAACCTGTGAAATCCAGCTTTAGATCCTCAAACATCACAAATCAAATCTAATTATTTTATTACCAATTGATTTCCCACAGAACCTGTCAGAAAGATAGAAACCTCTCAGTTAATTACCTCATACCTACCTAAAGAGCAGTAGATCAGTTTGCCAGTCCGACTTCCCTCGCAGTTCTCATTACAGGCAACGCCGTCAGTAATTATCTTCACGGGCCATTGGTCGCGGCGATTAACAATTTGCCGATGGAACCCTAACCACGCTTCATTGTACGGAACCCTTTGTTAGGTGATGTGATGTATCGTGGTAGACTTTACGAGGTTTCCACATGATCGGATACTAATTGAGTTTTTCGTGATTTTTGGTTTTCTTTTGATTTGTGGTGAAAGGTAACGCTTTATCATTGTCCAGTGAATGATTTTTGTTTTTGTATTTAGCTAAAAAAAAATATGTCTGGATTTGTACCCGATTAATGACAATAGGCTCTACCAACTAGACATAACTGGCGAAATGTGAGCTGCTGCTGCCTGCGCCCATACCTCGGGTATTACAGGTGTGATGTTCTATATATTATGATGTGTGTGTTAATTCTTCGCAGCATAATTGTAGTCAAGCAGTGTTGGCTTCCTAAAACATAAGACATGTCCTATGTGAACATGCATGCAAGCATTTCATCTAGTAGATCTACTACCATATCCAGCACTAATTCTGTTTGAGTTATTTCGTTCTGGGCACCTCAAAATAAATTCACTCACTGTTATAAACAGCTGTCATCTGTCGCGTGGAAACGTTGCAATTAAAACAAACAATATGTACATACTTATGTGCCAATTTGTATGAAATTAGTCCAAACAAAAAAAAACATACAAAACAACAGAACATAAACAAAAGATCACTCGTCGCACATCGTTAGCGTTGCCACTCCAAACAAAATAAAAATAATCGCGAGCGAAACAAAAAAGTCAATTTTAATATCAACTGTAACACGACATTATTGTCGTCGCGATTCAATCTCATACACAAAAGAAACTTTTGACTTTCAAAGTCTTTGTCGTTATCCGCGAGAAACAATAAGAGACATTATTTCGAAACAATTTTCATCATTTTCGCTATTTCAGGGGATTTGCTTAGTGCGGGGCTGAGGGGTGAGGCGGGAGCGGGCGCGACTAACCTAGCATTTGGTTTTGAAAAGAGTTTTTTGTGAATTGATTTTGACGGTTAAAGTAATTGTTTTTTGTGCCAGTATTTACATATTTATTTTGTAGACGTTGCTACTGTTATGGAATTTTCAAGACAATACTTTAGCATAAAAATATTTGGGTACAACAATTAATTTAAGACTAAGTAACCCTACACAAAAATTTTTTTTGCGCACTCAAAACTTAGTACTGATTGATGCTTTGAAAAGTAAACGGGTCATGGAGGTAATGAAAGTGAAGTTAAAACCTAAAAAAGGAGTATTTAAAAAAAAACTTGTGAAAAAATTGAAACTTTGACCCCCAATATATCCGTAACTAGAAGGTTCCCAGGTATGGTCCAGAACAAAAAAAATCGCAATGATGGGGAGTGTCTTTCGGCTTCGGGCTAAGGGTTTTTTTACACCCTTTATTGACAATCTGTGATATCATTAATAAAATTGATAATTTAAATTACACCAATGTTAAATACATGACGCCACTCTCCGGTGGATGCAAATTGTACAAATTTGTTAATTAATAATTAACGCTTCATTAGAGCTCAATAAATAACAAATTACTATTGTTATGGATATTAGAACTAGGTCGCATGAACGGATTTATATTATTTACTTTGACACATTTACATAATGCACATTGTATTATTTATTTAATTCTTATGTTCATACAACTAAAGCTATTACATAAAACACGTTAATTATTTTATGTTCGGAACATGTTTCCACCAACACAAAATCATGTTGCAACAACTTGTTTAAACCATGAATACAGCCCTCTCGACCATATTTGACTATGTAACCGCTTTGCAATCTAATCCTCTGACCTTTTATAAAGTTCTTTGCATATTATTGTCAAAGTGCTTATTTTAAAAGTGTGACAAATAATATCGATATCTCAGCACAACGGGTTCGCCGCCTCAGCGTGTGCCCGACACGAAACTCGGAACAAATCAAATTTCCTCTCCGCCCGACGCGGGACGCGCGACGTGGCCGACGCGGGCACCACACAGAGGGGATTTAAACCAACAAACTATATCTTTATGTTTTCCTTGTCTCGAGAAATACGTAAAATATTCCCTTTTTACATCGAGCTTATTTCTGGGAGAACTATGATTGTTTGAAGCCTGCTATTATTACATGTATTTTTGGAAGCTGTCAATGTGATGTGATATCAAATTAGTTTTTTGATGTCTGTAAGCCCGTTGCGTTATGTCTGGTTTTAGTTGAGTAGTTTTCGAAAGAGATTGAGTTGAAGATGACAATATTACATTCAACCATTTTCCTGGAACGTAGCTTAAGTTGAAGTTATTCTACTTTCAAGCTTAATCACCCTTATAGGTACGTTCACGAAGTTACCCAAAAGTAACTCGTTACTAACTCAAATCTCCAATGCTAGATTGTCACAGTACTCGTACTAGTATTTCAATGGTGGTCCTTACTGTAAGGAATATTGACAATACCCACAGTTCTTCAACGCTTTTGATTAGGCGTTATTTACGTATGTGTAAATACATAGTTTGTGATTGGTTGTTGGATGATAGTTTGCATAAACACAACACAAATTTCCTTTTAAATCCTATCAAATCTTTTCTTAAAAAAAACAAGGACTACTCACTATCTACTCCTATTTATATTTATCCCCCTGCACACGTGTACGCATTACTAAATAGTGTGCATCCTTCCTCAGCCGAAACAAGGCATGACGGCCGAAACGAGCCACCTTATGGTGCTCACACAAACTCTAAGGTTTAGAATTACACATCAACGCAGATGTCTTTATTGTTAGAGAAGGGAAGTATCGGATCACGGATCACTTGTAGAATACTGAATTAGGTATGTGGTTGGAAAAGTATCGAGTGTAACCGTTTTGAGGTGATAACAATGCCTAATCTTTGAGTACGATATGTCATGCTCTGTTCAAAAAGGTTGTAAAGGTCTGAGGGTAAGATTGCAACAACTGAAACGTTGAATAAGGCCTCGTACACACCATAGCGTGTTTGCCGTCGACTGTGACCGACCTGTACCAACTATATGAAAAGAATAAAACCGGCCAAGTGCGAGGCGGACTCGCGCACGAAAGGTTCCGTACCATTTTCTATACAACAATAGACAAAACGGCAAAAAAAAAAAAAACACAAAAACAACAACACAACACAACTACAAAAAACACAACAACACACATACAATACAACAACACACACAATACAATTTATTTTATTTTAATTATTTATTTTTAAAGTGATTAAACAACTAAATATTCTGTGAATATTATAAGCGTCTACCTGTAGCCATTATTAATATCGAGCAAAAACGGCAAAGAAATCACGTTTGTTGTATGGGAGCCCCCTTTAAATATATACTTTATTCTTTTTTAGTATTTGTTGTTATAGCCGCAACCGAAATACATAATCTGTGAAAATTTCAACCGTCTAGCTATCACGGTTCATGAGATACAGCCTGGTGACAGACAGACGGACAGACGGACAGTGGAGTCTTAGTAATAGGGTCCCGTTTATAACCTTTGGGTGCGGAACCCTAAAAACAACTACAGCCACTGAATTAACTTATTTTGTTTTGTATACATTTTCACAGCCAGCAGTCGACTATGCAATTAGTGTGAACGTGACCTTATCTTGACGGTCAACTGGACCTCTACATAGACCACATCATCAAAAGGTGACTTTTTTAAAGTTGCTAGAAAATAAAATGTTCTACCGGTAAAATCCTAATGACTGGTAGGTCTATTCAATATCATCACTGTAAAAGTAATCGTGATTCTTTTACTACTTAGGGTACATCAGTGGGAAAATACAGAAACTGTGCTGTCACTCGTTGTCAGCAAAATGATTTCTTTAATTTGTTTATTAGTCTAGTATCTCGTGCCGTTTACAAAACAATGCTTCATTTAAAAACTTTTTATTCACGCGTTTGTTTATTAATAGATTTTATCTATGCGTTGCAGTGTACGCCTCACTTTGTATGCAGCAATAAATTCTAGCAGTTTATTGTTTTATCTCCCGTAATATAGAAATGTTTTCAATATATACAAAAGGGCTTTGTTTTAAAATGCAAATTATTTTTATGCAAAGTGGTTTATACAATGAAAATAAACGATTGAAAACTTACAAATCTTGCCAAGGTTGATCTGATATTAGTTTTAGTAACAATAAAGGCCCTAGTTGTTAAAATTTATCTAGAAACGGTGTTCTGTCTATATACTTATTATTATTCACAGCAATTTTAGATTTTCCGGCCGTATTTGATGTAAGATTAGATGCAAGGGCAAGCCAAACCAAATCTAGTCTAAATTGCCTCATTATCATCTGGCCTTTTCTGGCTCATTCGGTCGGCTTCCAATCTAACTAGATGCAGCTAAATACCAGTATTTTGCTTTGAGGGACTGACCTGAAGACCACAACCCAGCTAGTACTGGGTAATACGATAGCCCTTGGTAAGACTGGTTGTCAGACTTTCGGCCACTGACTACCAGTAGCGACTGTCAACGATCTTTATATGACAGCAGGGACCAATGGCTTAAAATGTTTTCCGAGGCACGTGTATCGTGTCATCCACAGACGAACCTAGGAAAGCGTGGCTTAACTTAAAGATCAAAGCAAGCGGGTGGTGTAATTTCGCCAAGAGCTCCTCTAGTATAAATCACTTCTTCTCAATTCATAGAGTCTATGAATTCGGTCTTCTCTTTTCATCCACTCTTTAATAACAAGCTTCCTCAGATCTGCGATAAAATCATTTACTATTCCAATTCCGAAGTCCATCCAAGAAGTTAACGTTACCAAACACCATAACTCACAGTCATGCATTCAAACACCTCTTAACATTTATATCACGTGTAACATCCACATAAAAAACTAGCTAATTCAAATTCAATCTCAACTGGCTTGTTAAAGGCATGAATAGGGGGTGTAAGGGGGTGTAAGCAGGGATTGTAGGGGGAGGGACGGTCCCAGGTCACAATACCCTCACCGGTGTTCGTTGGATAGTACTTTAGGGATGTGGTGAACGGAATTGTGGTCCCGGAATGCGGGATTTGAAGGGTGAACTGGATTTTTTATGTTATTAATTTATGTGTTTAAAGGTTAAATGTAGGTTTTTTTTTCCAAACAGGGGTTTTTCGTCTTATTTCAGCGATATTTGTTCTCAGAAAGCCACGTATAACTTTGCAAAGGTTCTCAGTATTTTTAAATGATATCGGTTTTTTTATAGATCATAACTTACTTCTTTGTTAAATAGAGTCAGTCTCGATTTAATTAAATTTAAATATTGATACAAGCAAACAATGGTTCCCTTCATTCATTTTTCAGTCGAATTTAAATCCGTATAAAACTTATGTTATTTTCTCAGCCCGCTTTATCATAATAACGTTTATTTGAATCCCGGGACGTCTCGTCTGATCACATCACTAGTCAGACACGATTGAATCATACCGTTCTCAGTAGATTGTCGCCGATGCGGACGTCTTTAGCAAAAGAGCTAAAAAAATAACGTTCAGAGCGGGATCCCGGCCTCAGATGACGTTAATGAATTCACGGGAAATATCTTTGGGAATCTTGGGGGAATGTCGATGGTGTAATGGAGGAAATGTGAGATGCTTAATCAAAGGCTAATAAAATAGTGTGCAAGAGAATGCAGATGCACCGTGTTGCTTATTTTCCCTACTTTGACGCTGAAAAATATATTGTGCTAAGTTTTAAATGATGGATGAGGTGATCGGTACTTTTGTATTCACAACTTTAGTGAGCATCCCTAGGTCTGTTGTTAGCCCCACTACGGTCATCATCGCTATCATTACTGCCACTCTGGCTGTCATTTTTATCACGTACCGGTAGGCAAGAAGAAGTGGACAGACTGCTACTCATATGATAACGATCAGAGAATTGATAAGAATTTCAGAAAATCTTCTACTTTTAAAAACCTCCATGATGATCTAGTATTATGGCATTGACTAGAGACTCCAACATCTATTTTAAAAATATTAATGGATTATGGAATGGAAACTCTATTTGTCTGTTACCTTTTAACGTCTGAGTGGATTTCGATAGGCCCACACGTAGACCCACATGTGGACATAGGGTACTTTTTATCCAGCTGGTACGTTACCAAAGAATAATCTTCGATCTCTAGTCGGGCGATGCCGCGGCAAATAGATAGTCTGATGATTTTACAAAGTAAGTAAGTATGTGACCTACTTATACGTACCTTCTTCATATCAAGTTTAATTGAATAATGTTGAATCGGCTCAAGTGAACACAAACAAAGGTTTCGCTAATAACTAATTAACTGTTTGTGATACTGTGAGCACATTATCATCTTGCGAAGGTAAGGTATTTGTCTGGTGTTGATTAATTTCATTAAGGCACGATAAAGTGATTTTATTTAAAAGCTCGTCATGAAATTCAGTGCTTTCTTGAGTCAAACTTATGAGATCGAATTGAAAGTCTTGTGTTTCTCAAAGAGATGGCTAATATTTTAAACGTGTACAAAGTTTTTTTTTGTAAGCTTATTTTATTTGCAGCTTTTGTCTATCAAAAACTAATAAAATTAAAGCAAATATACAAGATAATAAAAAAATATAGATATATAAGATAATAATCTCCTACGTAATATGAAGTTTTCAAAACAATATTGACGCAAACACAATCAAAAAAGTTTATGTAAAGTATTTTAAGGGCGATATTTCTGTAACACTTTTACTAACCTGACTCGGTAACAAAATAATCCAATAAATTAAGCATACAAAATCCTACAAACCTTTAGTAAATCCAGAGCGAAGTAAGATGTCTTAATATTTAATTTGGTATTCAGTACCCTCACTCAGGGGTAATGTACGCGCGGTTCGGTGTTCGAGTCTATAATTCTAAAGTAAGACTAATTTATAGCCACAGGATCCTGAAGTCTAAAGCAATTAACATGATTATGTTCTTTGGAAATAATTGCTACGTATTACAGCTGTATTCAAGTCAGGCGGGAGTTCCATGGGAAATTATTCCTAAATTATTTGTCCTGTGAAAAATCAATCTGCACTGATCAGACAAAACAGCGGGGTAATTGCGAAACATAGGCACGATCTCAATGCTGTTTATTAATTTGGACAATTCAATAACATTCATTGCGATATTGTCTATGTCTTCAAAACGTATGAAACAATGGTTACGAATTTAATTCAAAGCCCTTCAAATTGTAACCGAAAAGCATGTTGAACAATAAGGTGCTGTTTGTCGATAAGTATTGCTACTACGTTCTATCAGACGTTAGATTGGAAGAAAAAACATGTCACATCATAGTGGAAATACTTTGCGATATAAAAACCTAGTGACCTTTGTTTGATTGATTTAGTTTTTTTGTACTGACTTCTGAAGACAAAGTATTTTTCACTTTTTTGTGTATTTTGAAGTCGGTTTTATATTTTGCAATAAAGTTTTTAATTTTTTACTTTTTAGTGGTTCACAATATGTGCTTACACCCCTTCTTTTTTCGTCTGTCTATTGAGCAAAGCAAACATGAGATTTCAGCAATCCCAGTCCATTTCCTATCATTGATTGAGGAGTTCCGCTACCTATCTCCGAAGTTCTTCATCAGATCTTCAACAAATTGAAATGGGACCACTCCGAGAAAGTACTCTTCCAAAAACTACCCAAATCGCTTCAAGTGTGCCTATAAAATTTGAAGAGTTCTCTTATTTCTCCAGGATCCCATCATCAGATCCTGCCTTGATGATCATGGAACCAGCTGGGAAGTATACCCTTTCAAACAAAAAAAAATCCAAATCGATCCAGCCATCTTCGAGTAATCGGGGAACATACTTAAAAAAAAATAAAAAAAGGTTCTGACGAATTGGGAACCTCCTTCTTTTTGAAGTCGGTTAAAAAATAAAGACTTGGATAACGATTTAGTTTTCTCCCTGTGAAGCTTTAGCTTTCAAAGAAACTGTAAGTACTTAGCTGACAAAATCAGTCCCAAATCTTGAGTGACCGATTTATTCAACCTACTATGATGAAATCTGTGTGTGACTGAAATTTACCTTAGAATGTAAGTGGAGTGTCTTGATAATATATATATAGTCCTTCTTACCGATTTCGGTAACGGCGATCCTTTGAAGCTTTTTCCTTGCCCTTATATGGCTGGCTAGACCGAATTTGCTCTTACGTATGTGGTATAGTTTTACGTATGTTATTGTGCGTATTTTCTTTGTGAATTAAATTATCTGCATCTCTCGGAACTGATTGCTTTTTAGTAAAACGAAGCTAGATATTAAATAAGGCGTCTTGCAAAGTGATAAGTAGAAATATGTGAAAGACTTACACATTTAGATATTCAGTATCTAAGAACTCATTCTCAAAAGACTTTAATATTAAGGTATCTTTTGGAAATTCTAGACGTTCTATTAATGTTTGTAACAGAGAAGGTACCTTGAAGCCGCAGACTATTTGTAAAAGCAATTATATTGATTGGAACCTTACAAAGGTAAGGATATCTTAGATTAATTAGTTATTGATGTGGAACGCCACAACCGTACGTACCTTCAATTGCTGAAATTCATTATTTCTTTGGCGGTTTATTTCGACAAAATGTATTTTTACCTACCCTTTCTTTTTATGGTGATCTTACAATGCAAGCTAATTCCACTTACTCACAGTTAATCGCAACCCCTAAACCATTTACTAAAATAAAGTGATAACTGATATTGGTGTCGATTCTGTTGTGCACAAACTAAACTTAATTTAGGCTATTGTTATCTTTTTCTCTCTAATAAAACGAGAAAGAGACGGACGTAATTTAGAGATGTCAAATTTAGTTGGAACTAATATTTCTATACAAATGAAGGGTGCACGTAAAAACACGGTGAAGCGCTAGGCATAAACTAGTTTGACATCTCTAACTTAGTTCATGCCTATAGCCGTCCTTTTCTCGCACTGCCTTTTAGTAAAAGATAGCAATAGCCTAAATTAAGTTTAGTTTGTGCACAACAGAATCGACACCATTATCTCTTCAAACTGCAAACTTTTGTTAAAATTAGGCATATTTTTAAACAATAGACGTTTACGGGTCGACAATGGTGACGATTAACTCAACATCCCAGCACGAAGTCATCATCAGTCAACACTCAACGCCAGAATAATCAATTGAAATCGTAAGGCATTCAAGATACCGATTGTCCGGACCACAAAGCGGGTATCAATACAGAAGCAATTATTCGGAGCACAATGCTCTATCCGATTCTATTCGATGCTGTAATCGATCTGTACCGATGTCTCGAGAGATCGAACACTCTAGGCGCTGAATAGGACCGATTGTTGTGGACTGACGTAAAAAGCTAAGATTTATCGAGGAGCTGAAGAATGCGGTTTATTTTTGTCTGTGAGTAGTTCTTATTGAAGTTTAGATTGTGTTCGATCTGGTCAGTCGAGGAATGCAGGTCTTAGCTTCAGAATGTTCCACACAAGTTTAGTTTGGATTCCACGATGGAAATGAATTGGAGTTTTACTTTGAGAAAATCTAAGAGTGGATTTCGTATTGCAAAGCTCTTTAGCCAGAGAGCTCTGTTTCAGCAAAGGTTAGTTACGATATTTCACTAAAACAATTTAAAAAATCTAACCAACAACTTGTTCATAATAGTGTAAGGACACTATCATGCGGGACAGTTATGCATCAACATAATATCTGTCTACAAAATGTCATGTTAAACGTTTTTGTAACAAACTCAAGAATGTTATTAACTTCCCCATAAGTAGTTTTATGAAAGTCCCGGCCCTGTCTGGGAATTTTGTCCTTATTTTTATGCTGTTTTCTTTTACGACGTATACGTCACGTAATAAAAGAGTTGATGGGCATGTAGTTAAATGGAATGGGCAGTAAAGTGCGAAAGGTACCTTTGGGTTTATTAGGGACGCGTCTTCGACCCAGGATTTCGCTTGCGTTGATGGGAATTATAATTAAGTTAGAGATTTTGGCGAAAGATTTTGTGAGAACCGTATCAAGTTAGTTATCTACAGTAGGTACTGCATTTGATTTTCAAGATCTTATAAATTCGAAGTGAAGTCTCCGTTTTAGAAAAATACTCATAGAAAAGAAATTCATGAAGCTTACAATCTCATCAGCATGTTGTCTAAAATTGTGTTTCTAAAAAATTGAATTTCTTTAGAAAGATCAGGTAGTTAGTAGGTACTCACAACCGGCAGTGTGCGTGTAGGACCAAATATACAACGTGGATGAATCGAACGGAGTATGTACGGATCGCAACAGGGTCGGCAGTCACGACATAGATTCTGTAACGACAAAATCGCAACTTTCGATCGCTAATTACTTACGAGAAAATTCGGTTGCAATAACGATGCTTGCGAGAAACGCAAGTCTCTACATCCAAGATGGTTGCCGGCCTAGGTAGCCTATCTGTATTGTCTACTTACCCCCCTCATAGGGAAATGTAATAATTTATGTACGTATGAATGTATTTTCTAAAGTAAAATATCAGTAACTCCACAGAGATAACATGAACATTTTAAACCAACCAACTACAACTAAAGCTCATTTTAATAACAGCTGCATACCTTTGTAATCCGAAATGAAACCACCTGCATTCATATCTGAGTGCACATCTCCAGTATCTTACAAGCAAAGGATTAAATTTTCCTTATGCAAGCCCGGAACGGGCGGTCTGGAACACCGGGATCTTTGATTTAATAACCGCTACGCTACGGGATTTATTAAAAATCCCGGGCCGCGCGCCGCGTTTGCAAACTCTTTGACGTTATTAAAAGCATCGATTTTAGAAAGATTTGCGCTTACTTTAAATTAAAAAAATTGTGCGATTGTGGTGAAATAAAAATGAAGCTTTGTGGTTCAATGATTCGGTACTGGTGTCTCCAGATGGTGTTAAAAACCTGTTTTTAAGAAAAAGAGTATATTCAAATTCTACAAAACTAAAACAACAGAAATAGCTTTAGTTAGTGCTTGCAGCGAAAAATAATGGTTTGCGCCACCGGCTATGAATAATATTTTTAAATAGAAAATTGCACGCGTCATTGAGTCCAGCAAACGCACTAGCCAACGATAAAAAATCAGCCAGCCAGACAAATAAATTAAATCTCAGTACTCATTTTTTTATAAAAACCACATAAAAACAAGCGATTCTCGGTGACTCGGCATCGAACCGGCGTTTTTGACTCGATACAGCCAATTTATCGTTTGCCGAGTACCCTTCACATAGCGAACTGTGTCCGATCAATTAACTCAATCCGGGATATTCCCGGCCTTTCCATACTCTATTCGATTTGATTTAAAAATTGAAATCGAGTTATAAGGATACAAGAGATTTTGAAGAGGATTTTTATGAAAGGTTAATGTTTTATTTTTATGAAAGTTTTTTTTTTGCGAATAAAATGGTTATGAAAAAGCCCCTTTATTAATCTGCTTTAGTTTCGTTGTAAAGTTTTCGTTATTTATGAAATTGTATTTTTCGTTTAGCGTTCGATTTAACTTTTCCATTTGTCTCACTAAATTAATTTGTTATTAGTATAACTCTTTAGATTAAGTAGTTATTATGCAAATTGCGGAAATTACAAAAGTGGAAATTCTAGTTTCTCGACATTAAAACCAATCGTTGTAACTACGTTTATGTTTTACTCTTATCAACGCTACTCCACAAAACTGTCACAATAAAACCGAACCAGTTTGTCACAATTCATCATCACACCAAAAAATAGCAGCAACTTCCAGCTTACGCGATGTAAAGTGACATCGTTAAAATAACGGTTGCTGCTATAAATAACGGTTACCTTATATCAGCGTTACACGTGAGGGCACATCGTTATTTGTAACAGTTATTTCTCATAAATGTTCATAGTCGTAACATTATGCGTTTGGAGTTGTTGTTGAGGTTTGTCGTAGCTTGATTCATTTATTTAAATTCCAATCGAAAATATATAGATACATCTACATGAGTCTTAATAAAACGATAGAAGGTCCTACCGCGTTCTTGAAAAAAAAGATCTTTTACAACAGCGTAGTTTGAACAATGTTGAAACAATTAACATACACTAGAGAGTTAAAACCTTTGTAATTACATAACCTATTACAGAAATAAATGAGTTAAGAAAAGAGTTAGATATGCCTTCACCGTAGGCAACTCTTAGGAAAAAGTGTTGCTATGAAGTGGGACATCCCACATGGAATCTTATCTTTTCTTACTCTTTTGAAAGTTTCCGAGAATGGATGGAAGGATGTTTGTTACTTTTTCAAGCCAAAACTACAGAACGGATTTGGATGAAATTAGGCACACAGATAGTTTACCTGGACCTGGGCTGTCTAATAAAGGATTTATTCTATGGTCACGTGGGGTCACCGTCCGCTAGACTTCAGAGTAGGGCAAATCTAACGATTTCAATCTTTGGAGAAAACTTTTCAAAATGATACAAATGTTTAAATAAACAGTGCAGACAGGATTTGAACCAGTGACCTGGTGTGGCTGCTGTGATTCGTTGCCTCCTTCGTCAAAACCCTCAACTTCCGCGAACTATTTGGAGCGAGTGCAGAAGGACGCATGCGCGTTATGTTCCGGAAATGAGTTCCACATCCCTCCCCTCCCCTCCCTCCCCCCGCCCGCCCGCGCCCCGCACCCTTACAGACTGACTGTAATGTGTGCATTTAAACGTAAGATTAGTTGTCATTATGTTCTTGTTGTACATGGCCGATGTCAGCGGGAAATTAAATAATTCTATTGTTAATGTTTTACTTTTTCTAAAATCAAGTTCACACTCTCCACTTGTTACTGTTCTACGAATATCATTTTTTCTCATTACCCAATTTCGAATTTAACTCTGATGAGCCTACGTTAAGATCACCCTTCATGACATGAACTGATTTAACTGAGTCCAAACTGATATTCTCGATAAACGTAACACAACATTTTATTTGTAATGGTATGTTATGTACTTTAAAGTTTCATGAATGGCTGCCAAGAAAAAAGGCAATATTGCTCCATTTATTACTACGTTTTTCAGTGACTTAATCTCTGATGATGCCATCGGGGGAAAAACCTGGATGACGCTGGCACAAGAGAGTGGAGATAAGCCCATTAAGAAAAGAGAAGCCTATACCCAGCAGTGGGTGAGCTCGGGCTGTAGATGATGATGATGAATCTCTGATGAGATGAGTGGTCGACATAACCCATTTATGATTAAACAAGTTGCTGTGAGAATGTGCCCCAATCAGCGTAAAACTGATGACCGTTGCCGTTAGAGAAGACGTTACACCATGGAGTCATCATTTTCACCATGATAGTGGAGCGATGGTTTGTGCAGGGTCGCAGCTGGTTTATGTAAGCAGAGGATCTAACTAAATAGCGACCCATTCAACAGCTCTACATTGCCTAAACGAGACCTCAGCCTACATTGTGTCCAAACATTGGTCTGCTATTTGCAATAAAAAAACCTGATAAATGGGTTGGTCCTAATATTAAATGAAATTAATTTGCACGACGACTAGGCCGAAAAATATCTCCATACGTCGAAAACGGAAATTAAGCAAACAGCCTCTTCCGACAGATGTATTAATTAACTTCTCTCGCTTAATATTGCGTACAGATGGCGCTGCTGGTGATAAATACATTCATATTATACACACTGAGCTATAACATCATACTATTTCCGTTGGGGAGTAAGCAGAGGGCTCAGTTTTGGGGTTGAGAGAGTCGGATTTGGGATTATGCTGTTTTGCCTTATTTAGAAAATGAGTAATAGCATTAACGGTAAACATTCCAGTTTGTTCTTGACATCAACACTTTGAAGGTGTCGCTCTGTGGTTTCTGTTTACCCCCATAGGAGAAGGAGAATAGCATGAGTTTATGTATCAAGAATCGAAAAGGGATTGTGTTACCAAAAGTATGATTTTATTTGAAACCAACTAAGGTTATATGTTTGTAATAGAAATATCAATAATTATATAAATATTTAGCGAGTAAATGCAAGAAAAATGAAAACACTTTTATAACCAATAAAATTAAAGATGACTACCAAAGCTCCAGAATACACAAAACAAAACAAAACAAACGTAGTAACATTTTTATTGTTCTGTAAAACACAAATTACATAAAATCAGAGCAACAAAGAGTTTTCAATAAAACCAAACACAAAGCACCAATATTCTTCAATCTATTTTATCGGCAACCCGACCGAATATGAAATCCCTAGATAATGTTAGACCACTAACATATCAAGCGCATCCCGAACTGGCAGGGTTATTGAAATTCGTGGAACGGATTTATTTATTGGAGCCATATTCAGGGTTGTTAGAGAGTGAATAGATGGTAGGCTGCGCTTTTGTGCAACGTACTCGTAACATAAAGGTTCTAAAGAAATATTGAAATGTGGGTGTACTTTTAGGTATCATCATCATTTCAGCCGAAAGACGTCCACTGCTAGACAGGCCTCCCCCAAGTGTCGCCACATTTGCCGGCTCGGTCTATTAGGTATAACTCTGCCTAACCCTTCGGGTATAACAGGCGTGATGTTACGTTATGTAAGAAATATTTTTGCTTTTCAATTTTGGCAACTTAAAGTAAAATAAAGATTCAGTTTAAAAATAATTACTATTTCATAAATTTGTGATATTGCTAAAGCATCGAAAAAGTTTTTATTTTGTAGAAAAAACATAATATTTAGCCCTATGACTGGAGGAAAAGAAAACTACCTTTACTATGGGTAAGTTTAGATCAATGTAAACTACTTAATTATATTGATGCACGAGTAGTGTCAAATAATGTGCATTTAATCATCTGTGAATATATTATTCAGTCGCATGCATCCCTCGCCGCAGTCGGCAAACTTCTGACGATCCTCCGGCTATTCGGAACTGAGCAGTAAGCACTGCGCAGACCGCTCGCTTAAACTCAGACCAACTATTCACAGATATTATGTCTGTTGTTCGTGTGGATGGACGTTTTTAATGTGGAGTTTTAAGTTGGTTTATACAACGAACCACTGTATGTATAATAAACATAAGAAACGATAAGACTGTTTCGTGTTACCCTTTGATCGATTTGTAAACTTAGTCCTAAATCTCGCTTGTAATCAGCACTACGCTAAGAAATCACATAAAGTTGGTGCAACGCATGTGTAAGGCTAAGTGGATCCCAAAGATTTAGTTACCTACAAACCTAGGCGTTGCCAAAATTTCATGCAAACGTTCATTAGTATTAGGAATTAAATACTTATCCTCCATAATCCATTACCAAATCACTCACACATCGAGCACCGCGTCCAATTACTACGCAATTACTCCGCCAGTTAAAAACAAACAACACTTATTCACACATCGCTGGCTTACAATGTGGCGTACCTCGTGCGTTCGCAGTTCACGCGTCGATGGACGTGCGGGCTCATTATGTAGTCGCGATGCAACTTGCACAACGTACCTATGCATTTTAATTAAAGATAAATAAAAATGTCGATATTTAAATGGCTGCTGTACAGATTGGAAGGCTGCGTGTTTCATTCTGAAGCTTTGATTTCAATAATGGACTAGGTGTGTGTGCTTTCAGAGTAACTTATGGGTAGGTGAAACAGCTTTTAGACACAATATCAAACTATGGAAGTTGAATACAGTATTGAATATAAAGTTATTCTCACAAAATTATCGTTAATGTGGTATTCTGAAAACAGAAAATACGCTTACTGCAACCCAACACAACACCATTTCGCGAATATTACTGTTTGAATCTACGAGAACGTTCACATTGGCTCCTATTATGAGACAATCGCATTACGCCCGGACCTACGCTCATCAACTGCATGAGACAATACAAAATGGATCATCAATTTCCATTTTCAGTGCAAAGTCCGCCCACAATAACATGAAATAACTAACTAGGTACTAGTTCACTGTAGTTTATTCAATTTGTCTTTATTTAATACAATATCATTATTTAAAGTGGCAACATTATGTAATGTAATGCAAATATAGTGGCGGGTAATGAGAGAGGTGGCCGCTGCGGTCACGCTGCGTTGCCGCTGCGTGGCCGCTGCGGTTCGCCGCCGCCGCTAGCGTTACTCCGCTCATTTCAACATTTTATCGTCATTAAATTTTCTGATATTTACTATATCGGTAGTGTTTGTGAATTTATTTGTTTGAAACAGTTGTGTGTTGACTTCGTTTGTCTTCGTAATGAACTGTGTTAATCACGTGCATGGTGCTATTGTGGCAATAAGTACATTTTATTTTACCGAATGGTAATAAGTATTAAGTAAGAGTGAATTGTGTAAATATTATAAGCGTTTTCTGATAGTTTTGATATTTAACAGTTTTAAATTTGTTACCTACCTGTACTTCATACTTTTTCACTTTTATGAAACATAAAAGAAAAAAAGGATATGGAGGAAGACTTTTCCCAGCAGTGTGACATACAAGGCTAATAATAAATTAAACAAACTCATAGCTGATCATTTTAATGGCTCAGTGAAACTGACCCGCGCAACTTCGTCTGCGTCACATAATATACCTTCCTCGATAAATATCGACTATCCAACACAAAAATATTGTTTCAATTCCAACCAGTACTTCCAGAGATTAGCGCGTTCAACCAAACAAACAAAGTCTTCAGCTTTATAATATTAGTATAGATGTAAAATTAAACAAACATAAAACATCACGCTTATAGTCCCCAAAGGCAGAGTAGGAACGACCTTATATTTCATTCTCATTAAAATTTGCCAGTTAACATCATAGAAAATCATAGATTTCCCTAAAAGGATTTAGCTGCGCTAAAATCATAGAAACTACTCTCGCCAAGCACCCAGTCCGAGTTCAGCTCGAAGTGTCCTCTGGGGAACTTCAGTTGGTCGGCGGCAGTCAATCGCACTTTACTCGTGAAATTGAATGCGCATATTTAGGCTAACAACCTGTCTACGTTTGTTGGTTAAATTATCGAGACGATGAACTTTTGCTATTTTGTTTTGACTACTTCTAAATGAAAACCCAACTTTGCCTGACCGAGGTAGAGATTTGTGCCGGTGATAACAATGAACGAAATGTGGTCGTTATAAACACCTCTACCTAACCCTTTGGGGAATTAATGTAACCTATCGCAGTCGCTACAACCCATTTACGCCCGCCGTGCTCATATGGGCACACGTTCAAATCTACCCTCAACTTTTTTTATTAACATGACAAGTTTAGTTTATCTACGTTATTGTTGAGGTTATTAGTGCATCTTACATTTTATATCAAACACTTTTAATAATTTCATTGATAAAAGGTATTTTTGCGTCAGGGAAAAAGTGAATTAGTGAGTTGCAGTAACTACCTAATGTAAGTAGCTATTTTTTATATGTTTACGTAAATAAATCCCAACTTTTTTACATAACCTTTATGAACATATTGTTAACTTTGTAATAATAATAATATAGTATAAAATATGAGGTTTTCTGAGTCTTGAACTACTTTTTTATATTGATGTCCCCAGCTGGGGACAACGGGCACGTAAGAGGTAAAAATATTCCATTTTTTTATAGAATACAATTGGGCACGAAACCATGTCAAGACGGCCTTTTGCAGTAAGTGACAATTACCATGGACTCCAGGAAGCCCTTGATGTTATTTTAGGAGACGAGGACTCAGATGCTGAATTTGACCTTGTAGCCCTTCCTCCAGAACCAAGTATCCTCACTGATGAAGAAGAAGGCGATGACGATAATATTGTTACCAATGTTATGCCAAGGGATATCCCAGGAAATGTCGAGATTTTTGTACACAGAGACGAAGAGCAATGGGAGAGTTCCGATGAAGAGCCTTTAGCTAATACATCCAAAAAGCGACGAACCGATCTTGAGCCGCGTTGGCGTAAATGCGAACCTACCTATAATAATACTACTTTTGATGAGAATAATGTACAACAGCGACGCGAAAATCTAGTTAGTGATCTCAAAAATCAAAGCGCTGTTACCATTTTTGAAAGAATATTCGATCAAGAAGTTATGGATATGATCGTTCAATATTCTAAATTGTATACGACGCAAAAAAATAAGCATGATTTTGATTTATCTGTTGAAGAACTGAAGACGTTTCTGGGTATTCTCGCTCTATCTGGTTATCACACTTTACCTCGAGAACGTCTTTATTGGTCTATAGACGAGGACTGCAACGTGTCAATTATAACTAGAGCAATGACGAGAAATAGATTTTTAGACATCAAGAAGTCCCTACATTTCTGTGACAATGCTGTTTCTGTCGAAACATCAGATAAAATGTTCAAGGGACGGCCTCTATCTGACATTCTCATGAAGAAATTTATGCAATGGGGGGTGTTTCACACGAATCTATCGATAGACGAATCCATGGTGAAGTACTTTGGCCGTCATCCATCCAAACAATTCATTCGAGGCAATGCCTGGCGGCTACATATGCTTTGTAACGATATGAAATTCGACCAGCTAATGTTTCGACGTAGCATTGCTCGTCATTACTTGCGCCAGGATACTGATCGACATTCTCGCCCAACAGCCTCACTACTGCCAAGTTTGCAATACCACAACTACACTACTAACTTTGGTCACTTTCCACAGAAGTTGACAAAACAACTGCGATGCACTATTTGCCATAGTAAGGCTCGGTGGCAGTGCAAAAAATGCATAAAAACACTATGCATCGAGAAACCATGTTTCGAAAAATTTCATACGAATGTGCCCAGTGTCCCCATTTGAGCACGGCAATTTTTTTTTTACTAAATAAAAACAAAACTACTTTTTCTCTTGTTTTATTTTCGAACTCCCTATTCTTCAACCAAATAATACAAGTTATTTCATTTTCCTGGGGCTACTTTAGCCTTGGGCGTAAATGGGTTAAGGCCTTTTCTAAATTAAGCTACAATACCAGATTCGTCCGCCCCCGATACATATTATTTTCTGCGTGACTTTCCTGACGGTGTAGCATAAAAATCTGCACCTGAGAGCCTTTGGTAATTTTGCATTTTAACTATCAGAACACAATAACGGTCATCAATGATCAGGTTTCCACCACAAATATCTTAAGTATCACTTACTGTTTCAATATCGCCCTTCCTTCACTTGGGTAGTGTTTAAGTTGCTTGTCAAATATCGTTAGAGGTGGTCATTATTTGTGAGCTCGAGAGCTTGCCACACAGGGGCGGACTGGGGTGCAAACATTGCGGGGGGCCCCTTCGAAGGCAGGGGCCTGTAGGGCTCCTGTGGGTATTAAACCTTGATGGTCGTAATTAGGTGGTGAGTTCTTGTGGAGTGCTATGTGTGAAGTGTGATTAGGGGAGAAACTGATCCGGATTTGTTTTGAATAGTTGGTGTGTTTGGTGTATAGTCGGTGGATCGGTTGGCGTACGAGCTAAACTATCGAATTACATTAGTACACCAACCAAATATTATGACACTCACACAGACTGAGCATATTCAACTATTAAATAGCAAATTCAACTAGACTACTTACATAGTAATTAATTTTACTTTCTTAGCCAATTTACAAAAACACAAATGAAATGCACCGGCACCGAGGTGGATTCAGAGTTTCCGTTTTCTTTCATTTTTCCCAAATTCCAATATTAGTTTTGATCAACTAAACATTCTTTCCATGACTGGTGAATGACCAATTATTCTCTTCAGTTACCAAAATTCTATACATCCGAAACACTCTCGTCGCATTTCTGTATTCAAATTCCACTCTTCGTCGGTTTGTTATAGTTAGAAACAGTTAGCGGTCGAA
The DNA here is from genome assembly GCA_963853795.1 of Xestia rhomboidea. NCBI lineage: Eukaryota > Metazoa > Arthropoda > Insecta > Lepidoptera > Noctuidae > Xestia > Xestia rhomboidea. Next base: position 741,853 of record OY970775.1, read on the forward strand.
AGGGACAGGTGTTCGGTTCCGGGCAAAGTTGTGAAGAAGTTGCGGCCCAACTTGTGACATGGTGAGACCCATATAAAAGTCCTTTGGGCAAGATGTTTGTTTAGTCAATGTTAAACTTTGGTTAACTCAAATTAAATAATTAACCGAACATGAGGGTTAGAGTGATGCTTGAAACTTTGATCAAGTGAATGTATATATTGTGTAGAGTGGAGAATAATTTATATTCTTTGAATTGTTTTCCCTAGATTGTTATTAGATGAATATAATATCAATCTGCAATATTCATAGACTAAGCAAAAATTCTGTTAGGTCAATCATTATTGTTCTCTTGCCCCTTATCCCAATTTATTTGGGGTCGGCATAGCATGTCTTGTTCTTTCAAACTTCTCTAATACTCGTTAATTCATCAGGCACCTTTATTGTAAGTAAATAAAAAGTATACAAAATAGTTTGCAGATTTTAACGTGTAAGATTGTAGATGCTCAATGAAACATGTCTTTGGCAGGATTGTAGTACCATACCTACACTATGACTGGTCAATGAGTGCGCTGACCGTTACCCTAAGTCCGTCTCTGGCTAATTAACAGGCACTTTAAGTGCCCAAGTTTCGTGACTGGCTACTGCAGGAGTTCGCTAGTTCGCTAGAATATTACCAGGTGTTAATGACTAGTTAACTTGACTATAAGTTATTTTAGTACCTATTGCATATCGAATAAGGGTTTCTCGTGTGTTTACAGGTAACTGGAAACTTGGCAGAAGTACATAAGGGCAATTATAGATGATTAGTGCTAAAACATCGTGATCCGCCTAGCCCTCTCACAACTATGTTCGGGTTGGTTTTTAGGCTGATGGGATACAGCTGAATCCAGTACTTTATACGGCGTTTCTGTCGAGGCGGGCTTCTGACAACTCTTAACGACTCGAGAGACCATTCCAAAATTCTTTATTTTGTTTTAGCGTGCCCCACTCCTGGGCTCAGACCTCCCTCCACTCTTTCCATTTCTCACGAACCCGCGCTGCGGAGGGTTCCAGTTCTGTCAAAACCGCGTCCAACGCTTCTAGTTCTGACATAACCTGTCCAATCTGCCCAGTCCAGGTTTAGAGACTGAAATATCATTTAGAAATTGCTTTTAAGACCTATTTATGTATGCAACATGTTCAAAAACGGAAAACATGGAAACAATTTTGATAAAACTGAATACATTGTCATGTCTTTCCTCTTGAAACAGTGAAAATTTCAACAAGCGCTAAATTGGCTACGAAATAGCTACTTTCGCTGGAAAAATGCAATTTTTGGGACATTTCCCGTCACATAAGCGAAACTAGAAATGAGATTCATATTGTTTCGGACGAGGAATTGAGACGTTGTGAGCTTGTGATGGCGAAAACATTCTATTATTTTTCGAGAAGCCCTAAAAGGTACAGTAGCAGTAGTAGATGTAACTCAACATGTTAGTAACGTATATCTTTATGCTAAAATAAAACCTATACAAATGACTGGGACATCATTCGTCAATCCTTTTCTCCAAATAAAATAAATCGAGGTTTCTCTAAGTGAACCGATACTTTGCAATATCGATATTGGTTAAATCGAGTGTAGGTGTGTATGAAAATGGGAGTATGCATAAAGAAAATGACCGATGGCTAACTAAGGCCCGGGCTGATCTTTCAGAAGGCAAAAAATGGATATGGCGTTGAACCATTTTCCGAAACCACGCGTACTTAATAAATCGAAAAAAAGAGCTAATCTATTAAACCTAGCAAGAGTCTGTTCATGGAGTCAGTGTACTCCAATATTCTCGTCAGAATCACTCAACAACTTATAGCACCCGTTGGAAACTTTGCACAAACATACTCCAAACTAGACTAGGTATGAAAACTTGCACATTGCAGGGCACTTGACTGTAAATATAATAATTATTTTGTACTGCCTAGTTCACTAACGAATGAAACAATCTTATTGCTCACACAAAAGGCTGAAATTTGAGTGGTGGTGAGTGTACGTATAAGTTTGTGTTGTCAGCATTGTAAAGCCGGTGACTGAATATTGGAGGCAACATCGAGGCAGTCGGAGCCTATCGTGTGTACACGCTTTTACATTTTAGAGCAGGGCTGTGCAAGGCTTAACCTTAAAAAAAATCTCTTCTATGTTTATTAATTTAGTTTATTACACTTGATTCAAATTGCAAAACCATTGGTTGCAACTACTACCAGTGGTGGCTGACGGGAATAAAGGACTCCAAGAAACAGCTTCAACAAATAATCAAAGAGGATATCAGGGAGGTATATTGCTCTAATCGAACAACACTTGTTAGATACCAATCCATCAAGGGGCCGAGTCTGCTATTACAATAGTGTCACAATGATCTATCATTGATTTCATAATTGTTGATTTTGACAAGTTTGGTAATCTTTTAATATAGTGGCGTCATTATGACTTTCCAATGATAAACCACTGACACTCCATTGAAAGAAATGGCATAGAATGGTAATCTCGTACACAATGACAAAATTAATGACTGACTTACGCGATAATCTGCTAAAATTTTGACAGTTCCAGCCGAAATTTGCTCAATTAGCACCATTTTGTATTGCAATAAATACAGGCAACACTTAAATGAAAATAAATCAAAACACCGACCGCTAGAAATAAAAACATATAAAACGTCAGTAAGCAGTAATGTCACATTAGACTTTGACTGCTAAACAGATAAAACATTATTGAATTGTATAGTTTCACATTAATCCGCGTTACACATTACTTAATGTTTTTTGCTATTTACGAACTTCTTACTACTTCAGATTGCATAGAACACTAATAAATAATATGTAAAAATATATAAATGAAATCTGGCATGATTAGATGTTCAAATTTAATTCTAGTTTTTCGCAAATCTTTTGTATTATCAAGTTTTATAATAATGACAAAACAACAATGCCATTATAACACAATTCTATTACGAGACCATTGACCGACCAATGATCGACCATTATGAATTTAGCAGATTACGAATTTTTAGCAAAATGACAATGGCATCGATAGACCATTATGAAATCAATGATAGACCATTGTGACACTATTGTAATAGCAGACTCGGGCCCCTGTTCTTCTGTTTAACCATCAAGGATGGGTTAGGCAAGTTTGTGTACCAGTAAACTCATATTTCGCCAGTTTTATTCAAGTCACATGTAAAAATTTATCAACCATCTTCTAAAGCAAAGAAGACATGTCAATATAAGCTAACCAAAGCTTTCTTATGGTTATTGTTTCACTGAAATAATATTGACTGTAATAAAAATAAAGAGATATTGGCAGCCTCCGCCATAGATTGAATTGTAACGTTTATTCTAAGTACCGAATAAAATTTTATTACAATTTCTCATGACACGAAATTGTTAATGCTGATCGTAAATAAATGTAAACTGTTTTGCCAGTTTTATACGGAACGGAATTAAGAAAAACAAGGAGCACGACCGCTGTTTTTTGTCTCAAAAATGTACGGAGATTATTTTATTAGCCGTCTCTATTGTCCCAGCAATGGAAACGTTATAGCTATCAATATGATCTAAGCATGTAAAGATAATTAAAGACACAATTTTACTCATCTCGTCTAAAAAATGATAATTTCTTAATCTTCCTACTATCTCAAGCTATTAACAACAAAACACGGCATTAATTAACTCTCTCTTGCGCAATTTAATCTTAATTTTCTACAAGATAATAATAGACTTCTAATTTTACCGCTATCTTTAATTAACATCCTTATCCTTCTGGAAAATAATTAAAAAAATTAAAATAAAAAAAAGAATCTGTTTGGTGGCAGCCCTACGCATCTAATCCGCCTCTAGCGAGCCCATCGAGGCGTTGAATTTTTGAAATTCCTCTTGGGTCTCTTCGTTGGCAGCCCTACAGGATTGAGCCTAGTGCACAACGGTTGAAACTGTACACAATACACTTCAGTCCAGAAAAAGACTTGTAAATGTAGATTTTTGCGAGGGCCGAATGTTTTGTAAATAGGAATGTGGGCACTAGGCTTTGTAGTACAGCGGTTCAGCTGGTAGATAGGGTTTAGGGTCTCGGTGTTTTTGGAGAGATTGAGTTGAACACTAATTACTTCTACTTATGTATGTTTATTATATTTGAGTGGGTATCACTATGTTAATTTGTAAGAGTTAAATCTTCGTGAACAAAAATCGAAATTAATTAAGGTAATTTCAGTTTCGTAAACTTTTCGTTAAGGAAAAATAACTTCCTACTTCAGTACAAAACAAATAAATGTCAATCAGTTTGACGTCGAAGGTACCTAAACATCCAACTTTGCTTTTCCCCAACTCAAAAACAATCAGCCAAAGTTAAGACAATTCAAATGAACTCGCTATAAATACACATCCTACTCGATTATCTCGATCTCAAGAATATAATCTGTGCATGAGTAAAAGGATGAAAGGCAAAGTAACAGAAGGCTGGGCCAAGTTGCCGGAGATTATGGAAATGAGGCCGGGATCTGCGTGGCGTCGAATCAGCAGCTTTTGTACCCTAGGTTGGGGAAATCGTAAGGTAAATTCGTTAATTGACCTAATTTCAGCTTTAGCTGACCAAACTCTTTGTAGTAAGATTTAATTGTAGGATTTTAATTGGTTAAATCTTGTTTAATTATCGTTTGTCGCTATTAGTGAGCTTTGTTACGAAAAGGTCGGCGGGAACGAAAACTTTACAATCGACGTATTTTTAAGGTACAATCATTGAGGAAGAGATTACTGTTATTATTTCACATTTAACACTTTTTGTTCTTTTTGAAAATTTAATTTTTACCTTTTATCATTTCATGACCATTGGTGCGCTACACGTGCGGTACATGAAACTGAAACGACCTCAACACCGTCCGAAGTATTTTTATAAAATAAGCCAGATTACATATCATGTTTATTTAGCCTAGCTTTCTAAAACACACATTCCTTCTGAATAATACCTACATCATATTTGTTTAATTTTCATTTTCCCTGAGGCTAAATAAATATTATTTTTTCGCAGTATCTACCTACTGCTCTAACGAATCAGCTTTTAATTTGAAACTACGTAATGATTTATAACCTTGTTCAAATAGAAATCGGTAAATATCTTTTTGGATTTTGCAAAACTCTGACTCTAATAGAATAGAATAGCCTTTATTAACAATCTTATAATCTAGTTACACATATTATTTACTTAATAAGAAAAATAAATTGTTCTTCAGACATCGGTTTGCGAAGATTGTTTTACCGTAGCATAGGCCTCCCCCATATTCTTCCAAGTGGAAGACTCTAATAGGTAGATGAAATAATTTATTGATATTAGCATACACCTTTTCATTTCTCTTGTCGTTGGTAGAAAATTATTGAATATTATTGTCCCAAGGATCCCCGAAACAAAGATAACATCTTCTGCCGAGCCTTTTCCCAACTATGTTGGGGTCGGCTTCCAGTCTAATCAGATGCAGCTGAATATCAGTATTAGGAGCGCCTGCCTATCTGACCTCGTCAACTTAGAGAAACTCGGTATGTAATGGGTGGTCACCTATCCATGGATGAATCTAGGCAAGTGTGGCTTAACCTGAAGATCAACCCAACAAGCCTCAAAGCTTCTCTCGAAACTAAGAATACTGGATAACATTTTTCCACGACACCAAACACACGAAAAAACGCAGATGCAATCTCAACATTCCAGCAAATAGGTAAAATTATCCTCAAACAATAATCATAAAGTTACCGATACATTTCCGACATACTTTCCTAGTCCAATTTCCTCATTTTTTCCCGGAAGTATAAATCGTTATAGTTTCGCGACAGGCAACACAGGCAGGGCCACAGTGAGCAATCATTAAATTCGCATCACCCGCCCGCGCCCGCGCCGCCGAGACAACGGTGTTTCCTGCAATATATCGCTTATTTCCAAACGACGACTTCCCGGGAAAGAAATAGCGAGGGAATTACCGGGTCGAGGGGCATACTATTGTTGCGAGTCGAAAGGACAAGTATGTGAAGTGAGTTTAAGGAGAGTTAGAAGTGAATTGATAGTTTCTTAAGTTGTAGTATAATAGCTCCATTAAAGTTGTGTTAGGGAATTAAGGTTGTATTTAAACAAAATTTCCACAAGAAGTACATTTAGTTTACTACATTTTTAATTGTTTTGAATTGAATTGAATACATTTCCTTTGCCTGTCACGTGACAACGATCGTTTGTAATTTTTGTCTATGGATTCAACGCTCACAAAAGAGGTTGAGGACATTGGGGCTAGGGATCATTCGAGCTCGGACCACCAAGAGAACAAGTCATATAGTATCTAGTGAAAGGATCTACTGTAAGTTAGTCTGATTTAATAAGTACCTATTCTATAAAATATCATACTGTGTTATAAACTGTGACCGTTATTTTGTTCGAATGTGTTGATTTCTATGGTGTAACTATTGCTAGTTTTGTAATTTATGTATAAAGTATGTACAATTAATGTGAAATCATGATAAATGATAATAAATATGTGTTTTTAATGTTACACTAAAAGCTTTTCATTAACTTTGCTCCTTCTGACATAAAGAAATAGAAACAGATAATTACAGTCAATATCTAGTTGAAGCATACTTAAATATTAATCTTCTAATAGTTGCAATGACATTTCTGGTTTATTTGTTTCGGTTGTCGGTCAATATGGTGATAATTAGCTTAAAATAATAACAAACTATCTTCTGCCCGTTGCTTCACCCTCGGAAAATCATTTTCAAGTAGTTTAGCGTAGATAAAAAACTTTTTTTGCAAAATAAAAACTACTTCAAAAACACACTTTTTTCCATTTTTAGGGAAACCTTTTACGGAACCATTCAATAATAGACAGCAAATATGTCGTGATTGCTTTATTGTTTACACAACATCATTACATAACATCATGATGTTATATAAACAATAAACATCCAACCGATTGCAGCAATCACGACAGATTTGCCATCTAATATTGAAGAGTTCCCTTGTATATCCCCTCCAAAGATCAGCATCAGATCTTCACCAAACTTAAACGGGACCACCGCAAAATAATATTCTTTCAAACAAAAAAAAATACCATTAAAATTTACTGGCAAAGATATCGCTGAACATACAAACAAACAAAAAAATCAGACGAATTGATAACCTCCTCTTTTTGAAACTCGGTTAAAAAGTAACAAACATCCATGCATCAATCTATATATCCATCCGTACAAACTTTTGAATTTATAATATTAGAATGAGCACGATAAGATTTAATGATAACGAAAAAGTTGCATTGGTGACTTCGCGTCATGAATAAACACGATTTCCCATCTGAAATATGTGACTATAAAAAAATAATTTCAAAAATTCATGAAAAATGATTTCCTTACACAAAGAAAACAGTAAACTTTCGAGAATCTCTCGAGCACCAGTAGTACAATCCAACAAGAACAACGGCCCTGGGTAATCACCCTGGTTGACGACAAATAGGAACTTTATTCAAATCAGCACAAATTTATTTTAGCGAAATGACAGCTGCCAGCCATTTGCTTTTGTTGCTCCACAATATTCGTCGGCCGCAATTATTAATTTCACTCCTTGGAGCATGATTAATTGTAACCTACGAATGTTATCAAAGTTATTCAATTAGTAATTCATAGTTCAAAAAGGAAAATAAGAAAGAAAAAGAGCGAACAAACGCATTTACCCATTATCATTTATCAAGTTTGTACATAAAGCAGTAAAAACCAAATATCTAAACATTACCTTTACAAAATAAACAATCTCTAAAACGATGTTAACATAACAAGTAGCGCCACCTACTAAAAGTTTGTGTAAACTAGTAAGCCTCTGCCATCTAGCGACGAATTGGCAAAATGGTTGGTAGTGGTTGCGGCAGCGACAAGCTCCGCACCGCCACTGGATGTTTGAGTTGTTCTTAGTGCAGCATGTAACAGCTAGATGGCGCTGTAACAAACCTTTTATTTTTCCAAAGGGGTCGATCGATAGTATAATAATGCCCAGAAGTTTGTCAAAAACATATTGGTTTAACGATGTTTTTTGACGATATTTAATATAGGTTCTGTTGTATTGTTATTACACAAAAGATTGCATTAAAAATTAATTACCACCTACTCAAAACTACTAATAAAATAAATAGTTACCTACCTTTTAAAGTAGGTAATGAAGTGATGTTACCCCTTGCTCCTTATAATTTAGACAAGACACTTAACTGCGGCTATTATAGAAGTCTAAAATTAGTTAGCAAGTCTTATCGATAACAAGGCACCATGAACTGCAAAGCAATTAAGTATTCCAAATGAACTCTGAAACTTAGCTCTAAACTGGATAAAGTTAGCCTTCTCGAAAATCCGCCATTAAAAGTGGATAGTTGTAAGTACAAAGTAATAATTACGGATGTCTAACTTCGCAAGTGGACGAGCAAGGCACAGCAAAGTTGCCACAATTGGTATCTACTGAGAAATAACTTCGTAGACTTCTTTGGCTACCACTGGGATCATTTTAATTAAATTCGTTGAGAAATTCCTAAGTTCAACTTTTGAAACTGAACGTATCTTGGGAATTGACTTAAGTAGGTAGGTATTTTGTGCCTCGTTAAATGCAGATTAGCTTCACTTCATGCATTTTTGTTTTATTTTGTATAAAATCAATTATATCTAAGTAATAAAGAAATCATTAAAACACTAAGACACTAATACTAGGGGTAGGGGGGTCTGTTGTGGGGTATTGTTATTTAAGATAGTTTAATTAAGGACCATGCTACCGCATTACGAATTTCCTGTGTTGTTGGCAGTGTTTAGGATAAATAAATAAATTCGATTATACACATTCATCACAAAAATACAACTATCTTCATTGTAAACAAAAAAAGTCTTGTTGTTTCTTGATATTTTGGCCATCTAGCGGTAACACACTGAACTTTTACCAGACCCAGCAACTTGTTGTGCCTTCATACAACGCGCTTTCACAGAGGGCGCTTCTTCTCAGTACGTTCGATTTCTGCTAGATGGCAGTAGTAGAAACATTTTCGTTAGCGAGGGAAACTCGCCAACTCGTAAAGTTTTCAAGGACAGCCCTTTGACTGAAAATAACTTTCAGGGATTTACTTACCATGTTATTATTAATTTAGTTTGTTTCGTAAAGTTACTGCTGTTATTTCAGTCAATAGATAGATTTGCTCTACAGACAATTTTACATGTTTCAGGCTGATGTTATCTGTCTGGTTTAATGCAAAATTTTATTAATTGGTTTTCTTAACAGTTTGAAATTTTCCTGGTATTGTTTGCTGCTTAAGATTGTCTTTACTTTCACTGCCACTTTTGTTGTTGTAAGTAATTTGGTGAAAGTATAATATAATTATGGAGGTAGTTTTAGTTTATTTTAGGACAAACAAAAAATATTTGTGTGTACACAAATACGGCGCAAAAATTATGAAAGCTTTACGTACAAAATGTTTTTGGAGATGCTTTTGTCTATCCGTTGAAAGGGTTGCCTATGTACTCGTACGTCTATTTTAAGACTGATTTACATATTTTTAGACTTTCTCAATAAACTGTAACTGTAGAAGTACTTAACACCATCGCCAAAGAAAGCTTGTCTTGTTCGCTATACATGCAGCAGAGAGTGTATCGACGGGATCACGTGGAGTGTTGTATAATGAGGCGCGTCTGACTGTGCTCAAGTGATGGCGCTGTAGTGCTGTAGTGTACCTAGGTACTGATGTAGTACATACAGCTGGCACTTTTATACGACTGAGTAGGGCTGGCATATAACGTATCTGGAGAGTAAGAGGTTTAGTCTGGCTGTCAAAATTCCAAACAATATAATATGTTAATAATTTACGATTAGTAAAATATCAACTTAGAATGGCTTTGATCATTCAAAAACTTCGTAATCACATTAATAACAATTTATTCTCAAAAGCATGTATGGTTTATTTATTTTTCAACACTTCAAGCACAAAGTACAGAGGCAGACAAATTTAATACAACCCACAGGTACGTAACAGATTCAGAAAGGTATCAAAAAGTAATACGATGCTTGTATTTATCCACAGTTAAATTGCTCTATTTTAGTATATCACTGCTGGCTATCACGTTTGCTCACAAAGTGTTGATTATATCTAATGAGCTCAGTTTCATTATCTAGTATGAACCCTTGGACCAAAAGAACAGGAAAAACTTCAATCCAAAAAACGCACCAATTACGTCACAGCTACCGAATAAATATTTTTGCAGCTATTCTGGCATTTTCCCGTGAAAGCTGTCATCCTTAAAAATGCCGGGTACGTTTCCACCGTGAGGGCTGGCGTCAATTTTTTTGACGCACCCGCCATTGTTAACGCAATAAAATGAAACTGTCGAGTTTCGCAAACGATCGCAATTTTATAGTATTTTTAGAAATATAAATTGTTAGTCTATCTCGTAGATATAATTATTAATATCATTTACCAAGTCGTGTTGTTAAATAGCGATGTTTTTTTTTTTATAAACAGGTTTGACTAGTTTGTTGAGACAATCTTGTGACAAATACACCTTACTTACCTTACTTAATAACATTCACATGTCTTCTTCAAACTGAGTGGTATTATTTAGGTCTTACCTGAAAATAAAGAAACAAAACTTTTAATAACACATCAAATAAGAAAAATTCGTTACTTAATTGACTTTTATAAACAAACCTATTCGACTTGTATTCCTCTTTTACAGAAAAAAGCCGAAAGTAAACTTAACCCTTTCCAACATGACATGACAATTCACCAAACAAGCGCTCCACTCCATATTTTCTCCCATCTTCAAATCAGCGTGCAAATCAGAAAACTTAGAGTACCTTTCGAATATTTTTTATACTTGACAAACTCTTTCCAACTTTGTCCAACTAACCCCGAACATCCATACTTCGTTATGACGAAAATATTCGCTGTCACTTGAAGAAAAGAGGGAACAATTCACAGGAATCGATTCTGGAGCTAGGAAAGTTTGTTATGATAGTGATTGTTAGGGACCTAACTAAGGACTTTACTAAAAAGCAGTGGACTGTAAATTATAATATATAATCCAAATTGGTACAAGAAAATAATTGTGTTGATGTACTAAGGAACGTGCGCGCGCGTCGTTTTCGAAGATCGGTAGCGAAGTGGGCCGGTGGCCCGCGTCCCGCACGTCGCACGCCGCGCCTCTCGCCGCCACCCGCTGTCACCCGACAGCAGCCGAAGATTGCCGAGTGGTCGGCGGCGCCCGAACATCCTCCCCGGGTTGAAGCATTCAAGTGAGAGGAAGTGGGCAGACGTTGTTGTAAGCCCGCAGCACCGTTCCTCTCTTCGTCTTCAACTCCACTACCCGTGTGGTCCCGTCGCTGCCAGGGAAGACCTTGATGACACGCCCCATTGGCCACACCAAGGGCGGTTGGCCTTTCTCTTTGATGAGAACCAGTGCTCCCACTGAAAGTTGGCCTGTTGACGCTGTCCATTTAGTTTTTTGCTGGAGCAGAGAAACATATTCTAATTGAAAACGATTCCAAAAATGTTGTTTTATGTGCTCCACTCTTTGGTAGCGCTCCAGTCGCCCGATGTTGTGATCAGTAACCTGTGGATGCGGAACAGATATTAGTGGTCGCCCAATTATGAAGTGTCCAGGAGTGAGAACGGAAAAATCTAGAGGATCAGTGGAAAGAGGGGTAAGGGGACGGGAATTTAAGACGGCCTCTATTTGAGTCAAACACGTGACCATCTCCTCGTATGTGAAGTGTGTTAAGCCTAAAAGTCTCTTTAGGTGATGTTTGGTGGATTTGACGGCGGCTTCAGCAATGCCGTTGAAGTGGGGGGAGTATGGAGGCGCAAAAGAAAATTTGATGCCTTGTTGAGCAACTGCAGACACGAGATTCGAGTCTTGTAAAAACTTACGCAGTTCATTGCAAGTACCTACAAAGTTTGTCCCATTATCGGACAAGATGCTTTCGGGTTTGCCACGACGAGCCACGAAACGGTTCAAAGCAGCCATGTAGGCTTCTTTCGTGAGGTCTGTAACAAGCTCGATGTGAACAGCCTTAATGGCAAGGCAAACAAAAATACACAGGTACGCCTTTATAAGCCTACACCCTCGCCCTTTGCGATCAGCTATCAGCACTGGCCCTGCATAATCCACACTACAATTTAAAAATGGGTGTTCTAAATGTGTCCTTGAAGATGGCAACTGACCCATTGTGGGTTGCACAGTTTGACACTTGTGTTTAAAACATTTGATACATTTTTTAACAATACATTTAGAAAGATTCCTACCACCAAGAGGCCAATACATTTGGCGTATATTTGCCAAGAGCAGCTGAGGCCCGGCGTGTAAGCAGTCGAGATGATATTTATGAAATATCATTTTAGTTATATGGTGCTTACTACATAATAATGTCGGGTGCTTGACGTTATAATCGTAAGGTGAGTTGTCAAGTCTTCCTCCTACGCGTATGAGACCATTCGCATCTACAAAAGGACTCAAAGCAATAAGCCTATTTTTTTTTTGGTAAGGACTTTCCTGATTCCAGTAAATTGTACTCAGTAGGAAACATATCTAGCTGAGCGTGACGTAAAATAACGTTTGTAGAATTTGTAAGTTCTTCACAGGAAAGGGTATCACGAAATTTATTATGTTTATGTTTTAAATTGTAAATAAATCTTAGTATGTAAGCGACGACTCTCTGTAAGCGATTATAATTAGAATGTTTGTGAATGAGTGATTTAATGAGTGAATGATCATTATTGTTATGTGACAAATGATTTACAGTTAAATTATTATATGATTGATGATGGGATGAGTGATCAGAAAAGTGTGATGACACAACTTCAGGTAGATCTTGTTTCAAGTTTTCATTGGGCATTTTTGGCCAATATGTTTCGTCATTTAACAAAAATTGAGGACCTGACCACCATAAGGAACACTCGCTGATAAGGTCAGCCTTCAGCCCGCGAGAAACAAGATCCGCCGGATTTTCCTTCGACGGCACGTAGCTCCACGTGTGCCCTGTAGTGCATTCTTGTATTTCATTGATGCGATTTCGAACAAAGGGTTTTAACAAATTAGGTGTCATGGAAAGCCAACTCAACACTATTGTCGAATCGCACCAAAAATAGCATTTACTAACGGGTTTGGTGAAGGAATTCCGTACATTAGCACACAGTCTTGCTCCTAATAAAGCCCCACATAACTCAAGTCTAGGGATGGTTGTTGGCTTGATCGGTGCAACACGATTTTTAGAGACCAACAGCTGTACATTTACCAACCCATCCTTAGTACTAGACTTTATATAAATACATGCACCGTAGGCCTTTTCGGATGCATCTGTAAACACATGAATCTCATTTGTAGTTAAATTGTCACATGAAATCCACCGGGGTATTTTAAGGGTGTTTAAGCATGGTAGACTGTTCACGAACATTAACCAGGAGGTATGAATATTATGTGGTACTTGCTCGTCCCAGTCACACTTAGTCGTCCATAGACTTTGGATGATAATTTTAGCCTCGATAATGCAAGGACCTACCAAGCCTAATGGGTCAAATATTTGACTAATCACAGATAAAATTTGGCGTTTTGTGATTGGTTTGCTGGTGTCGACCGATATTGAAAACTCAAGAGAATCAGATTTACATTGCCAATATAGGCCTAACGTTTTAGATGACACGTTTCTATCCTCGGACAAGTTCAACCTATCAGAATGCCCTGAAGCACCGGCTATTTCTGTTAAAATATCCAAACTATTAGATTGCCACTTTCTCAAATGAAAATTAGCCGACGCTAAAATGGATGCAACTTCTTTGCCCATCCGGACCACCTCAGAAACAGAGTCGCCACCACTCAGATAATCGTCGACGTAAAAATCCCGTTCAATGGACGTCTTTACAACATCATTGGAGGCGGTTGTTGCTAGACTGACTAAGCTCTTAGTAGCTAGATAAGGGGCGGAAGCTGTACCATAAGTAACAGTATTAAGACTGTACGTTTGAAGTGGTAGCTTGGGGTCAGCACGAAAGATAATTTGCTGTAATTGACGTTGCGATGGTGTTACCTGAATGGCCCTATACATCTTCTCGATGTCACCAGAAATAACAAACTTGTGCTGACGGAAACGCAGCAATATAGAGAATAAATCATCTTGGACAGTGGGCCCCACCATTTGGATGTCATTAAACGACACTCCAGAAGTAGTCGCTGCTGATGCATCGAAGACTACTCTGAGCTTAGTTGTGGTACTGGATTCACGGATGACTCCATGATGTGGCAAAAAATATTCAATTTTGTTACCTGAATGAGGTTTCCTTGAAGTGTTATTCACACTCATGTGCCCCAAGCTCACATACTCCTCGATGAACGCAACATATTTTTCCTTAAAGGCAGGATCACGCTGGAAACGACGTTCCAAAGATAAAAATCGACGTTTAGCCATTTCATATGACTCGCCTAACTCACTGGGATCATTTTTAAGAGGCATTGTAACTATGAATTGCCCATTTTGATCACGCACAGTGTTAACACGAAAACTTTCTTCGCAAGCTCGTTCTTCCTGTGACAAGGAATGCTCGGAAGAAACGGAATCGAGCTCCCAAAACCTATTTAGGCTGTTATGCAACTCGTTTATGGAGATATTACAAAAATGTGAATATATATTTTTGGATGGATGTTTTGGAAGAGCCACAGAGCCTGATACTATCCATCCAAGCTTTGTCTCCTGTAGCTTGGGCTGATTTTTGCCTAAATTTATAGATGCACTACCTAGAATATTCCAAAATACTTCAGCACCAACTAGTATGTCAATATCTGATGGAACATTGAATGACGGATCGGCCAGATTTAAATCTAACGGTATGGGAATACTACGTATGTCGACTAAAGTAGACGGCAGTAATTTGGTAATTGTCGGTAATATAAAACAATGTATGTCTGTCTTATAACTGCCGCTGCATGACTCAATGGTTAGGTTGCAAGACTGTGTACTTAATGTAGTGTGACTGTTTATACCTGTCACCGTGGAACTCGTGCTACGTCGAGGAAGTCCTAGCTGATCGCATAGTTTCTGCGTAATAAAATTAGCTGTGCTACCATTATCGAGCAGGATCCTGGCGTCCCTCCTGATGCCTCGGTGGTTCACCACTCTCACCAACGCTGTGGACAGTAAAATATGAGAGGTAGTATGCTGGGACCGAGCGTCACTCGACAAGGAGATATTTTCTGAGGTGCCATTGTGTGGAGCGGCACCTCCAGAAACATCAGTGGGCAATGCTACACTATTGGGCATAGGATCTTGAATATGAGTAGACTGTTCCACATGTAAAAGGGTATTATGTCTACCTCTACAATATTTACAAGGAGCTAATCTACATCGCTTTGTTAAATGACCACTACGTAAACAGTTGAAACAAACTTTAAATTCCTTGACCTTTAGTATACGTTGTTCTACGTTTAATTTTCGGAACTCTTCACAAGTGTACAATAGATGATTTTGTTTGCATAAGGGACACTTTGCCTCATACCTTTGTCTTGTATTGTTGTCGGTTTGATTGGCTGCCACTACCAATGATTTATGTTTGTTTCCTACTTGATTGCCATGAGTGTTAGTACTATTTGCTAAGTTAAATGTGGCCCTGTTATGTTCTAAGGTTTCTAACAAATCAGCTTTCTTACTAATAAAAGAACAAAATTGTGAAACTTTTGGTTTTGTTGGTATGGTGTTACGATGAGCTTCCCATTCCCTGCTAGTGATAGGATCTAGTTTACTTGCCATATTATAAATAATTAAAGTATCCCAACTGTCCGTGGGCTCGTCCATTGTATTCAAGGCCCTGAGATTTTTATTAATTAAATCATTTAAACGACGTAAAGAAGAGGATGATTCTTGTGTAATACAGTCTACACTATGTAAAGCCTTAAGATGGGTATCTACTAAAAGCCTACTATTATCAAAGCGGTCGCATAGTAACTTCCACGCCATTTGATAATTATCTCCTTTAAAATCAATATTTTTTATTATTTCCAAAGCATCGCCTTCAAGCGATGCACGGAGGTAGTGGAACTTACTAATGGCATCTATGCAACTACTGTTATGGATTAGTGACAAATATGTATCTCTATACTCAAGCCAGTACTGATAACCACCATTAAAATTAGGCAAATCTATTTTAGGTAAGCGTATAAAGTTACGTTGTTGGAACGATTCACCTGAGTGTTTGTTCACCGAGCCTGTTACAGACCCGTAGTCACCGCTGTCGTCGTTGGCAAGCAGGCTGTTCGCCTGCGCCACGAGTGCGTGGTAACGGTCCTCGAACTTAGCTCTCTCTGCGTACGCCTCGCTAGGGTCATCCGAAAGCACCTCAATGTCCATCTGTAAATTGTTAAATTCATCGTATGTAGCTTCAAATTTTTTAAAACGGCTCTCCAACTCTAAGCGTTGAATGTCAGAAATAATCTTGCAACTGAGAAGCACATTCATGTAATTGGTGAAATTTGTAAGCTTTGCCTTAATGGCACTTCGCTTTCTCAACAATACGTCTAAAGAGGCCATAGCGTAATCCAGTAAGAAATTCAATAGGCAATAGTAACACTAATTGATTATGCGTAGCAAAGTTACGTACAGAAGTTGGCAGTTAAGTTTAAACTAAACACACAAAGAAGTGAATGAATAGCCGCGTGACCTTGATGAATGTCACTAACCGCTCAGCTGTTGCGCACACAGTCATGCACTCAAGTAACGGTACATAGCCTGATAGTTTAGCAGTGAACAAGCGCGTAAGCGTAAGCAGTGCACAAGAATGAACGAGATAGCTAATGTTAACACGTATTGACTCAAATATGATCGTGAAAACGGAAAATAATTTGAATTTAACGGAATAAAAACACGAATTTTTGTTTGAAAAGGCAGAAAAAGGATATAGAAGGAATAAAATTGGAACAAACTCACACAATACCGAATCCTTATCCACAAGAAACCTGTCCTGAAATTCTTCCAAGCGATGACTCGGCGTAAATCGTCCAATACAGTCGATGTAATAAGCGCCGGCGTCGTTATCAAGACTTGGTGAAATATAGTTTTGTCCAGTTCTTGTTCTTCCTTTGTTCTATCGACTTCGGTAGAAAAAACCGTTGCTCCGGTGACGCAGCGAATTCAAGTTTTTCGAGTCCAAAGTTCACCAACGTCGTAATGCCAGTTGCCGCCGAAATGGGTTCCACCAAAACGCGACTATAAAGAGGCTCGAAGGATCATTTGTTAGGGACCTAACTAAGGACTTTACTAAAAAGCAGTGGACTGTAAATTATAATATATAATCCAAATTGGTACAAGAAAATAATTGTGTTGATGTACTAAGGAACGTGCGCGCGCGTCGTTTTCGAAGATCGGTAGCGAAGTGGGCCGGTGGCCCGCGTCCCGCACGTCGCACGCCGCGCCTCTCGCCGCCACCCGCTGTCACCCGACAGCAGCCGAAGATTGCCGAGTGGTCGGCGGCGCCCGAACAGTGATAATCTTCGTGTCTTTCTTTATCACTAGTTTTGCCAGTGGCTTCGCTCACTCAGGAACCGGAATAAAAATATTTTGTGTCGTGGTCATGATCCATCTCAATGTCAAGTTATTCTAAATCCGATCAGCCGTTAAATCGTGCAAAGTTTACAGACAGACATACAGAATAGTAATTGGTATGATTATTTTGCTTCGCATTGTTGAGAGTCTTGCACATTTAATAACAATACCTTATTATGTCATTGTATTTTGTAATCTTGGACAAGATTTGGGTCCCTTTTTTGAGAGGGAAGTAGTGAGGGGTCTGTAATTTCAGCGCCCTTTTAGTTGGATTTAAAAATGCTGCTCAATGTTGTGATTTGAATATATTTTAGGCAATTAAAGTTGTTACCTAGGCAATTTGCCCAGTTTTTAATTACGAACGAACGAAAATCGATCGCAAATCGTAGGTTATTTTTCTAGACCTAAAAATATATATATTAATGCTTTTCTAACTCTCTTCACTCTTCAACCACCCTTGCAATTCTCGTAATGAAAGTTTTCAGTATAAAAGGTCTACATTGGAAGTCAATCCCGCGGTCCTGACGCAGACGCTCATAAATAAAACGGTTTCTTTCTTCGTTCGCCGCGACTTCACCGCTCTCGAGAGTGGCTCCCAATGCCAGTGCAATTGTCTGGCAGAGGGCTGACACTTTAAATTAAACATGTGGTTGAAATAGCAATATTGTTTTCTACTTACCATTGTTTGGAATAGGAACGCCAATTATACTATTAAATTGGTATCCCCAATTACCATTAGAAATATCAATTTTTGAATAGGTAAATCCATACTGGAATGCCATCTCACATTTAAAAAATGTTTAAGTATAATCACAATGTAGCTTATGTAAAACAGTGTTTGATCACATGACATTGACAATTAGATCAATCTCCAGCAAGGCTACTTTTCAGCAATGTTTAAGTTTGAGCCGTTTCATGATACCTTAGTATCACCATAGTATAGTCACATCGTTGTGAACAGTGAAAGGCATTTAGGAGCACTACACTGTCTATGTGACTTGGTTTATTAAATCCAAATCCATTTAAGCATTTTTGACACGTCCGCATACATTCTTGTAACCAACTGTAACAAAAGACAATCTATTATTATATGTTCATGTCTTGATATCTAAATCTAGAAGCATCATTAATCAAAGAATTCTGACTTGATAATATTTCTTTCAGATTCGCGTCAAATGCCAAGGCCGTGTATAAAATGAATATCTAATATAAAAGTATATTCCGAATATCATTTGTCAAGTGAAGGTAGAGGGATTGAGAGTGAAATATGGGCAGGCACAATAATATAATGTCTTTATTCTAAAAAATCTTTGGAAAATGAGAATATATCTTTATTACGAAGATGGGTGGTTGAATCATATCATATTTTTGAGATCGACTGATAATTGGGACTGTTGCCGTCTTTTACTTAAGATTTTAACTTTGTCTATTACGTTGGTAACGTTGGTAACGTTTTGCCCATGGTTTTGGCGGCCGTGGTCCAGTTTTGCCCATAGTTTTGGCGGCCGTGGTCCAGTTTTGCCCATAGTTTTGGCGGCCGTGGTCCAGTTTTGCCCATGGTTTTGGCGGCCGTGGTCCAGTTTTGCCCATAGTTTTGGCGGCCGTGGTCCAGTTTTGCCCATAGTTTTGGCGGCCGTGGTCCAGTTTTGCCCATAGTTTTGGCGGCCGTGGTCCAGTTTTGCCCATAGTTTTGGCGGCCGTGGTCCAGTTTTGCCCATAGTTTTTACCTACCTATTCAAATAATATCAAATTACATCTTAAATCTTGAACCGGCTTTAGGCCAACTAGCAAGCAAGATGGATGCTCCTTTTCCATACATCTACTTCTATCGTTCATTCATTGACAGACAATCCACACCCCTACATCCCTAAAGCAATCCTACTATATCCTACTAATATTATAAAATGTGAAAGTTTGTGAGTATGGATGTATGGATGTTTGTTACTCTTTCACGCAAAAACTACTAAACAGATTTGAATGAAATTTTGCACACAGATAGTTTATAACCTGGATTAAAACATAGAATACTTTTTATCCCGGTAGTAAGATTCCATGGGACAATTATCACACTTCACGCGGGCGAAGCCGCTGGCAGAAGCTAGTGTTTCATTATAATGGTTTAAAAAGACCCTTAACGAAGCCGAAAAGCACTTGTTCTCCACATTATTGCGATAATGTTTTGTTCTGAACCGTAGATGGGACCTTTCTAGTTACGGAGACATCGGAGATAAAAATAGTTTTTAATGTTATGACATTATTTTAAATACCTACATGAACCCTGATTTAATGAATCCATCAGCACAATGTTTTAAGCGCATTACATTGAGCCCGGCTGTAAAACGTGATTTTTCACCCCAATAAGAAAAGTCGTTTCCCAGCAATAATTTTTGCGTAGTGTTACATAGTTTGAAGTACAAAATACTTAGTTGATGGCTTCATTATATATGGGTCTGCTTACACCTTGAAAGAAGGTTAGCACTACGGAAGAAATTTAGAAATGTCATCCCCTAAAACAGTAAAACAGGCGATGTAGTTTAGTAAGAAGTTCGTTTATTGCCGGTAGACAATCTCACCGATCACATGACTTGTCTGACAAGAACATGAATCCCAAATTGCTATTAGCTGTTTAATAACCAATCTAACTTCCTCTCTATTTATTTTCCAAAACCACTCACTTTTGAAGTCAATAAAGTGTATTCCCAAGCAATGCAGTAAAGTTTCCAATCTGTCCACAATCTGCAGTAAAGTGTGTCAAGTTGTCGTGTTTCAATCTCGCGCCCCACGGGACAGGAGTTCGATGCCTCGTCGGGGACCCCGCCTCGTCAATGCGAATATTATATGACATGCGATACTGGATCAGTTTACGTGTTTTATGGATACCTAGTGAGTTTACATGTAAGTTCAATAGTGTTAGTAAAAACATATTTTATGTGAGAATTTAAAAGAAAGAGAAACATTGAACAAAAACAACACATTCAATTTTCAATATCTATAACAATATTTATTTTGTATCTAAATTTTAACACTGATAACTTATATGGTTCCAAGTTACATCAAAGGATTCACTAGTATTTAATTTTTAAAAAGAGTATTTTAAAAAGAGTATTTAATTTTTGTCTTACAACAATATTATTTATTCATTTCATTTTATACGATTGGTTTTCAACGCGGCAAAAAACTCACATTTAGCCTAAAAGATATTTCAATAGCTCAAGCTATCCTTGTAATGGAAAACAAACGACTAAACAAAAAGTTTCCATATTATTATAAAAGAACTCTTCACCATCGCTATCTGTCTTTGTTCTTACCCTGATAACTTGGCAGACATGGAAACGTCGGAACTTGGGTTTTATTATCCAAGTTTAGCGCATGAGAAGTTATTTGATGCAGTAGCGCAACCACTGTGGGGGCTGGCAGAGATGTAGCTGTTCAAAACGGTAACATTGTAACGACACAAGGTAACGAGATTAGGAGTTAAAATTCTGTTACATTATATTTTTTTATTTTTACTTATAGCTAAAATATACAGTAAGTAAGACATATTTAGATAGTTTTTGTATATTTGTTGTTTTTAGTAATAAAAAGGAAACTTCTGAAAGAAAACAAAATAAAGTTAAAAAATCATAAGGAAATTAGAACTAACAAAATAGGTTGAACTAAAGCATTCAATAAATTAATAAAGACGACGCTGCCGGCAAACATCTGAAACTAATTTTACTTGCGGATATTTAGTTTTCTGTTGTTCTTTTCATAGCTTTAACAGCATTATTGGTTCACTAGTTTTTTTCCTGGGTCGTAGGTACCTACTAGTTTAATTATTCAGTCGATGTTTGTAACATTCTGGTCGGCTTCGTTGCTCTAGTGCTCATAATAATGTCGCGTAGATTTTCATGTCGGAAAAAATGTTATAAGACTTTTTTTCATTACATATTCTTAACACTAGTACGGAGCCTAGGCTTGTGCCCGTTCGATAGGCTCATCCTCTTCAACTTGAGACTCAGGTAAACAAAACTGGCGTAATGTGGGTAAACGATTAGGTCACCTATAAGGTATCTGCTTAACACTCCTGGGAATACGCGCTTGATGTTATGTGAATTGTTAATTCAAACCTAATCTTGAGATATTCATCTAACGAACTAAGAAATTCACGCCTGAGACCTCATAAAAAATTCACACACCAATCGATCTTGTCACGACCCTTGAACTTCCAACAGTGGTACATCGCTATGAATGAACACTGCGTACTGAGTTCCTCTCAATAGAACACTGTCAATCAATCGACGCCGCGCCTACAGCGGCTGCGATAAATAATTCAGAGTACATGCCCTTGTAGCTTTGTACCGAGTTCGGTAGCGAGGTTCTGAACAGGAGCGAATTCCTGCAGGTGTGGGAGTATGTGTTAGGAGTGTCGGGTTAGTGGTAGTTTACTGAGATTGTCAATAATTAGCATCCTACTATTATAAATGCGAAAGTTTGGAAGGTTGGATGTTTGTTACTCATTCACGCAAAAACTGCAGAACGGATTCGGATGAAAATCGACACACGGATAGTTTATAACCTAGATTAACGAGATTGAGATCGGTGCAGCACTACTACTTGAACTCCTTCCATACTTCATTATTATTCGTCAACTCAATTCGGAGCTCCTCTCCAGGCTAGCCAGCATCAACTTTCATACAGTCCATCTACCATATATTTGGTCTTCCCTTACTCTTGTACCGACGTTCATACCTAACACTCGCTTACAATTTAATGATAGATTGGTAAAGCAAGAGGATCTGGATAGTGACATTCTAACAGCTGTAACGCCAATTCATATAAGTGTTATATTGACACTAGCTTCCAAAAAACTACCCTCGAAAGCGATTGTTGCATGTATAGGTCCTCTGATGTCAGCAACGATAACTCTATTCTCGCCACTAATGTTTCTATCATAATCAGATGACGATACAATCACGGATTACACTTTGCCACTAATTAACAAAACAATTTCACGCTACAGATCCTATTTGAGCCACTAAGCCACAGTATTAAGGGAACCAGTAAATCATGGGTAGTCAATTAGGGTTTTAAAGTTGTCAACTAAAGTTTTTGTTATGTACTATACACAAAATGTAACCACTGACTAGTCATACTGACCTTTTATTGAAACAATGCTGATGATACCTAGACCAAGTTTTTTGAAACAAGTAAATGATGACTTACTTGTCTCGATGCGACATCCCCGACTAACCTCTGAGCTAAAGCATGCTTAGAATTCGAGTAAAGGCTTTGCATGTGAGTGCGACCGTTTACTCCTAGTTGGATTACGGTACGATAATACTAATGTGCTTACTGTGACATAGCTACACACAGGTATCTCGATAGAACATTGTCAATCAATCGCGGTGACACGCGGCGCGCGTCGCTTGACATCTAAATAATGCAGGACACTCCACGACCCCCGGGGGCAGGGGGACTGTGTCATAACGTGTCGATGGTATGTGGCGCTATGTAGTTCGGGGGTCTTTGCAGGACTTGACGTGAACTTGAACAGCGAAGGTTTGGGATTGTAGATTAAATAAATACTAATATTATAAAGAGGAAAGATTAGATTTTTTGTTTGTTTGTTTGTGTGTTTGTTACGATTTAACTTTAAAACTACTCGACCGATTTTAAAAATTCTTTCACCCTTAGAAAGCCACGTCTTTATTAAGTAACATTGGCTATATTTTAACCCCATACTGCCATGGGAACGGGAACTACGCAGTGATCCCGCGTGACGTAAACTATAATTCAATATTTTAAATGCAACAATGAATCTGTAGCTAAACGTAGTCCCGGAGCGAGCCTATTGGTAACTAAAATACCAATTAGGTTTGTAAAATAACTTTGACGAGAATAAGCTAGGTTTCTCTCGAAATAAATAGCGCAGTGGCTGAGTGACTAGCTACACTGCATCGCAGATTTATCGCATTACACGTGGTAACTGACTTGTTTAGTTCAGATAGACAACCGCTCTCGGTGACAAACTGGTATTGAGCTGCCGACCCCAACGTAGTTGTTAGCAAAAAGTTAGGCAGATGATGACCTTACAAATGGTTTGAGAGGTTTAGCAGTTCGTGCAACACACATTTGCGTCAGTACCTACTCACTTTTTAACACCTTTTCAGGAATTTAGAGATAGAACTCCAGCTAACATTTTAATACATGTACCTCCAGTAGGTACAGACGCTACGATTGTTGGTACAGGCTGGCGAACATTAAATTTAAATTAGCGCCGTGGAACATGAAAACAGTAAGGAGACACGTTAATTATATTTTGAAGCGAGCGTGGGACCGCGACACGTGGCGCCATCTGTGGTGCCCATCTCAACTAGAACGGGACATAACACTATGGCTTGCCATGAAAACAAGAGGAGTCGATATTTCTTTGTTGTGATGAAAAATCAAGGAAAAGTATTGATTTCGATACGCTAAACACCAGGATTGATAACCGCGCGATGTTTTTTCGCTATGCAATCGATAAGCAGTGCAATCGATGACAATAGTTTGGGTACTCCAAAAGTTCATAAGGAGAGATTACTACAATGACATACATGGCAATAACTTTCTTAGGGCATTTTCACATGTTTCAATACCGTGCGTAATGTATTCTTGAACCTAATGTCAAGGGTCAGGTCAGGTCACTTAATGCTTTAGGTTTAGACCTTTCATGTTAAAGTTTGCTCATAAGCATCAAAAAGTGATCTGTATATGGACATAGCAACAGGGCTCGAACGCTTTAGGTAACAGTCTTCTCGAAATAAAAATATAGGTGATGAAAAAATAAAAAATATCGTCTATTAAATACTAAACCTTAAAGTAAATGAGAAACGGAAAACTCCAAAATAAAAAAATGATAAATTACCGAAACAATATTGCGGTCAAAATCCGCGAAGGTCAAATAATTACTTAGCTTCAATAAAAGGCCCCGAAAATAACTTTTGTAATAAATTCTATCAGCAAATTTATTGTTAACACCACAAAATATAAGTTTTTATAAATATTTGTTAGTCTTGTCGCCTTAGTGTCTTTGGAAACATTTTTTAACAGATATGAATTATTAGGAAATGGCAGGAGGAAAGAATCTTGAGGGATCTGGGTTACCATCTTTTACTTAAGATCCCTCCCGAGGGGTGGTTGTTAAGATCCCTAGTACTTACATAATAGATGTTACACATAGCTCAGAAACCTGGCTATCAAAAAAAGCTAATAAGATTTACCACTTCAGGAAATGGGTTCTTCATTTCAGATTAGTAAAGTTAGAGTTGTATTTAATACCTATAAATGCGACAATTTTTTTTTTAATAAGTAATTGACACATTTTCACAAGATGCTTTTTCATAAAGCACTTTATATGTGGAAAAAAGAACTACTAAACTGTTGGAATGTCGGATAGTCGCAAGTTACTGAATTTTGATCGTCAACAACCATAAAGGTTGGACATACAACACATTCTAGTTTATAAGCTGAAATGTAAAACCACCAACATATTTTTTAATTAGTTTTAGTTTAATCTTTCTAAGAAGTCTCATCTGTTTCGAATTAGATCGGAAGTCCAAAAATTCAGAAACTTTTTCGTTTATATTTTAATCTATTTTATTTTTTGTTTTCTTATTCTCAAGTCTTTCCTACCGAGCTATTCTCGAATCTCGAAAGCATCAGGCCAAGAATGTTAGCAGGCAGTCTTTTATGTATCGCACGCAACTCGAGGCAAGTTTTATTGCCTGGCCCCTCGCTCAAGATATTGTGGACTTGAATATTGATTGCTTAAATGCTTTCGGAATAGTTAGCGTCTGGGCGGAAAAGTTTATGTATAATTTGTTATACTTTGGTACTTATACTCTTTTATTTGTCGGACAGCTAGTTTAATTAAGGGGTACTTAATAGATCTTCGACAGTCGTTATGGGTAGGGAGTGGAGGTCAGTTAAGTATTGGCGACATGTAAACATCTACTGAAGTCTAAGCTAGACAATGATGATGACTGTGTTTTGTTTGTTAGAAGTATAGCAAGTGTGTAATGTTGGTGATTACCGCTGGGACGCCATTGAGACCCGAGCCGTTAGGTGAGGGTATATAATACATACGGGTATCATACGACGGTTTTCAACACACTTACACATTTACTATATACACTATTTAGTAGATAAAAAGTTTATTTGTAATATTGAACACGATCTTTTTTGTATCGAAACTTTTTTAAGAACAAAGCAACTCAACCAATAAAATAAAAAGACCCTGTAACTCACTATTGTGAATAATAGCAATGAAAAAGTCACACTTTGATTACAGGTGTCATTATTTGCCTAATTGCGGTGAAATTAGAGCCATTTTATGAGCAAGTGTGTTGGAAATATTTTTACATTGAAATAAATCCAACATTGCGGAGTCTATCTACGATGAACATTAATTAAGCGGATGGTATTTGTGACCTTTGCAACATTATAATGAACAAAAAACAAAATATAAAACCGCGTGGCAATTAAAGTTTCCACTCAAAGTCGATCTACTCTGCGGGGCGGTTAGGTCAAAGGGTTAATAGTCACCCCTTCAAACCCCTCTCCTGCGGGATAGCCGACAGAATTAATTTATGTACCCTAGATCTAAGACCTGGACAAAAAAACATGTTTCTAGATTAAAAACAAAAGGGAAAAGAACTTTATGGGGTATATCAGCGTTTTTTTTTTTGTGGCGTTGGATGTAGCTTGTATATTGAAAAGTGTGGTCAGGTCAGGAATAGTAAATTAGTGTTAATATGGCGATGATGTTGATCTATGAAACTAACAGTAACATTGACTATGCTAAACTTGGCATGAACAGAATATTGCACAATTTCGTAATACAGTAGGTAACTGACATAACAACCCTTCACACAGCTATATGGCCCAACACTCGGCACTTAGTTGATCGCAGTATAACGTTATTATCGGACAGAAGCATCGCTGCCCATCCCCTTTGGCTAAGTCGTGTCTTACCAGCCCCACGGGAGGATTGATTGGCTGAGGTGGATGTTAGTTATCGTCGTTGAACCTATTGTGTCGTATTGCTGTCTGTGACTGCTAGCACTAGATGGAGACAAAAGAAAACAGCTGTCTCGTAAATAATACAAACTTTTTCCCGCGTGTTTTGCTCGTTAATCTATAGTTGACTGTCACGACTATAACGTTCTTTTTGACTAGAAATTCGGGGTCGTAGTGCCACTTGCTGCCGTAGTAGTAAGCTCTCCCGTGGAAGAACACCAGCACAGGTAGCCTGTGACGTGGTGTGGCGTAATCCGGGGTGTACACGTCCAGCTGGTGGCAGTCCTCGACCGCCAGCTTGAAGATGGCGAAGGCTTGTGCGCAGGACCCATTAGGGTCTAAAAAGATTACAGACAGAGATACTGTCGCATTTAATTAAAGCATGATGTCCCAAGCGGCCTATGACGTCTATTGCATGGTCCATTGAAGAAGGAAGCTAATATCTAGGATTACGCGTCCTTAGGCGGAGAGGATGGTGATGAGATAACCCAATTTACGACACCAACAAAACTTCTTTAAAGATTGTAGTAGGATTATAAATGATAAAATATGGTTATTTTACAAATAGGTTTTGACAAACACTTTCACACGTCATTTAAAAAAAAAATAGGCTTTAGTTAGAGTATTCGTTACTGAATAATTTGTCAATGGTAACCAATTGTGTTAAGGGGCTAAACGCGAGTTATATAATGCAAAAAAGCATATGAATTCACTGCAATAAACAAAACCAGAAAAATATATGTTATTCTTCAGGATATTATGCTAGTAAGATAGTGTTTTGAAAACATAATACAACTAATTTTACTCGATAAAAAAAAATCACTAACTTATCGCTAAAAATTTCATTTAACGAGTAAAAACCACACTCAAATACATGCGATCATTCTGATTTTTTGATTTTTTGGCAAATAATTCTACAAGCAACATATTAGCATGATAGTATTTTATTTTTTTAGTCCAATCAATAGATTTTTTGTAAAATCGCAAAAAACCACTCATTTCGCTCTATTCGGCCCGCAGTGACTGACGTAACAACCACTTTGTAGTGCAAGCTGATTAGAACTATATTTTATCAGTATTTCAAACGAAGTTTGAACGACCACAATAATTAGAGTTGCTAATTTAGCTTGTAGCTTCGCTGTAGTCGCCTTAGGTAATTAAAAAAAACACTAATATCCCAAAAATTATAATAGAGGAAGTTCCAATTTTGGTCCATAAAAATTCAGATTTTCGAGGTAACGAAGTCGGATCTCACGATTAGCAACGCGGAAATTGTTCGTCATGAATCATTTTAGAATTCGGAATGCGGGAAACGAGTGACAGATTCAAAGTTGTAATCTAATCTGCTAACAGTTTTAAGTTCATTTTGTTCAATCTTTTGGGGAATTCTTGGATGATTTCTGATTTTGGTCAAAGTTGGCACACAGCTAACCAGCAGTAGCACTCAGGCCTTTATTACTATAAATCCTGGAGGTAGGTTCTCGTGTGATGAATTACTTATATTACAAGAAAAATAATTATATATATACTTGACACCTTGTGTTTTGTTTAAATGTAATTTTCCAAAGATCAAGCAGATCAGTTTTCTTTTCAAATATTGCTAGGCTATAGCTAATTGAAATTAAAAACTTGTTAACTCGCGTGTTCAATTAGAATACATCAAAACCTAACGTCACGGCCACACGGCGCGAATATAGTCCGAAAATCGTATTACTTCGCGTTCTTTGAGCGAAAAACTTTTATTTTTTTATTTACCACGCTGACTGACTTTGACGAAGGGTCTAAGTTTAGAATAAAACTTTGAAATGCCGGAATACCGCGATTTATGTGATGTACTCCTGGCCTACTTCTCTGCCGTCACCCTGTGATTTATTCAACAAGATTATTTTTTTCAACCCTTCCTTCCTGTGAATTTGTTACCTGAAGTGCCGTTTGAGATTTGTGGCTTTAATTTAAATTGTACTTAGGACTTTATTTATAGCAGCCCTGTTAGGAATTAACTTAACCTTTTTACTTAAAAAAAAAAACATTTAGAAAATAAATTAGTCTCAAACTAACCATTTTTTTCTTAATTTACGAATTTTCAGTATTAGCCTGTACCGATTTCGATCAGCGTTTACCAAAGGATACTTAACAAAATACATTTTTAAAAACATAAAAATGTTTATCCCTTTACTCTGAAAGGGCCAATAACCCTCCAAATAGCTGACACCAATCAAGCCCAGTGTACTCATTCGACACACATTCACTCACTCACTCATTCGGTCCTAAAACCTAACGCGCTTAACCCTTCATAGGCACTCGTTAGCCGGTAGGTGCGGTCTCGTTACACCGAACGTGTCACCGTCGAATTTAATCAAACCAATTTAGCTTGTTCACATCCCGCTCGCACGTTTTTCGCTACTGCCAATAAAATTGATGATTCCGAACAATTTAATTGAAAATGCTTGTTGTAAGCCCTGTGCGGCTTATACGTTGTTTCTCAGTGTAATTGGGTGTATAGTATATTTTTGCTTTATTGTATTTTACGATATCACGGCAGATATGTAATTATTTGTTGCCAGTGGGATGTTTTTACTCCACAACATTTTATTTTAATAAATAGACCACGACGTGTCGTTTGCTCGCCTTTGTCATTCGTGTGACCCATTTTTATTTGAGCCCCATTTTTAAGTTATACCAAGCTATTGATCACCGTACAACAAAACTCGACTCAAAAAATGACTTTAAAATTAATACTCCCCTTCCCCAAAGTGTAAAGATAAGTGAACTCAAAAGCACCCTTAGGCAAGTTAAATAATTTATCTTACAGGCTTTTATTCCTGCTCAGCCCGTAAGAGA
Organism: Xestia rhomboidea; assembly: GCA_963853795.1. Classification (NCBI taxonomy): domain Eukaryota; kingdom Metazoa; phylum Arthropoda; class Insecta; order Lepidoptera; family Noctuidae; genus Xestia; species Xestia rhomboidea. Next base: position 771,308 of record OY970775.1, read on the forward strand.
TATGGCGAGAAGATGAGCACATTGGGGGAGAACTGTCACTCAAGAACTGACATTTAATTTCCTTATGACCAAGAACAATAATTATTTGTAAGTAGGTTATAATATGATGAGGGTACAATAACAAGTGATTGGTGAATAAATCGCCCCTAATGAGGAATCTAAAATCCCCTTATAAACCTAACGCAAATGTAAGCTGCAACAAAATGATTTATATCATTACTCATTTAAGGACAGCAAGGTATTGTTCCCCAACGAGGTCATTAAAGTTGCAAAAGTAAATACTCACGAATATGAATATTTTTTAATACAACCTCAGGGAAATGTATGGTGCAGAAGGCAGTAGATGCTGAGCATAAAATCCTCATTACAGGAGCTATTGTTATTCACATGCATAACTCAAAAGCTGGATGGTTTTCAGGGCAATTTTCCCAGTCATATCCTTTCAGATTCAGAGAATAATAGGCTATAAAATTTTAGCTCCTCTCACGCGAACAAAGCAGGGACGTACGCTAGTGAAGATTTAAATATTTATTACTTTGATTACAACCAGCATTCAGATTTAGTTTCAACGATGTCTGTACGATTATGGGAGTAATAAGATCCAATTCTAATGTTATTTATTTTTAAAGTTTATGAGTGTTCATGATAACTTCTGATTGGCGATGCGATTTTTTTTTACAAAATGTTTTAAGTGCTACATGTTATGGTGATAAAACGTAAAATCCTTCAGTTTAAATCAAATATTATAAATTAAATGTAACAACTAAACATAATATAAAATCACCTGAATTCGTTGTTGCCAATTTCGTTATTGGTTGTTTAACCATCAAAATACGCAGTAGTCCTCTCGATTACCTCTTAATTTCTGTCTATTCCAAAATTACACAGATTTCATAAATTGCCAAAGGGCGCATAAATTCTCAAGAAGCGCCGGGTTTCAACCCTTGCAGCAAAGTACGGTCTTACTACGTCAACCATTGCGTTCCTTATTTTAATTAACATTTCCAGTGATTATGTTTTAATTCAGCTGTCACACCATGTTAGAAGATTTTTTGAAAGTAATGATAATAAAAACTTGTTACGACTGCCGTTTGGCCCGTCAATCAACATGTTTCAAACACTTTCCTTGCAAAGTTATTTAGTAGTTTTACGATCTTCATCCAATAATAAACTAAATAACTTTGACCCACATGCATTCTTGAACAAATAGGCTCACCGAAAACCGAACCCCAAAAAGTTGTAACAACTATCAGGCGTCCGGAACTTTGAAAGAGGCTTGCTAATAACCCTTGCACCGAGTGCGGTCTCGCTACGTCAATCAAAGTGTTTATATTAAACGCTACACTTTGCCTGGGAGTGGCATTAATGAGTATTTGAAGGAAACTTCGTTGAGTACTATTGGGCATAAGCTGACAGACCACTGTTGGAGATGGGATTTGATAAATTAAACTATTTCAGTCGGTATGTTAGTGGTGTTTCTGTGAGTGTAAGAGAGAAGCACGCTTGTGCAAAGTTACTTGGAATAAGACTGGAAATTCTTTGACGATGACACCGTATGGTAATAAGTTTGATAAACTAATTACTTTTGATTTTTTATATTTATGCTGCACTGCTGTTACAACTCTGGTCTCTCAGTAAACATTTTCGGAAGTTTCATGGCAAGTTTCCATTTTTAATTAGATCATTTAAAATGTTAAATTCGGTGTCGATTCAAATAAATGATTTCACCGTATTAAAGTAAAATAATCGAAAAGTTTATAATAAGTTGGTACCTACCCGTCATTTTGTCTGCTTGGATTTTATCATGTTTCTCAAATCTAACTATACTAATAACAGCCACAAATTGGTCGTGATAACAGAAAATTCCTTGCTTTCGTATTTTAGATGATTCAAAGCTGAGAATAGTTACATCAGCACAAGTTAAGCTTATTGATCATAATAATTATCACTACCGCCTTGTGACCCGCTCATCTCGTAATATATGGGCTTCAAGATTACAAATTGTAGCTAACTAGTGACGGCTGTTAAGCCATTAGTTATCGCACAAACTGTTCCGCTCGTCGTTCACCGAGGAATAACTTTACTAACATAAGTAGGTGTAGGGTTGATGCGAAGAAAAACGAATTGAAAGCATATCTTTTTACTAGTAGTTTTACTTCAAAACTAAAATTAAATGCTTTTCCAGTGCAACAATTAGGCGTTTGAATATGGGTTAACATAATAACAATAGCCTTGGCCATTCTCTGTCATCCGTGATCAACTCGAATTTATTTTGGGTTATCAGTTTGTTTTAGTATTAACAGGTCATATTTGATCATCATCCATTGATCATCATTGAGGAGTCAACACTCCTCAATGGTTACGTCGTATTCATTCAGTGTGCTCATTCATCTATCTCTTCATCCCCATTTGTATTAGTCAAGCTATAAGAGGCACTAAGGCCTTTTTACCGAAAAATTCAAATCCCTTTTTATCAAAATACCGTACGCCTAGATATTTCAAAGAAAAGAACGATAGGTATTATCCTGATTTAGAACGTTCCGCAACCCTAAATACGCACGTTTCGGTCCGAATATTCTCAGCTAAATATTCGGAGACCGTGTGACCTCAACCTTGATTCAAATTCCATCTAAACTTAGCTGTTAAGTAGGCGTTCGATCTTATAATTGACTTTGACGTGTTCTCAAGAGAGGGAATTACAGTATCCTTTTATTTCAGTAATATTTTACGTGACTTCGTTGTAGTTTCAAACTAATTTCAGCGGAGGAAGTGTCTGTTGTATGGCGAATACAAAAAACCTCTTTGAGGGTTCTCTCTTTTGTAAATGGGATTTTATGTGTAAGTGAAGAAATGATTAGAACTATTTTATATCAAAAGTGAGATTGGAATTCGCTATGAGCTTACTTCTTGATTGAGCAGAATCTGAAGTGATTTAATCAAATTTCGTAACGAACCGCTGATAGTCACATACTTATTTTATTAACTTTGTGAAGTGAATTTCTTTCAGTCTGGCCACTACGTTAAACGTTTTGTTGGCAATTTGTTTTGCTCATAAGTCTAAATATTCTATAGCAGTAAGAATGCAGTAATTAAGTGACTTTCCTAATAACTGTGCAAGATCCATTTCATATGAAAAAAATATTACTATTATCACAAATTCTAATTACTTTAAAATACACAAACAAACAAGACATTCCTCTCAATGCATGCAAGTATGAGCAGTAAAACGTGATGGGGTCCCGCTGAGACAATCGCGGAGTCTCGCCAAGATGGCGCCTGACTTGCAAGTGACTGTAATGCTAACTTTATCAAAACGCTTTAAAAGCCATTCCCAATGGCGGGGAAAACTATTATGAGTAACGTTATGGGAAGTGTTTATTTCGTTTTGAAGAACTTTAGGGAACGTCGATGGAACATTTTACACACAGTGATCATCGATGTAGTGACTGCCGATATTATGAACCGGACGCGGGAACTAATGGTCCATATGTGGTCGAAATATGAGGAAGTAAAACATGATGTACCGCACGCGCGCGTCAGTGAGGTCATGGCACACTATACCGGCACCATATAAGCACATCTGCAGCCCAGCGTTGCCTCGAATTTAGGCTACGGCTAGCCGCCATCACCAGCGCGCTAACTACGCGTCGTCAGCGTGGTTCAAGCTCGCTGACGACGCGGCGTATTTCCAGTCTGTACATGGCCAAAACACAACCATAGGAATTTGTTCTCTTAAATAACATGTTCTGCTAAAATAATCATTTTCTTAAGCTCATCTTTTTACCCAACTTATTGTTTTCGCTTAACATAGGATGCAAGAGCGAGCGAAGCGAGCTCGGAACTTGGGGCACCCCGACGGTAGGTTATGTTAGACTACTTTAAACCCTGCAGACAGAAACAGGAGCATCGCGTTGCGGGGCTACGTCGACTACGCCTTATACAAGATTAGTTTGTATGCGTACTAGCACTGTATATTATGGAACGAGCTAGTTACCTTGATTAAATGTTGATTTCCAGTCTATACGCGCCTAGTTTCACTCCCTTGCGTTCTGGCCTTGTATAGAATGGAAAGACGTCAGTCCGCGCACAAGGACGTTGTTTCGCGGGCAACTCGCAGTCGGCGTGCAGCAAGCATGCGGTCGGCGCACTGTTGTCGGTAGTCGAATTGTATGGTAGCGGCAAGCGCGCTGACTGCTCGCCGTAAGCTTTTTCATGTAGACATTTTTCATATAGCAATTTAATTGCTGGAGCGGTGCCGGTACGGTGTGCCATGACCATAACAGTACTAGCATAAGCTAGCCTAGTTTTTCTAGTGAAACTCCGTACTACGCTAGACCAGCTCAAGGGAAAAGACTTTCCACTAATGTATCACCTATTGTACCTACAGCAACATTATCCTATTGTTTTGTTTTAATTGAATAAATTATACTTCTATGACAAAAACCTTACTCTTGAATTTATAACAGCCCATCTTTTGTATGCAACAAGTCACTGCTTTGAGCAGCTTACTGATGAAAATGAAAAAAAGAAACAAAATCCTCAATGCATACAGTTTATTTCAAAATCTCATTATTGAAAGCATGCAAAGATAGAGGTAAAGTAAAGGAAAAAGTTCCACGACACGGACATCATGTAATTAATTTCCCAAAGAGTGCTTTCCACAGTATACGTCAAAAAGAAAAAGTACACCATCAAAGTACTTACGTATATCTTCTTCCGTAGTAAAAATTTGTTCATATTAAAAATTATTAACATTCAAAGTCCAGTCCATTCATAACTCAAAGCACCTTTCACTAAGAAAACTTCCCCAACCGTATTGACATTACTTCGTCCACTACCGTGAGATCCTATTCTATAAATGGCCACAAATTTCTCCCATACATCAGCCAATACTGAAATACGGCGTCGCAAAGTCTAGACCCTTTTCGCAGGACATCATAGCATACCACAAACATTTCTCAGCAACTCTACCAACCCCTAATCCGTTGACTTAAAAGTTATTATGGAATGTTCCAGGTGTTTTGCTAAGTTGGTGGTGTAAAGGCTGGAACATCGTCGCATGCATTTTACATCGCATTTGTGATGATTCGATGAGCAGACTATTTATTATGGTGACATTCGTTTAAAACGCGCTCAGATATAAAGGAGGACAGTTGAGGGATGGCCGTGTGATTGCGGTGCTACGTTCACTTTATTTTGTAAACCTTTTATGGGTTCTGGTATCCTAGGAACAGTTTTATCAAGGCTATTCCTAATCGTGTTCAGATGTGATTGTTTTCTAAAATAACGGATTGAGATGAATAGAACACTTTTAAGCTATTGAATGTAATAAACGCAAAATTGACGTGTAACGAGTTGAAATCAATACCATCAAAGATGATGGTCACAAACAAAGAGAAGACGATAGCGATCCACGGACTGACAGGAAACCCATAAAACAACGAGTCAAACAAATCCAAAAACTTGGGAGATAGAAAACAGAAAATTGCTATTACAAACGAGATTACAGCTACCTTCGTCAGAGGAATGTTTTTACGTGTATTGTTCTCGGATGAGCACGAAAATCCTTTTTCTGTGTGTACCATTAGTGTGTCACTATTGTTAGCTTCCTTACTTCATATTACGGCATTATACTCGGCGTTACCTGGAACCTGCAAGTTATCCGAGTTTTCAAAGCTTTCAGAATGCAAAAGTATGTTTTGTTAAAAGTAAAGTTCTTAGTGGGTTATTAACAAGTTTCTATTGTTGCTTTCGAGGTATCATTACATTTCGCAAACCTAGACATTTTGTGCCTGAGCCCTTTAATTCTGTCTCATCATGACCATTTCGTTTAAAATGAACGATAATTCCTGCTAAAAATTCCCGACAATTTATTCCAATAAGGTGTCCCTGAATTCTAACAAATGTTCCCACTCCACCCGTTCTATTTAATTAGTCCTACAACTTTCCCGCCACCAAACATCTTCTTCTACTGAAATATTCTAAAAAATATTCAGCTCTTAATTAGATTATCCTCGCTTCCAATCAGCCAGAAAGTCATTGGCCAACGATTATATAACAAACTTCTGCATAATTTATAAGCTATCTTGTGCCTCACTTAACTAAATTAAATCGTTCATCGTGCAGATGGCGGAGTTCAAAAATATTGGAAACTTTCCCGTCAGTATCTACAGTCCTGAATTATTTGCCTTCAGTTCTTTGGGCAAAAGCTGTTAGCGAAATTATTTGGAAAAGGACCCCAGGTAGACATTTATTTTCAGGCCGATCTGGGAATTAGAAATACTTTAGATATCAAGTGGATGAATTTCGGCGCTGGTAATATAGAAGAAGTGGATTGAAGTGGTAACAAGGTTAATCCAATATCTAATAGTGGGTTTCGTTTCTCTGGAGACATGAACGTAACAAATATAAGAAACAAGTATAAGTTCTAAACTAAACCTAGTATTAATCCACTGAACAACTACAAGACAACAAACGCTCAAATATTTCTCGTCATTATTTCCGTTGCCATTGTAGACGACGCAAACTCTGTTCCGCCGAACGTTCATGTTATTAATACTGTGACGTCCATTATACTAAGTGTGGCAGAATGTCAAGCAGCTGACATTTGGCGTAATGAGACAGAAACACTATGGTATTTCTGAAATGATCATGTAATTAACCTTTTTAGGTTGATGACATTATTGTTGTTGGACGGAAGGTTCAAATGTAGATAAACATTTATAAAAGATAACAATGTTTTTTTTTTTTTATAAAAGATCTTTTATTACTGTCTATTGAAACAACACAAAGTGATACTACCTAAGTATAAAATTAAGAGAGTAGCTACACACAGAATTATGTTTAGAAGGTTTATAAATACGTAAACTTAAGCGAGTTTACCCAGTAATCCATTTCAAGCCGATAGACAGACCCTACTCCGTCTACAAACACTCAGATTTAGCAAATGTTTGAAAGGAGCCAGAATTGGAACACCTCTGTAATTTCGCCAAATACCTGTTATTTTAGGAAAAACATCTCTAACACAACACAATGATCGTCCACACAAAAGCACATTAGTAAACAAAACCGAAACTTCAAACGCAAGAACTCCTTTCAACCGGCGAATTCCGATACACTTCAAGCTGTTGGGACCCGCTAGCTGAATCCGACCTTGTTTACCTAGACGATGTGTTGATTTTCGTTCGGCGTTAGTCTCTCAATTATAAGGGCGAGATTGTAAGGGCTCACAATTTCCCCTACCTACCTGTCAAACGTCCACTGAAGCTTGAAGATACGTGCGTGTATCGGGACGCGTCATCTCACTCATCCCCTTGAGTGTCCGTCGTGATGTTTGCTATCTTTTTGACGTTATTATGTGCGATACAATGATTGAGAGTTTTGTACGTGATTTTTATCTCTTTTCGCGATTTGAGGAATGATGAGAGTTATATATTGTATCGTAATGTATGAGTACCAGGAATCGCATTACACCTACAACACATTTACACGTCAAAACTTTTCTCAAAGTCCTTTCATCGTTAGCTAATTAGTAACAGTATTAGTTTAGCATTGCTATTGCTTTTTCTTCATCATCATCATTATCATTTCAGCCGTCCCGTGCGTCTCGCATCCAGCGGATCCCCGCAACCTTCACCATTGTGTCAAAATTAATAAAAATGATTTAAAAAGTTGTCAAACTAGCAAATTGCGGACGTGGCTCCGGACCATGAATAAAACCTTTCGACATGGTAATTCCCTGTAAAAATCACTATTTTCTAAAGATTTTCATGCTAGAGTGATTAATAAATTTTTGACGTAATCACTTTGTAACAAAATTCCTAGTCTTAATACGTTGTGTTATTGACTTCCCTGTCATAAAGCAGCGTTTTAAGTTGCTTTATTCTGCTAACTAATGCAACAATCCACCCACTCAGGTGGTTAATCAACCCTGAACACTAGCTTATAATGTAACCCTTCACACTAATATTAACCACACAAAGTGAACGTATTCACCCTCAAGTAAATCAAGCGACTTAATAATCAGCCGCATTACGTCAGTCGTTACTGTATAGTTGTCGTGTCGCAGTCGTGTCGTGCCGATGTCGTGCGTGCCTCGTCTCGTCACCAATTAATTACATTACAGCACCGTTGTTCGAAACTACATTAATTCTCTGTCTACCCCTTGACGTGCCCGCGTTATGAACTAAACTTTGTCAATACGTTTTTGGTGTTTGAAAATGGTTTTAGCTGTTTAATTTTGATTTATTGTTTGGTTCGACATTTGTTTGTGATATTGGTGTTGTTGGGTTATCTTGTTGTTATAACAGTAATCCTGAATCAATTACTGTAAAATGAATGTTAGCTTTTTTTCACGATTGAGGAATCTGGAAAAGTGTACCAATCCAAATCCTGGTGAATTATGCTCTATGGTTATAATAGGCCTTAATTATGGTTGAAGTCGATAACAATCCATCAAAGTTACGAAAACGTAAACAAAGTAAGAAGAATTTACCACAATTCGAGGTCATTGCTAATAGGCATGACGACAGTATCAAAAAATTGCAAATCTATTTAGTCCGTCAGTTAGAGTATTGGAAATTAATGGACACGTATTTTTTGTTTTTGTAAATTAATGAATATTGACAAAGATAAAACGCATCAAAACTCGTGAGTGGAGGCTCGTGACGTCAGAACTAGCTAAAAATTATGCCATGGCGTGACGTAGGTATTGGGAATTTTAAAAGCGTCGTATCTTCGTCAATTTTGGTTTACGTAACAAAAGAAAAAACACGGGTCAAATATTTTTTGATAATCTAAGTGACGGACTAATTAGATTTTTTGTCGTCTCGCCTATTGACGAGACATGATTTGCAATTGATCCTCCTCGAATTAACATGGTGTTGCTCATTGGACGTGAGTGAGTCTTACAATGACACATGTCTCGAAAATGCTTAATATTTAGATAAGCGGCACATAGCTTAACATAGATCGCATTGTTACATTCAGAAACACATTTCCGCCGTCCTATGAATCAAACCAACGCGGCAACGCGTTTACTTTCCTCTAGTCGCGCACACGCGATAAATCGTGCACAAAAATATCTTCATAAAAAGCAAACAATGGGAGGCAACAGAGCGATGGTGAACGCAACATTTGACGCGACAAACGTTTGTCGCGCGACGATTTGTTTTGTCGCAACACGGTCAGTGGCGCGTGCTGTGTGCTCAATTGACAAACGTTATTGTGATTCGGCGTTACAAACGTTTGATGGATCGTAAGAGGGATAAAGACATAAATTTAAGGTGTTCGGATGATGTATGGATGTTTAAATGGGAGTGAAAAAGTTATAGAAATTAAAAGCTAACAAAAACAAAAGCTCATTTCCCGGGAAAAACGTACAAAATTGCTCGAAGGAAATGTTTCATTGTCACTTCATGTCCTGGTGGCTGGTGATTTAAACGAGTCCTGTAGCGATATATTCAAGCAAGCAAGATCTAATGACCAGGACCACAGTGGATGCGGAAGGTGTAGGGCAAGACGGAGGCTCTCCAGCAATGAACTATGGTCCGCGCGCGAGCTCCGAGGAATCGGTGGCTTGTTTAAATCATCGGTGGTTTTATTTCGAGTGCCCTCATAGAATGGTTTCATAATGTTGGAATGTTTGTGGTTCTGCCGAGAAGACCGAGTAAAAGGATTATAGGTATTAATTTAGTGTTCATGGTTTTAAATACTGTACTAAATAAATAAATAATTTAGTACTCTGCGCGAACTTAATTAAGAAATCATTCTGTGAGGGTGTGCTTGAGGCGGAACCACCGATGTTTTAAACAAGCCCCCGATTCCTCGGACTCGCGCGCGGACTATGTCTTACACCGAATTGATTGAAACTCGCTTTGACATTACCGATATACCTTGCTAGGTAGTCTCTAATTCTAATTTGGCTTGACACACTTTCAATGTCATTGAAAGACTATAGACTAGACTAGTCTAAAACATAACTCGTTTGAAAAAACCATAACTGATAATACCTGTCGTATTGTCACAAAACCCGTCCGCATCATTATTATTAACAAGTATCTCCAATGCCTACTCTACGTTTACATTTTCTCTTCGTATAATATTTGCTCTTACATTTCGTGCTGCAATTTGAACATTGTTTTTCCGGCACTTCTATCCACTTCCCATATGGGATAAACTCGGAATCGCGTTGTTACACGCGAAGACCCCATTTGCCGCTCGTTTCGGGACTGTCTATAGTCGATGTTGGAACAGACCGGCAACTTGTGAACAACTATTTTGTCGATTTTATTTTATGGTTTGCAAGAAGTGAGTTTCATAATTAAAGTAGCTATATTCGCAAACGCGATACCTGATTTGGGCAAAGTGTGTGTGTAGTTACCATCAGAAATGCCTCAGTACCAGGCCCGGAGTCTGGATTTGTGCCCGGTTGATGGTTGATGGCTCGCCGCCTTTTGCATGGGACATAAACATAACTAGCGAAATGTAGGTGTACTACATAAAATAGACCTCCCTGAGGTGATGACAGGCGTGATATTATTATTTTATGTAAATAATTACAGAGAGACCATTCCTTTCCATTTCACTAACATGCATTTTGAACCCCAAATGTGGCCTAGAAATGTCCTGTCTACGCAAACCCTATCGAGTTGTTAATTCAGGCTACGGCGTAGCAAGGTACTACGTGCGCCGGTTACACAGCGCTATGCCGCCTTATTTACGACACTCGTATCCAAAGTGATCATTGCTGTAATATTCAAGTAATGAATTGGAGTTTTTTAGGACTCTCGTATGTATTATTATTCAGGCTATATTTTTTATAGACACAGTTGAATATCAAACAGATCTTTGTAACTAAGCTGTCGAATGAATAATTCATGGACCATATTGACAAAGTTTTTATAATTATAAAGCGTTGTAGAACATTCTTGTAGATCTTTGATAGTCGTTACGAGTAGTCAGAAGCCAGAAGCCAAATCTGTTCAGTCTTACTTTAATTCATACAGCACAAAATATATCCACGTCATCTTTAACTTCATAATAAGCATCCCATTTTAAAAGACACGACAAACACGTTCAACTAAATTGATATAGTGAGCGAGTACATCGCGGTTAACGTTTGTGAACAGACTTTATCTTTGTTATACTGAACATCTTACTTTCAACGTTGCGTTGTGAGATATTCTGAGATGCCATGGTAACTCCTTATTTTTTAAGATATATGAGGATACAAAGGAGACCAGAGATATGAGGCATACACAGCACGTTTATAAGCCAACCAGTCGCCGCTAATCTTTTGTCCGATATGATAACGATGATATCGCTAAAAGCGTTTTTGTTAACCCGGTTTTAACAAAAGCGTGGTGAAGTATTATAGGTCCTAAGGTACTTGTGGTAAACCATAAATTCGAGGCAGAAGCTTGCTATAACTTATAAAATTATATAGAAATTTAAAAATACTGACGTATCCAACAGTAATGGAGCAGTGATAGCCTAGTAGAAACGGCCCTTGAGTGTTAACCTCGTGGGTTCAAACCTAGGCTAGCTAGGCTAGCCTTATTTAATTAATCACCACTGCTAATAAAACGGTGAAGTAAACCGCGCAAGGAAACCGACCTGTCCTAGAAACGATACGACGATTCGAAGACATGTGATATCAACCAATCCGCACTGGGTCAGTGACGTGGATTGCAGCTCATTCTTTCTCACGGGACCCCGCTTTGTACCAGCCGTGCATTATAGCCTGATTATGCAACAGTCTACAATGATACTTTCTAAGTTTTTAATACTCATGACTACGCCCAATAATGATTATAAGCTATCGATATGTCTTCTAACATATGTGTTGGAATACAGGGCCTCTCTCTCTCTATGAGAGAGAATGGGCTATCGTCCACGATGAGGGCCTTGTGCAGTTTGGTGGAAGTCACATGTCTTCGAATTTTTCACGACGTTTTTTTTCACCGTATTGAAAGTACTCATATGGTACTCATACCATAGTATCAGACTGTTTTTATTCCATCGTAAGAGCAAAGACCTCATCTCATACAGGGAAGCAACGAGCATTGATCCACCACGTCTGCTTGCTACGTGATGCCCATCGCAACCCATTAACTTCGGACTTTGCTAACGACGTTTTCATTCACCACGAGTCTTACAAAGACTCGAGAACATAATGACATGATACCACTTCTAATAAATATCCTTCTGATCGAATGTCGGTCAAACTAAACAGAGATTAGCTAAGTACACAGGAGATTTTTAGTGCACAGGTGTGTGTACAGACACAGATGCACTCCTAAGTAAATTTTCTGTTAGTTTGACGATCTGTGATGTCTGAGTCTGATCAGGCGCAGGATCAACGGCTAAGCGTGTTTTTCTCAAAGCTTGGGGAGTCGCAACACCAACTTTGGAGCTCTGGGCTAGAAATTCCTTATGTCATCATTTGCCTAGGCTTTCTCAACTATGTTGTTGTTGTTAGTATGTTGTGTGTAATTTGAACTTCTACATGACTACTTTTGTTAGCTTGGGTCCCACCTGTTAAAATAATTGTATGTGTTAATTAATAAAATAAATAAATAAATAAATGTTGGGGTCGGCTTCCAGTCTACCATACCAGTATTTTACAAGGAACGACTGCCTATCTGACCTCCACAAGCCAGTTAGAACTGGGTAATACGGTTGGTTGTCAGACTTTTTGGGGACCTGTAACGACTGTCAAAGACCTACAAATGACAGCCGGGGCCAACGGCTTAACGTGCTTTCCGAGGCACGGAGGAAACTCGGTATGTAATGGGTGGTCACCCAACAGACCAACCTAGGCAGGCACGGCTTAAACTAACGATCGACTCAAGCGGCTGTTATTATGTAGCCACGAGCTCCTCCTAGAAATTCCTTATGTCCAAAAAAAGGAAATGTCTAGAAATTCCTTATGTAAAATGCCAATAACACTGACCGACCAAAAAATCCAATGCATAGTTCCAACTTGTATGGGACTTAGGCCTCATTCATGTAGTCAGCGGCGGTGGCGCGGTGGCGGCGGCGCGTTCCAATGCATACATTTATATGGAACTGTTCTCGAAGTCAGCGGCGCGGGGAGCGGGCAGCGAGCGGCTTAGACGAGTGGCGAGCGGCAACGAGCGGTGCCCGCGCGACTGCATTGTTGTGCAGTTGTAAGTATTCTTTTTATTATCGACCGAAATTTCAAAATACCGGCCGACGTGTTGGAGCAAATTATAACTATGATTTTGGATAGAACACTGAATCAATATCGGGATATTGTCTCTGTTCTTCATAATTCCGATGAAACTCGCCTTATTGCTTCCTCGCCCGGTTGTAGGAATTTATATCTTCTTTTGCCCACAATAAATCAAACTTAAGAAAAAGATGTTGTCGTCGCTGCTTAGACATTTCGTTCGCGAATAAAGATATTAATTTTTCGTAACACAACACTACGCCGCTCTAGCGCCGCGCGATCTACCCGCTGACTTCGAGAACGGGTACAGCGGCGCCGCGCCGCACCGCCGCCGCTGACTTCATGAATGAGGCCTTAGACTAAGTGTCTGTCCAAAAGCGGCTAGACGTCAGTTTAGTTTCAAGAGAAACTGCTATCTAAACTTTGCAACCCAATTACTGGAGGATATTGATAGGTACCCTTAGATTAGACTGTTCTAGTGTCTGCTCAGTTTAAAATACACAAAGATATCTAGACAGAGGTACAATCGGGTTTATGCGTAGTATCTACCCTTTTATTTATTTAATCTTAATGTGTAGAAGTGGTATCTACTCCTCTAGTAACAAGTTTTTTTTGGGAAATACAAAGATTTTCAAGCATAAAGTTATGTTATGCTTATGTTTTTGTTTTTTCCACCAATACATACGTCACGTAACATTCCGCTTGCGACTCACGATTACCATCCCACTCATAATCCTGTGTGTGTGCCGCTCACGCCACGCGCATCTCTCAGCAATACATCGCTGATACATGGCTTTCCGATGGTAATTCCGTTCCGAAGGGTTTTTTATAGTTTAGCGGTGTTTTGTTGGTCTGTTTGGGGGAAGATTTTGGGGTTAAAAGTTAGCTGTCGTATTTACAGGTAAACATCAAGAGAATTTGGACTGCCTCGTTGGTCTAGTAGTTGAAAGCGCGACGGCTGAGCATGAGGACCTGAGTTCGATTTTCAGGTCGAGCAAAGTGTCATTGGTGAATTTGTGCCAGTTTTGCAATGTGCAATTACTAACCGCTGCAGTCTGTTGTGTGTTACGTTAACACCGCGTGCTCATGCCTCATGCACCTAGATGATCTGATATTATTATAGACCTTGTGAGCACATAATTATGATGAATATAATGAAGTTGAATAAAAACAGCGAAGCGTATGCCCCAGGAGTAGGAATGTCAGACGCTTTTCTATTTTTTTCTTTCTTTTTGTTTTATACGTAGAATAAAAACAAACAAAAACATTTCCAAAGTCCACTCCTTGAATTCGCGGCCGCTTGCAGGCCACACTTTATTTGTCAGTCTACTCAAGTTGCCGTCACGCCATTAAAGCCTCATAGGCTGATTCGATTAGCTGGCGTCAGCTACAAGCGACAACCCACAAGTAATTTAGATCTGGGCCTTTTGTTTGTGAGGGTACTAAGTGCGGGTAGTTTAGTGTTTGTGATCTATGGTGTCCTATTGTGCTGGAATGTTGAGTAATATTAGAGTAGTTACTGCTGACTGTAGTTATTAAAATACACAGGTTATTTATTTCTTTATAATAATTATAGATTTATTAAAAATCCAAAGTAAATAAATATTTATTGATATCACCAGTAAAAAGTGATGTTATGTGTGCCAGGGCGCAGACTTTAAGACCAAATTGTTGAAAATGTGCGCAATTAAAAGAACATTATTCGTCAAAAGAACACCACTTTCTTTAACAATTAACAAACTCCAAAAATACCAAACAAAAACCAGCAAACTCCCCGTCAGACTACAACAGCAACCATTTATCCGAAAATCTTCGTCTCGATCAATTAACAAAGCGAACAATTAAATTGTTGAGAGTCTAAATCCATTTGTCCTGTTTGTTCACACCCTAATAGTGTTTGCGTTCGAGACACCGCAATCCCATTTGAGCACTCAAATGCTCAGTTTTGAGAAATTCGAGTCGAGCGTTACCTGGGAACTGAGAGTAAGTGAGTCGTCATTTATGAATCTTTAGGGAACGTCCCGGTGTCGCGTTTGCTAATTCTGTTAGACTTTAGAACAGATTTGTAACGTTTTGCTGCGAGGTAGATAAGTTTGTTTTGTGAACTATTTCTATGGTCTGACTGGTCGTCCCACTGCATTGCTTTTATTTGTGTTTCAATTTGTAAGCAAAATATTTGTAATGTAGTAACAATTGTCCCTGCTGCTAGCATAAAACGAAATAAACAATGAAAAAGGTTTCTAAAAATAAACAATAAAGGCCCACTTGGACAGTCACAGCGTTGAGGAGGAGTTCTTTGTTGCCATTTTTTAATTCAGTAACTTTAATTTATTTTATAGTTTTTTTTTGTACATTCTGTCTCTGTCATCTTCAAGTAATTGAATGAAACGATTTCAAAAGTAATCACACCTCAATATTTTATCTTTTTTAAAGATTAAACTTGGCTACGTCTTGGTTCCACCCACCTCAAAAGTTATTATTTCAAGACAATTTCAATCTAATAACAATATCAAATCTCAATAACACCCCAAGAAACGGATTCTCCATCTAAAAACATAGGAAATAAAGGAAATTGTGCCTACATATTTATAAGATAGATATTCAAATGGGTGCAAATACAAGGGGCGGGCGGGTGTTTAGCCATTTAACCAGCCAAGATTTTGATAGAGTCAATAATGGTATAGAACTCACGAGGCTTTGAAATCGAGTGTTGGAAGGAGAATTACGTCGTGAAGGGTCTGAGGGAATCAGTGGGAATGAGTAAGTAAGTACATTTATATTGACTTTACATTTAAGCTAACAGATGTCTGTATAGCAACGTCAATGCTAGAGTCAAAGTCAAAGCCATTTATTTCAAAAGCACTTTAGAATTTCAAATACGGAAATAGAATCAGAATTGACTTTGATAGTGCTTTTTCTCAGGAATGAGAATGGTTTTCGTTTAAATATGCGGTATGGTACGTATACACACATGAAGAGAAAGCGCCAGACTTTCACTTTAGTACTATATTCTTATTTTTTGTTGCTAGTAATAACCCACGATCTGTCCACGAAGTAGACACAATAGTTAAACAATGGCGTCTCGACCAAATCGGTCATTCGACATATCATGATTTAATAGAAGTGTTGTGTGAAAGTAATATTGAAATATTAATTTGAGACTAACAGAAATGCATAATAAGCATTATATCGCTAGCTGAATAAATTGTAAAACATTATAATGATTTACTTCATTCAACAAAGTAACTATAAGTAACTATCCCTCCTATATCTGCGCCCCATCCATCCCTCATCCATTTCATCACGGAAACTAAATAATTCCAGCCCTATCTGTCCATCCATCGGTCTACACTAGCGGGTCACGTTCTAACGTCCGATCAATGTTCAATGTTCGTAGCAGTTCATAGCGAATAACTTATAAACTTTAATAAAACCAACATCCGCGAGTATGGTAATGAGACCCAATCTAGATCGCACCGAGATTTCGTGGATATTTTGAACTGTGTATGAGTCGGAGGCAAAGACATTGTTTGTAATAAGTTTAGTTAAATTATTTCTCATTCTGGAACTGTTTTGGGAAAACTAACTGGTTCTGATTTACGTGTTCTAACTGGAGACGTGTCAGGGATGTCTCCTGTGAGTGCAGCCGTGGACTGACTTAAATTATGTCTTAAGACTGGGATGTTGACTGAACTTAAGTAGTGCATCCTTAGGATTGAAAATCAGAAGGCGTCCACTGTAGGAGCGACCACGCGACAAATGAGACTGTCGAGTATTTTGGTTCACTCTTGCCAGAGTTGAAATGCATACTCACCGGTGAGTACTTACTTAAAAGATTACTCTTCAATCAAATCCGTTATTTATTTGCGAGAATATGGGTATTACGGGTTTTTTGTATAAAAAGTTCTTTAGACCAATCCTACCATGACAGGTGTGCAAAATATATGTTACAACGAAATGAAATAAAAAAAATACAAACTAACATTGCGTATTGGTAAACTTTTGCATTATTTATCATTTCCATAATTTAATTACATTACACATAGACAGACGTTGCGTTGGAAGGCCTCCCACTAGGTGGACCGAAGACCTGGTGAAGGTTGCAGGGATCCGCTGGATGCGAGACCGACGGGACCGGTACAATGTGGTGACACTTGGGGGAGGCCTGTGTCAAGCAGTGCACGTCTTTCAGCTAAAATCATGATGATGATGGCACACGTACACTATATATTTTTCAAGTTTTTGCAAGTACCAGTATCTGGTAACACTGTGAGCTGGTGCTCGCTACTCCAATCGACTCCTCAAAGCCTCAGTCTCTAAGTCACGTAGACTCTAAATTATCTCAGTCCCCTCTCGATTCGTATGCAGCAACAAAAAGGAAGATAATTTCATATCCCTATTGAAGGCACTTTGGCTGACAATCGCGGCGGTAAATAAAAACGTTCGCAATTGGCACCCCGTCTGCGCCGGATGCGACGGGCGCGCCAACAGGGCTGGCAGAAGGGTTGCGTTTATGGATAAATAAATGCAGCCAGAGCGAGATAATAATAAAATTGCAATTTAGAGGTTTATTCACAAATGCTACACAAAGATAAACGTAAATAAAAACTTTCATTAAGTTTAAGCCCCATGTAGACCGTTTCAGATACTTAATTCTTTATTTATTTATATAAGATATTTTTCTGTGATTTGAACGACACATTCAATCAAACACAGTTGGGTTTCTCTGTAATAAAAGATTTGTTGTGTTTATTTAAATGTACTATAAGATTCACGTTAAATAAGTGTTTAGTTACAAAACCTTACATACCTGTAATAAAAGAAACGACATATAATAATCTTAATCTCAACGTTAGTTCCTAAATCACAATTAGATTATCCTTTTAAATAACTAATTAGTAATGGTATTTCTTTTTATAAGCTGTTCATACATTATTTACTCGCAACTACCACGAGACCAAAGAGATTTAAAAGAATTAGCTAAAGAGCAGACAATGGAAATAATGTCATACAAAATTTTTCCGAACATTTGAGATTTTGGCACACGAATGCCTGACAAGCGCGCGTATGACACTAGACAGAACGATTTGTTACTAAATAGTAACAAGTATTTGGATTACGATTTTGTTCGTCTTGTCCCGTCTATCGCTCGTAAATATTTGAATGTCTTTGCACGAGACACATATCAGTTACATTTATCATAGATTAAAAAAAACATTTGTCATGTCACGGTCCGGCTCGAAGAGGCTTGTTGCAAAATTTAAATCAAAGAAAATTATATTTCTCTTTACATATAAAGGGTGTAAAACACCTCTTAAAGAAGCCGAAAAGCACTTGTTCTCCTCGTCATTGCGATCATTTTTTTGTTCTACATCATACCTGGGAACCTTCTAGTTACGGAGATATTGGGGGTCAAAGTTCCAACATTTTGGCAACTTTTTTTTTTAAATACAAGTTTTTAATGTAAGATTTTTACCTTAAACACCTCCACGACCTCCGTACTATTCAATCCATCGATCAGCACAAAGTTTTGAGTGCGTTACATTGAGTTCTACCACAAAACATGATTTTTCACCCCAAAAAAAAGTCGTTTCCCAGCAATAATTTTTGCGTAAAGTTACTTAGTTTGATGTACAGAATGCTTGGTTGACGGCTTCGTGATGAGGTTGTTTACATCCTGTATATTAGTTCGGCCGCGAGATTGTGCCGATATAAGTATTCTATGTGTTAATCCAAGTTATAAACTATTTGTGTGCCAAATTGCATCCAAATCCGTTCAGTGTGTGACAGAGTAACAAATGTCCTCCATCATCAATATCTATCCATCCTCAAAAACTATTTTTTTACTTGCATTTTTAACCGACTTCAAAAAGGAGGAGGTTCTCAATTCGTCGGAACCTTTTATTTTTTTATGTATGTTCCCTGATTACTCGAAGATGGCTGGACCGATTTGGATTTTTTTTGTTTTGTTTGAAAGGGTATACTTCCCAGGTGGTCCCATGATCATCAAGTCAGGATCTGATGATGGGATCCTGGAGAAATAAAGAGAACTCTTCAAATTTTATAGGCATACTTGAAGCGATATGGGTAGTTTTTGAAAGAGTACTTTCTCGGAGTGGTCCCATTTCAATTTGGTGAAGAACTTCGGAGATCGGCAACGGAACTCCTCTATAAATGGTAGCAAATGGACTGGGATTGCTGAAATCTCATGTCTGTCTATTGTTTACACCAGTTCACAACATAACATCACGCCGGTACGCTGTGAAGGGGTAAGCACATGTGAACCACTAAATAGTGAAAATTAAAGTTAAATAAAGTTTTTTAATACTAGTAAGACAAAGGCCATGATAGATTCTAACTAAAAACCCAAATACAAAAAATAACTATAATTTTGATTTGCTTTCCTTTCGTGTGGTGCCAGCCCTGCTAGCACCACACGCGCGCACCGTGCGACCGAATGCACTCGCCCCCGCTAGTTCCGGGGCCGGATACGCACTTAGATGTTACGTACACTGCATTAGCTTCTAATACAGTGCGCTTTCATATTGTATGACTGAGTTAAGAGGAACATTATAAATATTTTAAATGGATGCGTTCAGTCCGGAAGTAGGTACACGTGGTTCGCGAAACTAAAGAATTTATTATTAAATTATTCGAATATAATTATTCCTATCCAATAGGCCGCGTGAAATTTCCTTATCAGAAAAACTCAATTATGCTTAAGAACTAGTCGGCAAAACGAGGGTAAACAGCTAGGTAAGTACACATCTGTCTGCAGTCGTGGAGAAAACTGTGGTGTGATTATATGACATTGTGTTAAAATCAAATCGCGAAGAAAACCAATCTGAAAGAAAGCGTCGAATTGGTATGTACTAAATGTCTCTTCTTTCCGAGATTTTCAACTAACTAACTTTAAGCATTTTTCCAATAAATAAAAAGACGAAAAGCAATAAAATTCGGTTATTTATTTATTTATTTAACACTTCAAGCACAAAGTACAGAAGCGGACTTAATGCCGTAGGCATTTTATACCAGTCAACCTTTGGGTGATGCAGAGACAAGCAGTGGTAGGTGAACATCTGAAAATAATTTAATTAATACTAAGGTAAATTAGAAGGATATATAAAATACTATAAATATATATTAAACTATTTATTACTGTAAATAGATATATGAACGGATATACTAAAATAAAAGACAAACAATAAAGAAAACATTACCGTTGTGATGAAACTGCCAGCTTCTTGCGAATGTACTCTCGAACT
Organism: Xestia rhomboidea; assembly: GCA_963853795.1. Lineage (NCBI taxonomy): Eukaryota > Metazoa > Arthropoda > Insecta > Lepidoptera > Noctuidae > Xestia > Xestia rhomboidea. The sequence continues at coordinate 791,768 of OY970775.1, forward strand.
TTAATTTTGAAAGCCAAACGATTGGTTGCCATCCTGATTTCCTGGGGAAGCGCATTCCACAGAGAAATAGATTGCACAAAGAATGAACGATGAATGAAGTCAGTGCGGTGAGAGGGACAGTGAAGAACACGGTTTTGCGATGATCGCAGACTCCTGTTATGGTTGGCACAAATGTACTGAAAGGTAACTAGGGGAAGTGGCAGAAACGAGAAAAGAAAACAAGGTGGTTAGCGCCCTTTGCTCCCTACGCTGACGTATGGGCAACCACTTAAGGTGAGACCGGTACTCGGACACATGATCATATTTACGCAGATTGAAAAAGAATCGAATGCAGTTATTTAGAAGACGGTCAAGTCTGTCGAGGAGATCTGCATTCAGGTCAAAGTAGAACACATCACCATAATCGATGATAGGAAAAATTAAGGACCGTACAAGCATTGTTTTCGTGTTTGAGGGTAAAAAGTTTCAGGGTTATAGTTATTATCTGCTGTCTACAGAAGACTGACAAGTCTAATTGTGATTTAAATACTCTTGTATTATTCCATGATCTATCTACGAAGTAGACACAATAGTTAAACAATGGCGTCTTGATCAAATTGGTAATTTGACAGATCATGATTTATACGGTGTGCTCAGTGCTAATGGATTGTCAAACAAGTAGGCCCACAAGGAGTATAATAGTATAAGTGTATAACCCCTAAAAATAACTGGAAATCTTAGTATATACATTTAACATATATTATATGGTACATTATGTAATACGTAAGCGTCTACCGAACTCGCAGCGCGGACGTCTCACAAGTTAATTTCCTGCGCGAGAGAGACCTGGCAACACCATCCGCCATTTTTATACGACTGTCTTTGAAAGACAGACCGGTGATGATTTTGTCTGTAGCAATATTACTTGTATATAGTTTACAAGCCGTGAACTAGATAAAACTTCTTTGACAATTTTTATCCCCAATTTGGTCCCTCCCGTAACTTGCTCTCTTAGCAAAATCTCATACTTCTAAACCGATTTAAGTTTTGCGTTATCGATCAAAGAATTGAAGAGAATCTATGTTTAAATAATCATTCATCAATCATTAGGAACAATAAAAACCAAAAACCATAAGGAAGAAAAATAGTTAGGTGTGCATACTATTTTCAATCCCATTGCCATACAAAATGTACGCATTGAACTGCTACGGGTATGTTTGCTAGAATCAGATGCACAAACGCACACAAAGCTTGGCACGTTTCAAAGCTTGAATGGAAGAACTCTTGTAACCTTACTACCATTACAGTATCTACCTAAGTAGGAAAAATATATTATACAGAAGAACGAATAATTTCGTTTGCATAACACAAATGGAACTGTACTTTACATCTGCTAAGTTTTTACTAATAATTGATTTGATAAAGTTTACTTAACAAAAAAGCGGTATTATTATGCCTGCTGCGAGCTTAGTGCCACGAGCTCCTACTAACTTTGTTCGTGCCTAACAAAAATACAACGAGTAATCATACTGCATTTTAGTTAGGTAACTGCAAACAAAGATAAATCATGATCTGTCAAAGGACCGATTTGTTCGAGACACCATTGTTTAACTATTGTGTCGACTTCGTGGACAGATACAAGGGATACCTGATTTGTGTGATTATTAAAAGAACAGAAATAGTACATTGTGATATAAGTGCGGTAAGTTGAAAATTACAGTCGAGGCGATATTGCTAGCCCGAGTCGTAGGCGAGGGCTATAAGAAAGCAGAGGCTGTAATTATCAAAGCGCACGTAAGTCATACGGCGTTTTATAACATATTTGCGAGGAAATAAATAAAACAAATAAAAACAATGCAGTGAAAAGAAAATGCGTGCGGAATAATTTTTACTTGTTCACAAATTAGCGATGCGCATCAGCGCTTTTTTTTCACAATCACTATCACAATCACTATCACAATCACTATCACAATCACTATCACAATCACTATCACAATCACTATCACAATCACTATCACAATCACTATCACAATCACTATCACAATCACTATCACAATCACTATCACAATCACTATCACAATCACTATCACAATCACTATCACAATCACTATCACAATCACTATCACAATCACTATCACAATCACTATCACAATCACTATCACAATCACTATCACAATCACTATCACAATCACTATCACAATCACTATCACAATCACTATCACAATCACTATCACAATCACTATCACAATCACTATCACAATCACTATCACAATCACTATCACAATCACTATCACAATCACTATCACAATCACTATCACAATCACTATCACAATCACTATCACAATCACTATCACAATCACTATCACAATCACTATCACAATCACTATCACAATCACTATCACAATCACTATCACAATCACTATCACAATCACTATCACAATCACTATCACAATCACTATCACAATCACTATCACAATCACTATCACAATCACTATCACAATCACTATCACAATCACTATCACAATCACTATCACAATCACTATCACAATCACTATCACAATCACTATCACAATCACTATCACAATCACTATCACAATCACTATCACAATCACTATCACAATCACTATCACAATCACTATCACAATCACTATCACAATCACTATCACAATCACTATCACAATCACTATCACAATCACTATCACAATCACTATCACAATCACTATCACAATCACTATCACAATCACTATCACAATCACTATCACAATCACTATCACAATCACTATCACAATCACTATCACAATCACTATCACAATCACTATCACAATCACTATCACAATCACTATCACAATCACTATCACAATCACTATCACAATCACTATCACAATCACTATCACAATCACTATCACAATCACTATCACAATCACTATCACAATCACTATCACAATCACTATCACAATCACTATCACAATCACTATCACAATCACTATCACAATCACTATCACAATCACTATCACAATCACTATCACAATCACTATCACAATCACTATCACAATCACTATCACAATCACTATCACAATCACTATCACAATCACTATCACAATCACTATCACAATCACTATCACAATCACTATCACAATCACTATCACAATCACTATCACAATCACTATCACAATCACTATCACAATCACTATCACAATCACTATCACAATCACTATCACAATCACTATCACAATCACTATCACAATCACTATCACAATCACTATCACAATCACTATCACAATCACTATCACAATCACTATCACAATCACTATCACAATCACTATCACAATCACTATCACAATCACTATCACAATCACTATCACAATCACTATCACAATCACTATCACAATCACTATCACAATCACTATCACAATCACTATCACAATCACTATCACAATCACTATCACAATCACTATCACAATCACTATCACAATCACTATCACAATCACTATCACAATCACTATCACAATCACTATCACAATCACTATCACAATCACTATCACAATCACTATCACAATCACTATCACAATCACTATCACAATCACTATCACAATCACTATCACAATCACTATCACAATCACTATCACAATCACTATCACAATCACTATCACAATCACTATCACAATCACTATCACAATCACTATCACAATCACTATCACAATCACTATCACAATCACTATCACAATCACTATCACAATCACTATCACAATCACTATCACAATCACTATCACAATCACTATCACAATCACTATCACAATCACTATCACAATCACTATCACAATCACTATCACAATCACTATCACAATCACTATCACAATCACTATCACAATCACTATCACAATCACTATCACAATCACTATCACAATCACTATCACAATCACTATCACAATCACTATCACAATCACTATCACAATCACTATCACAATCACTATCACAATCACTATCACAATCACTATCACAATCACTATCACAATCACTATCACAATCACTATCACAATCACTATCACAATCACTATCACAATCACTATCACAATCACTATCACAATCACTATCACAATCACTATCACAATCACTATCACAATCACTATCACAATCACTATCACAATCACTATCACAATCACTATCACAATCACTATCACAATCACTATCACAATCACTATCACAATCACTATCACAATCACTATCACAATCACTATCACAATCACTATCACAATCACTATCACAATCACTATCACAATCACTATCACAATCACTATCACAATCACTATCACAATCACTATCACAATCACTATCACAATCACTATCACAATCACTATCACAATCACTATCACAATCACTATCACAATCACTATCACAATCACTATCACAATCACTATCACAATCACTATCACAATCACTATCACAATCACTATCACAATCACTATCACAATCACTATCACAATCACTATCACAATCACTATCACAATCACTATCACAATCACTATCACAATCACTATCACAATCACTATCACAATCACTATCACAATCACTATCACAATCACTATCACAATCACTATCACAATCACTATCACAATCACTATCACAATCACTATCACAATCACTATCACAATCACTATCACAATCACTATCACAATCACTATCACAATCACTATCACAATCACTATCACAATCACTATCACAATCACTATCACAATCACTATCACAATCACTATCACAATCACTATCACAATCACTATCACAATCACTATCACAATCACTATCACAATCACTATCACAATCACTATCACAATCACTATCACAATCACTATCACAATCACTATCACAATCACTATCACAATCACTATCACAATCACTATCACAATCACTATCACAATCACTATCACAATCACTATCACAATCACTATCACAATCACTATCACAATCACTATCACAATCACTATCACAATCACTATCACAATCACTATCACAATCACTATCACAATCACTATCACAATCACTATCACAATCACTATCACAATCACTATCACAATCACTATCACAATCACTATCACAATCACTATCACAATCACTATCACAATCACTATCACAATCACTATCACAATCACTATCACAATCACTATCACAATCACTATCACAATCACTATCACAATCACTATCACAATCACTATCACAATCACTATCACAATCACTATCACAATCACTATCACAATCACTATCACAATCACTATCACAATCACTATCACAATCACTATCACAATCACTATCACAATCACTATCACAATCACTATCACAATCACTATCACAATCACTATCACAATCACTATCACAATCACTATCACAATCACTATCACAATCACTATCACAATCACTATCACAATCACTATCACAATCACTATCACAATCACTATCACAATCACTATCACAATCACTATCACAATCACTATCACAATCACTATCACAATCACTATCACAATCACTATCACAATCACTATCACAATCACTATCACAATCACTATCACAATCACTATCACAATCACTATCACAATCACTATCACAATCACTATCACAATCACTATCACAATCACTATCACAATCACTATCACAATCACTATCACAATCACTATCACAATCACTATCACAATCACTATCACAATCACTATCACAATCACTATCACAATCACTATCACAATCACTATCACAATCACTATCACAATCACTATCACAATCACTATCACAATCACTATCACAATCACTATCACAATCACTATCACAATCACTATCACAATCACTATCACAATCACTATCACAATCACTATCACAATCACTATCACAATCACTATCACAATCACTATCACAATCACTATCACAATCACTATCACAATCACTATCACAATCACTATCACAATCACTATCACAATCACTATCACAATCACTATCACAATCACTATCACAATCACTATCACAATCACTATCACAATCACTATCACAATCACTATCACAATCACTATCACAATCACTATCACAATCACTATCACAATCACTATCACAATCACTATCACAATCACTATCACAATCACTATCACAATCACTATCACAATCACTATCACAATCACTATCACAATCACTATCACAATCACTATCACAATCACTATCACAATCACTATCACAATCACTATCACAATCACTATCACAATCACCATCATCGTAATCACCATCTTCTGGATCTCAAAATAAATGCCATATTCGTAATCAGCACCCCTGATAATCTCGGTATCGACACCCATATTGAGTTTTAGACATTTCAACCCCATCGCACCCCAACAGGGGATGATGATATTTCAGGTCCACCACATTAAATCTTAAAATCGTTGTTTTTGTAATACACCCGACCCGATACACCATACAAATATCTATGTTGATTTTCAGACTTTGTTACCCCATTTCTCCATATTAGGGGTTGAATTCTGAAAAAACCTGAAACCCGTTTCCACTCATTTATTTTTAAGAGCACTCTTATGAAGTTTTCTAATAAAATAGTCTATCTAATTTCCCCATACAAACTTTGGAGACCCGTTTCACCCCCTTATGGGATGAAAGTTAAAAAATCCTTTCTTAGTGCACCCCTAGACCACATAAGGGACCTACTTGCCAAATTTGGAATCTGTAGACCCAGCGGTTTAGGCTGTGCATTGATTTTCAGACTTTGTCACCCCATTACCCTCTCTTAGGGGTGGAATCTGAAAAAACCTGAAACCCGTTTCTACTCATTTGTCAATAGGAGCACTCCTGTGAAGTTTCGAATAAAATAGTCTAACTAATCTTGTTTCCCCATACAAATTTTCGAGCCCCGTTTAACCCCCTTAGGGAGTGAATTTTGAAAAATCTTTTCTTAGTGCACCCTTAGACCACATAAGGAACCTACTTGCCAAATTTGGAATCTGTAGACCCAGCGGTTTGGGCTGTGCGTTGATATGTCACCCAGTGAGTCACTCAGTCAGTCAGTTTATCATTATATATTTATATAGATAACTAAGTTCCACAAAACGGTTAGCTTTAATCAGCTTAGTAGACTATAATGAAATCTACCATCTAAGATAAAAATAAAAGTTCCTAAAACAAATCCGAGTATCTTAAAATATTTATTCCCACTTTGGCACGTATCTGTACAGACGATACGTCGAGAAAGTTTACGAGTGGGTCCGAAGTTGGTGTCGGCGGTAACCACGGCTGCCTCGACATCCGTCGGCGGTCCGGCAACGGCATCGCGGCAGTCCGGCACGCTAACAGGAATGCGTTTGATTCGCAAAATCTATGGGCGCGACTGTACGCCGCCTTTTGATCTCACAATCATATTTGTACGATAATGTTGTTGTAGTAGGAGAGGGGAGTTTGGAACTTGTAATTGGGGTATCGGAATAGTGGGAGTATGAGAGACAGTGATTTCTAATTTATTGATGAATGTTGTGATTTGGATCGATGGGAATACGTAATTTCTAACTGTTTACTTACAGTTACGGTAAATCACTTGATATTATGAGTTTAGAAAATCGTTCATCTGCTAATTTAATTTGACTCTAATTAAAAGGTTGATAAAATGGACTATGTATCATTTGAACAATTCACCCCTAGTGTTTCGTAGTCAACGTAGTATTTAAATTCAAATATTGGCTACCAAAGAACACGTGCATCGATATAGGTACTGCAATTTCCTATCATTCAGAAAATGAAGTTTGCACATGTCGCAGGCGTATGCAGTGTTCCAAGACGGCACACGTGCCTCAAGTAAATTAAAGTCGTGTAGTAATAAAATAAGAGCAGGATTCATAGCGGGTTGCTTCAATATCGACGTCTTTGTGTCAGATGGCGCATACTTTATTAAGAATCCAATACAAGCCTTTTGCTGAGCTGTCATCTGAAACTGAAAGGATGCTTGCAATCAGGAGATTGTTTTTCAATTTCATGTGGGATTTATAGTACGTTTTAACCTTGTGTGAATATTCTGAAAAAAATCCTAAAAGTTGGCCTTTTAATTTTGGGGCACTGTAGTTTTTTTAACATAAACTGCAGTGCCCGTAAATAACTCGACATTTTCATCAGATAAATGAAAACCAGCTCACTAAAAAACCTTGAATACTTTAACCCATTCACTACGCCGTATTCAGGAACTTCTACCAAACATAGAGCAAACTAAATCGACTAAAAATCGTTCGTATTCAACCCACAGTGGTCGAAACTTTCGGTCGGAAATAAAAACGGGAAGAGGGGAATTAACACGATTTAAATTGTTTGAACAAATACTGTGATTATGTAAAAGGAAATATAAGAATGTAATTACAGATAACACAGCTGGTCTTTCTAGTTTTAGTAAACATTAACTTAATTTAGACCGTGTTAGAATTATTGCTGAACTGGTAAAGTTAGAAGTAATGGCTCGAGATGCGCCGGGCGCACCTACTTACTTATCATCATAGTGATTTGCAACTCACAAGTTTTTTTTAAACTTTATTATCCCACGGCTGGGTAAAGGTCATAACCACATACCATAACCTTCTATTCTTCTCTCAGTGTGGGTTTCATCGGTCAATTTCTCACAAACGCCTGTACGAGTCAAGTGCCGATCAGGAAATCTAGACAATTGGCAATCACATCCCTACAGCCCTACAGCAACTTTCAGCGAAATTGATATTATAAGCTTTTCGTCTAGCCCCCTGATGTTCTTCATCATCGTCTAATTGCATCGATGGCAATCTAAATTATTGAGTGGGCTCAAAATACGGTGACGAGTTTTGGGAATCAGTAGCGTCCAATATTTCCTGACTTGCAGGCAACAGGACGCGCTGGGCATGACTTAATAATACGTGTTAACTTTTATCTTTTATTCATCGATTATAGATTACTTACGATTCTGCTCACCCATTGTCACAAGAGGTTTTTATAAATTGCTCACACGCATTACGCATTTTCCACAATGGACGAATGGAAGACAAATACCAAAAATACTCTACCAAATAAGCAATACTAACCTCTTTACAAATTAAATTGCCAAGTAGTAACATTCTACCTTATTTCTAAGATCTAAGTACTAAGAAGCGAGCAAACGAGTTTCTTAATAACTCCCTAACGAGTGTAGCGAGGAATTCGTTCGTTAATATCTGTAATGAAGCAGTAAGGCTTACGGAGAATTGTTTCCACACGCTTGTTCTTTATGTGATGAGTTCTAATAACACTTGTGCTTAAGTTTCAGTCTGAAGTTATTTTGATTGTGGAAGATAATCATTGAGAAGAGTAGAAAGACATCATACAAAAAGACATGATTTGTAATGTGAGTACAAAATGTATGGGGTGAACATTTATTTTGTATGTACAATAAATGTTCACCCCATACATTTACATACATAGTACATTCTGATGCAAGTGTACAAAGTTTGTCATTGCAGTATTGAGGCGTGATTTCTCAATATATGACGGTTTTTAAAAGATTCCGAGAAAACAATAGAAACGAATTCAATTTTGATTATAAAGTCTAAGTTTTTTTTTTTTGCAGAAAGCGATCATAAAAAAAGGATTAAAGGACCACTTTTCTCTAGGGTACCAAGATAGCAATTATCTATAAAGGTCAAGGCGGTCTCAAAAAATAGCTGTTACAAAGAGGTGATTACATAGCCTGTTGGAGGTGTCACGAGAAGGTACAAGGAAAGTCCACCAGCAATAACATTCTGTTCAAAACATGAGGAAAAATAACGCTTTTGAAGATTACCCTTAACATTTCTTCTTATACAAACAGTCGACATAAGCCAAAATAAAACTTGGCATAGCATGGGACAAGTCCTCACAAGTTTGGAAAATGGTGGAGACGTTTCTTCGTCGCATAAAATAAAATTTAAGATTCTTCCCAATGAAAGCTATATTCAAGCTTTATGTAACTATAACTCGCATATTTTATTTTATTTTGTTAATGTATTTAGGGTTTCAAAATATCATGACAATAAAACAAGTTTCCTCACACTAGGAATTTCCTCTGTATCACAAACATTTAAGCTCACAAACACAAACAGCCGGATCCGGAACAGCTACCTGTAGGCTATACAGATTGGAGACACGCAGCGCAGCAGCCACTCACTTAGCCACTGCCCTAAACGTGCCTTCAAATGTTTTTTGTTTTTACGTTTATTTGAATGTGCCCGTAGAGTTACCAGCTCTATAGTATTTGATTGGTATTCATGAGTCAAAAGTCTACTAGCATTATTTTGTCAGTTTCTCAAAATACTTTGAATCCTATAATTTTTGTAAACGTGTACCGCCCAGTAAAATAAACAAACACCACATGACAAAAATCTTGTACTGGATTGCAGTCCTAACCCCGGGTCCAATCTCACTCGGTTGTGGGCCTTGAAAAATGGCCTTGGGGGATGCGCGAATTACTTTTTTTTTGGATTCGCATCCCTTTCTCATCGTCACCTGTGCCCTAACACGTATACGTTTCTGTAAATATATGTTGTTTGATGCTACCTCGGGTTTCAAACAAATTATTTTGTTTTTGTTTTGAATATTTTTTTAGGATTTTTTTGCTTTGGTGGAATTTGTGAGTGGTTGTCAATGAATTAGTCTGGAATTCTAGTTAGAATCACAGTATCTTGGATAAAAGGATAAAAGCAAGGTAGTAATGCACAGTTATACTGGTGCTATGATTTTATCGAGAATCCAAAGGAACAAGAGATTTAATAACGTGTTACAAGCACTGTACAGTGTAACTACAAATATCTTTCTAAAACAAATATTAAATTCAGATGACTGAATTTAGCCAAATAGAATAGCCCACCCAATAAATCATTTACGTTTAGTTGTCTGTTGCTTCTATCTACTACATAGTAAACAAATTCTTAAAGAGTACTGTGATTTAATGAACCCCCCAGGCCCCTCGTACAACAGGCGACTGTTTCAAATTTTTTCGACAAGTACTTAACACTTTAGGCTCCACCTTTTGACACCATAAAAATTAACCGACACGCAAATTAAGTATACATTATTAACGGTAAAAAACCGCTAGAAATGAACTCATAATCTTGTTACATAAAAGTTAACATTTATAGTGAAAGTTGGCGCGGTAGGGAGAGATAAAACGCATAAATTAGGCCAACGTTTGACCGAAGTTAGGGCATTAGCGATTGTTGCCTATGGAATTATTCCCAAAAGTTATTATCATTTTGTGTTGGCGTAAGGTAGAGGGCATGTTGATGAGACACAAGAGATATCAATACATTGGCTGAGAATGAAAAAAAAATGTGACAAATATAAATGGTATCTGTAATTAATTAGGAGATTTATTAATATAATTAAATGTTATCTATAATTAATTAGGAGATTTATTAATATGAGAAATTAATTAGTGTTAGTCGGTTGAATTTTATAACTTTCGATTGTAACAGCTAAACCTACAATTAATAATCTGTGCGAAGCCAACCAGAGCCACTGTACTGCAGAATAAAGGGAATAAGGATGACTGACTAAAAAAAATATGATTCTGTTTAGTCCGTTAGATTATCGAAAAATATTGGATACGTGTTTTTTGTTTTATCAAATTAATCAAAATTGACGAAGAAAAAATAAAACAGACTTCAAAAACATAAAAGTGAAAAATTACTTTAGCTTCAGAAGTCGGTGGCAAAAAAAAACTGAAACAAACAAACAAGTTTTTGCAAAAAAGGTTTTTAATTTTCCATTTTTAGTTGTAATAATATTGGACAAAAGGTTTGTTGTACATCGTTTCTTAGATACTAATATACGAAGAGACTGTAACTTACACCATGAATTTTCAGTTGCTTTCGTATGAATTGCTTTTACACCCTTAACTTAGTTTGTGCAGGAGCTTTTTTATTTTGGCGTAACCGATTGTTTTATAATTTTTTTAGGGTTTATAATAATATGAAGTCTATTTTTATTTGTTAGATTTACTTTATATATTATTCTACCATGTTCTTTATCTCAAACTTTTGTCTTTGTATTTTTTTATAGCACAAAAAAGGTAAGTCGGAATACTGTTTTTTTTTGTTTTTGGCCCTCCTGTAAATTCGTGTTTTGGTGGATACGCCCTTTGAGCCTAAAGGCATTGGTATATTATCCTATACAAATATTTGTTATGCAAACTTTAATCTTAATTAGGCATTATTTTTGTACGAATTGAACATTTTGGCATATTGAACCGTTTGAAGTAAGCCGAACAAAAGGTAACTGCTGTAAATCGTCGAGGAATTCCCTCGACTGTCTATGGTCTCCATCATCAGACCTGTAATGCCACTTATAACTCATATGGGTGCAAAGTTCTTATCAATAGAAATGAATTCAAGGTAGCTACTGTAAAACGTTGAGGAGTTCCCTTGCCTGTCCCTTGTCTTCGTCAACAGACCCCTAATGACAGTCACAACCCATCGTGTAAAGTTTTATATTGTCTTCTTAGCCCAAAAACATGAACCCGAAGTCCAAGTGACGACGACGTCACAGAAGTGGCAAAGTTCTGGGCTAACAAAAAATATTATGCTGTCGTGCCAGCGACGAAGAACAAGAAGGATGTAATGTAACTATGTAAACAGTACAACAGGCTAGCCTTATTAAAAGAACACCGCAACTAAAACTTAAGAAATCCCGCTATCTCCTCTCAACATATCCCAGGTTTACTATGACACCAGCGCTTCGTCACGACGTCTCCCAACATAACCGTTGTCTTGACGCTAACCAGGTGGCGGGTTTGCCAGCTATTAACTGCCAACTACCAGTACCTACCTCCCTTATTGACGGCCGGGGAGAAACGCTTTTTATTCAATGGCAACACTTGGGAGTCCGATTAATTTTGTATGAGATCACTGTTTGCGGTTTGAATTGGATTCGAGATGTCGTTTGTATGGTAATCGGGAAGTCATTCTGCTTGAATTTTTATTTTTATAAAAATTTAGTTTTTTGAAGCGTATTATTAAAGTGATCACTAAAATTAACCATATTTGTGACTTGCTTGGTTTGTTTGAAAAGTGTTGTCAATACCTCTAACATAGGCCGTGGGTGGCCTAAATAGTTATTCTATGTATTGGTATTTTAGCAATACAATGTTTTAAGTAATTTTAATATTATTAAAGCTATAGCACGTTACGAGTATCATAACAGAAACCTAATATTCAAAATGATGGTTTGTCCGATTAACGCATAGGCACCGTCCTATTGCCATCGCTCGCGCGATGATGCGATGCGATGTCATCGTGCGATGAAACCGCTCGCGCGATAAGAGAACGTGTGTCCTGTTTTGGAGCGATGCGATCACTCTCGAAATGACTCTACACAGTTTTTGCTGTCGCCGTAGCATTTCTTTAATCGTAAATAGGGCCGTTGTAGCCAGTGCATAATAATATGATTGCAGCATTTGTTCGCAAAATGAAATTAGGTAGGCGAGTAGCCTAGCTAGTAGCTGTGTTGGGTACAACTGTAAATTGAGAATTCAGATAGCTTTACACTTTCTACTATCTCTTTATTTCATCAAAATGCACAAAGTCAAAACACGTATATAATATGTCACACCACTCTGTCTTCTCATTCCCAGATCAAAACCATCTTGCAGATATCCTCGACACTAACCCTCCAACGTCGACCTGATAAACATTTAGAAGAGTAATCCGGAGCATAGGAATGGCCACATCACGCTACGTAAAAGAGATATGAAATACCAATCACGTGACAGCACGGTCACAGCATACCAATGAGTGGTGGGGATAGGCCGCGATTTTTGATAGCAAAGCGATGAGACACAATTTTATTGATGAATGGGTTTATATGCGTTTGGGAAGCTGTGCGAGGGTTAAATGTGTTTGTGTTTTGTATGACAGGATAAACATCAAGTCGCGTAAGGATATTGATTGTGGTCTTCATAAGTATGCACAAATTAGGAAATGTTACACTCATTCATTTAATTATAACCTCAACATTTTAAATTAAAAGTGTGTTACTAAATTCGAAAAAAGGTAAAGCCAAGAGCGTTTTTGACAGAGCTGTCAACGTTCGACCGTGTTTTGTTTTTTCAACTACTAGTGCATTCTCCATCTTCAAAACTTCTTTTCAGCCAATCAGTGTTCAAAACAAATACAGGACAAAATCCAGGTAAAAGAGATTCTAAATTAAAGTGTCTAAACAAAAACAGAGCAATCAGGGCCGCAGGACAGTTTACTTGAAGGTAAGTTATCGTACTCGCGGGACCCATTGTGTGCGAATGACGGAACGATGTAGTTCGCCTAGAAAATGTTCAGTCTTCTAGTGCCTTACATTTTAGAATTTCAAATGTAGGTACTCAGTTATGTAAAAAAGTAAACTAGGAAAATTTGCGGTTTAGAATATAAAAAGTTTTATTAAAAGGTAATGGAACGCATCTTGATTTAAGTAGAAAAATCGACACTAAATCGACAGTTAGTAGAGGCAAAGTTTTAATAGAATTTAGTGAGTCTATCAACGAGCAAAATTTAATGAACGAATGATCGATTTCCTTTGCTAAAGGCACACATGTTTGTTTTGATTCACATTTTTTTAAATAAAATTTTATCAATAAAAAGCAATAAAAGGCCGAAAAAAAAATCCTCATAGCCGACCTGCCAGTGATTAAATTCATTTGAGCGTTCGGTAAAGTCCGTCACTGCTCGGCCGAGCGTGCGTTCCAACACCTATTATAATGAAAATTGATTTCATTGGATATTCCAGTTTCGGAGAAACGTTTATTTTGTGAATTATTTAATTAAACATTGTTATCAAGGTTGACTGAGCTACTTTTTGGGACAAACTACTTTATAAAATCCGTCATCCATCCAACCAAATATTTTATTAACTTCGACGTTGGAAAATGACAATGCAAAAAAGTATACAGTAATTCTGAAAACAACCGATCTGTTACGAGTCCAATTCTGAACAAAACCCCCGAAATGTACTTTATTAGATTTATTTACAGTTGTACATCTCTGCCTATACCTCCGGGAAACCATAGGCAATTTGTGAAGTTATGCATTTCTAAAAAGCAGATTGATGTGTAATTTTTATTTACTAAAGCTGTATTACACTGACCTGCAAAAATAAGTACTACACTTTTAAATTTAAATTTTTCCTAAACTATAAAAGTTAGAGATTTAAAATAAGAAAACGTTATAAAGCAATTTTTATCAGCTTTCTTTGAAACTATAGACAAAATTAAACTATTTTTTGAGTCCTTTTTGTTTCGAAAGTATATCTTGTGTACTTAAAAAGTTATTGCAATTTTAAAAGTGTGATACTTATTTTTGCAGGCCAGTTTATTAGGAAGTCGTTTATTTTTCAACTGAAATATTTTAACCAATAACAATCAGTAAGTCAGTAGGAATCTAGCATAAGCTGTAATTAAACCCAGAAATATGCCTTGCCGCAAATCTACTCAACGGAAAGATACAAAAGTAAAAATAAACTCAACCTGTCCCGTTCTCCCTAGCCAGGCCTTCTTCCAAAAAGCCAGAAGTCGGTCTTTTAAAGTAGTAACGGGAAAAACTCAGCCAAACGTCATATTTCACACAACAATAGACGTATAGCAGAATGATTTATTATATCATTCACCCATTCGCTCCATTCAGTACATTCGTTCTATTCTCATTCAGCGAGCGGCTGGACCTCACACAATAGCTTGACTATCCCTGTATAACATTGTTATTACGAATTTTGTTTTTGAGATTAAAATATTGCAAGGCTTGTGTTGAGAGATAAAATATATGTACTAGGCTAGATATAAAGCCAAACTAAGTCAACTATTTGTATGAATAACTAGCGACTTATTCCTCTGCCTTGTATGGTTTTTACGCAATGGCAAAACGTCGAGATTTCTATACAGGGTGTAAACCACCTCATAACGAAGCCGTCAACCAAGCATTCTGTACATTAAACCAAGTAACATTACGCAAAAATTATTGCTGGGAAACGGTTTTTTTTGTTTTGGGGTGACTCAAAACATTGTGCTGATGTATGGATTGAATAGTACGGGGGTCGTGGAGGAAAAATTTTACATTAAAAACTTGTATTTAATAAAAAGTTGCCAAATACGGAACATGGAACTTTGACCCCCAATATCACCGTAACTAGAAGGTTCCCAGCTAAGGTATAAAACAAAAAAAAAATCGCAATAACGAGGAGAACAAGCGCCTTTCGGCTTCATTAAGAGGTGTTTTACACCCTTTATATTATAAACAAGTAGGTTTTATTTTAAATTATCAGTAAACGACTTTAATTTATGAATGAATATCCGGATTATAAGAACCTCAGCCTCCTTTCAGATTGACAGTATTTCGGTGTTCATACAATACGTTTATTTTCAGACCGAGAAGTATCCAAATGGCAAAAGAAAACCCAATAAGAAATACAAAAACTTCTAGGGGGAATTTTCTATTTGACTGTGTTAGAAAAAAGTGGTTGAAAAATAACTAACTAATAAACTGTAACTAGTCCATGAAACCCGTGGAACTAACTAGGCGTTCCAGGAGTTTTCATGTTTCAGCTTATATGGAAGCTGGAACTTTCGCATGTCGAGCATTGTTCACGACGGCTGGGATTTTTTATTGACGTTCCATCTGTGTATGCAGTTTTACCGACAAGGTTAGGTACGTATTGTATTATAAATTAATATTGAAAGTTACTTAACCACTAAAAATGTTTATAAAAAAAAAAAACAAACTCTTTAAAACAAAACCTAAAACTAGTAATTCTGGAATACATTATTAATGAAAATGAATCGTTGCAAATTGATCCAAAATAATGAGTTAACACAAGAGCAATCGACACCAAATGAGAAATTATAGAATGGTTGGGTGTTAATAATTATTCAATTTAAAATTTCAGGATTCTATTATGTCCCTGGGAGTCAGATAATCATCTCATATTCAAATTGGCAGTGATTGCTTTGTGTACCTAAAGTGTAAAATACAGCAAGGTGGTAACTTCATTTGAAGTCACCTCGTCAAATTGCTAATCACACGACAATTTTGGTCATATTCAGCAGGAAGGATAACACAAAACAGAAAGCCAATTAAAACACATGCCTAATCTTATCAACCCAAAACTAAAATCTCATTACAAAATGCAATATCCCAACAATAGTACCAAAAAGCGCAGCACATAATTTTGAGAGCCTGCCTGCCTAGCCCCATTTGTTTGTACGACACGGCGCGGCACACCGCAATGAAATGTTTTAATTTTGTCATAATTTATGCCGACGCCCGTAACATAGCTATGCTTTATGTGTTCAATTCAATTTCGGAGATTAATCTCGGTTTCGAAGCGTTTTGGTGATTTAGTGGCTCAGGTTTGGTGTCAACGGACCTTTTTTGGAGTTATCTTTTTTAGAATCGATCTTTTTAACTTATTTTGCCGTAAAAGTTGCGTGTTAAGAGATATTCATTAGATCTTGATTTAAATAAATTGATTTGCCTTAATACCTGATATATGATACTCCAAAACAAACCAAGTTAAAAAGGACACAAAATGTATTATTCCAAAACCTTTACCATTTTTTTTATCGAGTCCAGATTTGTACCCAGTTCATGAAAATAGGCTTGACCTCTGTTAACTACCGTTATGAAGATGCACTTCCTGTGGGTACACCTCTACCTAAACCTTAGGAAATTACACGTGATGTTATATTACCTATATTATGTAGTATTACACCATTGCTTAAATACCATTGTTTTTCAATCCGTAAAACTTTCGCAAAAGCTGCACAAAACTCCAAAATATTTCAACACATAAAGTCCCATTTCAAGAAAACATATTTCCAGAAAGCCTATCGTAATCTGAGATCATGGCGCCGAAACAAATTCTTTTCAACAAGAGGCCTTAATCCGCATTACAATATGCCAGACGATGGGACGACGAAAGACTCTATATTGCATGGACCATGGAGTGAAAAGAAATGGAGTACTGACTAGTGGCTCTCAGAATTTTAACACAATCTGGGCATAAAAAGCTGCACAAGCATTTACCTAGTGACCACGAAGAACGCGCTAGAAGTGACAACGATCGCAGACAAAACAAATTAAGGAAGTATATTAGTTATTATTGGTATTAGTAGCAGGTGATGGTACTCATGCGATGGAAACAGGTGGCCGACGCGCGTGTCATTTGACTCAATCACATTAAGTCAAGCAACACGTCGGTCAAATCACATCGCGCTTGGCCACAAATAGACCCTTTCAAATCGCAGGTATCGTAAACCATTTCAAGGGAATGATCTTATGAGGCGCGGGCTATGGGCTAGCTAGCCTTCCGTCCGTCTCATGATGACAGGCCGTGTCGACGGCGCGTTCGTGTTCCACGCGCGCCTCAAAGAGAATCAGCAAAAAGGAAGGGGTCCGCAAGGGCCGATGCCTGCCGGGGCTGCGGGACTGTTTAAAAGAGACACCGTGGTCCCGGAACACAAACGGCGATGAAGGAACAGTAGTAGTAGTCAGTAAAAGTCTGACACTCCCTCCTGCTCCGCCCAGAGCGTGAGGAGTCATTTGATGATTTCCATCCGATAAAAAAAGGACGGATAACCGTTGTCACAGAACAAAACAATAAAAACAATAATCTGTGAATGGCAACCCATAAATAATTATGATTACTTCAGGGGTTAAAAACCAGTTTTAATAAACCGGTCCCGAATACTTTTTTTGGTACGTTTTAAAAATTGCGTAGTTTGAGGTGTGATATCGTCAGAACACTCCATTTGCAACATACTCCGTGTACAAGACCCTTCTCGGGACACATTTACATACTTTTGCGAGGTTATCGTCTTCAAAATGTTTGAGAAAGCATTATAGCTTGTTTTGAAAGACGGTTTACATGTCTGGGAATGTGGGAGAACATGGTGTGGACGTGTAAGAGCGATGGAAGGTCAGCTCCTGAATAAAACATGGGGCCTAAGGGGAACTTTTGAATTCAATGAAGTTTTGCGTAGTTTCGTTTTGGCCCTTCGAGTGACCTGTTGGATTAATAAGTTGTAAGCAGCTTGATGTATGTTGTCTTTGACTTTTCAGTCAAATACCGTTGCTATAATTTATTCTTTTTGTCGGCTCCGCGTCAAACAGTTGGTATGAATGTACATTCAGGTATTAATACCAACTGTTTGAGTTCGAAATATCATAATAGATCTACGTTTTATTGCCAACATTTTGGGGTATCTTTCACAATAACCTTTAACGAAAGTTTGAAGTTGGTTACCAAATTACAAGCTTGAGACTTTGCTTCACTTATAGGACACATAAGAAGTCACTGCTTACCACTAAGTAGATAGACTCACTACTTAATCACGTAATTATATCTGAAGGAGTTTTTAATCAACGATAACAATACTTTTCGCTAAATCGCCTACTAAATCAAAAACATATTTCTCAAACGAATACAGCCACAATTCCTATAATAGATTTGTTACAGAAATATAGCTGAGGTCCTGTGACACTCTATTAGCCAGCTCGTGCGGAGTCAGCGGGCGCGCGGCTAAGCTTCTGTCTTATTGACCTCCTCCGCAAACATCCAATACGGGTTTTACTCAGAGGATATTTTCTTTGAAGGAGTTAGTTGGATTGTTGGACTGGCTGGAAAGTAAACTGTAGTTAGGTTTTTAACAAGTGATCTTTTTGGGAACGGGGTTTTTATGTTCAACTGTGGTTTTGATTGTTGTTGTGTGTATCAGGGTGACTGCAAGAGTATACTAAGATAACTTAAGAGTTGTCTACAAGGCACAGGCCTGTGATTAATTGTGGCAAGCTAAGTTGTAGAGAACCTACATATTTTAATCACAAGTCTACGCCTACGTCTACGCGCAACTTACACTCATGCTATGGCATAAGGTTTACACAATAAACCCCTGCATTTTGAAAACGGCAATCGTATGAGCATTTGTGTTTCACGAACTATTACAATTTTTTTTTTTTTTTTTTTTTTTTTTTATTTTTTTTTTATTTTTTTTTGGGAATGGCATCTCGCAGTTCAGTCTAGAAGAGACTGGCTACTGCTTAACCGGACTATACCTGTGGATACCTTGAAGCTAAGGCCTCCAGCCAGGGGCATGATAACTAAAAACTAAGCGACCACGCCTAAGGGCACCCCCTGTGGGGTACGAACCTCGGCTTAGGGCGTCGCTGGGGGCAGCAAAGGGACAGGCTGGATCTGAGTGTCATTATTTAGGGGCTCGTTTGAAATTACTGGCTCAGCATCGCGGGCTGGCTCTAGCAAGGGTCGGGGGGGAATTGAACGGGGATTACGCGCCGGACCTCGGCGGCGAGGTCGGTATGTCTTCGGTTTGTATCTGTATTTTCTACGTACGGTGCTGGTGTCTTTGCTACTCTCCTGTAAGAGGGTAATAGCGTCGTCGGGGGTGACAAGAGTGTGCCGAGGACGGCGGACTGAGCTGATACGCGATGGGTCGTATCGGGCGGCCGATGCGATCAGGGGGTTCCTATGCTTAGTAGAGGAGTCGAAAAAACGCTTTGCAAGACGTTTCATGAATTGCTGAATGGTGGGGATTCTAAGATCTAGGTGAAGACTATCGTTACGGACGTACGGGGGGGCTCCGGTGATCTTACGGAGAAAGCGGTTCTGCAAGGTCTGCATCCTGTGGATGTGGCGGGGATGGGCATGAGCGAATACGACACAAGCGTATGTCATGATAGGTCGGATAACTGCCGTGTAAAGACGCAACTTGCACTTGAGTGACAACTTGCTCTTTTTGACTAGCATGAAGTGGAGTCTGCCCATGGCAAAGGCTGCTCGGTTACGAGCTGCTTTGATATGGGCCGCGAAAGTCAGGTGTTCGTCGAGGATGACACCGAGGTACTTGGCTTGCTTCTCCCAAGGGATAGGCTTGCCGAACATAGTGATGGGGGCAGGTGACGGTCGCTGATGGCGTAACTTCTGATAGAGTACAGCCTGGCTCTTCTCAGGGTTTACTTCGATCCTCCACTTACGAAACCAAGCGCCGAGTGAATCGGCGGCTTGTTGAAGTGCACGATGGATGCAAACCTGAGATCGGCCGGTGTAATAAATAGCCGTGTCGTCGGCAAATAGGGCAACCTGAACTTTCTTGTTAGTTGGGATGTCGCTGGTGAACAGCGTGAAAACTAGAGGAGAGAGGACGGAGCCCTGAGGGACTCCGGCTCGGATGGGGTGGGGAGAAGATAGAGATTTTCCCACGCGGTAGCGGAAGGTGCGATCCGACAGAAAGTCTCGTAAGATGAGCACGAGACGGTCCGGCACACCGAGTTTATACAGCTTGTATAATAAGCCGTTGTGCCAGACCTTGTCGAAGGCTTTCGCTATGTCGAAGTACAACACCCCCGTCATCGCTCCACGCTGGAA
This sequence comes from Xestia rhomboidea, assembly GCA_963853795.1. Classification (NCBI taxonomy): domain Eukaryota; kingdom Metazoa; phylum Arthropoda; class Insecta; order Lepidoptera; family Noctuidae; genus Xestia; species Xestia rhomboidea. The sequence continues at coordinate 813,155 of OY970775.1, forward strand.
ACCAGCGCTCAAGTGTTCGACGATGCGGTGGACTTGGTGTATGCACGAATGTTCGGTTCTGAAACCGAACTGTTGATCGGGAATGAGGCCTTTTGTCTCGGCATAATCTCTGAGTCGCTTATAAATAAGTCTCTCATAGATTTTGCCGAGCGCGCTCAGGAGACTGATCGGCCTGTAGCTCGAAGGCTGAGCTTTCGGTTTCCCAGGTTTGGGAATACCGATGACGGTGGCCTCTTTCCACACTTGGGGAAACAAGTTATTGCTCAAGGCGCCATTGAAGATGGCTGCCAAAAGGACTATGAGCTGAGCGGGGAGGGTTTTAAAAATCCTATTGGTGAAGCCGTCGGCGCCAGGGGCTTTCCGAGGCTTGAGCTTGTCGATTATATCCTTCACCTCGTCTGGAGTGACCGGAGGGAGGGGATCGTCGGGGTCTTCTACGGGAGGGAGAGCAGCCCTTCGTTCGACTTCTGCATCCACCTCATCGAGGTGCTGCTTGTCTACTGGAAGGGTGCTAGGGGAGCACTGTGATTCCAAACTGTCGGCCAGGCATTCTGCCTTCTCAGAGTCGTCAAAAGCGACGCTCTTGTCAGGACGGATGAGAGGTGGAGAAGAGGCCTCCTCGGAGGACCTCAGCTTCCTCTGAAGTTGCCAGAAGGCTTGGTGGGTTGGCTCCAGTTCGCTGAGCATCTTGTCCCATTGATTCGAACGAAACTCACTAGTGCGCTTCTTTACAGCACGCTGTAAATAACGCATGTGAGCTTTGTTCTCATCGCAGGGCCAGACGCTATAGGCACGTATGGCCGCGTTCTTCTCGTTTATCAGTTCACGGATGTCGTCGGGTAGTTTCCAGCGTTGATCGCTCAACACTGGGACTTCCCGAGAGCAATCCTTTAAAATGGATTGCACGTGAGCTGTAAACGAGTCGATAGCGGCCTCGGTGTCTGCGACTGAGACAATGTGGTCGGGGATAACGTCTAGGAGCGGTGACGTGTCGGATTTCAGCATATCGCTTACTTTCTTCCAGTCGGTTATTAGGGTGGTAGGAGTGGGTTGGCTAGGGTCAGAGATACCCGAGCGAGAAACTAGGTGCATGAGCACTGGGCGGTGGTCAGAGTTAAGCTCGTGTAGCGTCTCAATTAAATGTAACCTAAGGCTAACATTCTTGAGCAGCGCTATATCGAGCACATCGGGACGATGACTAGTGGTGTCGGGATAGTGCGTGTTCTCCTCATAGGAGCAATGGGATCAAAGTTGATGGTCTGGCCTAGATCGCAGACGACTCTCCCTCTCGGGTTAGTCATACTACTATTCCAGGCAGGATGTTTGGCGTTGAAGTCGCCCGCTATGATAACGGAACCACTCATGCCGAAGAGTTTGGTGAGATCATTAACCAGGAGGTTATGATTCTCAGACGTATTTGAGGGGGGCATATAGGCAGACATTATATGAAGCGGTTGATGACCTGTCATGGCTAGCCGACAGATTGAAACCTCCAGTAGGGATTCTAGGGGAGGGGGGTCGATTGGGATGCAGTGCAGTTCCTTACGGTAGTAGATGAGCGTACCGCCTTTGTGACAACGTGTCCTATCATTGCGAACTAAACGATAGTTGGCAATTTTAGGATCACGATTGCTGGGTTTTAGGAAAGTCTCTTGGATGAGAAAAATGTCTACTTGATAATCGCGAAGGAAGGACGCGATCTCGTCGCGTTGCCCTCCCATGCCATTAGCATTAAAAAAGCCTAACTTTAGGGACCGGGGTTGGGTGCACGATGCTACGGGGGTGTTATCCATTATTGAGTTTGATTGAGGTTACGTAGGGCTTCCGCGATCCTAGGATATCTCGCGTAAATCTCATTGATCTGTTTCAGATCCTTAGCTAACCTGAGCTCGGCTGCTAAGCAGTCGGCCTCAGGTGAGATAAACACCTGGAACCTCATGAGGGTGTCGATAGTACTCTCCTCTTCCTGGTTGGAAGGCCGGGGGCTAGGGGAGGGAAGAGGGACCTGGGACCGAGCCACTGGAGTGGGCATTGGGACTGGATTGTCCATGAGGCCAGGCATTGGCAACGGGTTGGGCTGGGATTTCACCAGGGCAGGGAAGGCACGCTGGTGGTTTAACTGGTTCCAGGGAGAGGGCCTCTGTGGGCTGAGACGCTCAGGGAGGTCTTTGGATGGGGCTTTCGTCAGGGGGCTTTCCCTCTGCTGACGGGCTTGCGCGCGATTCGCCAGTCTGTTGGCGAATTGTTTGGGGGCTTTGGGACAGCCCCTGTAGTTAGCCGGGTGGCCAGATTGACCGCATAGCACGCAGCTAGGCGGCTCTGTACACAGAGCCCTGTCCTTGGGACGAGGGCAATCTGCCGTGGCGTGTTCGCCTAAACATTTTACGCACCTGTGCGGTGCGTAACAATGTTTCTGGCTATGGCCGTATAGTTGGCAGCGATGACACTGCCCAACTATATTCTGCTTCCTGGGCCTCTCGATTGAGATGCCCGATAAGGAGCAGACTGCCTTGATCTTAAATATTGGGTGGTGACCCTCGACTGGGTCACAGATGACGAGCACCATGTCGTACTCGTCACCCCCTTGGGACCTATTCTTGTGAAGGCGGTGAACCGCCGAGACGGGGATGCCCTGGGAGGTTAAATCCTCCAGGATGTCCTGGGCAGGGATCTCCTTCGGGATCCGCCTGATGACCACGCGGGTCGGCTTTTCCTCCGGGAGGGAGAAGGTGTGGAAGGCGAAATTCCTACCACGAAGGGCATGCACCAACTGTCTGTAGTCGGTGGAGGTGGGGACCTTTACTTTAATACCCTGTTGGGTAGATGACGCGCTTGTGTACTGGATCTTGCGATCCGCACACATCTTGGACACTTCAGTCCACTTCCCCTTTTCTCTGATGTACAGAGCAGGGGGTGTGAGCTTCTTGGTCGAAGCGGATTGAGATGGAGATGGAACCGGTTCCATTGGACTATCCGGGCGGCTGGCAGGAGCCGAGCCAGTAGCCGTACGGCTGGGAGAACGGTTGATGGGGATCGCGGCTGAGGGAGCAGCTACTACGGCGGTAGAGGGGATGTGGGAAAGGGAAGCTGAGAGGGGGGCGTTCAATGCCGTGACTGCCTTCTTGGCCTTTCCGGCATTGGCTTTCCTAGCCTTCTTACGTTTCCCGTTCTGTACGAGTTGGAAATCCTCTGGCTCGGATGGTGAGGACTCAGAGGAGGAGATTACTTCGGGCGAGCTATCGGGGGCTTCGGGGCTGACCACAACGTCCATATCGGCGGAGTTGGGTCGGGGAATAGGAGAGGGAGATCTTGAGTGCGAGTCGTCTGACTTGCCCCAGTTCTCCTTCTTGAATGGCTCAAGGAGCCCATCATAAACTTCCCTAATGTAGGGATTATTGTCCTCTAACAGACGCTTGAGGAGCACTCCTAACGAGGAATTTAATTCCTCGGTTCGGGGCGTTGCCATTATGGCAGAATTAACTAAGGGGGGATCTAGCACATAACCTAGCCTATGCCTAGTCCTAACCAAACCTATCCCGAGGAGGTACGTGAAACGTAAACTCCCCGGGCAGACAGCTCCCTTAAAACGAGGCTACACCTGTGTTTTTCCTAGTGTTCCACTGGCGAGAAGAAAAACACAAACAAACTCGCCAGCTCCACTGCTGTCTGAATGGCCAGAAGGGCCGGAAAACACTGTAAGACCTAACTCCCCGGGTGGGATAACCCAGGGATGTGTTCTCACCCTGTTGGGATTACAGGGAGGTGAGTGCTAAGGTGTGCCCTAAGCTTGTAAACCTGCCGCCGATCTTATTGTGCGGCAGGGCCCTATGGGTCTTGCGACCGATCCGGGCCGCTGGGGTAGAGACACCCAGACGTCCCGGGTGCAGCTGTGGACAAACGGGGTTTAGATGCTACCAGACTGCGACTAGGAGATCCCCCAAGGCCGCAGTCAGAGCCCTTCCAACGGGTTGCCTCACCCTGAAGGGGATCGGCGGGTGTGTCGGGTCACCACCCTCTTGACTTCGTTAACACCGTGAGGTTTCCGTCAAGAACCACTAAAAATCGTGGATTTCACCTGAAGGGCAAAAACGCGGACGAGGTTTTGTCGATTTCCGTTAAGGAAATATGTCTTGAAAAAGACAGTTTTTAACGTATCGAATTTAACTACAAGTAGTTAATTCGACACGGCGCAGCGCAACTAAGTCCGAGCACAAGGCAAGACTGTAGTCACACTACGACTTGGCGGGCCGGGGGCCGTCGGAGCTCGGCGAGGCGGCGGACGCTACTGACGTAGCGTAGCGGCGAAACCGAGTCGGGGGGCGCGGGGTGCGCGGGAGCAAGGCAGCGACAGAGCGGAGCGCACGTGTGCACTCGGCGGCGGCCAGGCGTCGAATGTTTTTGCCTATTACATAAAGACGGGGCCTCAGATCAAATAAAAAACCAAGACATTGCGCTGCGAACAATAAAGTGAGCCCATCACAAAACTACGTCTCGCTCTGTGCATACACGCTCACACGCACACATTTACATTAAACTACAATTAAATTACGCCTCAATAAATGCACACTTGTTTACGAAACCGGCCTCGGCCGGCTAAGCCGGACGAGGCACTATTTGCCTTCGGCATTCAAAACAGCGAGAAATAATTATTCAAAACAGCGAGCAGACGACATCTAAATATATACGCCATATAAACTACTATCGACGTCTTTATATGATGACTTTCCCAATCCTCTCGTTCCATATTACAACAGCTAAAAAAGGCTAAAAACCCGAAGCCAATACAAATCCGTTGGTCGTTCCATTAGTGAGTTTGTGCTTCGTCAGCAAACGATCTAAGTCGCTCTAACCTTCACAGAGAATTTATTCTGCTCGCTCAATCTTTACCTTTTTGAGACCTTGAAGTAGTCAGTCCATAAATACCACGCTTGTATTACGCTTAAGAGTTGGTAGAGGTATATGAATATAGGTTTAAAGTGTCAAGTAATAGCGTGTCACAAATCGAGTCACCGGACTGATAAAACTATAATTCTTGTACTATCCTGGGAACCAAGGTTACCAACGTAACCTGAATAATTGTCAAACTTAAGTGGCAGTGGACAGGGCACATTGCTCTCAGAACGGATGGCTGATGGGGCTGAAAAATTCTGAAGTGGCGACCGCGAACTGGAAAACGTTGCGTTGGAAGGCCTCCCACTATGTGCACCGATGACCTGGTGAAAGTTGCGGAGATACGCCAGATGCGAGACCCACGGGACCGGTACATGTTGTCACCATACCTGGGGAGGAATATGTCCAACAGTGGACATGTTTCGACTGATATTATGATGATGATGACGACTGACCTGGGAATCGAAATAAGGACCTCACGACGTCGTGATCACTTAACCAACGAGACAGTATATACTAGAAGGAAGGCTGTCTTAAGTTTTTTAGAGTTTAAAAGTTTCGTAGAGATAAGAGCTTTCCCCAGGCTTAATTTTTGTTGTATCCGCTTTTGCGTGAAACTAAAGTTTCGTAAACTCTTGACGAGGATTTAAGATATACTTAATCTTTCTTCTCCTGAACGAGTTTTTAATATAATTCTGCTGGAACGCTGATTATTAGCTAAGAAAAGGATTAAAGTTGGTAATTTAAAACAAGATAAATTAATTGTAGTTGGAAAGATAATTCCATTGTATACGGTTCTGATTTTATGGTATTTTATTGTGTTCGTTTTAAATTATTTTCTACTCTAATATGCGAATTAGAAAGACCTTTCTAATTCGCATATTAGATGATTTCGCATATTATTTAGAATTCTTTCAGAACTTGTCAGTCAATGTTCCGTGATAATGATAACTCTGACAGCTCTGGAACAGTTCATATTTTTGGTGAACGAGATAAGTATTATTGGTGAAATTGAGCCCAAGAAAATATAGGTTAGGCTTAGGTAAACTGCTCAATCAATCAAAATATTTACTAACTAGCGGACGTCAGTAGTTTCCGTTAACGTGGGAGTACGGGGATAAAATATAGACAATGTTACTCAGTAAAGACGTGGCTTTCTAATGGAGAAAGAATTTTTGGCGCAGTAGTTTTTGAGTTTATTCATTGCAAACATACATACAAAAATACAAATCTTTCCTCTTTATAATATTAGTGTAGATATGGTACATTTAAGCTGTTACAGTAAATTAGTTTCACCATATCCTGTCATAACATGGCGTGCAAATACATTCACAGTAAGTGATGTCAATTAGTCTAACTTACTAAATAATTACAGATTCTATTGACTTGTCCTCTAAGTAGTCCCTAATGGTATAATATATTTTAGTTAGTAAGAGTTCGAAAAGTCTTTTTAGGGTTCCGTACCTCAAAATATAAAAAAGAAACCCATGTTTTGTCCACGAAGTTGACACAATAGTTAAACAATAGCGTCTCAACCAAATCGGTCATTTGACAGATCATGATAATTATGATCACTTTCTTGTCTGTCCGTCTGTCACCACCGATTTTCTCAGGAACGGGTGGACCTAGCAAGTTGAAATTTATACCAGATACTGAGGTCTATAGACCCTATTAGGATGTGTAAAAACTCCTGAGTCAACACGAACGTCCGTACGAAAACTTGTAAGTACCAAAATTTACCTTAATTTTCAACATTTTTATTTTTCGGACTTTTCCCTATAGTTGTGCTGTAAGACCTTGCTTTAACAAAAATTTACAGTTCTAGGTCAACCGGAAGTACCCTATAGGTTTTGGGTCCAAAACCTATATGGTAGTTCCCGTTGACCTAGAATCACGAAATTTGGCACAAAGCAAGGTCTTACAGCAAATGTAAAGGGAAAACTGAAAACCGTAAATATGTAGTTTAATAACAAAAAAAAAGCGATTTTACTATTACAAACTTATTATTTGCGGTTGGAGCTATAGCCGTTTCCAGGGATCGAACAGCAAAGTTAAGTTGGTTCTTTAAATATTTTTTTTTAATATTGTGAGCTACTTTTACTTGAACTATTTGGTAAATGATTAAAAATAATAATCGACATGCAGTATACATTTTTCTTAAATAATTTTAGTTTTATTGGTGGCAACCGAAGTCTATATCTTTAGGCCGTGTTTAGCTATTTGGCCTGTCAGTGTTAGTTTCAAATAAATTGTAGTTTCTCCTAACAAAAACACATTATTTCAAAAATATATAGACATGGCAAAGGTAGAATTTTAAGTTTTTGAAATAGTGGCTAAAAAGTGAGCTCCACGAATTGCTCGGATACATTTTTTTTGAGCTTTAAAAACTCTATCAAGATCTACTGAGTTACCCCATATTACAATGCCGTATACACGTAGGATGATACATAACCATGTTGGAAATTGTGCTGTAATAAACATATTATGGTACATATGCCCCTGTTATAAAAGTGTGGCATCAAGTTTATCGGGCAGTACGCGAGTTATCACGCACAGTAGCTTTGATCAGCTGCCTAGCCAGCTGGACGACACTTGAAGCTAATAGCTTGTAGCTGGCGGGTAAGTGAGGGTTATATTGTATGGACTTATGTGCGATTGGGAATGATTTTAAGCATGATTGAGAATAATATACTAACTTGCTTTTTTAGGATTGTCTGTTTGGGACTTTTTAAGGGCTTATAGACTACCTACTTTATTTTTCTCAGACTTACTATTTTTAAATATGTCTTAATAGGCGTTGATTAAGCAACTTAACGTAGGTGCTTCGAAAAATAAAATCGATTGAAAACTGAAAATTTTGAGAGACCGGTTTCGAAACTTTACGACCGTCCTATTAATTATTTCTAACGTTTTCATAATATACAGAAAAACATAAGTTTGCATGAACAAAAGGATTCACCGAAATACTTTATTTAAAGATACTTAATACTTAAGTTTTTAGCACAATTTCCATATTATTCAGAATCAAAAAACAACATTTGATCAAACAAAACTCGTCCATCCCCGGCTGAGCATGTACTTTACAAGTTAGCTCAAAGCTACAGATCACCATAAATCACGACAGATGGCGCTGCTCGTGAATATCTGAACAGCGAACAGACTCTTTAGATTTTATCTCAGTTTGACAAGTTGTTTGGAATCGATATCGGTTTTTGATACCCATATTAGATATTATTTGTAAGGCTTTTGGTTTGACATATGACTATAGGTGATTTGTTTACAAATGGTTCGTGATGATCCAGGAGCTCGTACCGAGAAGACTGGCCTTCAATAGCAGAGGGCTAGCCCCAGCTGTAAAGGAAAAAAAGAGTGGAAAAACGAACAGAAAGGGCAATAATTGTAGATTAAACTAGTGCCACACCAAAACAAAATAAAAAAATTGTAGATTAATGCATTCCAAGATTTCTGTTTACTACACTGAGTTTTAAATAAACTAAACCTAATTATAAACATAAACTCACGCTTTTCTCCCATGGGGGCAGGCTGAAACCTCAGAACGCCGCCAACACCTGATTAGACCCTTACATAATAAACTAAACAATAGCAATAATAACCCTACTCAATGAAGGAAAACGTTTAATAAAATATGGGGACAATTAGGCTACATTTGTAAACCAATTTTAAAATTCCTTAATATGCTTAACCCTTCACCCGCGAGGTGTACCCTTGGATCCTCGAGGATTGAGTCAACGGTCCGTGAGACCTCCATTCAGGACAGCTCTCGACCGTAAAATCACAATAGCACGCTCATTTTGACGCAACACGCTACGGACACCCCGGAGTGTATCACTAGGGAATATTGGACGGGTTTACAAAAAGGAAGAGTTTGTAATGAACTAACGTAGCTGGGTCTATGCAGATGATGATAATTAATATTATTATGTTTTGAAAAGATGGCCACCCAGGCTCACTCTTCAAAAGTCGTCTATAATAAGAGAAATAGCCGTGTGCCAGGTTGGGTTACCAGAGGGCAATAATGATGCCTTTTGATACACAGTTTCACCCCTATTTCTAAAAACATTAAGGGATGGTTTAAAAAAATCCTTCCATGTCATTTAACTTCCGTTATAAAACGAACTCCAATGCAATAACATGCATGATAATTTTAGTGCAGAAATCCAGGAACGAAATCATTAGCATCAATTCGAAAATATAAATACCGTCCACCCATCAAAGTCAAAAGACAGCCACACGACTTCTGTCAACACTGTCAAAGGATAATCCTAAATAATATCCCAAACAATGGAATTTTTAACAAATGCTTCATTACAAAACAAAACAATGCAAATACAAACACATCGAACATAGATTGAACCCTTAATAAAACATGTTCCTGTAATCTGCTAAACACCCATTCGTAACACAAACATACAAGATTAACTTTCAACTGTAAAATGTCCCTATACTGTCCATGTATCGAAGTACGACACTGGGCTTAAACTGACAAAGGATTTTCCACTCAATTGACTCCGATTTAAGGTTGAGAACCCCGTAAAATTGAGTTACTGTGTCACATATCAGGCTGATTATAATTTGGATTGAAGACAATTGAATTTGAACTATGTGACTTGTAGATAAAGTAGAGTATTGTGTGGCAGGGGTATGTTTCGCTTCGAAAGTCATAACTCCTGAATGTGATCCGCTCGGTGACATTTCGAAGCCACTGGTAGATTGAAGTCTGTTCTCAATGCGATAAAAGTATATAAAAATAAAAATATCTTGACTTGGTTAAGAAAAATAAAGTGGGAACTTGTTTATCTTTGCGCACAAGTGAGAATAAAGCCGTGGCGGTGTCTATAATAAAATACCAATCACTTCAGTTTCTGGCACTGGCTATACGGTAATGAAGGCTGTATGCCTCGTCCATTTTATCGAGAAAACATAACTGTGGTGTTGGATTCAACGCCTTGGATTTTGCCACATGATGAGCCAATAAATGCTCATTTGGGCCTGTTTATCCTGATCTAGCAGTAAGAAAAGCCCAACGGAATACACATGACCATGCACCTTGGAACTTGTAATTACTTGGAAAACTGTGATTGAGTTTCTCTTTTCGTTGACTGTGGCACAAGCTATACGAGAACTAATCATAGCATGACGAAAAAGGTTTGAAGAATTGTAGCCAGGGCATTCAGCAAGTTAACACATAATATCACGCCGGTGGTATCCGAAGGGGTTGGCAGAAGTCCACCAATGCCTAACACACTACCGTTGCGTTACATAAATGTGAATGGATTATACATAGTATACCCACATTAATTCATTAGCTACATTTAAGTCCTACGCAAAACGTAGTGAACCTATTACCATCTTTCGTGCACAAATAAATCCAGTCTCTAGGCTCTTGTAGAAGCCATTACTTGGGCTTATCACTCTAGCTATGCTTCCATAGAGCTATTGTTATGAAAGTACTTAAAAAAACCAAAGGGCACTCGGCCCAACACTAACATTACCCGCCAAGGTCTCATAACCCTTTCCTTCTTTGTATTATAATACTGTTATTGTCCATTGGCTATAAAAAGCCCATGGCTGGTCATTACATAGAAACTCACTTACTACTGCCGTAAGAGGTAGTGACAATGTGGGTTGCGGTTTTAGTGGCTACGATCCGATTACGATTCGGTTATGCCAATGTTGAAAAAAATTATTGATCGCGCGATTGTGATCATGCAAATTGCGTCTCACAATGATCTTGATGTGTTTTATATCTATATAAAACAAGTCAACTTTTGTATGCATAATGTATATTATTTAGTAATTATATCTCAAACTCAATTTTGTGGTAGAATAGAATAAAATATTCTTTACCTTCCGTCCGTTAGTAAATCTCCAGGAGATTTATGTCAATTGTTTAACTATTCTGTCTACTAACTAGTCGTTTAAAGGTTTATTTATATACATACCCCATTCGAGTAACATTCTTAAAAAAAACATTTCACACAAAATAAAACAAGTTTATATTTTACAACTTTAACATGGATTATCCTAATTCGGGCCTAATTCCTGATTCTTTATCCCGACCAAGCACAAAACATTCTGTGTACCTATCTTAGCTTACCACTATGAAGAAAAACCAAATGTGATGACATACCTGAAAAAAGATAAAAGAATATTAAACCTTATTTAATAACTATAGTTAGTCATAATTGTTTACAAGTATTAATGTGCCTACCTAGTAAGTTCTAACTACTGTAAAGCCAGACTATAAGTTTTCAAAGCGATAATCAGGGAAGTTTCTTCCTATAGTAAAACCTCGCAAGGTCTAAATGTGTTTCAACCCCTTTAAGCATGTGATCAGTCATTCTTATTGGTGGCAGAAGGCTTGGTGCGCAGATTAGCCTTGTGAGGGCATAGTGATGGTGTATCACGGTGACTGGGGTCTATTATGTGAAAGTCATCCGTATCGAGTTGTGACACAAGGTTCGTTTTATTTTCATCTTAATATGGGTCAAGAAAGAGTGTCTGCAGGTTACATAATGTATTAATTTGGTAATAAAGGCATTTAGCAGTCGCTTCATTTGCATAGTAATAATATCCAGCTGCATCGGGTTAGACTGGAAGCCGACCCCTACATAGTTAGGAAAAGCCGAGACAGACAATGATGTAGTTGCCCATTCCCTAGCGTCCATCTCCTTATGATGATGAGGACTGTAGTTGCCTATTCCAAAGCGAACCTACGCTTTGGAATAGGCAACTACAGTCCATTCACAGTTATCATATTATATGCCTGTGGCTGAACTTTACGTAGCTTATTATTCCCTATTAAAATATTGAAAAGCCTGTCACGAGACTATTAATTTGAAATTGAGTCATATTCATCGCCATTTATGTGCCAATATAATTTCCAGGTAGGGGAACTTCTATAACGAACCGTTACGCTTTTTTAATTGCTGGGTTGGAGCGGTACCGGTATAGTGTGCCATGATCCATGATCTATAGACTGTTGATGCTGAACTTCAAATACAAAACTTCTACAAGATTTACTCAATGACACCCTCACAGATCTTTACAACTCCAAACATTTAAAAAGCAACATTGATACGATAAATAACACACACTGACCGGGGTCACAGTACAAACACAATACAATAACATCTACTCACAATTTCTCACACTCCCCTCTCAACATAAATCAATACATAAAATATAATCACACGCAATATCATTTTCAACTTCCATTTATCGATACAAAATCCCTAATCCCAAAAGGTATTCGCGATTTCAGTGCTTTCGCAAAAAGAAAGGATATGCAAATCCGTCTGGGGACCGGCAACCCGGCAACCCGGCCACCTTCAGCTGGGCTGGGGGGTAACAAGGGCCGCGTCCTCATATATCGGTGAGCCGATGAAAAATGTATTCGATATGTTTCTTTTTGGGAGAATACTGGTTTAGAACAGTGTGTGTTGCGAATGCGATTAAAAAGCAATTTTAGAGAAAATGAGTTTTGAATTTTAAGGATTTCATCGCCAAACCGTTGGTCTCAGCTGTCATTGACAGATCTTTGTATGTCGTTTAAGGTATTCAGAATCCTACCGAAGGATATCGTGTTACCTAGTAACAGGGTTGTAGAGGTGAGATGGGTAGTCGCATCATGTAAAATACTGGTATTCAGCTGCATCTGGTTAGAAAGCCAACCTCACAAAGTTAGCTAAGGCTAGGCAGAAGTTGAGTAATCATTTATTGATATTTCCATCCTCGAAAGAACGCTTAAACAAGAGTATTAATCTAGTAATCTGTGCCTACGACTCCAAGCTTTTGCGTGGATTTGAATGATAAGTCTTATGTGTTAATTCAGGTCATAAACTATATGCATCAAAATCCGTTCAGTAGTTTTTGCGTGAGAGGGCAAATAACATCCATGGGATGCATTGATTGTGAATAGTAGTAAGATTTTTAAAGGTACTTTTTGTTGCTGTTATAAACTAGAAGTACCTCTCCCACGCAAATAAGAGCCTGACATAAGTATTAACAACACAAAATTGACTGAAATTATGAACTCGAACCGATAATTCAAACTCAGTTAAACATAATTTATCACGAATGTAGTAATCGGAGTAGCAGCAATTAACATTTTATAGATTTGATAGGCTTTCGATATAATTGCACTGTTTATAATGTACCGTCATTAATTAATAACAAACAATATGTCAGTGTTTAACCAGGGTGTGAAATAAACACTCCGCCATGAATGATTTTCCATTTGATCAAATTAATTATATTTGTTAAAAGTTCATGAATTGAGTATAAAACTGTCCACGAAATTCTCTGCTAGTAAATCTGTAACTAAACCTGAATTATGTTCTATTAGATAATACGTTTCTTCGAGAATTTCGTAAAAAATGAAAATCACAATGAAAACTTACAAAGTACCTACATCTTGCAATATTGAAATCACTTACGTAACTAAATGATAACCATATGTAGGACATCCATACATGTATGTATGCTAAGACAAGTGTATTCCATACAAAACTGATTACAAAAAGAAAAAAAACAGACTTTTATCAAACACATACTGCCTAACCCTTTCAAAGAAGACCTCACATGTAGGCACTCCTTTGACCTTCAACACCACTTACATTTGAGCTTATTTTCTACAAAACAACCTTAAGTAATGGATTAGAAAGAAAAAAAAAAACAAAGGAAGCAAGAATTTCTCGGTTAGATCCTGTGAGGATGGTGGCTGATTAGCCATCCAATCAGCGATGGCGTCTGCCAGACGATCGGTTTCTATGTAAGTGCTGCAAATTGCTTTACTTCTGGTAGAACGTATTTCTGCTCGATGGAGAAAATGTTAAGTTTTAACTGTTTTGAGTTTGGATTTCAAACATGGCTTTTATATATATTTTTTTTAAGGTTCAATCAAATCGGTAGGGACAGATAATAATTATTTCAACAGTCGATTTCGACATCATAATTATAGTAAATGAACATGCATTATTTTTTGTATTTTTAGCGTTAATCTTGTAAATAACACTAGTCTTTCATTTTAGACAACAGAATGAAGTTGCGTGTGGTATATCAATCAATTTAATATCCCATCGAACTTATTCATGAATTTCGTGACGCTGCCAGCATTTTGGTATCGAATATATTAATTAAAAAACCGTTAAACTACTACAGCGTGTTCTATCAATAAACAACACTACACTCACACGTTTATTAAATATTCGAAAAGACTTAGTTACTTTCATAATTACAAGAAGAGACGTCTTTTCCTCCCTTCCCTAGCGACACAATTCACATTTCTTAAATATTCAGACGCTCTAAACCGAGTTAAGAAGTAAGCAAGTAAAATATAAAAATACGCGAGAAAGCGTCGCTATATAGTCTTGACTACGTTTAAGTTGATCAAAACAGCACGTTTTCATTAGCTAATTGAGTTGCGAGGCCTCGCTCATCATCCTGTATATAAACGATATTGCAGCCGTAAAAATGGACAGGGCTGGCATTCATAACTTTTAAAATGTTTTATTTTTATTCGTTTGCTTTGTGAATTTTCGTGATGTATGTTACTACATAATGAAAATTCATGTATTTTAAAATTGAATATACATTCTGTTAAAGCTGGGGAGCCACTTATTTAGCTTTTATGTAAGCTATGATCGCCGATGATAACTATAGATCGACTATTACCAGAGAATGACATGGATCAGACTGGAGAGGACGAGTGAAACATAGACACTAATGGGAAGAAGCCCAAGATGATGTTCAGCGAAGATTTAATGATGTAGTGTGTGAACGGCATTTCAATTAAAAACGTGACAAAAAAAGAACTATACAAGTAGAAAATTAAACTAAAACGATGTCGTCTACTACGTCCTCGTGAAACGTACACAATTCTATCTATTCCAAGTACATCATAATCAAATCCTACGCGAGCAGCGCCACCTGTCGCTGAACTGACGCGAACTGCATCAAGCGTCAAATTTTAACCAGACTGACAGACACTCGATTAACCGTAGTGCAATATTGTACATATTCCGTTGAGGACTGCCCTTTCTCATAGCTTGTGAGACAGTGCGGTATGACAAGAACATGACAGTGATACATTTTATTTGGGTGCTATCAGACCCAAATCTTTTAATATTGACAGCACACTACTACTATAAATGCGAAAGTTTGTATGTGTTTGTTACTTCTTCAAGCAGAAATTGCTGGACGGAGTTAGGTGAAATTTTGTGAACAGATAAAATGTGACCTGATAAATAGTGAAAACGAATTTAAGGTGAGAAAAACAACGGGTAATTTAGTCAAAATTAAAATACTTACTGCCCGTTATAGCAATACAACCCTTGTGCAATTTTAATCTACAAACAGTGCTGTATGTAACAGATTTGTTTGCAACATGGTTTTCATTGCAAACAAAGTTTATAATTATGTCGGTGAAGCAGCATCCTTATGTAAATACTATACGCGGCGCTTGCTGGAAAATGTTTCTAATATTTCAGGCAATATTTTTACTCTTTTTATTTTTACATCTACTGTTGTTACTTTGATGCCAGCCTAAAGACGACTTTAGTTTGTTTTTCTATCAACAATTTTTACCAAAAAAATGATAGACAGCCCTGTTTGATATACAGGATGTAGCGAAGTGTACTGTGTACTTTTATCGCCCTCTGGGTTTTATGTTAATTTGGATACGATTCAGATGTGCTTTTAAATGCAAGTAAATATTTACAAAAGGCATTCGGCCGAGATCAGCGCATCTTTCAGACTTTTGTTAAACAGGTTGGGTTGTAACGTACGGTTGATTTAAAAAATGCTGAGGTTGCTTTGTGTGTAGTAATGTATGGTGAAGTAAAACTCGAAAATTGTAAGGGAACGGTACAAAGATCTGACTTTCTATTTTGTTTCCTTTCGCGAGATATTACTTATGGCTATGAAAATATGTTGCGAATGATTCATAAAAGTATTAATTTGTAAACGAAACCAACATAATTAAACAATTTTGTAAAAAGGGTATTTCATGTAATAGAACCTTATTGAAAAAAAAATACAATCATTAATAGAGGCATTAATCAAATAAAGCACTAATTCAACCTAAAATCGAGATTCAAAGCATTATCCTGGCAAAAGTGATTGCTTGGTCACAATAGACATATATCTCTTCCACGCCAGTTATCGGGACAGTCCCCGGTGTTTTATTGTTATGGCCACCTTAGCAGGTAGCCACAGAGACCCTCAACCATGCGATACCGAATGGAATTAAAAACGAACTTATCGTTTACTAAACCATCGACGGCTTGCTATATTCTGAGCAATGATTGATGCTTCCGTATCTAGTGAGCAATGGATAGAGTTCTCAAGTTAACATGTTTTATTGTTCTTTTAAGTATTTTTGGAGTACGTCATAAAGTTTTACGGGCATGTAATGTTTGTTTAAATAACGTTATCAAATGGGTTTAGGGATGACTCCGAGATGGGGTATCGTTAAACGCTTAAGCTGATTTTATGGCTTACTTACAGTATGCTTACAGACAATTCTCTTGAATTCAGACACGCTTGAGATGTACTGTTGAAGATTTAAATCGAATAACGTTGAAATTTACTGCAGCGCTGTCTTATCTCTTCCAAACCCAGTGACTGACTTTCCTACGGATTCAAACTGAAGACTTTTCCCAACTATGTTGCGGTTAGATTCCAGTCTTATTGGATGCAGCTGAATACCAGTATTTTGCATAGAGCGATTGCCTATCTGACCTTTGCAACAAAGTTACTGTAAAGTACGATGAAGTTGAAGACAACTGTCTGGTTGCCGTACTTTAAGAAGGATATTTAATAAAAAGTATAATAATTTATGTATTACCTAATAACCATAAACCTTAATCTTTTATTACTTTCCAAACAATTTCTTCCACTCCTAACCTTAAAAAAATATATTTTGTAAAGTTTTCTAATCGTAATAAAAGCCGGCTCTTAGCTAAGTAAAGCTGTGTACGCTAACTTCAACTTACGCTAATAGGCGATAAATCCTTGAAATGTCCAAGTATATCTTGGCTTGTAACTTTAACAGAACAATTTATAGATTCCTGGTGTACTGTATTGAGTATTTCTGTACTAGTCGTGAATTGGGTTTTGTACCTACAGGAATTTTGGGGAATAGAATAGTTTCAGGATTATTATACGCTAGAAAATCGCAAAACTATCGATATTGGCAGAAGTTTAAAGGATTAGTGTAACTGAAATCATGTGTGGACACCGGACACTGCCAAAAACCTACTTCTGTACGACAATGTCATGTGTTAGTTTTATATCATACAAGCATAAGTGCGCGGCTTCGTCCGCGTGAATCCTATGTGTTAATCCAGGTTGTTTTAATATCTGTGTGCTAAATTTTATCCAAATCCGTTCGGTAATTTGTGCGTGAAAGAGTAACAAACATTCATACATCCTCACAAACTTTCGCACTTACAATATTAGGATTCTAAATAAATTATGTTGTTTGTTTACGTTCACAGAAACTTAATTCTAACAACAAAAACCTTTTAATTTTAGCACACGTGACATAAAATCATAATATTTTGGCACACGCTAGTTTTCAATTAGCACAAAATTCTGCTGTTATCATATTAGTAGAACCCCAAACTAAATTCGGTGCACATTTCATCACGGAGTTGCCTAAACTTTTACTTCAGCGTGTGATTACGGTGAAATGTTCGCACTCACACAATACACTTGCTCTTTGCAAGAGAATTTGCACTGAGTTGGCTGTATAACAATAATATAAGACACGCAAACTAACTTACGAATGTTTGGTTTTGGCCATAGTACGTAATTTACTGTTAGCGACAGAAAATTTTACATCGAAAGCATAATCTATAATGTTCCCACTGCTGGGAGTGCTGGCCCAGAGGAAAAGGGCAGCAATGGTAATGAAAATAATAATATGTAATTATAATATATAATTATGCTTGTTAATATGCTATTTAATGGCTCATAACTTGAATCATAAAACAAACAAACGACGAAAGAATGAAGTGCTAGCTTGCGTAGCGTAAACCATAAGGTACTACACATAAAACAGCTCTGTATAATCGCAGGCCTCAAATTCTTCTTTTAGTCATGAGTTTCTCATCGATCTGTAGTAATACTTATATTACTACAGATCGATTAGAAACTCATGGCAGCTGACTACTTTAAAAATGCTGTTACACCCTTTACATCCTTTAAAAATAGTTACAGCTTGGAACTGCTCTAAAAACTTTTCAAACGATAAAATGACCAGAGAAACATTGTACTTATTCGATTTAAAGTTAGAAAATAAAAAGAGTTTTATCAAAAAGGAATATAATTGGGTAATGTAGCACCCCGTACACTCCACAAGATTCACAGTACCCTCTAGCTACGTCATAGTAATAGTGCAATGACGTACCAGACTAGAGACGTAGAGTCAGTTCATATTATTACTTTGATTCATTTTTGATTAATATTGTATTAAAAAAAAATGTGTAGAATCTGTAGAACCTTGCTTCTGAACAAAGGCTAACATTACAATAAAGAAGATTATTTAACTTAATTTCGGACTACAAATACCTATCAGAAAGCTCATGTTTCGCAAACCAATAATATGATTATAATTAGATTTGATGTCAATTCTGGAGGCTCAACTCATCATAACCACGAGCCACAACGACAAGTGATGGGATTGTTTGCAACCACAACACTGACGCCCGATTGCACCATACGCGGTTAGTGTTCTAATCTCTTGTCAGAGTTCAACTACGAACACAATGCGAATGGAAACTAGATGAGATTGTTAGGCTATGAATCGAAGAACAGTTGGTTGTTATATCTGTCAATACTAATTTCTGAAAAGCCAGATACATTTCTGGAGTGCCAGTTTGTGTTTTAGAAGTGCTACACACTTGTGCAAAGCAATGTATGTGTGTGTGTGTGTAGCTATATACACTCGGATTTTGTTCGATTGCGTATATTCAATTTTCGATACATAATTATGTGTATTTAATTTTGCCGCCCAGCCGTGCCAAATTACCGACCCGAACATGTGATGAAACGTGATTTTCACTTTTTTTCTTTCTTAAACATGAGACTGGTGTAATGAACTGCACGCCAGCACAATACAAGTAAGGCGAGGCAATGACTTACTCAGCGAAGATTCTGGAACTGATCATCATCATCAGCCTATAAATGTTCCCACAGCTGGGACACAGGCCACTCCTCTATGAGAGGGAATGGTCTATAATCCACCACGCGGGCCCAGTGCGAATTGGTAGATGTCACATGTCTTCGAATTTTTGGTTCTAGCACATACCGGTTTCCTCACGATGTTTTACTTCACTGTTTTGCAGTGGTGATGAAATAAATTACACAAAGTAATGCATACCCGCAACTTACTGTTCGTAAGTTAGGGCCGCCACCACGCCGGGGCTGCGGGACTATTCGAAAGAGATACCGTGGCCCCGGAACACAAAGGGCGATGAAGGAACATGGATGGGTTTTAGTCAGTAAAAGTCTGACACTTCCTCCTGCTCCGCCCAGAGCGGGAGGAGTCATTTGATGATTTACAATCCGAAAAAAAGGGCCGCCACCACTGGGTCATTTTGCTGAAACGGATGTAATGACAGTTTTCATTTTATCTGTCTAAATTAGAATTTACGTTGTTTTCTTCTCCGCAAGACGAGAACTATTTTACAAAAATACGTCTATCAAACCCCATAAATAAATCCATCTCCCTCACAAAACAAAGCAACAACGACACGAACAAGTATCTCGCATCTAACTCATAACATTCATCACAGTTCGGTTGCACAGTGCAGTTTTGTCTAATCTCCAGTTAACGTAGCGAGTTTGACAACGCATTCGTCCGCCTTCGTACGGCGCGCCGCGGAAATTACATGACGCAGCGGGAGTGTCGTAGTGAGGGGATGGTATCGATAGAATTTCGTAGGCAGGTGATTTTAATGTAAAGGGGTTTAAGTTTAAGAAGAAAGTTTAAAAAGTTGATTAATTAATCATCATTAAAATATTTAGTAAACCATTTATGTGGCTTCCCCTTTAAACTCTCATTCTTGTTTTACGCAACGTAGGTAATCATAATTTTAACCATTTTGTCTGTGATTCGAGCAAAAGAAGGTCGCAAGGTATTGGTTGAACAAAATATTAGTCATTGACTTGTGTCAGTGACTAATATTTTGTTCTTGTGCTTGTGCACAAAAAGATCAAGATAAGTGGTATTCCCATTTAGTATTATTTTCTAGAACTGCTTAACAGCTAAACACACACGCCCACTTTCCACTCGCACACTTTTAACACCTTGTAGAATAAAGGTCTTAGCCCAGTTACACGACTCCGCTTCCACTCGGCAAAAATAATATAATTCAAATATGGGCTTTAAGTATATCCTTTTGCCGGGTAGGAGCGGAGACGTTTATGTAGGCTAAGACCTTAAAACTTACAAACACTGATCACAATAATAAATCATAAGCATTTTGATATCCATTCTATCATAATTATTATTGATTATCCATTAAAATCAAGTAATACCTACTTGATTTGAATAAATGTCAAGAAGACGAATCTTTTCTAGGGACAACTGTGCGCACAGATAACATATTAAACTTAAACTGTCACCTATGGGATATCTTCCGTGATTGGGTCTTTAGTTAAAGTTTAGTTATAGCCCGTGAAAGCTTAAAACAGTGTCAGAAAACATTTTATTTAATATGAATGCTTCCGCGTGTGGGTCGTTGGCTAACATTGCCACTTTAATTATTTTTTGCACATTTATCACTGTATTTTCATTGGACATTTATAAAAACTAAAATCCGTCATAGAAGGAGTTAACAAAACAAACATTGTATACACATCAAAATGAAACACTATCCAACTAGCAAGTAGAAAATCCAGACTTAACAAACAAGAAAAAATCTCAAACAAAGAAGACAACTTGAACTATCGAGCAACTATCGACTGCTCCCATCCCTACGGCGTATCGTTCGAGCACAAGTCAGCAATTTCCCGGAACGAGAGGTGATTTATTCCATAAGTGTAAGTGTAGTGTAGTGTCAAAGTTGCGAGCGTCATGGCGGCAGAATCAACAGTTCTGTATAGCATGTAGCAGTGGGAATAGAAACATTATAATAATGTTGTACAGGGAGAAGCGTCTTATGTTATGAAGGTGGTTTGCTTAGTGAACATATTTATAATATTTGTGAAAGTTAGATTTTAGCGCGCTTGTTTTTAGTCGTTTCATCAACATCCTTATTTACTGATTTTACCCGCTGCGGCGTATAGGCTTTGGTTTGCTTTGCCAATCCCCAAGACACACTGAAAATAAAGGAACAACAAAACAAGTCTGGAGTTCTGAACACTATTAAACAAGTAGTGAGTACCTAAAAAAACCTTTGAGCTTGCAATTTTGTCACGTATAAAGAGTATCCAATTATCCATACCCTCCTGCTATGAGGAAAAAGCATCCCCGTGTATCTAATGTTACCGGACATTGTACTTCGCCTCTACTGACGCCATATTTCAGACAGATCCAAACTTTTCTGTTTATGATATTAGTTCTAGGTATTACACGGTTTACACGCAGCTCGCAGCTCGCAGCTCGCAGGTACAATGTATGTAACTTGCACGAGTACAAGCGCGATGTAATTTGTTCTCCGCGTCGGAACTTTACCACAAGTTTATTGTGTTATTGCTAGTTCACGATGATTTATTTAAGAAATATTGTAGTTGTTTGCTTCAGTTGAACTTTGGAAAATGAATAATAATGTGGGACAGGAATATGTTTTGGAAACCACAACCTATGTTATTGTGAAATGGAGGAAATTACCGTTCTCCTAAACTGAGGAAATTGCGAAAATGTGTATAGGTATGTAACGTTAACCTGGCTAGCTGCGACTATTTATACTATTTAAAATGTTAAGCTAGAATATTTTTATTGATCAAGTTGTTAACTTAATGAAATGTGAATCAGAAATGTTGATATTTAAACTCAAATTAAAAGCGAAAATTATTGAGTCACTGTATGTTTACACAAGGCCTTGGGATTTTTGAAATATTTTCATGTGACTTACTACTTTAACACTGCCTGGAAGGTGGACTAATGTTTTATCAGCACAGGTACCTTTGCAATGTGTTACTCGTACAGATAAAACTATAATCCTTTAACCTCTAGACAATCAAACAATCTAGAATAGCCTTAACAAGCCAACTAGTTGTACCTACACAAAAAACACCCTTCACATACTAAAACAATAAACAATACATAGAAATAATTTCCATAATCCATGCTTCCCATACTTTACATAAACAGGGCGCTTAGCGCCACACCACGGAATTCATTAAAATGCCTAATTTAATGCGCGCTCTAAATTATAATAATTATGTAAGTTCAGGGCTCCGAGTTAAGCTGGCGTGCTCAACTTTAAGAGGTGTTTCAGAAAGTTTTGAGGTATGGATTTATATTGCAAAAACAATAATAATATTCCCACTGGGACACAAGCCGCCTCGCTGTATTCCACGTGGGCCTGGTGGAGGTCTCATTTCATCAAATATTTGGATCTAATAAGACATGCTGGTTTCCTTACAATGTTTTTCTTCAACGTTGTAGGAGCAGTAGGGTGGGTCTATTTTATTAATGCTTAAGTTATTTTTTGTACTCTGATATACTTGTAACCTGTTCTTGTGTTATTATAGTGCAGTTAGCAAAATCGGCGACTTTGAAAAAGTTATTCAGACTTTCTTGAAACTAAAATAAGGTGCCAATTGAAAAGAAAGCTAGTGATATACTTGGAAGGTAGCTAACAGTCTTTAATACTTAATTTCTCGACATATAAGACTTGAACTTATACTTTCCAACAAGTTTTATCAGTCATCTTTACTTCACTTCTTCCAGTAGTTTATTAGTTTGTAATAGAATATAAAAGTAAACCTTAATCTATTTATCTTTTAAGTTATATTCTTATTCTTTTCGAGTCAATGGTATCTTTAAGATCAGTTGAACGTAGTAGCCACGAGCGTCTTAAACTTCTGCTAACCAAAGATTATTTTAATTTTTCCGTCAGCCACACTCCCAGAGACAATAAAACAATTCTATTCCTACCCACATAACGATAATATTAATATTCACAGAACAAAGAGCCGGGCAGCACGCCCACCATATAATTTTCCTCTGGTCACCCTTATTTATAAAGCTAGCCGGCAGAGGGCGCTTAACGTATAGTTCCTACGTGACATGATAATGGCGTTTAATAAAAGGAGAAGAGTTTTTAGATGAAAGGAGAGGAAGGATATGAAGTTTACAAGTATTTTCTATATACGGTTTATGATTGTCGTTTATATATTATGTATATTCATAAAATAAACGTCAAACAAGAGTGCAAATACGTTTATTGAGCTACACGGTTACGAAATCGCTACGGCGTAGCAAGTGCTACGCAGTCGTAGCAGGGTTGTTATTCGGTTGTGAAATTGAACTTCTTTGTTGGTCGAATTGTAAAAGATGTTATCAATAACCAATAATCGACTTCTAAGCTTATTTTACAATAATATATTGTACAAATTAAAGTAATAATTTCATTTTAAAGCGTCGCCTGTTGGCCAAAATTAGATCGAAACCCTAATCATCGTTCAAAGATCAGAGATGACAAAATCAGATATTAGGGATGTAACGTTACCAAATGTGCGCATATTTTTGCGTGCACTGGACACACCGTACGTGATTTTCATGCTAATTACTATTTTAACCGTTGTTTAGTATTACGAGAGGTTTAACAAAATGTTTTGTCCAACCGTAATTTTAGGCTAATGGCTAGAATTACTAACACAGTTTAGAAGGTTAGTAAATAAAGTAAAGTGGCGTTGAACTAACCGTGGTATTTTTTTCCAGCTAAATAGATTTATCATTTTCCTCCCCCTGTCATAATTATGTAACTTGACTTTACGGCATCATGTTTTATTGAACCTGCAAAAGATTTTTTTTTAATACATAGGTATACTTTTTATCAAATACATAATTATATAAGAAGAGATGTTTATATGTCTATGTTTGTCTTGTAATGCTCAAAGGTGTTGCAAGACAGTGTTTCCCTTTATAAGCTGCAATGCTTTGTAATTTGGTTGTTACTGAACCAATAATGGTTCCTACAACTATTATAACAATCTCTAACATGTCCAACATTGCAGAAGAAAAATCTTCAAGAACAAATCCAGGTATTACCTACATCTTAACACGGAGTCTCAAGTCCGAACAACACGCTCTGCTCCACGTCCCCGATAGTTACGCGGTTCGCAGTATTTCACAAATATTTCGCAAAATCCTTCACACAAACCATCTCTTTGTGAGCGACAAATTGGTTTTTCCAGGTTTTGTATGCAGTTAGTGCAGTTTGCGACCGATAGATAGATTTTGCTAGAAATTGTTAACTTTGCTCGTTTCAGATTGGCACTGTGTGCTGCGTACTGTAGTGCGGTGGACAGTAATTGTATTTGAATATGGGTTGGGTGACTGATGGACAGAGTCACCATATTTGCATGTAAGCTTGGCTTTAAACTATTATGTGGGAAAAATAATCTTATAATTTTGAGTTAGCTTAGCCCAGTGTGGTGGATTATATGGGATATAATTTTCTCTATAATTCCTTCTCATAAAGACGAGGCTTGTGTCCCAGCAGAGTGGGAACATTTAATAAGCTGCTAAAGCTACTCATACACCATCTCATACAGCAGCCTACTCTGCTGCTTACGCTATCGTAAGCAAAAATGATAATCAGCTTAGTAACTATTTTTTTTTTTATAGAAAACCTTATTAACACACGAAGATTATAATCTAAATATATAAAAGAAGAAACTGACTGACTGACTGTCTGACTCATCTATCAACGCACAGCCCAAACCGCTGGGTCTACAGATTCCAAATTTGGCAAGTAGGTTCCTTATGTGGTTTAGGGGTGCACTAAGAAAATATTTTTCAAAATTCAACCCCTAAGGGGGTTAAACGGAGCTCCAAAGTTTATATGGGAAAACCAGATTAGTTAGACAATTTTATTTGAAACTTCACAGGAGTGCTTCTATTGATAAATGAGTGGAAACGGGTTTCAGGTTTTTTCAGAACTCAACCCCTAAGAGGGGGAAATGGGGTGACAAAGTTTAAAAATCAATGCACAGCCTAAATCACTGGGTCTACAGATTCCAAATTTGGCAAGTAGGTTCCTTAAGTGGTCTAGAGGTGCACTAAGAAAGGATTTTTCAAAATTCACCCCCTTAGGGGGATAAACGGGGCTCCAAAGTTTGTATGGGGAAACAAGATTAGTTCGACTATTTTATTTGAAACTTCACAGGAGTGCTTCTATTGATAAATGAGTGGAAACGGGTTTCAGGTTTTTTCAGAACTCAACCCCTAAGAGGGGAAAATGGGGTGACAAAGTCTGAAAATCAACATGGGTATAGTTTGTATGGTGTATCTGGTCAGGTGTTTTGCAAAAACAACAATTTTAAGATTAAATATGGCGGACCTGAAATACTATCAGCCCCTGTTGGGGTTGAAATGTCTAAAAATCAATATGGGTGTCGATACCGAGATTATCAGGGGTGCTGATTACGAATATAGCATTTATTTTGAGTTCCAGAAGATGGTGGATTCGACTTCTTTAAAGGGTGCTTTGTGATTTATTGTGATGATTGTGATTACGATGATGAAGATTGTGATTGTGATGATGATGATTGTGATTACGATGATAATGTTTGTGACAGTGTTTGTGACAGTGATTGTGACAGTGATTGTGACAGTGATTGTGACAGTGATTGTGACAGTGATTGTGACAGTGATTGTGACAGTGATTGTGACAGTGATTGTGACAGTGATTGTGACAGTGATTGTGACAGTGATTGTGACAGTGATTGTGACAGTGATTGTGACAGTGATTGTGACAGTGATTGTGACAGTGATTGTGACAGTGATTGTGACAGTGATTGTGACAGTGATTGTGACAGTGATTGTGACAGTGATTGTGACAGTGATTGTGACAGTGATTGTGACAGTGATTGTGACAGTGATTGTGACAGTGATTGTGACAGTGATTGTGGTATAATGGTGGTGATCGTCATAGTGATGATAATAATTGTGATCATTATGAAATTTGGCACATTGATAGTTTATAACCTAGATTAACATGTAGGATACTATTTGTCCCTTTAGTATGAGCCGTGGGACAGTTACCGAACTTCACGCGTGCGAAGCCGCGGGCAACAGCTAGTATTGTAATATAAATTGACGCTTAGTTTTCCCGAAGGGTTTGGCAGAGATGCACCCATACTGTTACATTTCGCCAGTTATATTTATGTTTAAGTAGTATGTAACAGAGGGCGAGTCTATTGCATAAACAAAAATACATAACTACTGCAGTATTATATAGCTACTGTGTTCTTTACACATGAAAAAGTTGGTCGGTGTTATATCGCGTCCTATTGACAAGCTGGCTTTTTATTTAAACGTTTCACACTTATACCATCAACATCATCGGTCAGAAACCAATTATACCATCCATCCCATCTCAATCCCCATAACGGTCTGTCTGTCTGCCCAATGAGGAGTGCCTCGTGGTGAAGCGTGCCTTGTGCCTCGCGATGAGGCGGGCGAAAAGTGCAGGATTCACATGCAAATGCGTACTGCATGTATTTGCATGTTCAACGTATTGGAGACCATTCTGTTCGGATTGACGATGCGCTTTTTAAATTGTTGGTAGTTCTGACAAGTGATTGGTACATTTTTGGACGTGGATTCGGGGGGAAGTAAAGGGACGATAAAAGAAAATATGCGAATCTTTTTTCTTTGTGTGTTTATCATAGTTATCAGTCAGTTATCAGTTTACTTGTCATCAAAGTAACCATACAAGTATGTGCAAAAGTTTCCTTGGCATATAAGCTGTCCCTTTTATGTTGTAACTATTCATTGTGTCTATTAAAGATATAAGAATTGAATTGAATACTTATTTGATGGCTTTTTGAAGTTAATTAATTGATGGTTATGTAAAAATTAGTCTTGTCTATAATCTCAGTCAGTAATTAATTAAGTGTTGATACAATATTAAGCATTATTGTTCATGGTCATAATTAAAAAGCATTATCTTTTCATCATTTCTTTCAAATGCTAACAATTTAGAACGAAGAATACATTACTTTACGGCTAATAACACACTGCTCCAGACCACTCAAGCCAACGAAAGACATTCTCAAAGACGTACCCCTAAAGGTACTATATCTATACCCCCATCAAAGCTGGCATATCTAAAAAGGCATGGAGTGCTTCTTTTGAACTGCACCCCATTCATCCCCCGCTAGTCAGATTAGCATAGCGCATCTGCTTATTTGCATATCCTTTATTCGGTTTTCAGAACTGATATTTTGGTAAAAATAAATTTTATATTACGAGCGGCTAGGGAACGGGGTCCTATTTCACGGTGGTTCACTTAAGGGGGGTTCAAGTGGGTATGGTTGTATGCATCGCCGCTCAATGTCATGAGAATTCTTTAGTTTAATATAATTTATTTAGTAGTTAATTTTATTTATGAGGTTGTTGTTGATGTAAGGAGTTTTTTGCTTAACATTCCCTGCCGTAATTAAAACAACTGTGCAAAATTCCATCAAAATCAATTCAGTAGAATCGAACAGCGTTTTAGGAGGAGCTCGTATCTAAATAATAACAGCCGTTTGGGTCGATCTTAAGGTAAAGCCGTGTTTGCCTAGGTTGGTCCGTGGATGGGTGACCGCCTATTACCTACCGAGTTTCCTCCGTGCCTCAGAAAGCAAGTTACGCCATTGGTGCCGACTGTCACTTGTAGATCTTTGACAGTCGATATAGGTAGTCAGTGGCCCAAAAAGTCTGACAACCAGTCTCTCCCGAGGTATCGTATTACCCAGTACTAACTGATGGGTTGTGGACAGGCAGTCGCTCCATGTAAAATACTGGTATTTAGCTACATCCGGTTAGGCTGGAAGCCGACCCCAATATGTTTGGGAAAAGGCTAGGCAGATGATGATGAGATTTCGAACAGACGAACCGACATTGATTTTTATACATATGAATTGATTTTCTTCTTCTCACAGTGATTGATGAGTGTCCGACCAGTAAGTTGCTACTTGAATACCTCTCACTAACCTCTATCAAATCCTAGAATGTGTAGGTAGGTAGGTGGCTCAAGCAGTCCGTATTATTAAAATATATTTGCTCTTCTCAACACAGCATTGCTTCAATACCAAGTAGCTCAAGCCGACCCAAAACTAAATGAAGTAAAATGCAAACTACAAAACAAATATAATAAATTATGCATCTTCCAAACCACATACTTGTTACGTAAGAACAAGTAAGTGCATTAAAGAACAGTGCAGTGCTGTGGGTGAGCACACAGTACGGCGCGCAATGCACAAGTATGTGCCAGTTTGTGGTATCGCTAAGTTTTATATGTCCTTATTACCGCTACCACTGGCCCATGTGTTACAGCTTAAATAAATTGTTTGTTACTGCATTCCATAAGTTTACTGTGCTTTTGTTTATTTCTTTAAGCAGTTTATAAGTTACTTTTATTTCGAATACTTATCACTAACATTGCCTAAAGTTAACTTAAAAGATGTCTAAACGTCAAAATTGTATGATTTAAGCCCATGTCAATAAAATTATGACTTAACTTTACGAAACGTTTAAACCCCATGTTAATACTTTGTACAAATTGTGTGTCTCCATAAGTAAATTATTTTTAAAGGAATTATTATCTTTCTTTACTTATTTGATTTGAAAAAAAAAACAATGAATTCTCAAAGCGGATTTCGTAAATTTGATTTCATATTTTTTGAGTTTCACAAAATAGTACGGAAATCTTAAATCCCCATGCAGCCTTTACACATATTTTGAAAGAACACAATTGTTGCCTAAATTGTTTGTAAGCCTCAAAGTTTCCCTCAATAACCCTTTCACACAATAGTTTGGAATCCCCAGCGACGTGAACAAGTGCTCAAAACGTCGGCAAAAAGTTAAGTTTACGGAGGAAATAAACCGTAAAACTATTTGCATTACAATCCTTTTCACTCAGTTGAATGGTCTGCTTATTTACTATGGTTGATGTGTGTGTTTGAGAGTCAATAGAATCAGTAAACGTATGTAATGGTTTTTGAAACTTTTTGTTAACTCATAAAAATCCGAGGTCAATAATTGCGAAAAACTTGATTCGGTCGTTCCTGATAGATTTCGTAAAAAGAAACACCATTCACGGACTGGCAGACAACGTACATAACAGCCTAAACTGCTATTTACTGTTTTTTTTCCACGAGAAACCCGATCGGGCGCGAAAAGGGATTTTTAATCAATAACTATTTAACAGAATAGAACGTCATGCCTGCAATTTAGTTTCCAAATTCACTACTCCGTAAAATAAAAAGGCATATCTTCAAATCAGCATTTTTAACGTTAAAATTTACAAGAGATCGCCAAAACCTTTGCAAATTAACTAGGCATAAAACTGACGAAAACTAAGGTACCTACACTTCTTTGACACGTGTTAATAGCATTTATTAAAATAATTTTTAATACAAATGTGGCATTCATATAATATATAGAGTTAGTCACTCCACATTACATTATACTCTCTATGGTAGTGGTCCAGGTATGCCTGTCTCCACATTAAAGCCGCAGCTTCTTTGCAACGTTGCGCCTGTCGCCAGCAAAAAGACGCTTGTTAGTGAAGTTTCAGTTTCAGACGCCAATTCCTAATAATGCGGGTTGGCTGTTTGTTCATGTGAGGATATTCGGAGCTACTTTGTTTTTCTTGCAAAAAAAATTAGATTCAACTTTTCGTTTCAACAATTTTCGTTTAATTTTTAAAGTTTGGTGTTGACTTTAAAATTGCAGGTTGTTGAAATTAAATAAAATAAAAAACGCTTGAAGTCTGAGAGTCGAGGTAGGAGTTCGGAGAAACAGCCTCTTTTATATTTTATCGTGTTACGCCTCCGGACTAAGGTTTTAGACCGAAAAAAATCAAGTAATTTTTTACCCCTAAGACTGTATAATATTCTTACCAGTTGGATGACTCACGAAGCATACTTGTTAAAAAAACCGCGCTCATTGACATAGTCTACCAACAAAGACACATACTAACCCAGTTTCCCGACATCATCACCAAAATCTTATTACACCCTTATTAACCAACCAAATCAAAAATTTAATAATAATTTGGTCCCAGAACCCCACTTCGGCAGTCTCCAGCCGTTTACACGTCCCTGAGCATCTACAACAATAATATCTGAAGCCTCTTCCTTATATAATTAATGCGAAAAAGAACCTCTCATCGTATCTAAGAGCAAACTTCGAGCGCTCAAGGGTCCCGGCGCTTCCTCCAGTTAGATTTAATGCGCCTTTTAAAATATTTCTCGTACCATTCGATTGGGAATGGGACAAGTCGAGTTGGTACCGATTGGGACCAGGCGAGTCGGTAACGAGAAAGTCGTTCCAGTTCAGAATATGGCAAAAACTGTTTTGTAAGCCTTCGTTCACACGGGTGAATTTCTAACGTCACGACTTATTATGGCTCACTGGATTTTCAACTCTTGGTATTCCTTCTTTTTCTAAATTCTCAATTTCGTCAGCCCAGAATTATTCTGCTACGAATATTTCACTAGCTTTAATCAGTTCTTATAATGGACGTGCAGACAACAGGACACGTAGGATACGATATTAAGTGTCCCAGTGGGACAACACAATATTTACACTCCAAAGCAGAGTCATTTGAAAGTCTGTAGACTTACACGATAGTCTACACTCCAGTCACCAAAAATGAAATAAAAAAACGCCCGTGTGACCAAGGCTTAAGATTCTGAAGTGTTAGTTCAAGTTTTTCTTGTTTCGTTTGCGAAGATTGCGCAATTGATGGGGAGGGAATTGTGTCAGTAGTTTTTTCTGTCTTTGAATATTGTTTTATTGAAACAGATTTGTTTGAACTGGATTTGAATTTAATGATAGTTGGTGTGATTTAAAGGTTTATGTCATACAATCTATATAGTTTAATGAGGAACCTATTTTTAATCTTAGTTAACAGTTTCGGTACTAAAACATAAATGATGTTCTATGTGAGATGGTTCTCGGAGTAATTAATAGAGATCATAAACTCGACAACTATGTATATTATTTATTTAGGCCTCGTTGGTTTAGTGGTCGCAAGCGCGACTGCTGAGCATGAGGTCTCGGATTCGATTACCGGGTCGGGTAAAGTGTTATTGGGTTTTTCCATATTAAGGAATTTTTCAGTAGCAGTCACTGAGTTTGAATTTCTTCTCGGTTCATGGCAATAAGCTCATCCCTTATTACAAGGACTTAAAATAACATAACTAGTGAAATGTAAGTGTACCATTGGGTACCACTTTACCTAACCCTATGGGTATTACAGGCGTGTATGGATGTATGTTATTTATTTAGAAGTCACTTAGGTCTGATCAAAAACACACATTAGTCTCCAAAACTCCTTCTAAAACTATTCCACATATTTGTTCAAGAACTAGATAAAACACATTAAGAGTGAAAACTAAAGCATCAAAATTCCAATGTCGACTTATAAAGTTGACGTCACAGAACTTCTTGATGCCAGTACCCGAAGATGTCCGAAAGTATCCGAGAGTAGCCGAAGTAAGATTTAGTGGGCAGACGTTTTCCAGGCGAGAGAAACTTGGGGCTTTGCGACTCAACGAGTAATGTCAGTTTAATGAGATTTCGTTGACGTGTTTGTTAAAAGGTTGTGAACTTATGACTTAAATTGGTGGTTTGATTTGTGATTTCCTTGACGGGAAATGATTAATAATTTATTTCATGAGTAACTAAAACAAAGCTTTACCTTTTTACACCCTGCTACCTCCTATGGGTTGGAGAAGTCCCAATGCCAAGCTTTTCGATCAGTTACATGGATCTATTTCAGTCCTTCTCTATTTTTTTCTTTTAATTTAATTTTATGACAATTTTAGCAAACTTAAACTTTGAACAGACCTTTTACAAACTTTTTTACGTTTCTTTTGCACAAGTACCTAACTAGTAGTATTGCCTGTTTTCATTCACTCGAAACGGAACTGATATACTATCGCAATGTTAATATTCCCAACCATTTAACTAATTTCAAACACACTTACATCAAGAGCAAGATGCTGAAGCAACATCCACACACACACACACACACACACACGTCATACATTCTCAGTTACAGTTCTGCTATCTGAACTTTAGACGCTCGTTAGTCTGACCGCGATCTGACTCGGCACTTGCGGAACTGCCGACGTAAGTGTCGGATAAGTGTCGGATATGCACTTCTAATTCTAATTGGTTGTAGGACGTCGTGTTCATTGATAGTTGAAACGCTGTAATTGGATTAATTGATCATTGGTTGGGTTTTGCGAATGAATGAATCGGTGTTAATTTGTTGAAGTATTTTATTCTGTACATAGTGATAAATATTATTATTAATCCTAATGGTCTGGCGCTTGCCCGTCCTTCTCCGTTCTTCTCCATTAACTTATTATTATACGCTTTCAAATAGACACTTAGCTTATTCTTTGCACTGATCGACTTCTGTACAATTCGATAATGCATGAAAGGTTTAATTTAAATAATTGTTTTATGTATTCCTCTTTCTTATTAGTCGTTTTTTTAATTGATGCAAACAATTTAGACAGTAATGTACAAAAACTTGACGCATCTTTATTTAATGTCTTTGAAAAAATCAGGCCATTTTCTCCGACCATTTCAAACTCCATAAACTCACATTTTAATTTACTTCCAACCTCGGTGCACATATCAAACAGTTTAAAAGAACTTTAACATGTTTAAAAAGTCGAAGCGACACGACAGGGGGAAGTGGTGAAAGTTTGTTAATTTTCTTGGAAACACACGAGAACCCGCTAGTTAACGTACGTCAATATGGGCATGTCGTAGGCAGGAAACATACGGGTGACTGGATGTGCAGCGGGGATGCTAGTGGAGAAGAAAACTAAGGTACCGGACTAAATTTAAAGAGTTATAAAAAAATATTTGTTTCGAATTTGGTAATAGTAAACCAGTTTTGTGGCATCAACCATTAACCAAGTGCATAACGTATACTGATAATTAACCCTGGAACCAAAGACAAACGTGTATGACAACAAATATTAAACAAAATCTGCCGCAGTAACCCGTTACCAGCATGTTGTATCATCATCTGCTGAACCTTTTCCTAACTATGTTGGGGTCAGGTGTCAGTCCGGATACATTTGCATAGCAGTATTTTACGTGGAGCGACTACTTGTCTGACCTCCACAGCCGATTTACTTGATACCACGCGAAAATACTGCTTTTCAGTCTTTATACATACTAAGATGTTTCCTTGTATTGAAGTCCTCAGAATATAGGTACAACTATAGACATTCCTGTCCCTTACCTAACAAAACTCCCTGTGTTTCCGCCAAAGCCAAATTGTAAGCTGGGCAATTTCATGTATGCAAGTAGCAGTAAGCCAACACTGGAACTTAGCTCGTTTACGTCACTACAGTTACTGCGGCAACACACTCGGTAATGCACGCTTGTACTCGACTTAGCTGGCTGCGGGGTTTTGAAGATGGATGGGATATTCACATAGTTCTGAGGTGTAATTATTGATGAAGGGTAAAGTAAATATGAATGAGATAATGATGCTATAAAAATTGGAAAAATAAATCACTCTGCAAAACTTGCAGGGCCGTAACACACTCGTATTCCAAATGCTATTGATTTTGACAGCAAATATTCATCCACATATTGTTGTATACGCTGTCAAGCAAATGAATTTTCAAAATTAAATTTTCATTCTTACGAAAATCTCATAATTCTTTGGAATGCGATAGAAAAACGTGCTACGCAATTGGGATGCTGATGAATCTGAAGTAATGGTACATTTTAAGCCAAAGAGCGGAGAACAAGCGGACGGCTAAGAGGTCAGCGCCACCAGTTTGATATACCAGAGGCATGTGTATTGCAGAAGTGTATAACTTCTCACACATAATTCTCTTGTTTTATTGAAGGTTGATGGACTTTTCTAACTATGGAATCATGTAAATAGGTTGTATAAATATTTGTCCCGTACGGTAATCATATGCATAACCGATATTATAACGCAGTTTTAGTCACCTTTTTATATTTTGTGAAAGAAAATTTTGTTTTTAATTTCCTCAAACCCAGAACAGGTACTCTCCTGCCCCAATATTATCACATCCCTCCCAGTTTATCGTCCATCGAAGATT
Organism: Xestia rhomboidea; assembly: GCA_963853795.1. Classification (NCBI taxonomy): domain Eukaryota; kingdom Metazoa; phylum Arthropoda; class Insecta; order Lepidoptera; family Noctuidae; genus Xestia; species Xestia rhomboidea. The sequence continues at coordinate 847,352 of OY970775.1, forward strand.
AATTAATACTTTATTACAAGGAGACCAGTAAAGACGTCTCAAACTGACGTTATCGTTCATAATTAAGTTTATTATGAACAGAATTTATGACCCTGAAGATATCGGCTCTGTGATGTTACGAGGTAATTAGTTGTGTTTCAATTAAGTTCATGTTATGATGGAAATGAGCTTCTTTGTTATTGGACAAAATATATTCAATTATATTATAATTTATTATTTATATATTGGATATCAATCCGGGCTATTATAAGGAGTATCACAAAGGTTAATGTGGAGAATGGTGAACGAGAGATCGTGAGTTCTATTCTTACTCGTTGCACTACTTACTGATGTTACTCACTGATAAATCCTAGTAGCTTATATTGGGTTAACAAAAATACCTCGTAAATAATTCACCTATTTTGTGCAGACTGCAATTATTACTTTCATAATCATACCTGGAACAAAATAAAATAAACATTATTGAATTATGAAAGTGATTAAAGAATTGACTTAAATTTTAACATACATTTCTAAATTATATTACTATATAAACTCGATAAATTATATCGGATATATAAAGGATGTAAAAAGGCACTTGTTCTCCCCATCATTGTGATCATTTTTTTGTTCTATACCATACCTTCTTGTTACGGAGATATTGGGGGTCAAAGTTACAACTTTTTCACAACTTTTTTTTTTTAATACATGTTTGTCACGTTAGATTTTTACTTTAAACACCTCCACGACCCCCGTACTATTGAATCCATCTATCAGCACAATTGTTTAAGTGCGTTACATTGACTCCTAACGTAAAACGCGATTTTTCACCCAAAAACAAAAGTCGTTTTCCAGCAATAATTTTTGCGTAAAGTTACTTACTTTGATTTACAGAATGCAGCTTGGTTGACGGCTTCATGAAGGATCTGTTTACACCCCGTATAATATAAATCTACTTACAATTTTATTATCAGTAGTGATTAACTTTTTACCTGTCTACAAACCACAATATAAATGATGTCTGCAGTAATTAACAATACGTAAACTCACGCTTTTTTCCCGTGGTGGTAGACAGAACTATACAACGCTACCTGCTACGGTCCTTTTCTATCTCATTATGAAATTATCATCATTAGATTTCTATGAGTGCCACTAAAATCTCTGCCTACCGCACAAGCCCCTCAACTCTCGTATCTTGGCACATCGTGTCCCATTCGTCACAGCCGTCAGCGACAGACTTGTAATAAAACGCTACTTGCTCTAATTGATTGATGAGCTCTCTGCCTACCCTGCCGCCGAATGACGGTATTTGCATATCTGTTACTTAATCTGTGCATAATTAAGGCGTCGAGAGGAAAGTTTGGTAGAGAGGTAGGCCAATAGACATCACGCCTGTTAGCCCCGAACGGTTAGACATAGATCTAGGTAAATATTATGGTACACTCACATGTTGCCAGTTACGTTTCAGCTTCTGTATCAGTCAGTCAGTCTTTCAGTGCAGTGGTGGCCCAGTACTTACGTCTACCATTACAGGATAACCCAATGCAACAAAAGCGCCTAAATGAATACTAACTTAAACGATACTAACATCTTGTGAATTCACTCAGAGAACAACAGAACTGAAACTACTACCTACTTTACACATTTATTTCATCACCACACTTCACAACTCTCAAAATATTGAAGGAGAACATGAATTATAACTCAGTCCCTCTCACAGATGTATCCAAGCAGTAGATACATTGTAGGTGAATTATACATGTCATCAGCTGTAACGAATTCATGAGTACAATACAGTTGTCCAGTTTCAATTAGCCCCTTTAGTTCAGGTACATAGTTCAGGCAACCCAGCTACCTCCAAACCTAGGCAAAGTTAGGGTTACCTCAAAACTTGCTGCCAATCGATCACCAGCATACAGGTTACAGGTGACAGTGCTCGTCGCCGGTCGTAAGTGCGATCTCGTGTCGGGTAGCTGTAGGTAGGTGGGTTGTGGTGTGGGTAGGTGCTGAAGGGTTGCTTTTAAGTACGGAGTTCAATGTGGGTCTTGAAGTGTATGGATATTGGGTTTATGTTTCAGCATTATTGCAAGAAATAGATCGAGATCTTTGTGAGGATATACTCATGAATTAGCAAAAATTTTAATGCGGGATATCGTTTGTTTGTTAACTTTGTCAAGCATGTTTTAAGATATGGTGAACTTAAATATAATAACTTGACTCTTGCTCGCGATTTCGCCCGCGTGGAGTTTGCTAATTATCCCACAGGGATAAAAGTAACCTATGTTCTAAACCTAACCTAAACATCAAAACTCGTTCTGCTGCCAAGACGTGAAAAGGTGAGATACGTAGAATTAATTTGGACTAAAGATTCTACATCAAGTGATCATATTACAAGGTGTTAACGGACTCTTCACGAACATCAACCAAGCTGCACAAACTACTTTTTAGTTCTGCAGTAAGTGAAAAAAAAAAGAAAGAAAGAAGCCAGTATGAAAACACGCTAAAGTATTCCTATAGTATTGGAATAGTAAAAAATTGTTATATTTACGTGCACCTGTAACAGAAGAAATCCAACTCAAATCTCTCCTACATAAATTATTCAACGTATAATTTTGTAACAAAAAGACAGTGAAGCATAAAAGCATCGCGGCTAACAACACACTGCCAGCGATGCCGGAGCGATGGCGAAACGATAGCGAAACTAACAGAACGCTAACACAATCGTAAGTTTTTTTGTGACCGCCTAAATGTAAGATCTGATAGTGACGGTTAAGGTGTTGATACACTTCGCTTAGTTTGTGATACTAGACTAAACTTGAAGTTATGTTTCAAATGTAGTTTTATTGAACTTTAGACAGAATTAGTATCTAATATAGTTACAGTGTTTGTCCTGAAGACGGTCATAACTATGTATAATAATTTTAATTGAATTAATTGGTACCTCACTCCATCCAAAGTATCGAAGTCGCCACTGTGAGGTCGTTTTGGTTATATGACGCTCAAAGGACGGGGAACTCAAGACCCGAGGTGCTAAATACATCTGAAGAAATAATGATTATTTGGTTTTCTATCAAGTATCTTGACTTGGCTCGCGAGGTTGTCGACATGTGGGCTGTGATCTCAGCGATCATTGTGCCGATAGTCGTATCAGCCCATGGCTTAATTGCCAAGAGCGTCGATCAATACCTGAGGAGGCTCTCGTTAGGCAGCTTGATTCAGAAAGCGGTACTCCTGGACGTGGCTCGTATTGTTAGGAGGTTCCTCTCTCTCTCTGACTGCAGGCATCTTGGACCCTGTTCCTGTACAGGTGGGCTACAATTTTTTAAAAGTTTTTATATATTTTTTAAATGAACCATTAAAAATGTAATTAATTTGTAAATTTTGGAAAATTTCTAAAAATTTTCAATAATTATTTCCGTACCGAATAGAGCGTTATATCAAAATAGCTATTTATTAAAAGAAACTATAACTATACAACAATAATAGGTAACCGACAACCGTTCACCAAACAACATTTACCCTATAATTAAACCAAAAGTACCTCCCACTCCCGTTTACTGCAACAAATGGTCACGAACCCACGGACCGTCACGACGACACTCACATCCGTACATCCGGACATTTGGACACACTTGCCAGTGTACCACTAACCTAAATACAAAACACGCGAGCGTTTCCTGAAGGCTCAAGTCGTATCCGGTTCCGGTTGTAAAAAGCGAGCCGGTGAGGATCTGAGCAGGATGTTGAGTCACTGGATGAGGCAAGTGGTTGTATCTGAGTTTTATATTGAGTGGGTTTAAGAGGGTTATTAAAGTTAGTATGGATTTTATTGCGTGAGTGTCTTTCTGCAAAGTGGTAGAGTCTGGCAAGACATAATTTTGTTTAACTAACCAGATATTTTTTTCCAGAAAAACATGTAAAGAAAACTTACCCTTTTGAGAAACCCGACCAAACTTAGCCCATTGCAGACTACTGCTGCGCTGAGCATAGGCTGCTCCCAAGCTGAGCCCCGGCACCCTGTCCTACGCCCGTATTCATAAAATCGTTCATATCTCTCCAGAATAACCATCATCATCATGATCATTCATCTTCCAGCCCTTGTCCCATGTTACTTGAAGTCAGCGCAACACGTATTTTTCCTTTGTTCTCCCCTGTCAATCGTTACGCAATCATTTACAACTTTTTCTTTCATATCGTTCCTCACACAATCTATCCAGAATAACCAAACAAAACTTACAAATCCAGCTCTCAATATCTAAACCTCACATCATAAAGACCTAAGTACAGCCCTAATACCTAAGCTGTCGCATCCAGCCACTATATATCGTAGATCGGTACGCAGGGCGGGTCGCCCGCCGACAATTTATTTCGCATTAGCGCCTTTTGTAAGAACCATTAGTCTGCGCCGATAAAACCCAATATATGCCGAACTTCTTTCTAGATTTCCATAAAGCTGCTGAAGATTGTGCTCGATAATGATGGGAATTTTATGGTTGCTGGTTGCTAGTCAAAAGGTAATTTTAAAAGGTTGTTTTTTTACGCCAGGGATAAATATGTTTGGTATTTTTCTTCATTACATAACATAACATCACGCCTGTATTTCCCAAAAGGTTTAGGCAGAAGTGTACCAATATGAGTAGTTAACCCACATTTCATTAGTTGTTTTAGTTTCGTGGTGTATTAGGATGCGAGCTTATTGATAGCAATTGGAAACAAATCCAGTTATCGGGCTGTTACTGACAAAATCCTGATAGAAAAACTCAATCACACGTTCCCCTGGGAATGGAACTCGGGACTTAATGACCAGTAGCAGCGTTTGCGACCACTAGACCATCGTACCAGCGCATGAAAGTTTGTATAGTATGTCTATAAATTATAGAATAGTGTGACATTCGCTCGTAACTTGTCAGTCACAGGCCTTTTATTTTTATGCTGTTCCACTGCTGGGTAAAAGACACCTCAGACTTCCCCGATTTCTTCCATAGACACAGGCCTTTTAAAGACTTTTTTTATTTCAGTCAATGAAACAACCTAAACACAGTCTACCATCAACAAATAACTTTATCAGTAAGTCAACCAGCAGTGTTTACACCAAATTGGAACGATGCCTACAATAACATAGCCAACGTTATAACAACTTGAAGTTACAAAGTGCTCGAGCTCGCTGACTTGAAGTTCAAGCACAAATTAAATAACTTGCAGTCACTTAGAGCTTAGTACTTGTAGAGCTCGTGTAGATACGCAACATGTATTCTTATACCAATTTAATTCTGGTAAAAGCTAAATTTTGATTGCCGATTACAAAATTGTTATTGGTGTACAACAAATGAAATGAAACCCTGTTTTAAGCTTTCGCATTTTAAAACTAAACGTGTACTGACTACTACTACTCTCAAAATCACTACATATTAATATATAAAACAAAAACCCCGCCTCGTCTGTATGTCCCTATGTATGCTTAAATCTTTAAAACTACGCAACGGAATTTGATTCGCGTTTTTTTAATAGATTATGTGACTCAAGAGAAAGGTTTTAGTATATAATTTGCGGTCGGGCGAAGCCGCGGGCATCAGCTAGTAATGAATATAATATAATTTTAAAGGGTTATAATAATAATATGAATCGTAGAGTTCAGATAGGCAGTCGCTCCATGTAAAATACTGGATAATGCTAGATAATATGTATAATGATACAGATATGTGGGTACTGTATGATTCTTCCTTTCTTTCATGAAAGGTGAAAATGTTTTGCTCATAATTATACTTAAGCGATATTTAATCCTATTACAAAACATCGGATACTATGCATAACCTACTTCAAAATTACATGTAATCTTGAAATAACCATCAATCGATCCCCATCACAGGCTATAAACCCAAACCGGGCCATCCCTGATTGATGCAGTTGCCGTTCATTCACGGTTTATGGCTCGTAAACCTGCTGCTGCCATTACTTCTAGCGTTATCTGTTCAATGGCATATTTAAATAGAACAGGGATAATGTGGTTAATGCTTTGTCTTTTGCTTGTGTTGACGTTCATTAAAGACAGTTATATAGTTGCCAAACCATTTCTGTCCTATCATTTTTTGATGTTATCCTGTATTGTCCCTGCATAAGCATCCCCCATAGCCTTCCATTCTTCCCTCTGTGCGGTTTTCTCCGGCAAATCTATCACAAACGTTTCTGATCATATCATTGCTTCTTTTATTACAGGAATGATTTCCGCTTACAATCAGGAATGCAACGTGTCATGAGGTTTCTGGTTGTGAGAGTTGGTGGTCGAATATTTCTCTGTTTTGATAACTTGTTCTGTGTGTTGTACTAAAGTATTGATATAAAATACTACTGAATTATGTATTGTAACAGGTTTACGTGTGACAAGCTTGCATTTGCTAGTCGTAGGTCGTCTGGTTGTTCCAAAATTAATTTATCTTTCCATAGATGGCCATGAAAACTTGTTACTATTTCATTAAAACGTCAGAGTAATTAGTATAACCTTTAAAAAAAAACATTAATTACCTATAGGTTTAGAAATTCACCAAGTGTCGCTACTAAAAACAAGCCCTGGTGTAATTAATGCAAACTACCGTCAAATTCACGCCCCATCCAAATTCCACGCATTGCTAATCTAAATTCCTGTTTAGCATAGCCACTGTTTTCACAGGCGACACCGGGCCACGTGATTACTGATCATTACTTAATGCACGAATAAGAGTTATGGTTTTGTCATCTGGAATTTCAATCAAATTTGAATATTTTGAGTCAACATTCAAATATAACCGTCACTTTGGACTTTTAGATTGGTTCATATTGCTACGGTTACCTTATAGTTTCGACAGGTTGTTATTAACACAGTAAACAGCTACGAATACGACTTACACGTCGTACTTCATGAATTCGGAACAGGCATTATTATGTTGTGTAATTTTGTCACCACATCTCTCAAAACGATAATTATGAGTAACTATCGTATGGTCGTGCCAATTCTAAAGAAGAAGAATATCATGGTTATATAATATTACATTTAGAAAGAACACAGTGATTAACAATATTGTATTCTAGCTCCTTTCCTATATCATGGATTGTTACGGTGAGGCAAAGCAAGTCACACACTGAGAGACAACGCAAGTCTCTCAAAACAACTGACGTTCTTGGCTGTAAGTGTATTACCTGCCTAAACGGATGACACGAAGATAGGATCATCCCAAGTCTCAGGTCTTGGGCCGTAAGTGTATTACCTGCCTAAACGGATGACACGAAGATAGAATCATCCCAAGTCCCAGGTCTTAGCTGACTAAATCTAGACTTGGACTTGTGATGGGATGAACTATATAAAGTTTCTGTTCTGCATGAATAGGCTATTTCTCTAAAGAACTTTTTCTAAAGAATGTTGCAAACACCATTAACATATCAGCAAAAAGTTCACCAATTCCATAAAATTAATTTACAGGTGCTACAAAACGAGATACCAGGTAACTGAGTTTTACTCGTAGAAGTCATTCGCAGTCGCTCCTCGTAAAATACTCGAGTTGCTCAGCATTCTGTTATATTGAAAGTCAGCCCTAAAATGGATGGAACATACATGTAGAAGATACATACATACATAAACTCACGTCTTTTTCCCGGGGGGGTAGGCAGAAACCACAGAAAGCTAACTAATGATATTATAGAAGAATTGATATTGTAGAAGATCTTTACAGTACAAAACAAACTCCTCCCACACCCATATTATTTACCACAAATCCCTCAGCAAAACCATCTCCATCATTACCCAGCGAACCGAACTATCTCGCAAACACGACAAAGAACTTCCATTTAAACAAAAATAAGTATTCAAAGACACAATCTGCTTGCAAAAGTCGCCTCTTAAAGGCAATACGACAGAGTTTCATAAAAGAAACTTATGAATTTCTTTGCGAACGACACCGTCCCTAATTCTTCGCCTTTGGAAGTTTTCAAGCTAATGACATAGCAATGCACTTAGCTCGATGCCGATGTCTTAAGGGTGGCTCTTACACCGAAGCAGAATGTTGAGAAAATTAAGACTATTCGTAGAATTTGTAGAATGGATGGTGTAGATAATTATGAAAAACATATTACGTAAGAATGTATCTGTTATGATAGTGAGAATAGAATTCTTATTTTAGTTTTCCAGACAAACGAAAAAGAAACCTTGTTATTTCTAATTCTGGGTTCAATTTAAGTAAGCAGACATTTTGGAAGATTTTTCTTCTTAGGTTTTTCGTTTTTAGATTTTGAACTTCTTATCATTAAAATGCTAAATGAAGAGCTTGCGGCTGAATAATAACAGCCGCTCTAGTTCGCAACTTCAAGTGAAGAAGCGCTTGCCTAGGTTGGTCCGTAGATGGGTGACCACCCATTACTTACTGAGTTTCTTCCATGCCTCGGAAAGCACGTTAAGCCGGTGGTCTCGGCCGTCATTTGTAGATCAGAAAGTCTGGCATCCAAGGGTTAGCGTATTACTCAGACTAACCGGGTCAGGTAGGCAGTCGCTCTATGTAAAATACTGGTATTAAGCTGCATTTGATTTGGCTGGAAGCCGATCCCAACGTAGTTGTAAAAGGCTAGAGAGATGATGATCAGCTGTTCTGCATCTATGGCAACAGTTTGCGCGTCGACGTACCTAAATTCCGCCTTGTGTTTGCCTTCATTATAATAGGCATATAATGCTGCTCACACTGTTATAGTTATTATACGTATGGCTTCGTCTATTCCCCTCATAATAATTATCAGGCAGATGTACACGCATAGACAGGACTGCATGCGCTTAATATTGCAGTTACTGCCTTAATTGAGTTACTGCTTAATTTGTGGGCACGCTAAAAGGGTGGTAAATTCGATGGAACATTTAAATATTTTGATGCGGACAGGTAAACAAGGCTACATACTCTGTAGTCTGTGTATTGTAGTAAATTAGTTACGTCGATAAAGCGAGTAGCCAATGGATACTAACAACGTAACGTGATTATTATTTTGACGTCGCTTTTATCAAATTAGGCTCTGAATAGTTGTTCGTTTTTCTAACACGTAAATAACAAAAATCGTGAGCCGTCACGGGACGCCTAGCAGATGTGAAACATCGAAATTATTTTGTACAAGACGTAATATTCATAAAAGAACAGATTACGACAAGAAATAAATAAGGCCTAATAAAAAAATAAATGTTACTAATTTTTTCCTCAAAATGATGACTGTTTTATTTTTTGTATTTAATGAAAATATCCGTTTGTTATAAAAATATATGTTATTAAATAATCATATATTTTAACCTAACCTGTCCGAGTCGGGGTGCCCCAAGTCGGTACTTAAAAAGTCAACATAAAAAACAAACACTTATAATAAAATAAAAGAATATAAAACAAATCGATTCACTAAAAGAAAATCCTTAGGCTGGGATCGAACTCGAAGTGACTGCCATAAGCTACCGACATAAATTGAAACCTTATGTCAATCCAGTTAAAAGTTGTTTTACAAATACGAAACGCTTTCAAATCGATTGCCATTTGTTTAGGCCATCTGAACTACATTGTTGTGACTTCAAAACTGGTATTACTTAACCGACTAAGGTTTGTTGCTTTTGGGATGACGCACATAAAATATTATGGCAGAGGAATGTTTTTTGCAAAAAAAATAAACAACTAGTTACAAAGAAACAAAACTAGGCCAGTAGGTATTCTTATTTAATTGTTTAAAATGCATACATTTTACTTGACGTGTTACGCAACGGTGTAACAGAACTTCAGCTTTTAGTCTCAAGACGGTAGGTTTTAGCGGCGTTTCGACTCATTTTAGACCACCTGCAGTTTCCCTGAGGAAACGCTTTGAACTACCCGCATAAAAATATCTGCCAAGAAACTGTTTTAAGTTAATTAGTCTGCCTGTTTTTATGGTGTTTTCTCTGAAACTCGCCTTTATGGGATTAAATTATGGGGCGTTACGGTAACGTAATGACTTCATTAGGTGATGTTTATCTAGGCCGTAATAAGGGTAATTTACAGTGAGGTTGTAATTATGAGCTGATTATGATTTCGACAAGTGTTTTGGATGAGAGACTAGCCGTAGCATTCAGGAGCTGTCTATTCTTTTAATCATTAAACATTACACAATTTCATGATAAAAACATGAATTTTTGCGTTTTTCACTAAAATAAGTAAAATGAGAAAAAAACAAAAAATAAACTACGCCATTAATTTTATTGGGGATCTTGAAAGGTAAGTAATCATCTAAAAAATAATTTAGTAAGTGGAAACCAGCTTTTACCGGTATGATATTATTAGTATAATCTAAGATTAATAAGATTCCCTGCTGCAAAGGTCAGATGGCAGCCGCTTCATATAATTCCAAGCACCTACACCAGAATGATTTCGTAAGAATGTATCAGGACAACATTGGTGTAGTGGTCGAAAGCACAACAGACCTGGCCTAGACTTAAGTTCCCGGATCGGGCATCATTTTCAAGTATTAATATTAATTCCTTAGTAGCAGTCCAAAATAATAGGATCGCCCCTTTTACATTGGGCGTAAACATAACCTGTATGCAATTACCTGTGCTTACTCCTTCGGGAAACAGAGCCGTGATGTTGTTTGCAATTTTAACTCTATTTACACAAATTTATTCCAATCATCCGACTTTATGCCGAAAAATCTAAAAACCAAACGTTAGGGCGGGCACCCACTGTTATCGCCCGGATCAAAATAGGGTTAAACATTATAAATCACAATAAATATCGGTTCAGTGTGCATAAAGCGATAATTTACGATTTTTGAACCCTCGCCTAATGCTTATGTGTGAATAAGGGGCAAACAAAATGGCGAAAATTATAAAAGAATATATTTACTTAATTAGTGCACGTCACGAGAGAGCTTTGGTTAAGGATTTTGCATGAAAAAGATTAACTTTGCTGTGTCGTGTTTGTAGGATTATGTGATACTGTTGAAAACAAAGTTTAATTTGAATAAGCTGACATTGACCAGAAACACACAACGAATAAAAAGCCATATGAAAATGGTGTAACAATTTTTTCCTAGTAGAACAAGAGTGAGATTATTTTTACAAATTAAAAGTTTAGTATGCTACAAATTAGCAAACTTATAGGTACGAATGTTGGAATAAAGAATCACCATCGGCCTAGCCGGGAAAAGTCCAACTATGTTGGTAAAAAGAATATTAGTACTAAATAAAACCGTATTTTTGTGCCACAATAGCGACGTACGTTTCGGACACTTATACGTCCCGTGGTTTTCATCTCTATCCCCTTTCGGTTTCTAATTTATGCGTCCGTTGTCTGGCCATCCCCCTCCGTATGATGTCGCCGTAAATTCGGCACAAATTGAAAGTACTATTACAGAACGGATATGGACAGAAGGGCAATATACTACGATAACGAGCTTGCTTTTGGGAAAGAAAAAATATCAATTAGAACTGTATTTTTTCTCGTTACAATTCAAAATGGGTAGTTTATACTTGGGCCTGAGTTTGAACTCGGGCAAGCACTTTGTGAAAATTTACGATGATTAAAATGTTTGCACGTTTATGAACTGTTAAAAAAACACTAATCTCCGCCACAGTCAGGTAATAAAACATGATGATATCCTTAACCTCAACGAATTGAATTGAACTTTGAGCTTGACTCTCTAAAATTTGCACTTATTTTTTCCTTTTCATTCTAAAAGGCATTTGTTTTTGTAAATTTTTTTAGTGGAAACAAACATTTGTGCAAATTCTTTTGGTAGTTTGTGTGGGCCTTTTGCAGTCTCCTTCCTTTATCGCCTACTATTGTTAGTGCCCAAACGTCGAGTGGCGAGCGGTGATTCTTTATCGCTAGGGTTGATGACGACCCTTAATTTTATTTATGCTCGTGACACGTGCCATTGTGTGGTTGCGGACGCTGGTTGTCGCTGGTTGACGCACGATTTGCTTTGCGTTTGTTATTCAGTGGAATTAAGTGCTGGTAATGTTGGGGAATTAATATATTGCGTGGAAGGGATGTGATTAGATTTTTGGTTGCTGATAAGTTACTATTACCATATTGAAAGCTTGATATCTACATTTATAAGAAAACAAGTAAACGAGAAGAATGAAAAAAGGCGATTGAATGACATTAACAAAGCCATAGCTGTTAAAAAAAAGAGATATTTGTTAGATTGGTCGGTGGCAGCCACCCAACACCAACTTTATTACAACGAAAATAAAGCTCACTTTTATTCTGACAGTGTTGCAAAGCCAGAGGTATAACTGTGAAAGGACTGTTTATTCCAAACTTGAATTCATAACCGTCATTTAGTCGTCATCAAATCCGTTTTAGTCGTAACAAGTGACGTCGCGCGTCACGGGAAGTGGCGCCCATTAGCCAGTAATGCGGGATCGGATGCAAATCGCGCGGGGCAGCTTATGTATACACGCGTGAATTCGCGCAGGACGCGTCATGTGTCGTGCCCTCCTACGCGAGTCGTGTGACCGTAGTTGATGAAAATTGTGCGTGTTTGTTGCTGTATAGAAAGAAGAATGACCTTTAAAATTATAAGGGTTTTTTAATTATAATAAGACGTATTCTATTTGCATTCACGGCTTTTTCCCATGGGGTAGACATCTAAAACTTATGCAGAACGCCACTTGCTGCGATCCTTACAAACTCGTAAAAAAAAAAAAACAACACATTTATTTGCGTAAATAGGATCTTAAAGATAAAATTGATATTTCTCTTATTCTGCCATTAATTTCGGCGTGCAAATTTTACATAATATAGTTAATAACAAAAGAAAAATTCATTAATTAATTATTTTATATTTATTTTATTAATAAGATTAGTTTCGTTCACGCTCATACATCTGGCCAAACACGCACGGCGGTCAAGGTAAGGAAGTGTAATTTCAAAATTCAGAACAACTGTGATTGTATAAAAGTGCTGAGCGAATGACGTTGTACATTACAGAACCGCTTTCTCCGTAAGATCACCGGAGCCCCCCCTTACGTCCGTAACGATAGTCTTCACTTAGATCTTAGAATCCCCACCATCCAGCAATTCATGAAACGTCTTGCAAAGCGTTTTTTCGACTCCTCTATCAAGCATAGGAACCCCCTGATCGCATCGGCCGCCCGATACGACCCATCGCGTATCAGCTCAGTCCGCCGTCCTCGGCACACTCTAGTCTCCCCCGACGACGCTATTACCCTCTTACAGGAGAGTAGCAAAGACACCAGCACCGTACGTAGAAAATACAAATACAAACCGAAGACATACCGACCTCGCCGCCGAGGTCCGGCGCGTAATTCCCGATCAATTCCCCCCTGACCCTTGCTAGAGCCAGCCCGCGATGCTGAGCCAGTAATGTCAAACGAGCCCCTAAATAATGACACTCAGATCCAGCCTGTCCCTTTGCTGCCCCCAGCGACGCCCTAAGCCGAGGTTCGTACCCCACAGGGGGTGCCCTTAGGCGTGGTCGCTTAGTTTTTAGTTAACATGCCCCGGGCTGGAGGCCTTAGCTTCAAGGCATCCACAGGTCTAGTCCGGTTAAGCAGTAGCCAGTCTCTTCTAGACTGAACTGCGAGATGCCATTCCCAAAAAAAAAAAAGAAACGTTGTACATTACCCGACAACTCAATAGGTTCGGTAAGGGTTCGAGTTCAATGTCAAAAACAGCTGTTTCGCAGACGCAATTTCCTTCTGTCAGCTAAACATGGGCTGATTTGTTACAACTCCAACTTTTTGAAATGTATTCAACCATAATTATTGTAACTATCACAGAGTACATTATTATAACTGGTTACTATCTTGACGAGACCAATATGTTACAAAGGCATAGCTCACGAAGTAAATAGAACGTCAGTATATTGTGTCCGAATTTCCACGTGACTTAGACGTACAATTTGCAATGTGGCGCACAATGCGAGATCGGATGCAAATCGGACGGCGCCGCGACTAATTTATCCTCTCGTAAAGCGCCGGACAAACGGTAGCCTTTGTCAGTGGGGATAGGCAGAGATACGGGTAACGCGATTAACGGATGGCTTAGCTACATAATAAAATCTCAAATTCATTAGCTCACAGACAACGCACTGTTTTATTTAGTTCTTCAATTACCAGTTTTACCACCGGCTTGTAAGATACTAACACGCAGAAGTGATCGTGTCAAAACAAAGAGCTATCAGAGCTGTGCAAGTTTCAAATAAAAATTAACTGCGATGAACTGGTGAACCTAATTTGTGGAAAAATAAAATTTGGTAGATGATAATCTGTTATTACAAACAACCAATTAATGAGGGTCTCAATAATAAGGTAGTAAAAGCATAAAAGGCTGCCATTATGACGTACAATAAACACGACGTCATCAGTATAATATTCACATTTGCATAGTTAAGCCTCATACTCACTGCCAGACTACATCCAACGGTCTACAACACCATAAGATGACCATGTCCTGCCAGAATGACGTCATTACAGTGACGTAGCTACCTGTAATAAGGGGTGCCATGCAAATGCCGAGGGGTCCGGACTAATTCAACTGCGTGTAAATTTCGCCGTCCCGGATTCAAGCTCCCCCATGGAAGCACATGTGGGATTGTTTGTAGTCGTTGTAGTGATGGCGGGTTGGATACTTACGGTAGGCTTTCAGGAATTTCATAAAATAACCACCACCGTATTGTCTTATGTTTATATCCCTCGATCTGTCCACGAAGTAGACACAATAGTTAAACAATGGCGTCTCGAACAAATTGGTCATTTGACAGATCATGATATATCCAGATGCTACAATAACCCACAACTTTTAACAGCTGTTTTGCAAAGAGATTTAAAAAAGTTATAGAGTTGACACTGGGAATATTTTCAAGCAAAAGTTTTGATTTCGGACTGTTTTGATTTTGACACACGAATGCTACGTGACAAGCGCGCGTATGACACTAGACGGACCGACTTGATAAATAGTAACAGTAGATTACGATTTTCTACAGACTATATCGCTCGTAAATATTTGAATGTCTTTACTGCTGTGCTTAGCTTGAATTGTAATTAGATATTTAAGTGCCCAGTAGACCACTCATCAATAATAAAGTTATGACCTTGAATTGGCCGTAGTAACTTGGGAATTTCAATCGAAAACTAGACCAGCTCATGCTGGAAATTATATGACAGTGACTTCTAGATTATTTATACTGTAGGTAAAGGTAATAATCGCATTTAAATTATTGAGTAACGATTGTACGAATGAGTTTATTTTACGATGAAATTAATAAATTTGCTATTTTAATTTGTAATTAAGACTCATTCAGCGTTGTATTTTTAATTTTCAAAAATTTCTAAGTAGGTACCTTTATAAAAAACACTTTTAAGGCAAATCATTATCTTACAAGTTGCATCGAATGCACCATCACTAACAGGACGACGTGTATCTTACGTTCCGTAGAGCACAGTACACACAGCTAATGAAATTTTCATACGAAATGGACACTAGGTGGCACCTCTGTGCAACTTGACCGTTAATTCCGACCGTTATTTTTTATCGATGAAAAATAACGGTTTGTTGTTCACAGCTTCGACTGTGTACTGGGTAATTTTTCCACGAGTTTTGCTAATGAAGAATTATGAATTGATTTGGGAATTAAGCTGAATGTTTTTTTCCATAATCCGTTTAGGAGTTGTACCTCTGTGATTTGTGTATGGGGTTTAAAATAAATTGTTTCATTGGTACAAGGGCCCTTTTTTGTAATGAGTTTAAAGAGATATTAAAGCAGTATATTAAAAAGGTAATGTTTCCTTGACGTTTAGACAAAATGCAATCATACTTTTATCATTCAAATTAACCGGAAAGATATAATGTTACAGACCCGTAAATTACTACCCATAAAGGGGGAATCCAGAAGCATAGATATCCAATCTCCCATCCTTATTACCATGAAAACAAAAAAAAAGCAACAAAATTAATTAGAACCCCCTTTAAAGCAAGTCTCACACAGGAAACTATAGCGCTCATCGGGTTGCGGGCGACAGTATAAATTAAAAGGGAACGATTAATTCTTCGTACTAACATAACATTTACATATTCGGGCAGTAACAGGGGACTTTTGATAAGGCAGGGGAGCTAATTTCATACAATTGTTGCGTTGAGATTAAAGGGGTACTTTTTTCGCTGGTACTTTGGGTACATACCTATACTGTTTGGTCATAAAATATGCACTTGTTAGTGAGGGTTTTGTTTATAGAGTTCAGTAACTCTGGAAAATAGCAAATAGCTTTAATGTGAGGAAGAACGTCTTGGGAAAAAAAAGAACAAATTAAACTTGGAAATAAAAGTCAAATCTTTCTTTTTTCTAATTATTTATATGTAGCTATAAAGATGGCCAGTGCATAATGAGGCCATATAAAATATTATTTCGCATATTTTACGTTCCTTAAAAATGTTCATGAGTGTAGTTGGAGCAACATCTTCAAATTCAAATTCAAATATTTTATTGTGGATCCCAGGTTCATAAGATCTTGTGTTAAATACAGGTGTCTGCTATGTCTCGCCATTGAGGCATACAAAATTCATGTCACAAAAATAATTAAGTAATTAATTAATTAAATCAAATTAAAATTAAATTTCGATTATAAAACAATAAATTAAAATACAATACATCCTATTGGTCATGCATTAGGTAGATTATGATTAAATTATCAAAATTATAAAATATTTATTTCAGATTAACAATTTAATTATTAATTCAATGGATTTGCTTTAATGTATTGTCATCTAGAAATTCTCTTATAGAGTAATAACATTTACTTATCAATAATTCGTGTAGTTTTTTTTTGAAGGTATTTATATCGCTCATAGTTCTGAGAAAAGGTGGAAGATTATTAAAGATACGTGGGCCCATACAAAAGATGCTTTGGTGCAATAGCTTTGTTTTACTGGCTACAATGCGCAGCTTGTCTTTGTGTCTGGCCCTAGTGCAAAATTCAAACAAATTTGGGTTTGATTTTATGAACATTAAAGTTTTATAAATGTAAACACAAGGGAGAGTTAATATTTTTAAATTTTTGAAATGTAATCTGCATGAATCCACTTGGTGTATATTGCACATCGATCTGATACATCGTTTTTGAGCTCTAAAAGCACGCTCCTTTTCTACAGAGTTGCCTCAGAATATGATACCGTAGCGTATGATTGAAACAACATATCCATGATAGGCAGTTAGTAGTGCAGACTGACTGACAGTGTTCCTTAATCTGTAAGGAGCATAAGAGCTCTGACTAAGTCTTTTGCAGACTTGCTCAATATGTGACTTCCAATTTACTTTGCTATCAATATAGAGACCTAGAAATTCGGTTACATCGATTTCTTCTATGCTGGTTTGAGAATAAGATATATTTAAATTAGCATTAAGTTGTACTCGCTGTTTAAAATTCATGATTTTTGATTTATCTAAGTTAATTTTTAAGTCATTTTCGTCAAGCCATTTTATAATTGTAGTTAAGGTGCTATTTGTGTCAAGTTTTAAATCATTTCTGTCATTACCGGTAAACAATATGGTACTATCGTCAGCAAATAAGGTCAAATGGTGCATTGTAACTGTCGAAATGTCATTTATATCAATTAGAAAAAGTGGTGGGCCTAGAATGCTACCCTGAGGGACACCGGAAAGGATATTTCTTACCTCAGAAACAACGGTTTCTTCAGTTCTGGTAGTTAAAGAGACTCTTGTCAATTCTACCATCTGTGTTCTGTCATTGAGATATGATTCAATTAATTTTAATACGTTTCCTCTTATGCCAAATGCATATAATTTATTCAAGAGTATTTTATGGCTGACTCGGTCGAATGCTTTTGACATGTCCATGCACAGAGCTATGGACTCTGTGTAAAAAGTTATATATAGCTGTATTAACCGATTTATTTTTCCTAAAACCATATTGACATGGGGTAAATATGTTGTTACTTTCGAAAAGTGGGTAGAAGCAGTTATAAATGTTTTTTTCGAATATTTTAGAGAAAATGGTTGTTAGAGCAATTGGCCTGTAGTTACTGATGGAAAATTGGTCATCTTTTTTATGTACTGGTTTTACTACTGACAATTTTAATTTCTTTGGAAAAATACCGTGTTCTATGCACAAGTTAATAATATAACTTAAGGGAGCAGCAATTAAAGTTGCTACGTCCTTAACGATCTTTGTAGTTATACCGTCATAACCTGCGCTATTTGTATTCCTCAAAGAAGTTATAATTTTAAGAATGTCTTGAGGAATCGTTGGGGGCATGAATATTGATTTAGTGTTAAATGTCAAATTAGAAGAATATGATCGTGTTGATGTTGTCTTCACAGGGTGGCTCGATGAGAGTTACCAATAATCAAGGTGAATAGTGTGTGATTAGAGAAGTCTGTGGCCAGCAGTGAACTGCTGTGGGCTGATGAAGATACCTTATTGCTAACCCTTAACTTTAGATTAGATCATTTCTAAACTGCATAAATGAATGACTGACATTAACTCTCAGTGGCCGTCCCATGCACGGACGCCTGCATTAATTTAGTAACCCCCTCTGCTACTGCTAAGGCATTTGCATGCGTGAGGTGTACTCACTATCCACATAGTTAAGCATTGTTTACGTCCTTATCTAAACATTTAGAACTAATTAGTACTGTTAGCTGAATGAAATAGAAATTGCGATCGCAGTACTTGTGTTTTGTCATTCACATTAATACTAGGAAAAATGCTTAGTGGACATATTATTGACCTTAAGCTTGTCAATATCGACACCTATGAGAAACGGTGACATATCCGAAAAGGTTGCATATGCACGACTGACGTTTTTCTCATACAATGCAAGCTTAGGGCTTAGTAAAGCCCAATTTGAACAAGACATGCATAACTAAAACCAATGTCACATTTAATTTCACCCTTAAAAGAACTATTCCCTCCACTCTATCAAACTGAATTTATTTAAAACCTGCAACCCAATCACTCTAGTACTGAGTATACAATACGGTTTCCATCAAATGCTGGCACAGACGGGCTCAATCCGATTCTATTAGTGCCAAAAATCGGCAACATGAACAAAAAATGTCCCCTGCCAGTCTCCACAAAAAGTAAGCTTGAACATACAGGGGGACAAATATCCATTAATGGGTCTGAAATGGATGTGGAACCAAAGTTGGTGTGTGAGGCCAATGTTGGGTGGATTTTATTGGGTGAACGAAACTGTAAATAGTCGCGGTTTCAGAAAATAAGATTATTCATCCCTAAATGTTGTCATGTGAACGAATTCATTAAATTGATTCTCGGAAAAACGGGTCTACGGTTTTACAATAAGGTTTATAATAAGGAGTCTGCCTATTACACTGTACCATACCATACCATGGCCATGCTATGAAAACACGGAACAAAAAACTGGACACGGAGAACCATGCCCACTAGAACTTCTATATTCTTTGTGTGGATGACATATGATGGTGTTAGTCCGTGGCGGAACAGTCATAGTTTCATACTTTTCCATCCAAAGAACATATATTTGCCTGACACGTTGCTAGCACGGTCATGGTATTAAACGGTATAGTTGGCAGAGTTGGAGTTGGCTTCTCTAACCTACATGGTTAAAAAATTATGGATAATATGTTGTTTTAAGTTGCTCGTAATTCGAAAATCCACAGATTAAATTCACAGACTGAGATGATCCCGAAGTTCACTTTTGTCGCAGAAAAAAGAAGTTTTTCGACATAAGCTTTTTAGAATCTTAGAGATTGTCTACTCTTTGATACTTGTTGACTTTGAAAATGCAATATCCAAACCATCCTCACGAATCTGCATTTGATCCTAGCCAACACTGGCTCAAACATTTGACAAAGAAGTCCGCCTATAAAACGCAGATGCATTTGCCGTGTACGGAGAAATATATTTTAATAATATACGAGCATTTTATTGTCTCGTAAAACTGGTTGATGATGTTATTATTTTATGAAGTGGCATTCTTTTATGGCCTATATTTTTATGAATGATAGCTATGTGTAAAAATATCATAATTATATTATGAAGATGGCAAAAATCTCAGGTTTTTTTATTGGATTTAGCAATAACGTTTTTTATACCACTTCAAACAATTGATGAAAATGGAAAGATTTTATTTTAATTCGTTTAGCGTTACATGTGTGTGATTAGCGTTTTACTATTATATCTTTTACCTTTTGTTATGTTATCCTATATACCTACAGTTTCACTATTTCATTTAAAAGTATAACTATACCTCACTGTGTGTACAGTGCCTACTAAGTGCTTTTAGATCGAATAATTATGCAATTATTAGTTTAGTATGTAAGCGACATTATATCGGTAATTGTTCCTAATTAGAAGCACTTAGCACTTAACTCGATTAATTGGTTCCACTGCACCCCAAGTTTGTTGGTTTGTAACGTAATCACGAAACCGTTATTTACTCCGTAAATGTGTGTTTTGTAAAGAATTATCTTGTGAATTCGTAATGTCCCACGACGTATACGCTCGTTGTTTTTGTCTGTCTCCGCGTCAGATTTTGATGTGGTTTTTCCCATCATTAAGAAAATTGATGAGTATCATTTTGATTTACCACTTAGATATAATATATAAATCATTAGGGTTTGTCAAGTCATATTTTCATCTGTATTTAATCAAATGAAATGAAGGTAAGTTTAACTTAACTAAATGGGAATAAATAAATAAAATTAATTTGTATTACATTAAATTCAGCCGTCCCAAAAGGCTCTGTATTCTGTAAAATCTACCACAGTCTGTTATTATTTTGTTAAAACGTGGATATTGGTGTGGGTTACATGTTTGTGATCTTTAGCTTGATTTTTTTGTATTTTCTGTAGCATGTAACTGTTCTAAGTCCCTGATAAATAAAATAAAATAAAAACCATGCATAGCAGGGAGGGGGGGCAGTTTTTGTAAATATACCACACCCATTAAAACAATGATTTGTGACGTATCCACCTCTATAACGTGTGAAAATGGATGACGTATCGCAATAAAAAACATACCAATAATAAAAACAAAAGCACATCATATCCTCCATTAGTGTGCCACCATCAAACAACCATAAAACAAGCCATGAAATATTATCAAACATCGATATTCAGCCATTACCACAATGGCCGACAAAAACTTTTTATTACGACCAGATGCGGTTACGCCGGGTCTAGTTAAAGTAAAGAGATTTGTCCCAAAATACCACGAAAAAGTTTATTATTAGCAAAAGTTTTGTTTGTGGGTGATTAACTGGGAATCGGAAAGAGGCTGTGTTGTGAGGTCAGGGGGTTAGGGCTGTAGGCGTGATTCGATAAGAGTTGCTCTATCAATGTTTTGTAGTACTTGTGATATTAAAAGTATTCGTTGGAGTTACGTTTTTTATTTTTAAAAGGGAAATAAAATGGTCGCTTTTGCTACTCAGGCTTTTACCGGATTCGTTATACGTTGTAATATGACAAGAATTATCGTAACGATGGTAATCGCTCTTCGGTTTAAGAACATCAGAAGATTTTATTAAATTGTTTCACAAAATCACGGTTGATAATAATGGTTGATTAGTTACATCTCATCCGTCTAGCTTTTTCCCAACTATGTTGGAATCGACTTCCAGTCTAACCGAAGGCTGTATTAACATGGAGCGACTCTCCATCTGACTTTCATAACTCAGAAGCTGTTAACTCACTGGAAAGTATATACTATTCGTAAAGCTTTTAAAAAGTTCGTAAATTTTCATCAAAGTCAGATTTTCAGATAGCTGATGAAAACGTACGAATCAAACAGAGAGGTTTACTTTCACATTTATAACATGTATGTATGTATGCATGTGTATAGCTTAGGAACGAACATAATACTTTGGCCCGCACCCTTTTTAAGAAGATTAATACATGATGAGCCTTATTTTTGTATGAAGAGAGGATTATGAGCCGCAGACGAGAATTTTCATGTTTAAAATGTAAAGGAATTGACGTCTACTGAGCTGGAAGGAAATGAATAACACCCATAAAAAGTAATAATGTTAAGGGTGCCACTTTTTTATTTTGTCACTAAATTAAGTATTACTGAACACGATTATGGCTACACCTATATTTTATATTAACCTATTTACACGTAATTATTTAACTATTTACTCGTTTGTAACTTTGGCAGTATTATCTCTGTACAAAACATCAAGCCAACTCTCTAAGAAACTGTAGACAGAGGAATACAGGGTACAGTACACTTATGTTTCACGCGTTCTATTCAATTTCAGGTCATATATAATAAGAGGATCATCAAATGGGTACAAATTAATCCACACTTCTTCTGAGGAATTCCTTATAGAACATCACAAACGCGTCATCTGTAAAATGTAACAACATTCTCTTCCAACCTTTTTTAATAACCACATAAAGAGGATGTCTTCATTTCCCACAACAAACAAGTCACAGCTTAAAATATTTTGATATATCTAAACAGAAGGGTTAATTAAACCAACCTCGTTTAATTTTTACATAATATTTACTTTCTACCTACTCCCTAATTACTTGAAACAAAACGCATCATCAATTAATTAATTAAAATACCTCTTACATTAGTCATTCATCATAGTAGACACGGTATAATTGCGACCCCCACTCACGAGACCCCTGGGACGGGGGCAAGGGGTCTTTAATTGAACTACCCTTATAATAAAATTTAATCTTTGGGCTCTTGTCTTATCTGCGTTTATTACTTAGGGTTTGAGATACGTATTCATATTGAATTGCGTATTGCTTTGGTGACTCGGGTGAAGATGATTGATGAATGAAATGATTATAATTTAGTTAGTAACTCGAAAAAGCAGTGTTAGCCTAGTGGTGTGACCGTCGGACTGCCAAGTCATAGGTCTCAAGTTCGAACCCAGGATTTGTATAATTAATACTTGCTTCGGTGAAGGAAACATCGTGAGGAAATCAACATGCCTGAGAGATATTTTTCGACGGCATGTAAAGAAAAGTCAGAGACCCATGGGCGGCTTAAAAACTCTAACACCAGGTTAGGCACTAACTACACGAGAAGAAGAACTCGTAAAATTATGATGTTGTGAAGTTTATGTGACCTACAGGTAGTTGTCCGGGTTTGGCTGTTTGTGTATGTGACTTTAAATGTTTGTCAACGCTCCCACGATACAAGAAAAATCCTTAGTGGGGGAAAGGTATAAAAAACCCAGTAGTACTTTCTGGTGGCTTCATTCGACTTTCAAACGAGTGAAGCCGCGAAGCAAAATTTATCGAAACGTTATAATGAAAACTAAAGCTCAAGCTATTTTAAAAATAGTTGTTATTCGTAGTGAAAAATCAAACGTCCAATTTCACAGTACCATAAAAATTGTGTGCAAGAAAAAAAACAACCGGCCACCATTGTACATTTGAATTCGTAACCAGCCCAATATCGGTAGGTATTGAACATAAACGTTCAGTACAACTTGCGCCGACCACTATGCGGAATCACCGGAGTGCTGCCCCCTAGCGGCCGATTATGAAAAGAGTCTGATGAATAGACCAACCAGGAGCATTTTTTTCATTTTTTGATTCGAACATGGACCAAAGTTTAGTTAGGTTTGGTTCATATTGGTGTGTGGTGAAGTTTGAATATGAAGTTTTTTTTGTAATGATATTTGTTTCAGGTATTTTTTTGGAGTCTGAAAGTTTGCAATTAAAAGATATGACCATTCTACACACTATTCTTGGGTGGGAAGTTTTAAAGCATTGTTATTTTTAAACAACTTGAAACAGGTCTCTTCCGTATGCATTTATTAAGAATCTTGTATTCTTAAATGACTTCGTTATACAACAAATTATTTCAAATAAACTGTAGCCAATGACAACAATGGCAGTATACTACTACTTTTTGTAATGAACATGATGGAGTAGCACTTAGGCTGCATCTCATTACAGAGAATGTTTTATGGATAAAAATATTATTAAGCTAATATTAAATGGATAAACTAAAGAAAAAACTTCAAAATTCAACTTCAATTTTTTATTTCCGTTGGGTTACCCATCAGTATGTTTACACCTTTACAATCAAAACTCTAGTAGAGTATGCATAAACACACACAGCAGAACACGCGTAGTTTTTATTGGGTGAGCAGTGTTCAGGGCTGCGTGGTAACTTCGCCGCTTTGACTGAACAGTGAATGCGCCGTAACTTTGCCTCTTGTGGCTAACAAGTCTCGTCTCACAGGGATCGACTATATTGTTCTTTGGAATATTTTTCTGTACCCTGAGTTACCGTAAGCCCATAGTTGTTAGAAACATCATGACTAATAGTTTTGTAGCTCGTGAGGTCGTTTTACTCGACTACTGTTTAATCCAAAAGGACGGTTATGTAATTTATAACTCCACGCGTATTCTTATTTGCCCCTGCAAAGAAGAATAGGATGTCGTACGCGATCTCAGACATTAATCTGCATGGACCCTCATTCTGGCAAATTAAGATTGTCTGTACTTCAAAAGAGACTTCTGACCACTAAGCTAGTTTCGGTGTTTTTCATAGAATAATAAACCAAAAGGAAAGAGTGGAAGGAGGCCTTTGCCCAGGAGTGGGACAGAGCAAGCTAGGAATAAAAATAGTAACGTTTAATTGCGTGGTTGTAGTGTTATTTAGGGTCGGCTTCCAGTCGCTTCTATTCTTGAATAAATAAACAAACATATTCCTGTAATACCTATTGAAATTAAACAGAACCGCAATAAATATTTAATGCAACAAGTAGAATTCCAACTTTGATTTCTGGTCAACGTCTTAACCGTCGGCTTTTGTCGTTTTAATTATTCATAGGTATTCTGTTTTAATTTTCATTGGCGCAACAGGTTACTATTTAGTTAGCCGGTTATACCAACGTCAGATCAGGAAACCTTTTTTATAGGGAGAAGAATCGAAAAACCATTATGAAGTTATCGAAGTCAGGAAATACCGACTGGATTTTTCACGAATGAAATATTTTCATTGATTTTCTCAATTTATTACCACTTCAAACAATAGCTAAAGTCCTAAACTTTTCTAATATTCCACTAAATATTATTATCGATAAAATAACGGAAAAAAACTTCTAAAGGCCATCGAGTGTGTCGAAAAATCGGTCCGAACCGACGATATCCATAAAAATAAATGATCGAAAAATTCTCCAATCGCTATCACCTGATGCTTTGAGGACCGATCTTGGTAACCTTGAAAATTTACATCACAACGAAATACATTGCGTGTTACTTGGGATCGGTGTAACAGCTAACTTTTGTCCAATAATCAATGTAATGGGAATGAGAAGATAAAGTCGCCAATGTCTTTATTTCGTGGTACGGCCGCCAGGCGAGTAATACGATCGCTTTTTATCGGAGAGACAACCCGATCTTTTTATGTTAAAGAATATTTTTTCTTATATCACAGAAGTATTTAATTTCTTTTGTAATTTAGACGATGAATGTATTTTTTGGTTCATTAAATAGGAGGAAAGGAACAGCTGGTATTTCTTTGTTATATTCTGTTTGATTAAGGGACGGGATTTTGGAGTGAGATTTTTCTGTGTGGGTTCTAAGAATAGATTTTTTTAAATGGGTCATAAAATATGTGACAGTAATTTTGATTTTCAAGTAAGAACTAGATACAAATAAGAATAAGAAATTTTATTGGCTCAGACATGTGTTTACATACAGAAAAATAATACATGCATGCAAGATCTTAAATAAGAGGTGGCTCACGACATGTCTGCCATTTTTCATGTGTGCAAATATTTTCGGTACAATTATTATTATTTAATTAATGATTTTTAATTTTTAAACGTTATACATTATATACCAATTTATTAAATACAACTACTATTACAGAATCAATTATTTTTAAATTTTACACTTATTCATTAAATATTTTATTCAGTCACAGTTAAACAAAAATTAAATTAAGTTTTTTGTGATTTATTATTAATGTACCTTGTCTAATATTACAATGTATGTTCTCAATGAAGATTTACAACACTTTAAAGGCATTTAGTTATAAAAACATTTATAATATATTTAAGTTCTCCACTACTACTTGACAATCCAGTCTAACAACCAGTCTTACCAAAGGGTATCGTATTACTCAGTACTAGCTGGGTTGTGGAGGTCAGATAGGCAGTCTTTCCATGTAGAATACTGGTATTCACTTGCATCCAGTTAGACTGGAAGCCGATATAGTTGACGACATAGTTGGGAAAGGCTAGACAAATGATGACTTTATACAATCCGAGATATTCAATATTATTTGTCAAATTGACAGGCTACGTCACGTACGTTGGAATCCTTTCAAAACTATCACAACGGGAATACAGGAGAATGGACAGCTACGCGGACAATATTTAAATCAATTGCCCAGCAATTATTTTCACTAATATATTGTAATAAAATCCCCGAACTCGTTTTACAGGACGTTTTTACTACCCGAACAAAGCTACGGCCAACAACTAATATTAATAAAACCACAAATCATTAGTATATCCAACACAATTACTCACATCTCTCAAATCATAACACATTAAAATTAATTACTCACAACCAAATGATCAAACAGAACAAAGGTGAAACTTATTCATTAAATCATTATAATTAAAATAATTGTTGGAGTCATTAAATTAGTGGCTTTTGTTAGTTTAATACACGTTAATGATCCCTTGTTAATTGAATGGGGTATGTTTGTTGTTAGTTGTGTACGACTGTACGTGGGTATCAGTTGTATTGTCTTTGGTAATAGGGTAGGTTGAGATCTTGGGAGTATCGCTTATTGACGATTATGCGAATCAACATGTAGAATGGATCACGTAACCATCGAATGCCAGTTTTGCACTAGAGGTACACGTTTTATTTGTATCACTAAGCGAATGAATATTCACGGTGTAAGATACATTATGGATCCAGTCAATAAAGATACACCAGAATTTTTAAAAGTAAAAAAATGTCTACTGTTCCGTTTTTTTTTTTTTTTTTTTTTTTCGGATGGGAAATCATCAAATGACTTCTCCCGCTCTGGGCTGAGCAGGAGGGAGTGTCAGACTTTTACTGACTAAAACCCATCCATGTTCCTTCATCGCCCTTTGTGTTCCGGGGCCACGGTATCTCTTTCGAATAGTCCCGCAGCCCCGGCAGGCTTCGGTCCTTGCGGACCCCTTCACTTACTGTTCCGTTCAAGAAGACACATAAACGATCAAAATGTGTGGAACTGACGAATAACTAACAAAAAGTTAAAATGTGTGTGTTTTTTCATAAAAACAAGATTTGTATGTCAACAAGAGGTGTAGGTTTCAAATAAATAAGTGTCATTTTTAAAAATCGGCTATCCTATTTAAATTCACAGTGACATTTTGTCAGTGCGTGTCCCTAACCCAACATAAGCCCTAATAAATAAAAGCCTATGTATCCTTAAACTTTTTCACTGATATACAGCTGCGCGACTTTTCGAGAGAGCGAGCAATCAGCCGGTCCGATCTGTGGAGTCCTGCTTATCGAGACGGAGTTAGGACGCGCCTTATATCAGATAGCCGTTATCCAATAAATCGCCGCTCAGATGGGTGCGGATTTGAAAAATATTTATCTGAGTGTGGAAAAATATTGTTTTCCCCTCCATCTGGGTTCCACTTCAGTAAGAGACAAAACTATCATATTATCACACATCACATCTGCCTCGCCTTTTCCAAACTATGTTAGGATCAGCTTCCAATCAAACCAGGTGCCTACTGGTTAACCTACTGCTGAATTCTGTATTTTACATGAAACGACTTACTATCTAACTTCCACAACCCGTGGAATAACTATGTACCACGACACTCTTTGATAGGAATGCTTGTTAGAGGAACAGGCTTGTTTTTTTTTTAATAAAGAAAAAAGCTTGTATGGGTACCTAATGAACGTAAGAAGAAATATATTTTTACTCTCGAACCAACCCTGTCTGCTCACCACATAAAGGATACAACGTAAAAATATCAAAAGTGTATCATGTAGTTGAAAATAAAGTAGAAATTCCGCAAAGTTTTCATTTTCAACGCTTGTTTGCAACGCGCGTAGCAACCGTAGCGGTTCGTAGCATGAAAAAAACTGCTAACAAAATCCCTTGGTGCAGTCCCAGACGACGTAGGCGGCGTAGCGCGGCGTAGCGCTATGTCACGGGTACTATAAAAGTTCTGTGCGGAGTTAAAAATACTGAATGAAGTTTCTTTGGAGGCGTACTTTGTGCGAAATTTGCAGTTAGGGTTCTGTATGAGGGTGTTTAAATTTAACAGGCAATAGAACAGAGTTTAAAATTACGTACTGACCATTTCCCGCTCGTTCAGAAGTTTGAGAGAATGTACTTATTTAATCTGTGCACAATGCATTGGTGGTTGTTTCAGAACCCAAACTATTGCTGGATTATTCTTAATACTCGAGTAAAGAATCCATTTTCGTCCTTCACTATTTATAAATATGTATTGTGAAGATTCTTCATTTTATTTTAAACATTAGTTTTATACTTTTTGTTTTTCCCTACAGGGTACGTAAGCCGATTGTAATATCTTTAAACATAACATTATGGAATGCAAATGAGATAATAAAATGAATCTGTAGGTATCATGAGTTTAGTAAATTTTACACCTACATTCCCATCTTCTAAATAATGTCAAAAGTTCCACACGAAGAATATCAGGCCCAGAACGCTGCAAAAATAAACAGCAACCATCGTGAAACAGTACACCACTCTTACTAGGGAACCCTATAAAACACACACACACACACACACGTCCCCAACGTCTCCACACACCATAGTTGTCGCGAAGTTTCCCCGCAAGAAATGTTTTATTGAGCCCTGTATGAGTTTCTGCTCAAAATACTATCAAACTGCGGATTGAGATAAAATGTATGTTTGTACTGGATTGGTTGAAGATGAATAAGATAGTTACGGCTTTTCAATTGAAGTGATCGTAGGTTTGTCTTTTAAATAATCTGTTAAATAAAAGTTTAAAGACCTTTCAAATTTCAATAGATGGCAAGTACATTATGATTATCATAAATTTTTTTCTTTATTTATTTATTCACAATTATGTAAATAACACCTTAACAGCTATTATGCCAATGCGATGTTACTACCAAGATACGAATACCTCTAACTCGCTTACAAAAAAAAAAAAAAAAAAACAATTATAAAAAACAATTAACTCACATAAAAATAAAAATACCTACAATTAACAATCATCTCTAAACGTTTTCAATGCACTTCAGTGCTACTCCTGTGAACTTCATCAGGCTGCAGTGAAATATATCTACCTGCTCTGAAATAATATTTATCAGTCTTATGGCGCGTGACAAGGGGGCAAACTTGTTCAGGTTAGTCCTAGAGGATGGCTCCAGTAGCGTAGGCGTGGGGCGACGCGCACCTTCACAACCGGGCGGCGCGCGCAGCCCCAGCTCCGCTAACAGATCGGGGTAGTGCAGCCAGCCGCGCAGCACCCGCAACACGAAGCTACACAGAGCGACGTCCCTCCGCACCGCCAGCCTACTGTACCCTACCATCCCTATTACGAACGAGACTCGGGTACATGAGCGGGAAGAAGGCATAGACGCCGTACTGCTTAAAAACAAAAACCGAGTGAATTTGTTCTGGATTCTTTCCACCATGACACTATATTTGGCCTCCTGAGGGTTCCACACGATCGCACTGGTCTCAAGACGACTCCGTACCAGCGCATTGTACATGATTCTAACCACTGCCGTATTATGAAAGTCTTTGCACTGCCTAAGTATAAATCCTAGATTTCGGAAGGACTTGCCGCATACGTCTAAAATGTGCTCACGAAACATTAATTATGGAACCATCTCCACCCCCAGGTCCCTCACATGTGTGACTCGTGACATGACTGCGGCTTCCATCTCATACTGATGCAGCAGTGGTTCCCGCGCGCGAGTGTAGCTCATTATACAGCATTTGGAAACGTTAAAACCTAACTTATTATCTAGGCTCCACTGCACCACCCTATCAATATCCTGTTGAATCCGTTCACAGTCCGAGGTATCTGCTACTGACAGGAACAACTTGAGGTCGTCTGCGAACAGCAGACACTTCGCCTCCTTTACAACTTCCGGGAGATCATTAACCATCAAAATAAAGCCTAATGGACCGATATTGCTACCCTGACTCACCCCCGAAAACGTGAAATAAGGCTTGGAGACGTATCCAGCATATTCGACGTACTGCTGGCGATCGCCAAGGTAGTTCGCGAAGAATTGCAAAAGGTGCGGTGTGAAACCAAACGCCGCAAACTTAGCCAACAGCACATCGTTGTCGACGGTGTCGAACGCCTTCCGAAAGTCGAAGTACGCAGTGTCCACCTGCCCCCCAGCGTCAACAACCGGCGCCAGGTATGTCATGAAAGACAACAAGTTACTCCCCGTACTTCGACCAGTCCGGAAACCGTGTTGAGCGTCGATCAGGCGAGAAGTTACTTGGTCTGTGATACACTTGTGCAACACCGACTCAAACACCTTAGCAAACGCCGACAGCACCGCCACCGGTCGGTAGCCACTAACATCAGTTCCCGAACCTCCCTTCGGGACTGGTATCACTCTAGTGATTTTCCATTGGTTGGGATATTGACCTAACTTTAAAAACAAATTTAAAATGTGGAGCAATGGCCTTTCAAACACCGCGCTACAGTCTTTAACTAAATAAGGTAGTATCCCGTCTGGTCCCGCCAAATACTTTGGCTTGAGGCGGCGGAGCGCGGCGCGCAGCTCGCTCAGGTCGAGCTGGCCAACGTGCACGCGCGCCGCGCCCGCGCTCGTGCCCGCCGAGCGATCCGCTTCCGCGGGGTCCAGCGCCGGGCGCACCTCATTATACACCGAATGAAAGTAGGAAGCCAAACATTCCGCACACTCTTCGTCACTCAACTCCTTTCCATCTTTTGTGACTCGAGTTTTGTTGCGTCTAGCACGCTTGCTTCTAACAAAATTCCAAAAAGATTTAGGATTGTTTTTAATATTTGCCTGTAGCCTACGCTGGTAATTCTCATAGGTTGACTTCAATTTATATTTAACTTTAGTCTAATAGTAAGAAAAACAATCATAGTCGCAATTTGAACCAGTCATTTTAAATAATTTATGAAACCTCCACTTTGTTTTGATGTCACTTATTAAATCAGCTGTGTACCAGGTTGGATACATATATTTGTATTTATTCCTACTTTTTTTTTTCGTCGGTGTGCATTCACTAATGGCTTCATTAACTACGCTATAAAAAAACGTCAATGCTTTATCTGGGTCTAAAATCTCATACAATGATGCCTTCCAATCTATTGATTGTAAAATACGATATAGTCTAGAAAAGTCACATTTGGTAAAAATTCCATTTCGGTTTACTATTTAAAACGGACTCTTCCTCACAATTCGAACTCGGTTTGTGTACCGTCAATAAGTCATTGAAACCACCACCAAACTTCGCT
Source organism: Xestia rhomboidea (assembly GCA_963853795.1). Lineage (NCBI taxonomy): Eukaryota > Metazoa > Arthropoda > Insecta > Lepidoptera > Noctuidae > Xestia > Xestia rhomboidea. The sequence goes on from OY970775.1 coordinate 878,779, forward strand.
GTAGCTATCAGTGGAGGATGCTGAACGTCAATATCCACCAACGGTTCACCCGTCAGTTCTACCCCCACCTCACTCGCCAAAAACGTAGTCAATACCAAAGTACGATTATTTATATTACAAACATTATTTACCTGATGAAATCCACAGAAAGCGTTTACATATTCCAAGTAACTTTGCACTTCCACTGATGTAGATGGCATATTAAAATCACCCAACACTAATACATTCTCATAATTTACACAAACAGTTTCCAAAATATTAAACAATCGCATATATTCATTACTGTCACATTTCGGTGGAATATAAACTACACAACATAAAAACAAACAATTATTTCCTAGGTGTACGGTAGCACATACAATTTCAAATAAGGCTGAGTCCACATTAGCGATTGGAACGCACTTTAAATCAAACCGTGGCGATGTTGCTAAAATACTCCTCCCTGTTTGCGCCCATCTGCTCAAAATGGTGTGAATCCTGGATTAATTCTTGTATTTATGCATCGAAAATCAGTAAGATAAGACCTTTAAAATATCAATACAGTGCAAGTACAGATTATCATAAAATGGTTTGAAACCCGGATTAATTCTTGTAATTATGCATCGAACAACAGTAAGATAAAAATGAACGTATGTTGCTCACGTAAATTTTAGGCAGGCCTGGACCAGACGATCACGCAATTTCTTAAAACATTTTTTTAATAGCCCATAACACCTACTTACTAAATAATTATATCCCATTTTATTAAACCAATAAGCCTACACTTAATACCAATTTATTTTGCAAGAAATTTATTACTTTTGTCAATTTAATAACAGACTCATCGAGTAGCGGCTCAAGTGTTTTGTGTTTAATAACGCTCCGTAATGAGATACTTAACAGTACTTGTCGTTATAAATGGAGGCAAAATTATTATAAAAATATGCTTACAGCTTTTTTTAGAGATTTTGATGAGCATCATTTAAAGATGATGAATCACTTCAAAATAACTCTTAGCACGTAAAGATATTTTAGAAGTTTAAAAATGAGTCTAGACAAAGTGAATCTTAGTTTCAGTGGAAGTCCTCCTGGACCACATTAGTAAGTTTGGTTTACCAGGTTTAATTTCTCGCGGTTTCAACCGCGTGAAATTCGATAATTGTCCCTCAAAGGCATGCTTTTGAGGGACAATTATCGAATTACCTAGATAAAAGCTATCTTAAGTGTTAACCTAGGTTATAAACTATCTGGGGCGGATCTGTATTTATGCTTTCGCGGTTGCACAACGACATGCTTTGCATGGTAGCATAGATGCAGGTCTACCTTACTGCCTCCCTCAGAGGCGGTAGGGTGGCGGGGTCTTGAGGGAGAGCGCTACGGTCGTGTAGATCCTCAAGGCAAGTCTGGTGTGTTCACCTTCACGTGGTTGCCGCCCTGTTCTTGGTCTAATTCCATAAGAAATAGACGCAACAAAAACCACCAGGCGCTTTCTGGGGGGGGGGGGGGCGCATCGCACTTCGTATGATCGTGCTCGTGCGTGATCGTGCTTCCCGTCATGCGAAGTGCGGTGTGCGTTTCCCCTGCGTGCCCCTCTGAGCAGAGGGCATGGCAGGGGAGTGGGGTCCTCCTTTTGCGGGGTTCTCGCAGAAGGAGGAGGCGGGGCGGCGCGGCGAGAGGATCATGAACACCCGCATGATCCTCTCGCTGCGCCGCTCCGCGGGCGGAGAGGGGGGGAAGGGGCGTTTGCCCTCCCTTCTCACGGTGACGGGCGGGCGACAGGCGCGGAGGTGCCTCCGCCCGCATTGCACCCGTCACCCCGCGGGGGACTGGGCCTCCCGCTTCCCGGCGTGCGTGCGTGAACACCATGCTGGGGAGCGAGGAGAGGAGGCCTGGTCAGAGGTAGCCTCCTTTTGCGAGGTTCTCGCAAAGGGAGGAGGCGGAGCGGCGCGGCGAGAGGATCATGCGCGGAACATGATCCTCTCGCTGCGCCGCTCCGCGGGCGGTGAGGGGGGGAAGGGGCGTTTGCCCTCTCTCCTCACGGTGACGGGCGGGCGACAGGCACGGAGGTGCCTCCGCCCGCATTGCACCCGTCACCTCGCGGGCGACTGGGCCTCCCGCTTCCCGGCGTGCGTTGGCGGACGCCATGCTGGGGAGCGCGGAGGCCTGGTCAGCGGTAGCCTCCTTTTGCGTTTTCGCAAAAGGAGGAGGCGGAGCGCGCGCGGGAGGTCTCTCTCTCGCTGCGCTGCTCCGCGGGCGGAGAGGGGAGGAAGGGGCATTTGCCCTCCCTCCTCACGGTGACGGGCGGGCGACAGGCGCGGGGGTGCCTCCGCCCGCATTGCACCCGTCACCTCCGTCGGTCATTCCCAACCCCCTCCTCCACGCCCGTGCCGTGAGGGCAAGAGGGGGGGGTGTGCCTTGCGTTCGTCGGCGGGGGACTGGAAGTAAAGGCTGTGCCGGATTCCCAGTCCCCCTCCACTATGACGAAGCGGGAATGCGCTGGGTCGTTTTAGTGGGTATACCGGGTATTGCACGCCCGGGGAGTCCCACATACCCCTCCCGTCCCCCGACGGGAGGGCATGCGTAATGCATTTTTTCCCAGCGTCAAAAAAAAAAAAAAAAAGGTTATAAACTATCTGTGTGCAAAATTTCACCCAAATCCATGCAGTAGTCTTTGCGTGAAAGAGCAATAAAGATCCATACATATAGACATCTGCATACAGGGTGTAAACAGACTCTTTACGAAGCCGTTAACCAAGCATTCATCTAAGTAACCCTACGCAAAAATTATTGATGGGAAATTACTTTTTTTTTTGCGGTGAAAAATCACGTTTTACGGTAAAACTCAATGTAACGCACTCAAAACATTGTGCTGGTGGATGGATTGAATAGTGTGTGGGTCGTGGAGGTGTTTAAAAGTTTTACAAAAAAAACTTGTCAACTTTCCAACTTTTCATAACTAGAAGGTATGGTGTAGAACAAAAAAAAAACCCTTCGGCAAGCCGCAGGAGGAGCTAGATTTCGAAGAAGGTTCCACCCATATTTTTTTCAACCCCTTGGATCAAAAATCTTTTTTTTGTTCATGTTTAAAATCTTTAATTAACAGGCAGATGATGGTTTTACAGCTGAAAAATGGTTATCATAAATTTTAAACGCCCTCAATTTTTCAGTTATATTTTTGTTTATTTTGAAAGCTGTAAGTTTTATCGCTAAACTTTTAATTTAATTAAAAATTGTAGAGTAAACAATTTGCTTTCTAAAAAAAATATTTGTCACGGTAAAAATGTTTACCGTTTCGGAGATATAATTTTTTTTCCAAAAATTTTGGAAATTTCAACCTTCTCCCCAAGTTAGGGGTTGCATCAAAAAATATTATAGTTAAAAGTTGTCCGTATTCTTACTCGGAATGATAAAAATGTTAAACGGTTCAAAAATGTTCCATAGGAAAAAGTAATGGCTAAATACTGATTTTCAACCGCCCCCTCGCCGCTCCCCATGGACGAATTCCGCCCATTCACGAACTTAACCTAAGTTTTGACCCTTTCGATTTTTTGGCCAAGTTTGAAAGCAATCGGTGGATAATTGCGACCTGTAGAGTGTGGCTAAACTTTGCTTGTCGCTCCACATACATACCAACATACAAACGTATACACCACTAATTTTTAATTACTACAAAAAATGGGGCTCTATCAGTACCCTTTACTGATATTATTTATGTAGTCAAAAGTCAAAAAAACGAAATCCCAAAATTTGTCATAATTGGTAAACTCATAACTGAATCAGAAATTCATAACAATTGCTACTAGAAAATGACCACAGGAACGCGAGAGCGAGAGAAAACGACTAATGAATACTATTATGAATGGCCTGTACAATATTTCCATAAATTGAGTGACATTTTGGGATATGAAACGGTAATAACTTTGCTGTTTATCAATGTTATGTATTGAGACTTTACATATACAATATACATAATAATAAAAAGATCTTCTTTAATAAGCCCTTTATGTATTTGTACTCATTAAAATGTAGTGTTGTATAAATATATAAACTTTTTAACTGGCGGTTGATTTGGGTTCTAGAGGTCATAACTCCCCTATGGTTATTAAATTATCGCAACGACGCGGCGACGGGGAGAACAATTAAAGTGCCTTTCGGTTTCGTTAAGAAGTTTTTTACACGCTTTATTCGTAGAACTAACCCAAAACTGGCTTCATAAGAGGCAAAAGCGCTCTTAGATTTTCCACTCGGCAATATCATCACAAATCACACTATTTAACTTCAAAAATAAACAAACAAACAATTGATACTGATTGAGCAATCCCACACAATACCATCGTTCTTTACACACAAATAAAGTCCCCCATTCATTGACAAAACATCTATTACCTGTATAGAGACCCCCGTCATTACACAAACATCCGCCAAGCAAATCGGAGCCCCGACGTAATTGGCAAATATTTAAATAAAATAATTAGTCACCAACACACTAGAGTTGCAACCTTATAACTGCCTACGTAAAGTTGAAATTGAAGTGGGACATCAAGCAACTCGTTAACGCTGTACCAATATTGAGACAGTGCTTGGTACAGGAATTATTGACGAATCGTGTTTGAACGAAAATCGTGGAATCAGCCGATGTCGGGAGTAGTTGTCATATTTCCGCGACTGTGTGTACTACAAATTATATTTTAATCGGATTTTTATTATAATTTTTTTTTTTTGGACATGAAGATCATAATATGGCAGATTTTGACCGGGTTACCAATGTAGATTCTGTTTATATGAGTCTAAATGTCTGTTTACGCTTTTCTAAAAAATAACTAATACGGGTAGATATTATGTGGAAAAGAAGATAAAAACACTAGACAGAATATATATTTTTTCTAAATATCTTACCTATTCCTATTCAATGTTAAATATAAACAATCTCTATTTATGTTTTCGAACACTTGTAACTTTTTTCTATATTTTTCATCCCTCCTATTTAATTAATCCCTCTTAACCTTTACTATACATAAATCCCCAAAATCTGCATAAAACGATAAATATCTGGGAACTAGTTTATCCATTGGCAAGTAAAGCTAGTGTTGACTGGCCCCAGCGCCGATGTGGTCCGGATTAAATAAACAATTAGCCACGAGCCACATAAATGTCAAACGACCCTTGTAATCGCCTTCCGAACGATAGTGTGACCGCTGGCTTACGTTGCTGGGTGGCCGGAGTTATAGCGATTTTACATAGTAAATAGTTTTTGGGTTGAGAAAAGCTGTTGTCCCTTAAATGGTAAACTGTTTTCGGTAATTCATTAAAATGGTTGAGGTCGTTACAGAGACCCAATGTCTAATAACCAGTCTTACCAAGGGGTATCGTATTAATCAGCACTAGCTGGGTTTCGGAGATCAGATCGGCAGGCACTCCATCTAAAACCTGAAATTCAGCCGCATCTGGAAGCCGACTCCAGCATAGTTGGTAACAGGCAGGCAGACGAGGATGAAGGACTTGGAAAGGTTTATAAACTTTCAATAAAACTGTATAATCTGTTCTTTGTAAATTGCTTTTGTCGTTACAAAATAGTAGAAATGGGATAGAGCGTTTCCATAGTATTGAACTTGCATCACCACGTATTATTTCAAAGACAATTTCGACATCGACTCTATGTAGCATATATTGTTTAAAATGTAACAGTGATTCTAATATTCTGCGAGTATTTCTAGAATAAGTTATACATTTCAATATTATTACTTCTCATCATGCATTTAATAGTTTGATGAAAAATTTGATTAATCTAGTGAAAAACATAACCCGTCCTTGGCAATCGGGAAAAAAGGATAAGAACCTTTTTTGCAAGAATTAATCTTCACATTAAATCTTCCTCCCATCGCCACTGACACCTCACCCCAAAAAACCGCAGCGTTTTCAATACACACATTGTAATACAACCCCTATTAGGAGATACTATTGATAAATGGATAACACCGGCAGATAGCGATGTTGTTATTAAATTTCAAGCGTTTCCACCATTATGCGACCGGCATTAACATTGTTTTGAATAATTGCCGCCCGAGTTACTGGGAAATTAAATTATTCTGGGTAATATGTAGACCCGTGCGTATCTAATTTGCCTGTCCAGTTTTCTTGAAAATCAATTGCTCTACACTAGAGTCCATGTTGGAAAATATGGATGCTATGAAATAAAAGTTCGTATTTTCAAACGTTGCGTTATACTAATATAATATTATTTTTAGTCGTATATTATTGGAGCATCCACCTTAATACACCCATGTATTAAGGTGGATGCTCCAACCAGCCCGCGAAATTCATTTTTTTTTTACGTTTTTTGCAGGCTAGTGCTAGGTTGTATGTTGATTAAAATATTGCATAAAAAAAATAGCAAATTGCAAAAAACGTAAGAAAATTTGTATTTCGCGGGCTGGTTGGAGCGTCCACCTTAACATAGCACACTGCATAAAGACCCATAATAACCGACTTCAAAAAACAAAAAAGTGAACAAAAGTCGGTGGTAAAAAAACTGAATGACCGACTTCTGAAGCTAAAGCAACTCGCCTTTGCATCTAATTTCTGGCGAATTTGGATTAGGAACTGTCCCCCATCTCATACGTTAGGTTTTTAGAGATACCGTGGCCCCGTAACATAAAGGGCGATGAAGGAACATGGATGGGTTTCAGTCAGTAAAAGTCTGACACTCCCTCCTGCTCCGCCCAGAGCGGGAGGAGTCATTTGATGATGTCATATCCGAAAAAAAAAAAAAGCTATGAAACTTTCTACCTACATAACATATTTTAGTATGCCCAGTCCTTGTTACAATGACTGATCCAGGCAACTAAAAGGCTCATTGTAGCTTGCAGCATCTGGACAATTTGATATTCATAATTATAATCTCCACGTCCTAGTTTCGTTCACGGCGACCAATCTCGACGGTGATTGACCATTTACGCCAGAGATACACAAGTTTGTGTACAAACATCTCTATCTTCCTTTACTCCGGTGGAAAAGTGTAATATCGTAATTGGATATTACAAAATGCACGTCAAGTACCGTCCCGATTTCCTATCAAAAATATTCTAATAGAACTGCAGTAACTTACATAACTCTGGCTGATTGAGAGGTGTTGCAGAGGAATGGTATGAGGATATGGTTTACATTTCCTCATACCATTCCTCTGCAACACCCTAATGCTACATGCAAGCCCTTCAGAAGTCCATAATGTGCGCGCCACGTTCGCTAATGTTCCTTACACTTGAGATAAAGATGCAATTGATGCAAATATAAACGCTCTCGCAACCTAGAGTGCTCTCGAACCGGCTAACTGACCTATTAATCTCTGTGAATCGCTTTCGCGTTATCACTACTGTCCTAGTAAAAAAATTAAACCGACTTCAATAAACACAAAAAAGTGAAAAAAACGGGCAAGAGCGAGTCGGACTCGCGCACCGAGGGTTCCGCACAAACTTTTTAAAGGACAAACTTAACTTTGCTATTCGATCTTTAGAAACGGCTATTGCACCAACCGCAAATAATAAGTTTGTAATAGCGAAATCGGTTTTTTTTTTGTTATTAAACTACATATTTACGGTTTTTCGATTTTTCCCTTTACATGTGCTGTAAGACCTTGCTTTTTGCAAAATTTCGTGATTCTAGGTCAACGGGAACTACCATATATAGGTTTTCGACCCAAAACCTATAGGGTACTTCCGGTTGACCTAGATTTGTCAGTTTTGGTTAAAAGCAAGGTCTTACAGCACAAGTAAAAGGAAAATTCCGGAAAGTAAAAAGAAAATTAAGGTAAATTTTGGTGCTTAGAAGTTTTCGCGAAAATCTAAATTTGCCCATATAGTTTTATCGTGTGGACTCAGGACCTTAGTTTTTATACACCTAACATGGACTATAGACCTCAGTATCTGGTATAAATTTCAACTTGCTAGGTTCACCCGTTGCTTAGAAAATCGGTGGTGACAGACGGACAATAAAGTGATCTTATAAGGGTTCCTTTTTTACCTTCTGAGGTACGGAACCCTAATAACTTTAGCATCAGAAGTCGGTGACCTTTGTTGGATTGATTTAGTTTTTTTGTCACCGACTTCTGAAGCTAAAGTTATTTTTCACTTTTTTGTGGTTTTATTTTTTTATTTTTCCATTTTTAGTTGTTCCCAAACAAACATTTGCCGTATATTTGTTTTACATTGTTAACAATTCATGTTATGGTAAGCTTAACCCCAATACATGAAACTTAACATACCTAACTGTCGAAATCTGGATTTATTGTACACATCTGCGTACCTCCTCAGAGCATACAGGTGTGATGTTACGTTACGATGTTGTATAAACAGAAAACATCCACGCGATTGCAGCAATTGCGACAGATTTGCCGTCTATTTTTGAAGAGTTCCATTGTATAGATCCGAAGATCAGCATCAGATGTTCACCAAATTCAAATAGGACAGCTTCAGAATCATACTCTTTCAAAAAAAAAAGAATCATCAAAATCGGTTCATAAACGATGAAGTTATCCACGAAAACACATAAAAAAATAAAAATCTACGGTCGAATTGAGAGACCTCCTTTTTTGAAGTCGGTTAAAAATTGGACATTAATATTTTATTCCGTGTGGGAATCGAACCTGTCGTTCGTTCCGCCACAACCGAAATACTGAATCAAGCCCACAGCTACTCAACCAATTAATTGTGTTCTCATCAGACATAACTCAATCAATTTTGTGGGCATCAACGGATTTATACCTAGTTTGCGCAGAACAAATTAATTGTGGTGGGGCCAGAAACTTCATTCTCAGGATGAAATTCATTACTTTTACGAATTTATCACCTAAATATTATTAGCAGTGTAGCTCATCATCAGATCTGACTGCCTTTTCCCATCAGACTAACCGTATCATACATGGAGCGACGTATCTGTCTCCACAGATTAATTGGGTAACACGACACCCCTTAGTAAAAGTAGTTGTTGTCAGACTTTCAGGCTTCTGACTACCCGTAAGGTCTGTCACAGATTTACGAATGAAAGCTGAGTTCAAATGCTTAACCTGTTGTGCGAGACACTGAGAGGTCCCACAACCACGGACCGACGTCGGGGTCGCCCACTTTGTACATTAAACGTTTGCGGCCACTATGGTCGCCGTAGCTTTTGAACCAAATGGTCACCTGATGTTTAAGAATAAACTCAACTAAACGTGTTTTATCTGTGAATTAAATGGTATAAGTCCCATCTCTACAATATTCCTCAATGACGTGCCATAGATCATAACACTATTCCATCGACAAATGTCAAAATAAAAGTAAAAACTTTAGTGTAAACAAACTCCGCCATTTTCTGACGTGTTGCCTCGTATTTGAAATGAAATGAAATGAAATAATGTTTATTTTTGCAAGTAGGTTTTTACAAACCCTTTTACACGTCATTTTTTAAAAACTAGATGGGGCCGGTGTTTCGTACCTGACTACTCTGAGAAGAAACAGCCGAAACAAACTCAGAGGTCATAGTCTCTTTTGAAGTCCAGACATAATCTTGCACAATTCACATGAGGACTATGCAGATTAGTGTCTGAGATGGTCTTTTGAAGAAAGAACCACACAGATTTGAGTGGACTTGTCCAGTCAGTGCAAGCATTTGTCAGATATCGTGTAGCTCGACTTATAACTCAAAGAACTCAACGAAACGACGAACAATACCAAAGAAAGGACATTTGGGTAGGTCGCTTATAGTACTCAAACTGCCAGACAGTCGTGGGGATAAAATAAAAAAATAAAATATGTGACCCACATTGTCCTCACATTCACAATAATTAAATAAAATTAATAATAATTTACAAAATGAATGTCAATAAAAAAAACATCAATAAATGTCACAATAATAATAAAAAAAGTAAAATACTTAACAAAATAAGTATTCCTGTCAAATCAGTAAATGTCACATAAAATAATAAAAAATAAAGTAAAAAAATAATAAAATACTGAAATAAGTATTGTCATAATAAGTAATGTCAAAGTGTATAAAAGAAAGGAATCAATTATAAATAAGCGAAGTCTGAAATTTCAACATTCACAGAGCAAATTTCGTTGGAGCAGCTTAATCCCAAGCCTTTTTATCTTCGAGATAGTGATTAACATTATAGTAGGCTTTCAGGCATAACTTCCGTTTTATAAACGATTTGAACTTACTTAGGTTTAGTGCTTGAATATGGCTCGGAAGTTTATTGTAAAAACGTATACATTGGCATCTAAACGTACCCCCTATTTTCTTCAGCCTCGTTGCAGGAACAACTAATTTGTGCTTGTTCCTCGTATTTATGTTGTGAATATCACTGTATTTTTTAAACAAATTAATATTTTTATGTGCCTACAAAAGATTTTCATAAATAAACTGAGAGGGCACAGTAAGAATATTAATCTCTTTAAATTTTTCTCTGAGGGAGTATCTGGGACTTAATTTATAAATTGAACGAATTGCCCTTTTTTGCAAAATAAATATGGTCTGAATATCGGCGACATTACCCCACAAGAGCATACCGTACGACATCACGCTGTGGAAATAACTAAAGTAAACTAAACGGGCAGTCTCTAAATCAGTTAAATCACGAATTTTTCTAACGGCGAATGCTGCAGAGCTAAGTTTTTTTGATAATTTGTCTATATGCGGGCCCCACTGCAGCTTGGCATCCAAAGTTATGCCTAAGAACACAGTGCTATCTTCCGGTTTCAACTCTTCATCCTTGATTTGTACAGTAGTTTCCACTTGTCTTACGTGGGGTATAGTAAAATTAATACATTTAGTTTTTTTCTCATTTAGGAGTAGATTATTGACATTAAACGAATTAACGTATTTTGCCAGGGCGCTATTAACCTCGTCTGTAACTATCTGCTGACGTTTGAGTTTAAATAAAAGAGAAGTGTCATCTGCAAACAATACTATGTCATGATTATCCATTTCAATTGTTTTGTTATTGTATATTGTTATTTTCGGATAATGTTATGTATCAAATTAATCGTGAAGAACTGTGCTACAATAATTTGTTAAAGGAAATCTAGTTCATGAATCTCAAAGTTGAGTATTTCGCCTCCGAAAAAGTGGTAGGTATAAATACCTATGGTGATTGTGTTTAAACAAGAAATAAGTGTTTTTTGTGATTAAAACGTGTGTGTTAACAAAAATAGTGCTTAATTCGTATAGTGAGCATATTGTTAAATTTTATAAACAAAAATAAGTGGCTTCGTAAAGTTAAAGTTCCGTAAATAACCGTGTTCAAAATAAGGCGCTGGCGCAGGCCGCGTCAAAATAAACAGTGAGTATCCAAATTCTAATGAAATTCTCCATATACTATAGTAAATAAACTAATAAGATTAAGGTCTTATTGGAAAGGAAATATAATCTAGTTTATTTTAAAATTACTTTAATTGAAATTAATATTTAAACAAAATCAAATTAATATTCTAATAGCAAAATATCCGTTTCCATCACTGTTTTTTCAAGTTTTACATATTTTTTGAGCATCAAATTAAAATTATATATCTCGATTTTTGGTTAATAACTGTAAATTTTATTTAGCTATAACTCTTGTAGTTTGCGATTGTCAAGTGTTTTTATCTAAAGTGTAAAATTACATGCGCGTATTTCGCGAACATTCGCGAGCATGCGCGGTTCACGCATCTAGTCACGTGACACTGAGCTAGTGAGCTGCAAGCGATTCTTAACATTAAAGACCCATTGTGGCTGTACATTTAGCAATGAGCCCCTTATCAAGAATGCAAAAACATATGAGAACAATTCTATCAACTTGAGCTCTATAAAATCCAGATGAATCAACTTCGAAACCCAAATAAAATCATGAAAAATAAATATATTCTCCTAATAAATTGTGGCGGAAACTCAATAAAACCGCTTGTGGCCCATCCGATGGGTTATGGGCCCGTTATGTGGGTTTATTGACTATAGAAAGCGATGGCCACTGTCCCAACGATGCGAGTTTAGTGCTCACTAAACTTGTGTCCGGCATTTTGATCGTAAAAGTCTTTTGAAGTTCTTGAATGATCTTGAAGCTCTTGGAAGGGAGAGGGTGTCTCATGACGTAGTCTTGGACTTTAAGTTGGTTGTAGATTGGATATTTTATTTATTTAGTACAGCGTCGTTACAGGTAGTCAGTGGCCCAAAAAGTCTGACAACCAGTCTTACTAGGTAGGTACCTATTGTATTCCCTAGTACTAACTGGGTTGTGAGGATCAGATAGGCAATCGCTTCATGTATACTGGTATTCAGCTGCATCCAGTTAGACTGGAAGCCAACCCTAACATAGTTGGGAAAAGGCTAGGCAGATGATGATGATTTATTTAGTACAGCATAAACCATTAACACTAAAATTAAATAATCCTTTTACTCGGTCTTCTCGCAAAACCACAGACATTCTAACATTACACACATTACACAGTCTCCACGAGCGCGTTGAGCATCGTAAGCATACGCGGTATAGGGGAGGTGGATCGAGCTACAGTGCGACTAAGGGTCGATTTCACCCGCGGGAGACGCCCCGGGCGTCGGGGGCCACGTGGTGGCTTCCGGCCACCGTAGGCGCGGGCCTGTGGACGGGGAGCTATGGGCTAGCTCGCCGTCCGTACGTCTCATGACGACAAGCCGTGTCGACGGCGCGTTCGTGTTCCACGCGCGCCTCAAAGAGAGTCAGCAATAGGGAAGGGGTCCGCAAGGACCGAAGCCTGCCGGGGCTGCGGGACTATTCGAAAGAGATACCGTGGCCCCGGAACACAAAGGGCGAGGAAGGAACATGGATGGGTTTTAGTCAGTAAAAGTCTGACACTCCCTCCTGCTCCGCCCAGAGCGGAAGAAGTCATTTGATGATTTCCCATCCGAAAAAAAAAAAAAAAAAAAAAGGTTCGATTTCACCAAACAAGAGTAAATCTTACCCGAGAGTATACGAGCAGTTACTCCTAGTATAACATGTTTTTACGTTTCACCATAGACTTAATCCAAGAGTAAACTTTTACGCTGCAGTAAATCTCTACTCCGCCGATTTTCAAGGAACAGCGAGCTTATACCAAGGATAAGTTTAATATGGCGTCCGAGTGTCATTGTTTTGACAGCTGATTCGCTAACTGGCACGTGAAAATAGTTTAGATGAACCTGTGTATTGTCTAAAAATGTCAGATCGTTTGAGTATATTCGTGACTCATTGTCACCTATTCGCAGTTTTCTGCTTCATAGTCACGGTATCTGTTTTTTCATTTTCTATTACACTGAAGTGCTTTTTTACTATGTCTAACAATAGATGTTTTTCTGAAGCCAACCAGTTGGGGCTCCGTTTTCGCTTCTCGATTTGTGACATACTTATTGCAATTTATAAAAACACAAGCAAACCTTAAAAACGCCGGCTAAACAAACACCACGAAATATTGATGAGGTTAGAATTTCTAGTTTTGACACTTTTGACATAGGTATAACACTACCAAATAGAATAATACGCAATACACTTTACTTATTAGAGAAGAAACGAGCAATTGAATTTGGGTGGCTTATACAGTCATACATTTCAATCATTTGGATTCAGTCCCTGTCACAGAATAACTTTCTGAGAGTAAATTTACTCCGGTGTAGAGTGGTTGAACGTAGACGAAGTATTCGAGAGTTAAATTTAAGTATAAATATATTCCGTGGGTAGCTATTCTCGAAAAATCGACCCTTAATGGGACATTAAACAATTTATGTTTTCTAGAGCGAATATAATTATTTGTTACAAATAACTGACACAGCTCCGCACGTAATTCGGAGGCGTCATGTATATTTATAGTGCAGTAGAATAGTTTTTAAAGGCATAATTCCGAATAAGTCCATAAACGCATACCGATTTAATTTAAAACACTTATTTACATAGCTTCACTGCCGCATGTTGCCGTTTTACTAAAGTATTGAAAAAATATCCAACTGGCTAAAATCGCAATGGGTCAGCCACACTGCCATTTTGTCAAATCATCGTTCGTGGTAATCTGCAGTTTCGAAACTAATTTAACAGTCAATTTTACATGAACATATAATCATAAAATAAATAATCGTCCTATATACATAATCCTGCCGGTATATTGCCGCGATATAACCATTTAACGACACAATAATGTACCGTCCCCGCCAACCGCTATCAAAACCTACTGAACTTCCATTATTATGCCTGATATTACTAGATTTACTGTTGTGTAATGAACTAGACTGAGTGATAGTTATTAATAGTCATGTTATTATCAGTATTTTGTACGTGACTGACATCCGACATTCGCACGACAGGCACACACCTCGGTACACGATCGACGCCAGTCGTTGTGTGCTATTTAATATACTAAAACCTACCCGAGCTAGTTTTTTTCTTTAACACATGACATCCAATCTTAAATTATATTTAAATTATGCCTGGACTTCAAAAGAGACTATGACCTCTGAGTTTGTTTCGGCTGTTTCTTCTCAGAGTAGTCAGGTACGAAACACCGGCCCCATCTAGTTTTTAAAAAATGACTTGTAAAAGTATTTGTAAAACCTACTTGCAAACATAAACATCATTTCATTTCATCATTATTTTTTGCTAATTAACCGATATTTTTATAAGTTTCTAATTTTTTATTCTATTTGTTTTAATTAATTGTGGTGGTAATGGAAGACTTACTGATATGTTTTTTGAACCAACACATTTGTTTGTTCATATTTGTACGCTTCACAGCAAAAGATAGAGAATCTAAGTTCTACATTGTAACATCTCACACACCGTGTTTACAAATAAAAGTTTCCTAATCTTATAATAATGTAAAATTTGTTGAAGGTTGTTGTATGAATATGAAATGCCTTGTAAGCGATATCTACCTGTTTCTCCCTCTGATAAAGATCGTGTCCTACTTGCACCGATGGATCAATGGAAACGTTCAGTTTTGGTTCATCGATCGAAAGACTAGACCTAGGTCATTTGATTTTTGCTCGACGTGTTTTCAAAGCCGCAAAATATTGTTCACCTCTGCGCGGTCAGTATTGGTCTTGTGGATGTCCATTAAGCAATATTAAATCATGACCATCATCATAATCATAATTATCATTTATTGCATTCATGTAGTTTACAAGTTGTTACAAAGTATACGGGTTTCATACATGAACCCTGCTAGGGCACAGCAATATAAATAGTCTAAAGTGCTACAGTGACACAAAAATACAAATTTTAACATGTCTAGCAGGTATCCAACATTTGTAATTTAAATAAGTAGGTTTTATTTCATAATATACTAAATAGGGTAAGAACAATTTTGTGAAATTAAAATAAAATAAAAATTCAATCAAAGCAAATTGCCGAGCATTCTCCATGAACTAGTTACCTACTGTTAATTTTTAAAATGATTAAACGTACCGATTGCTATCCAGTAACTTGTTCCCCGTAATGTTAACTGCAGCTCTCCTCCCCGCTAACAAATCGGCACAAAGAGCTCGCGCACTCAATCACGCCTGTCCGGGACACTGTCTTCGCGCCACATTGTTTGTCTTGCAACGTTACACTGATACCAGACCGTCGTTAAGGATTTACTTATTAATCGATATTACATTGTTTACTAACAAGTCGGCCCAAAGAGCTCGCGCACTCAACTATGACACACAGTGTCCCGGACACTCTTCATGTCACAACGTTTGTCTTGCAACGCTAGACCAATAGAGACGCTCGGTTTTTGGGCTGGCTGATAGTCTGCAATAGTATAGTAACTTTATTTCAGAGGTTTGTCACTATAACGAATCATATTTATGTATTTAATTATTTATGGCTCTCCAACAACTTATTCACTAATACACAAACAATAAACACAGTAGAATTTTCAGATTACAGTGAACTTCTCAATTATAGGAGTGCACAACACTTGCAAAATTATAATAATTTAACATAAAACAGTACACTACGCAAACTAATTACAAATAAATTACAAACTAAACTAAATACACAGTTAACAATAATTATTATAAATCATGATCTGTCAAATGACCAATTTGGCGTCTAATGGCGTCTCGACAGACGCCATTGTTTAACTATTGTGTCTACTTCGTGGACAGATCATGGGATAATGTGATAACTAAAACGAAATGCAAACATGAACAAAACGCACAAAATGTATCCTGTCATATCTTGAACAAGCTGAAATCTGGCTTTTTAGTCTATTGTTCTATTAGTGATTAGTTGATTACTTACGTATCAAATTCAGTTATGTCCTAATCTTTTCTTCCACTTTGTTTAGTTTAGTCCACACTTATATTAACGAAGTATGTTTCTCATTTGATTTATCACAAATATACTTTAAACTCTCACCATCACAAAACTGGTAATTTCCATACCCCCTACCGCCGCAAGCGATCACTCGTACCTACAATGTTAACAGAAGTTGTACCGGCTGCAATTAGTTGCGGTGAGAGCCGACACGCGGACATCGCCGACACCGCCGACACCGCGTACACCGACCTGCTAGGGCTCTTTCATAGTTAGCACGCGAGTTTGTGGAGTAATGCTAAGCGGGTTTGACTTCCCATTTAAGGTTGGAGTTAAGGGCTCAATATGAGTTACCTTATGGTGGTCAATTGAGGTTTTATTGAAAAAAGTCCATGTAGGCATTTTCCGTTTTGCGGGGATTCTCTAAAATAATGAGGTCACCTTCAATAGCTTAACCTAGATGCTCTAAGTATAATTTCGAACAAACTAAAGGGTTATCGGTACGTATGTTTTGTTCTAGTAGGTACCGTCACAATATTAAATGCGAAAATAACGCTAAAACATCTGAAACCACTTTATCATGTCAATCACAAACCAAATTAACTCTTATCACAACTTATTAAAGTACATTTCACTTTGTAACGTGCAAGGTAGAATCTATAGTGTTGTGAAAATGTAAAACTATTCATAGTAATTCATTTGTACGGAGAAGGTTCGGCAATACATTCACTTTGTTTGTAGACAAACCCGAGGGGCGACGCTTGTTAAATTGTCTGTCTGTTCTTCTAACCTCGGTTCTGTGGTTGTTACCTTGTACTGAACAATAAATTACTTACGTTTATTTTCTAAGCTGATTTGAATTTGAAAAGGAGCACACGTATATTTTATTTTATATTTTTTTAGAATATTTTCATATGAGACTAAAATGTCTGTTGCCCAGAAGTGGGACAGAAAGAGCAACCAAAAAAGTCAAAAGGCCCATGGAAGGAACAAAACTTAATTTGCACGTTTGCTTTTATTTCTATGTTTTACATACATCATTTAACCATAAAATTATTAATATCCACAAAATTACAGTTATTATACTTTAATAATAAAAATCTGCCAATGAAACGAATACAACATCTCCATAATCTGTAAAACAAATGGAAAACACTTTAAAATGTAAAACGCACGTAAAAGTATTGTCAGATTCCGCCGTATATTGGCGAAGTTTGCTCGCTCCGAGGCGGATACGTATCTACATAAGTTGCGGATATTGAAAATATTTTGCGGATAATCCGCGGATAGTGCGGTGCGCGGATACCGCCGCCTTTTCTTCGAGAAAAATGTTTTGTAACGCTCCAAAGTGTCCAGCTTGAGTTTTTTTAAAGTTTTCTTCGCATCTCTGTGGCTGTGGGATTCCAGTTTTAAAATTCAAGAATTTAGCTTGTATTGGCTAGTAAGGGGAGAAATATTTTCTTTGTTATATTAGTATTGTGTTGTTTTTTTTTTAATAAATTTTAACACTTGCTGATGTAAGTATGAGAAGCTATTTTTCCTGAGAGACTTCTCAGCGTTCTCTCAGAACTCAACAGGAAACCAAGATAGCAGAACTTAATGAAAAACTTATGTGTGGTTTAGAAATGCTATACGTCTTATTCCAAGTATATTAGAACTAGTACTAATTTACATAATAAAATATTTAAGACATTCAATTAATTAAAGATGCAGCGAAACCGGTCCGGACATTTATTGCGGACTGCCTTCGAACACCGGAAACTGATACAAACTTCAGAATTCAGTGTCCGGGTAATTTGTCCGTACCGGTTTGAGTGGGATTACTATAATTGTAACAAATATTAAACATCCATAATTCACAATCACAGCAGCACCTCACTAATCACAATTACCAACAGCATACAACACATTGAGTGGATAGGGGCAATATGGATCACACGAGCTAATGTCACGGCAATAACGTGCGCGCCATCTGACGGCGCCTGCTGCTAATTGTCACTCGATAATCAAGTGCCAGTCGACGTTAGGGTTATTAGAAACGATAAATTAGTATACAAGCTAAATTATTTGAAAATAATGGTATTTGATTGTAAACAAGGGCTTTAAAAAATATTTTACAGACTGTGTTAGTAAACTTGAAGCAAAACTACGAAAGCTAGTGTGGAGATGAATGCCGTTTCTCCTCTAAATAAAATTATTCACCCTTAATTTGGGAAAAATAATTACTCCATTATTAAGGCATGAACAATGAACATGCACAAACCTTGTGTGTAACGTGATTGAAACTCAGCCAAACTAAGAGATAATTGGTTCTCTCTCCTTAGAAAAAAACTGACCTATTGAGACCTACATACCCTATTTCAGGCACACAGTAGACTCTCGGCTTTTATAAAATCGCGTGACGCATTTTTTTTTTTAATTTTACCGATAGCGAACAACAAAAAAAGGATGGATATCCTTTTTTTGTTGTTCGCTATCGGTAAAATGTGAACCATGTTTTATAATTGTTGCAGTATGAAAACGTGGATACGTTTTCATACTGCAAAAATTATAAAACATGGTCCAGCGCCCTGCCTACACAACGAAAAAATGGTTTTGAGAATAAAATTTTATTCCTAACAGGGAGTGGTCGGGGTAGTGCTGCATTCATTTATATTTTCACTGTAAACAAATATTTTATCGTGTAAATAATTATTTTTGATAATGTCGAATCTAACAAATGTATGTTATCTAAATTGATCTATTTCTGATTCTACATCATCATCATCACCATTTTCCTGCCTTTATACTTATTTGCACCTCCTTTTAGTCATTACTATCTCGAACACGGACTCCATCGCTCTTTAGTTTTCTTCTACTCTTCCACATTCATACAACCACATTCATAGGTACTCAAAACTTTTCTTACGACATTTTCGAAACTGCACGCATCACATGTCCACACCATGGCAACCGATTACCACACAACTTTTCAGTCATCGGTGTCACTTCTAGTCTTCCCTCTCATAAATTGTAATTCTTTTCTTAAATATTATGTGCTTACATTTAATCATATTTAAACTTTTTCCAAAACTGGCAACCCTGACCGGGTCATGTGTGCATCGTAATATTAGTTGCTTCATCATTGGCTTATTGAGTCAGCTTCATTATTGTGTGATTTATGATTGGCTGTTACCGGCATGCCGCATGCTGCATCTCGTAAGTAACTGCAGGGTGGGTGTCAGAGTGGGTTGTAGCACTACTGAATGATAATTGTGTGGTTTTGATTGTAGGTATTTAGTCGGAGTTTCACTTCATGTGCAAACCAAAAACGAGTTATCCGCAAGAGAACTAAGGTAATGAACATGGCCCGAAGAATTGTAAATGTCAACCAATGACCAGCGAAGTTCGTGGAAATCCATTGGATGCGAAAAGCATGGGATCTGGCGATGCGATGACGCTTGGGGAAGTATATATCCAGCGTGGATATATTTCGGCTGATATGATGATGATGTGAGATTATAAGTCCATTTGGCTGAGTACGGTACCAAATTTTTATTTTCAGATTTGTTACGCGATTTTATAGCGAAATTACTGTTTATTTAGTTTTATATAGTATCTGTTTATTCCCCAAATAAAACTATTCCATACCCCCTAATTTCCCATCCTCCCAAAACCAGACACATTCGCACACAACTCTTGTGTTATCAAAACAAGCGTATCAACTGCCATCGAGTCACATGGCGGACATTAATAGGCCGTAACAATACAATATTGGTGCAGATAGCGGGCCGTATGGGCTGCATCGCCAGCACCGCAGTCAATCGATGCGCCTTATTGCCGCGGTATGTTGCGTGTTGCGGTGGTTAAAAGTAATATGTGTATGTTGGAGATTTGTACAAACTATAGGTTACAACGGGTTGGAAATTTGATAATGTGAAATCATCATCTGACTTTTCCATTACTAGGTTGGGGTCGGTTTCCAGCCTGTTAGTGTAGGTAAAATGTGTTTGCAAAATTTTACTGGTTACAAGTGTCAATTTTACAGTTTCAAGTGCGTAAAATCAGTAAAGATAAGTACTTACTATGTACGGAAGGATTTCAAGAACCCCAAGGAGACTGTGAATTTCCCTTTACCCAGTGGAAACTTCAAACACTTACGATTACCAAGAACATTGTGAAAGATCGTAGCGTAACTTTGGAAATGGTGGTGGTGGTGTAAATTTGTTCATCACCAGTGCTCTCAGAACGGCGAAAGAAATCACATGCTGATTTCTTTCACCGTTTTGAGATTGAAGATTTCACTAGGCCCGAGTGCCCCATTCTCCCCAGAGAGGGGACGTCGGTGTACCAGCAGTGGGCAAAACTCACATCCACTGATAATGCTCATGTCAGCTAATACACAGAAAAAAGAAATAAATCTTAACTTTAAATAAAAAATAATTCTTAAATTAAAACCCCATAAATAAATTAAAGGAAAATTATTCTTATAAATAAAATTCTAACTTCCACTGATAATGCTCATGTCAGCTTATACACAGCAGTGATTGACAGGAATTACACTCTGCCAAGTTTCTAACTGTTTCATCCCAATACTGCAAAATTTGATATCACAATATTCGACGACACATGGTTCTTCACCCGCCGAATTGTATTGTAATTGCCTATTACAGTCTCAACGCCTACCAACCTACGCCAACCACTCGTAAATCGAGCGCTTTCATAAATGAAAACGTTTAATTTCGTGTTATTTACACTGATTCCATATTTGTGTTCCATTTGTTATATAAATTGTTATGTTCGAAAGGGTAATTAAAATAATTGTTATGTAAAATATTGATGTTTATTTTTGTTTGGCCATTTTCATTTCAATGTTTGGCAAAAAAAAGGTTTTAAGCAAAGTTCACATAGCAATCTAACCCTCTTATTAGACTATGCCACGGCCGAGTAAAACAAAAAACATGTCGATGATTATTTTTTTCCCAAGAGATGATTTTTTTGTACCCAATACTTTATTACTCGTATATTTTAAAAATGGTCAGGCGGCTAATATTATGTATGACCAGGTGTATGAGCATGCACGAAGCAAAAGGAGTATGTATGCAAGGATCGTAACAGTTGGTAGTAATTTCCGCTTGGCAAGAGGTATGTCTTGACTCCAAAAATGTAATTTAAAGCTTTCCACAATCTTCGTTTACGTCAATATCAGAAAGCAATATATTACTACAGTAGTAAACTTTTTGTTCTACGGCAGCAATAAGAAAAGGTGTAAACCCTACCATAAACGTTTGTTATAACCGCGGCAGTTAAAACGCCATTAAACTGCGTATTGTTATGGTTGTTTAAAGAAAAGCCATGAAGGTAATCGCTTCCCTTCCCTTTTATAAAAACTTGTTATTTTTTATCTTATGATCGTTATTACCAACACTCTTGTTATTAACTGTTGTTTAAAGAGCAAAAATAATTATATTTTTATTATTTTCTACATAAAACAAGACGCGAAACTTGCTGACAAAGGCAACAAAATAACAAAAACTGATTACGAAAGTGCCTGAAGGGAGTTATGACATTTATGATTTAAGTATCTAAATTAGGCCTTAGAAATGCCTAACCAGTTTGTTTTTGCTTAAAACTTATTATTCGTAAATTGCTTTTTTATTCGAAAATCTCTTTATCTTACGTATACACGAGCATCTACTGGACTGACTGGGTTGCGGAGGTCAGATAGGCAGTCGCCCCATATAGAGTACTGATATTCAGCTGCATCTAGTTAGACTGGAAGCTGACCCCAACATAGTTGGGAAAAGGCTAGGCAGATGATACACGAGCATCTACAATTGCACGATTCTTGTCAATAATCTACATTTAATCTTGAATTGTTTTAATAACTCGGTGTTACGTACTCGAAACTACTCCTTGTGCTTCGTATGCACGTTTATACATACATCTAGTCAAACACGCACGCCGCGCCGGTTGTGAGTATGCACCTGACCTTTTTGAAGAAAATCAACAACAATACCAAGTATAATCACATATTTATAACCAAATATTTATCACATCAACACTCCGAAAATCACCCATTCCATCCTTCCCTTCGATGGTCTACTCCGTGAAGAAGTCACAACACACCACTTTTACTACCAAGTGGCAAGTACTAGAGCTTGATAATTATTTTTCTAATATTTACGGTTTAATTTCCCCTGGTGGATACGTTTCCTGGTGACCGGGAGCCCGGTACCCCGGCAACTCCGGCCTGCATAAATTAACGCTACGCAACGATTAATTTTGCATTCGTTCACAAATGAAAATTAAATGTCTTGCGTTAGTTTGAATTATGGTGGGACTATTCTGTCTGTTGTTTTAAGTTTTAAATTATTTTACGATTTTTAAACACATGTGCATAAGTAAGCATATTTAATCTACTTTAGGTATAAGGTGTTCATACTCATTTATATGTAATAAAGGGAAAGTCGAGAGCACAGAAAAAACAATTTTGAGAATGTTTTTTAAGGTAAAGTTTTCTTAATTCTCAGGAAAGTTAGTAAATAATTGTCAGAAATAGGACATGTCCTAGAACCAAAAATTCGAAGACATGTGACATCTACCAACCCGCATTGGGCCCGCGTGGTGGATTATAGCCCATTCCCTCTCATACAGGGGACGCCCTGTGTCCCAGCAGTGGGAACATTATAGGCTGATTATGCTATGCTTCTGACAGCTGCAAGCCACCAGCATTCTTATTGTAACGCAAACACACAAGCATTGAGATTTTAACATTGATTTAAAATCTAAGTAAATAAAACGTTAAAGGACTATAGATGTATCACCGCTAAACATTTTGGTGACGTGTCTTTCATGAAAATTTTGTTTATTTCATTACCAAAAACACCTTCAATTCTGTTTTAGCTACGCTAGTAAGTCAACATTATAACAATTTCCTTCGCCAGCATGAGTAAGCATGACATCTAAGGGTGGATACACACGTCGAGACGAGTCGGGTGGTAATGGCGGTCGTGATCATGGCTCCCATAATAATAATGTTTATTCATAATTAATGGCGTTCCATAGAGGCTGTGACTCATGGTGGTATGAGATGAGAGGTTTTATGAGAGGATTACAAATCTTTAAGAGTTATTAAGACAGATTGTTTCCGTAGCAAAAGTACTTTAAATAATTAAACATGTTTTAGATTTACAGAGTGCTTTTTTATGAAAACTGACAAATGCTACAGGCCTTAATATTATTGTAGAGGTAAAAAATGGTGTCATATAACTGGTCTTGTAACTTTCTACAGATTCTACGACAGTGAGTTTAACATGCATACACAAAGACTGAGCGAGTCTATGGATATTGGGTATATAAACTAAGCAGACAAGATTATCAACAGATGAGCACTCGGCAATCACTTAGAACGTTAGTAGTGACGGCCAGTAGCCCAAGAGCGAATGTAAACTCCTTGAGAGACTGGAGAGTTGGTCTACTCGCACAGACTCACAGGGCCTAATAATACACAGAAGAGCTTCAAACGTTTAGTAAAATTAAATTAAAAAGCTTTTTATTTCATGCATTGAACCATATTTAACATTTTTAAACGTGTGTGTGTGTGTGTTTATGCATTGTTTTATTTTAACGGCTGTTGTTATTTATCCGTGAGCTCCTCAATGGAATACAATTATATTTATAAGGAGTGTTACTACTACTACAAAGAGGATCTTGTAGCGCGTCTAGCCTTCATGCTACACGCGAATTAAACGCATTTTTTCTAATCTTCGTCAATATCATCTCATCACCAGCCTCGTTAAAGAATCCTTTTAATCGTTCAATATCAGTCATCACTTTATTAATCAACATTAACAGCAATGTCAAAAATACTCCTCTGCTAAATTTAAATGTCACTTACGGGATATCTTCCGCGATTATTAATATAAAATAAATTATTACTATTTTAAGTTTAGCTTTTCCTCTGCTATTGCTATTTTTTTTTGTCCCGAAACGTTTGCACAAAACAATAATAAACACAAGCTATCAGTTCTCATGGCCACACCACTCGTCGACCAGTGAGGCGCCACTCAACAGCTCTCCAGTCACTTGCCGCCAGTGACTCGCCGCCAGTGACTCAGTACAGTCTATCTTAAGGATAGTGTTTGTCTGTACCACTGAATAAAGATGGCCAGTAAAACAACAGCTAGCCTCTTTGTGTGAAATCAAAATCTCTATTCCATTCTATTAAACATCACTGGTCAACTGCCACGTCAGAGGTTATAATGCTTACAGAATAGAACGTGGCCAGCAGGGGAAAGCAATTAATTGTGAAAACACATGAGACTAACCTGTAGTCTGGGGTTTTTACCAATGTACGTGGTTTTGAGTAGAAAAACGATTTTTTTTTAATAATAAATCAGTTTCTTAGAAAAGACTAATTATGCTACACTTCTTGTGTCGATGCGACAGATCTGACTTACTCGCGAGTAACTTGTTACCTAAACCACGCTTAGAATTCGTGTCTACTCTTTGCATTATGTGAGTCGATTCCAACCATTTGTTCCTAGTTGATTTACTGTATCTTTACAGGAATATGTGTCTGTGTCTGTACCACTTAGTCATGCTGGGAGGCTGTAGGTTAAAGGAAAGAAGATATTTTGTAGAGAGGTGGCCTGCTGGGTGAATTGTTACGTCTTGAAAGTTGAGGGAAACGATATTATTTCTGAGAAATAGGAAGTTTGTAAAACAGCGGGGTGTAAAACATTGACTTAACGGTTGAAACTCAGTTAGTTGTTACTTGTCGTTCCGCACTTAAATGCAATAAAATAACTCATCTAAGGTAATAATTATTAAGTCCTTAGGTATGCCGCATGCTCTCCCATCGTATAAATCATGGAATCGTATTTTTATGGATCGTATTTTACGTTCGTTACGTTTTTAAACGTAATCATCTCTCTTTTAGCACAAGCAGAAGTACCGAAAAATTGTTTTGCTTTTCATCTAAACATAAAAATAAACCCACCAAAACCCAGCCAATAGTCAATTTGTACACAAAACCACAACACACTCAAAGTCAGCACTTGAAGCCCTGCTTACCCCTCAAAACGAGCGTGAAGCACATGATAATCTAAAACAATCAGTTTCCCTCCACGTTGACTCCACTCGTGAGTTCATTGCGTTGTGTGTTCAACGTGTATAGTGACGTCACACTGCCTTTAGAGACGCTATGTGTTTAAATTGATGCTGTGACACTTGTATGACATTTTATGGTAACACAGTGGTGGCGGTGATGTGTCCGAATTTTTGGAGGCTTGCATTAGTAACTTGAAACTGTGATGTGAGGAAAATGTTATCAATTTTGAATGACATGAGTATTGAATTGCACATTTTAAATTTTCACTGCCAATAATCGTCAATTTAATGATGGCAGAAGACAATAAATACGAGGTCAAATAAAAAAAAAACTTGCGATTTTCTAATCAGGTTGCTAATTTACAACTACTAAGTACTTGCTAATTTAATATGACCGAATAATACGAAACCTAATAAAAAAGCAGTAACACAATTTAAGAAACTTCTAAATGGTTATACTGCATTATGTTATACTTAATGCAAGACACACAAACAGTTCAGATTGGTCAGTTAGTTCTTCAGACAATTTTCCCCAGTCACCATGTTTACCAACACTACAAAAAACCCGGTAAGCATGAACACTCTCGATAAACAGTGTGTTAATGTAAAACAATCAGAATCCGCTGTTGACTCGCCTCGCGTGTGATGACGCGATGACGTCACAACATATTGTGTTTGTTTGCACTCGCCGCGCCGTTTGAGCGCTGTGTGCTGATTTCGGATAGGGAAATAAAGTACACCGTACAATCAGCATATCACACGATCTTTTTGTGAGAGTAGGACATCATTTCTACACAATGTATATTGTTCTGAAATAAATGACTTATGACTTATGACTTCGTTGCTTTCGTTACTATGTTTTTCTTCACGCGGTTTGACAGCAGTGGTGATGAAATTAATGATTCAAAGTAAAGTGGGTCGAACCCACGATCCGTAAGTTGGGGTCATTACTACAGGGTCACTACAGCTCGTTGACGTTAGAGTAGCAATATTTAGTTAGTTACAGGGAATTAAACCCGTAAAAAATCGCGAACTACAACTCCAATCGTGTTTGTGAAAGTGTCCGTTGTTGAACAGTATATTAAAAACACATTAACCGTCTCTTACAACGAACCGATCATATTTCAAAATTCCTGGTTAATTTCCTATGTACCGCGACCGCGAAACGCAACAAGGACAATTTAAATCACCCACGGCCCAGTGGTCGCGCTGTCCGTTCATAAATATCCGAGAGTATCCGCACTAACTGCACGCAGCGGATACGCGGATACGGCAGACGCAGTGCGGCGACGCATTGCCAACATTCCCGGAGATTTTGCGCCACACCGATACGGAGAATGCTGGAAAAATGCAAAGATGTGTCGACGGTTCTGGTTTAAATCTTTTTGTGGTGAGAGTATGCGATTTTTAGTCTGGGCTGTGCTTTTTATGTTAGTGGAATAGGTATGTATGATTGTTGTTTTGACATTTAAATGAGCCAATTTTTTTTGTTTGGAGATTAGGCCACCCTCATAAATTGTAGCGTTTAAAAATGAAACGTACATTGATTTCTTCCCTAAAATATCTAGATTACAGTGGTTATATTAGCTAAGCCTTGTCTAACCGGAATAAATGCGAAAACTGCAAAAACACTTTTACGAAAATCGAAATAAACAGAAAGAGTAAATGTCAAAATAATGAAGTTGTCTGTCAACCACTAAAAAGGCGGATTTACAACGCTCCATGCCACGTTGATTGTTTAAACCATCTACGCGATTTTAGCGTAAACCTTTAAAAATAACATTAAAATGCTCACACTTTAATAATTATTTCTTTCTAAATTCTATTCTGTTTTGATTAAAGCAGATATGATTACCACTGGGTACCGTACTTTTTTTTTAAACGGAAAAAGACGTCCCTATTCACGTAAGTATTTTCTATCAAATGACATTGACCACAACAGGAATGATTTGACTCGCAAAAAAATATCATAATATAACTTTTTATTATGATTTTAAGATTCCGGTTTTATTTCTATGTAATCTTTCGTTTGTTACTATGATAAAACTGTTACTTATTTTTGGTGTAATATGAATAATAAACGCAACGTCCAAGTGGGCCCAAAAAAAATTGTCACCTTTAATGGACAGAATGAGACTGACATCCACTGCTGAACCTCATATCTTCGTTCATTGACTTCGTTAAAATTTAATTTCGTATAACGTTAAAATCGAATGAATACTTGAATTTTCATATCAAAAGTTAACAGCAAGAAATCTCTAACACATGGCCAAGATTAAATTAAAATGGAAACAATATTTTACATCCGTTTATTATTATATCCAGAACAACTGTTTTATTTATTTTTATAAAAGTCAAATTTTAAAATTAATGAGCATCATTTTCTGTGAGGATGAAATCGTATTTAACACGAAATCTGACAGTTAGCGGATATTGTCACCTCATGCGTCAACGCGTCGGATTTACATCATAAATACTGCGACATGTTGTTTTAACTGTTCGGATATTTTGCGAGTAAATGTTTTTCTGGTGTTGTTTATATTTAATTTAAGAATTTTAACAGTGTTTCCGACTGTGTGTTTTGTGATTGATAGTGTTTTAAATAAATGTTTTCTGAATACACAACAAATTGATGGTCGCAAGTAGAAGTTGCATTTAATCATACGTGTAAATTATAATATAGTATAACATTACACTGTCAATGTGTTATATTATTACATGCAAATACAATAATTTCTAACGTATGTTATCATAACCGCCTGGTAACGAGCTAAATCTTCAAGTGCCACGCGTGTTGCAACAACGACTGCGGAGAAAACAAATTAAAGAAGTTTGTGCATGCCACAGGTCACTGCGACAGACTATACGAAGGAAAACAAATGATGCACGCACGTGACGAGGGATTCAGTAGCGTCGCAAGTCACATCTAATTAATTTATAGCCCATAAAATCTAATTAATTAAAATAACAGCTGCTACACACACACACACAGCTGCACACAGCTACACACACACACACAGCCACAGCAGCCAGCAAGCTGTGTGTGCTGTGCTCGGTGTGTGTGTGCTGTGTGTGTGTGACAGCAGTTATTTAGCTTTGGTCATATCGAAATAAATAAATACCAATGCATTTTTAGTACTAGTGGCAGTCGTATTAATTAGGGTTCTTAAAATGAAACTAGGAAAAACATAGTCTTCATAAAATTAGCATCTTTATTATATTCATCCTGACAGCTATCATTTTAATCAAGTTAAACAAGAACTGTGGAACTATAAAAGACGTTTCACTTAATGGGAAACCTCTCAAAAGGGTTGAAATGTTTAAATACCTTGGGCACTATGATAACAGAGGATTTACGTGATGATCCGGATATTGAACGGGAGCGTAGAGCATTGGCGATAAGAGCGAATATGATCTCCAGTAGATTCAATCTGTGTACAGCTCAAGTCAAAGTTACACTTTATCGAGCCCACTGTACATCGCTGTACACCTGCAATCTCTGGAGTAACTATACGGAAAGATCGTTCAATGCTATACGCGTCCAATACAATAACGCGTTTAGGTTGTTGTTGCGGTTGCCTCGGGCATGCTGCGCATCAGGGATGTTTGCGGATGCACAGGTGGACGGCTTCCATGCCATCTTGCGCAAGCGCTACGCCGCCTTGCGCTGCAGAGTCCGCGCCAGCCCTAACAGCATTCTGGCGATGTTTAGTGATAGACTGGACAGTCGGTTACATAAGTTTTGGAACAACCTACATTTCAAGTAAGTTCTGTGTTTTTACTAACATTGTGAATTAATTTTGTGAACGTGGATAATTAAGAATGTACTTCTATGTATCTTGTGATATCTGAATTAAATGAATTTATTTCTTATTATTATAATAACCTAACTAACATTAAAACAACCAAATCAGTTGTGTCAAAAAATCCATCATTCTAAACCAAAAGACAACGAGACATTTTTCTAAACCTCAGCGAACCAAACTTCAAAAAAGCGAACAAAACGCGAAATAATTCCAGAGCGCGGCATTGTCGGATATTTTTATTTGTCCCGGTATCCGCACGACAAGTTTGTAAACGTTCGCGGTTATTTCTACGTCCCTACGAGGACAAGTAATTGAGTTTTCCTATTGAATCGTTATCGTTATTATACATAGTTCGATTAGATTAAAGAACTAGCGGTCCGCCCCCGCTTTGCGCTGTTTTTGCCGTACAAATTATAAAGATTTCTTTATTTTAAGTAAGTTTAGTAATATAAAAATGGATTTATCAAACACATATTACTTCTGAAATAAATTGTTTAAATGGAGTGAAAACTGCATGTATTCATAACATTATTATGTTAAAAGTAAAATTAAAATTCCTGAAAATTTTCAGCAGTTTTTTTGTTCACCAAAGAAATTGAACGCAAACAGCAAATGTTAACCTCGTTTAATAGCTCGCAGCACCATCATTTTAGTGAAATATTTAGTTGTGCTGATTTCGTTTAGTTTAATTAGCTAATTCGCCCCCAAATACCTGTAAATTTATTTTCCCATAAGCACTTATAATAAACTACAACTATCTCGTTCCACACGAACATAGTTGTAGTATATTCCATATAAAACTGCAGCTGCACATAACCTCAGTGACACTGTCTTTGAGATAGTCTTGAGACTATGAACCGCGATACTGGCACGGCTTTATGATTTTGACATTGTGGCAACTATAAACACGGACATAAAAATCAATAAAGTATGATTGGGTTATAGAAAATATAAGTTTTGACTGCTAGTAGCATCTGGGCTAAGTTGAAACTACTAATAAAGCTGAGTTTTTTAATTTTCTTTCACGTAATATTACACAACATCTGCCTAGCCTTTTCCTAACTATGTTATGGTCGGCTTACAGTCTTGAAGCGTAATACGGCTGCTAACTGTAGAACCTCCACAACTCAGTTAAGTTACACGACAACGTTTGGTAAGACCTGCTGTCAGATTTAGTTTTACAGAGTTCTGTCAAAAATACAACACAATAAATACTTACAAGAGACTACAAAAACTCAAGCTCACAGAACTTAAAACCACTGTACCAACAGAATGCCTTTCAATATAACTCAAACATTACTTCGTACGCAATAGTTAGAGGGTTTACTTTGTCGGATATTTTATTTGTCCCGTTATCCGTGCGACAAGTTACTAAACGTTCCCGGGATACGTGGTGACATCCCTAGACCGGACAACTACTTGGTGACTTGCAATAATATTATTTTTCCTCTTCAGTAGTTATTGTGATTCTTTTCTTTTAATGTATATTAACCGGATTGGGAGATTGAATTGCCTCATGGGGCTATCCCCATAGTGGCCACAAGTGCGACTGCAGAGTTGTAGAGTATTATGCTCGATTTCAAAGTGAGGCAAACTTTTTTCTCCAAGTACTGTCATAGTCCTGTACTGTCCTGTCCTGTGTTCTGTGTCCTTTGATGAATATAGGCTTGATATTATTCAATACTTACTTATCCATCAAATGGTAAATTTACACAGTACATAATCATCTGACGCCTCAAGAACGCTTCACTAGCAGCAAACTTTAATTTAATTCCAATCAAAAGAAGAAAATGCCATTGTAAGTTGTAAGTCTTCGTTCGCAAATGGATTCTTTCTTACAGAATACTATCTTTGCTGAGTACTTTAAGTTTCTTCTAGACATACTTGACCCCCTTTCTAGTTTTAAATGCACGTTTTATTTGATTGAAGGACTGTGGAAGTGGTTCACTTTTCAAGCTCAAGTTTTAGTTGCTCTTTTTATTTGTTTTAATACAAAACGGAAACGAATGGTCTCTCATTCTTAACAAATATTGTATTAGAAAATACGGAATTCAACATATTCAAGGATGCGCAATTACTGAAACCTCTTACTTATTATTAAAGACTATGTGTAAAGCTGCGGCGAGCTTGTTCTAAAACCAACTATGGCATGCTATCGTCCTATGAAAAAATACTCGTCGAACTGAGAACCTCCTCCTTTTTTTTCTTCTTCGGTTTAAAAGAATGAAAGCGCAGCAAATGAAATGAAATGAAATGAAATTGTTTATTCAGTAAATAGGATGTAGGTATCACTTTTACACGTCATCACATTTTAAACTTAAGCTAGATGGGGTCGACATTTCGCATCCGACTACCCTGAGAAGAAATGGCGAAACAAACTCAGGGATCAAAGTCTGTTTTAAAGCATTTACAATATGTTTCATGTTTTACAATGAATTAAATAATAATTTGAACATACAAAATAAGATAATAATTATAATGTCAAATTTACATGTCAAAAATTGTAAAAGAATTAATTAAAAAAGGAAATATACAATATAATATATCTGATTTTTATGTCAATATTGTATATGAATTACACAAAGCTTAGCAGAGCGAGCAGTTCAATCCCAAGCCTTTTTGTCATCTAAATAATCAATTATTTTATAGTACCCTTTCTTACAAAGTTTGGTTTTAATGCAAATAAATAGTCACATAATACGAAGTTGGCTGAAAATGTACTGATAAAACCTGTTAGTAACAAGATATAACTGTTTAGAATCTGGTGCTTG
Source organism: Xestia rhomboidea (assembly GCA_963853795.1). Lineage (NCBI taxonomy): Eukaryota > Metazoa > Arthropoda > Insecta > Lepidoptera > Noctuidae > Xestia > Xestia rhomboidea. The sequence goes on from OY970775.1 coordinate 910,680, forward strand.
CACTTCCAAAAATACAGTTATAGTAATGTGGAAGTAAGAAATTGAAACATAAGAATAGGTCTAACATAATCAAATTGCGGTCTATAGCGCAACATTTTTTTTACAAGCCTTTACTGTCCCACTGCTGGGCAAAGGCCTCTTCTCAACAGAGATATAATTTATCAATAGAACAACATACCAAATATTATTATTTACCTCCCAAAATGAGCGGAAACAGAACCATCATTCACATAAAATATACACAGAATTAAACAGAACTCGTCTCCCGTTCCGTGTACACTGAAACTTTCCGGGTTGTGTACAGGGTAATTGTGTATAGCTGTGTATAATTGTGTACAATTTGTGTACCGTGAGAAACACAAGGTGCACCGAGGTGTTCGATTCACGACACATTTAATTACTTTTTGTTGAAATTCCCTTTTCGTCGGGTATAATTTAAGGCGTTGGCGGCGGGGAAGGAAGGATCAAAGACAAAATGAGGTGGCTATTTTTTTGTTGTGGTGTTTGTGACCGGTCTTTTTTATTTCGTTTGGAAATTAATAGTTCAAGCAGGTTTATATTCATAAAATGATTTTGATTTTTTATATTTTTACTATCGCACTTCTTACACGTTCGTTTTTACAACTTTTATGTTCGTTTGCCCATTACTGTGAGTGACTAATCGGGACTTTAATTGGTGCCTAATTAAAAGCGCAATAATATTTAGGGCTACAATTGGTGTTGGCCAAAACAAAATAACTCCTAGTCAAGCTTAGCATAAATCATTCTACTGATCTAATTTCAAACCAATTCGAGATACAATTTACTATTGACACTAACTCAAACATTCTAACATTAGTACCTAATAGTAAATTCTCAATAATAACATAGTTATACAGCAGCTAATAATACGTTAGGCTTCGCCTAGGAGGCTAGGGGCACTGATTTCTAATAGGCAGGCAGTAGCTTCGTAAATAATTCTGTAGGACCAATGGCCGATGGTTTGACTTACCATCGATTTGATTCGAACCCCGTTATTTTAAAGTCTTTATTCAATGTTTCATCGGTTAATTTCACTTTAGTTTACTTTACTATATTGTTGGTAGTTTAGACACGTGTCATTGTTTTTCTTTGAGAGGGTAGTTATTAGTTTGAGTTCAGTATTCTTTGGGTTAGTAAGTCGAGTAGTTTTCCCCTTTATTATTTTTCCACAATTAAAGAGGACGATAATATCATTGTTATGTTTTTAGGTGATTACGACAGATTCCTAAGGCCTAGAAGAATAGTGATCGCTTTCAAACCGTTTCTAATTGATGCGACCTCTATGGACCTTTTTAACCTTTAAAAAAAATGTTGTGTACACCTTTAATTGGTACGTACATTAGAACTTTATCAAGTGTACTTTTATCTATATGTTATACGTATGTACTGTTGGTGCAACTATTTTAAATAAATAAGGGGATTGCCAACGCGTTTCAGAAGCGTAAGTATGGCATCCCAAACTTTTTGGACTTTTCTATAATTTTCATTTCTGAATTTTCTGATAGATAATCACTTTTTTAAGGCCTGCAGCCATCAAGGTTCTAGTGACCAGAGAATAGCATCGATACATCCAAAGCCAACTGTTCTGATTAGGTAACACAATATAGATTGCACAAACACCCATCCCACCAAAACTAAATACCAAACTCATTAATAAATGAAATACTATGACTAACGGCATTGAAGCAAGCAGCAAACGCTCATAACTTCGCCGAACAAACAAACACACACACAAACAAACAGTCAGACATACAAACAAGCGACGAGACGCATACGTCCACAGATTACGTCCGCAGTAATGTTGGCACAGCCTTGCTTTATCTGTTGGCGAGGACCCGAGGCCGGTGAGTCGGGTAGAATGTGCTTGATTGTGGTTGCGAAATATTTTGGAAAATTGCTAAAGATATTTTAATAAGCATTAATTTATGAACAGCTCGTAAAAAAAACCGAAAGTCATGGAGAAAGCCTTTGCCCAGCAGTGGGATGGCTCAAACTAAAACTATCAGTACATACATCAAATTTTTGTTCATAATATTATGAACAAATTTTTGATTTAGAAAAGAGATCTGTTTACTAACGGAACCTGGATAAGAATCTTAAACGATGTTGTTACATATGTAATTCAAGGTTCATTTCGAGCTATCGAGCAGCTTGAAACTCTGACCAATATGAAGCTAGTCCCGTGCGGCATGCAGCTCAAAATTTGCTCACACTGGTTGTGTCAAGTGCTATGGAGCTGGATACTAGCAAGACTAGTGGTGTGACTTCCTATTCAATTACAACGGTTGATGAATCAGTATCGCTAGAGCTTTGTCGTAACTTACGTCATACCTAGAGAGACGCATGTTTAGCACTTTCTTAATCAAAATGATACACTAGATTAAAAGTTTATTTTACAATTGACTACTGAAGTGTTTTCAAATCACATTTTCTTCTTTGTGAATAAATATTAACACTATCATTTGAATAGGTATTATTATGTGTTGTTAAGCTTTTTACTTGCCTGCCAAGGAAGGGTTATGTTTTTCGCGCTTATGTTGTATGGATGTATGCATGTAATATTCTCTATTACCTCATATCTTTCAAACCTCTGCATTTATTTAATTCGTTGATTCGTCTTGGTAACCCAAGTGTTCTTAGATGGCGACGCGAAAAAAAAAACCAACATGACGACTGTGAGACGCTATAGATTATAGTAAAAAAAATACCCAATAATCTAGACTAATATTCAATAATCTAGACTAATATTCAATAATCTAGACTAATATTCAATAATCTAGACTAATATTCAATAATCTAGACTAAAATCATTCCATCCAATATGGGTCCCGACTGTTGCAGTCAACATGTATTTGTCCTATTAGAATATTTTTTTCTTTGTTTTATTTATTAGGTACTGAACTTGTTTTTTCTTTTAATTTTTTATTTAAAGTTATTAGTTAATTAATAATAGTTATTTTTACGCAGTCAGGTTTTTTTATATTTTTTTAATTAATTAGTTATTGAGTATACCGCCTACCTAACGCCTACACTTTTGTTGGAAATCCCTCTAACTAAGCGTACAAAACCCGATTGTTCAAACCAAATAGAGCATGAAACATATTGAATATACCAATACAACTAAAACCCAACTTCTTGGATCTCAAGTAACCCAATATAAGCTAGACCCGACCCGGCTTAGGTTGAATTATGACAGTGATCAAGCCAAGTTTGAACCTCTCATGTCATCTTGTGAACATGTTGGGAACTGTACTTGTATGGAAGTTTCGGCGGTTCAGAAGTTTCGCTTGTATGGATTTTGAAAGTTATTGGCTTAGGATTGGAGTTATTAATAAGTTGAGCCTAGTGTTTGTCGCAGTATGGGACGTGTGTTTGAGTAACTGCTGTTATGAAATATAAATCCATTAATAAACTGTTCAGCAACAACCTTCCTTTTTCCAGTTCTTTGGATTTCAGATACATTAAAGTGACTATTGATTTTGGGTGCAAGTCATTCGTTAAAATAATAATATCAAACCTAAAGCAACAGGCCCAGTGAGAAAAGAAGGGACCTATTAGTAAAATATTGTTTAGTTGTTTAAGTTTTTACCAACAAGAATTGAGCAGTACTTTACGCACCACAGAGCCTTGATCAATTATATTAGGCTCTGGAAAAGTGACCGTAATCGCTACAACGTACCATCGCACCTGTTCTCCCTAAAAGGCTTACCTGAGGTGTACATTAGTACCCACATTTCACCAGGGGGCGAGCCTACAGCCACCTCCCGACCATCTACCGGGCACGAATTCAGACTCCAGACTGGTACTATGAAAATTCATGACGGAAAAACCCAATTTCAATTTACCTAACCTGGGAAACGAACCGAAGACCTCACGCTCAGCAGTCACGCTTGTGATCATACCTTCACGCTTTGTTTTTTGCTTTTTCCTCATTCACAAACCACTGCAACTTCTGTAAAACAGAATCAACAGTGGCAACCACTGAAAAGCGCCGAGACAATGAAGCTCGATGAAATCCCATAGAAACAATTTCCCCTCATGCTAAGTAGTCGCGCTATAATTTGCTACAATTATTAGTGATTTCCTCTACCATGGAAATTAATTTTAATATCCTTCTAAGCCAATTCTATCCTCATAAGCCAAGCCGATGATGACATCTAAACAGCTTAATCACCTCACCCAACATTAAACACAATCAATCCGTACAACAAACCCGTAACTCAGGTTGGCAACGTATATGTCCTGGCATTAGTGACGTCATAACTGGCAGCCAGTAGTGTACCAGTGCCACTGGCACGGCTTACTGGCGCGTAGGCTGATTAATGGCGCATGGGCCGGGTGATATGATTCTCGGTGACGGAGGAGTAATAGTTGAGCGTCTTAATTATGTTGATGTAGTTTAGTACTGGGGAATAGGGTGTGGAGGCTGTAGTGTTATAGTCCAGTTGAAAAAAGACCTTAGGAATAGAGCATAAAGTGTTATTTGGCATTTAACGAGAGTAATGATTTCTATGCGGTTCCATATTTAGTTTGATATAGCTTAAGAAATAGCTGTAGATATTATAAAAATTGTTGCCGTTTCAAATTTTATCTGAGTTAGGTCACGCTGCATATCAAAACGTGGATTTTGACACTAACAGCGCGTTTTGTGTATTTTATATTAATACCAACCTAAAACTGCTTCACGGCAGAGCAAAGGAACAATCCTTTGCTCTGAAGTGCTGAGAAGGCAAGCTGAGTTCACCACGCTTGCTGAAGACGCATTATAGACTTTTTGCAACAAGTGCGTCTCTTTTATTATAGTTAACACTGTTTTAGTAGAAGACTTTTTATTACAAGTACAAATCCATTTTTTTACTCTACATCACCAAGAATATACCAAAGTATAGTACGTAAAAAGCACGTTTGCACCCACAAAATACTAATAAAATCGTGCACAATACGTCAAGGTATCCATCTCCGTACGAATGTTACTACGTACACCAGCGTGCCGAAAAAATGAGCGAAGACGTAACGTAGCAACGAAACGAGACGAATTTCGTGTCATGCCGTGAATTATGCGCCTATGGCATCCTTGGGTTGTTGTATATGCAAGGTTTTGAGATAACAGAATTATCATGATGTGGGCTATTTCGTAATAAATTATTTTACTCCGTAACCACTTACCCCGGTGGTAAGTGATTAAGGAGTAAAAATTTTTTCTCTAAAACACCGTTGAAGTAACTTTTGTTACTATATTGGCGTGAGCGCATCGTTTAGTTTCGTGCGTCCATATACCTTCCCTCCGCTCTCGTCGGAACCGCGCGAGCCGCCGACGACGTCACAGGTGCCCGCGTTTATCCACGGTAAGGTCCCTTGTGATACAAGGAAAAACGCAAGACGCAATACCTGTGTAAAGCCCCAATATATCTCGAATGCTCAAACAAGCTTTGCATTCACTGGCGCGAAAAACGGTAAACCACTAGGTTGCAATGAAAAAAAAAAACAATAATGGCTCAATTTTTTTTCGTGTGTTATTTGATTAGTAAACTTTAGAAAATAAGTAAATGAAACTATAATTTAGAGGTTTTGAGGTTTTTTTTTTTGAGGTTTTGATTTATTTTTTGATCTCAAATTCCATTTTGTTTTTTTTTTTCAAAAGGGTTGATTTTATTTCGTGTTTTTTTCTTTTGATAAATACTACAATACTTTAGCAATACCTATTTTATTTAAATTAACCCGTCATCTTTAAATATTAATCATAATTGAGCCATTTAATGCGCGCGGTCTCCTAGACCGGTGGTAAGTGGTTACGGAAGCAAAACTAGTGGTAAGTGGCTAAGGGATTACTTTCCTCTCTCAAGTAAGCCTTTTCGCTTTATGTCTAAAATATATGTTTTGATTGTAGATTCGTTAACTTCAAGTTTTCAAGCTATTTGTCTATAAGACTAGTTTGTCTATAAGACTAGTTTGTCTATAAGACTAGTTTGTCTATAAGACTAGTTTGTCTATAAGACTAGTTTGTCTATAAGACTAGTTTGTCTATAAGACTAGTTTGTCTATAAGACTAGTTTGTCTATAAGACTAGTTTGTCTATAAGACTAGTTTGTCTATAAGACTAGTTTGTCTATAAGACTAGTTTGTCTATAAGACTAGTTTGTCTATAAGACTAGTTTGTCTATAAGACTAGTTTGTCTATAAGACTGCAACCGTGTATGTGTCTAAACTATTGTGTCAAGGATCTAAACGTTAAGCAGATCGTATTAAATATCAATTTAGTAAATTGGTGATATACAGAATGTATCACCAATTTATTAAACTGTTATTATGTATTACACAGAAAAAAATAAAATTTAAAAATTGTCTCACTCTGAACGTGTTTTTTACACAATTCGAAGGTGCTTTCCTTATAATTGACCAATAGAAACATATTACATATATGAATTTTGTAACATATTCCCATGACGGTTAGTACAATATCAATAGTGTTCATTAAACATATCATGTGGCATCTGTTCCATAACATATACTATGACATAAAGTAATCACGGCGACGCAAGATGACTCGCGGGTCGTAATTCCTGTTACGATTATGATCGCAGCTGCGAACGCGTCTTGTGTACCTAACTATGTGTGAATCATGTACATGTTTATGACACATGTGTTAGCTAATTACAATTGTATTAATACATGTATTTGCTTATTGTAAATGTGACGGCCTGATCGGATTGCATTTTATATTTTTGCGCTTCTGAATTACTTTACCGGTATTAAATTTTGAAAGACGTTTCATTCATGGTCACTAGAACATAGAAGTTAAGGCTTCAAATTGTTTTACTGTTATTCTAAACTTACTTGATGAATTACGATCAGATGCCGCTTAAGCTTTGGTACATACCTGTAACAAAAATATAAATAATTATTAATAGAGAACTGTTAATTTTAAGAGCACACATTGCCTTGACTTTATTTCCCAACCAAATAGAGCAGATTTTCACAGTCAATTTTATACTTTAATAAATTCCAAATACGTACAATATTATGGACTATAAAAGGAGACCACATCATTGCCTCATATCTAGAAAACAAAATTTAAAAAGCAAAGGTAGGAAGCACACAACAATTTAAACAAAACACATTACCAAAGGAACGTCTCAAGTATCAAAACAAAAGGCATTATCAGCTAATAAAATAAAATTTATCACGTTCTTGCGCCGGCACCGGCCCCGGCCGCGCTCTGTCTTGATAATGCAGTTTGCATGCGAGCGATGGAACGCGCGGTACATGGTGCGTGAAACTAGATGAAAACTTTACTACACGCGCGGACCGAGACGCTGAGCTGTTGTTTCACACGTTTTGAGCTTTGATTACCCAGTACCAATCACCAGCTGAAATTATTGCTCATGCTTGTAAAATCAGACTGCTCAATTAAGTTAATATCGCAATGAATAATATGATGGACTGACAAAATTAAAGTCATTTGTATGGGAAGTGTATTATACATAATAATAATACCAGCCTATTACTGTCCCACTGCTGGGCAAATGCCTCTTTTCATACAGAGAAGGCACGAGCATTGATCACCACGCTTGCTCAAGACGGGTTGGCGATTTTGTATTATACATATTGTATTGTGGTAAATTAATGTTGTCTTCTATGTTTTTAACCGACTTCATGATGTTCGAATGTTTGTACTTTTTTCTTTCAATGGCATTGTTTGAACAAACTTAAAAGATGACAGTGTTGTAATGCTACATACTATTAAATGGATTTTTTGACATTTTACATACTATTAAATGGGTCTCTATACGAGCTACGTACTATTAAATGGGTTTTTTCTAATTAATGCAAAACTCGTGAAGTGGTGGTTGAGAATTCAGAAATCAAAAGAATGGCCACGCAAAAGATGACTCAATCAAAGTCAAACAGAATAGAAAGAGAAATTAAGATTAAAGTGAAGTTGTCTGGCTGCCATATTTCGGATTACCCATTTCTCTAAACCATAACGGTTTCCTATGGAATAAACCGTCGATAAAGGTAAGATAAACATAAAATTTTACAGTCTAGAAAATTGACCAAAAACGGTCGTTTTGAATTCTGAGCTGAATAACATTTACGGGTTATAGATATGCGTTCAAATCGTTTTAAATGCAATTTGAAATGAGTATTATGTGCATACGGCTGCTGTGGTTAAGATTAAGCGAATTGAGAAAAAGTCAACGTTAGTAAATGAAAGAGAGGGATGTTTTGTTTCAGAATTATGTGAACAACTTTAACTATTTGATCAAGGAGTTAAGAACAGCAAATTCACAGTTACATTAATTTAATTTCGGCAACTTAAGTATTTCATTCATTTCAATTTCTGGCAAATTGTTGGAATATCCATTTTGGAATTGGCTTCCTTGTTTAAAACCAAACCAAAAAACATTGGGAATAATCTAAAGAGACCAATAATAGAAGCCTTTTGGCCTTGTACAGGACAAATTTCGTTTTCTTTTTATTTTTTATTTTTTTCAATGTTTAATTTTATTAGTTGATAATTTCACCATTTTATTTTATGTGTTTTGTCCTGTGCGGGCTAATAAATGTTTTTTCTTTCTTTCTTTCTAATAAGATATGTCTTAAAAACATGTCAATCTCAGTAACGTCATAAAACTAAATTACATATTGCCAAGTTTATAACAGTCCGTTTGGTATAAGTATTGTACTCTGACTTGTACCGACGGCAATTTGCTTTTACAAGTTGATTACAACTCTATGCTGACGGTTTCCCGTCTATCAAAATTATATTGAAATGCCTTAGTTTAAAACCTTTTCACTGAGTAAAAACTTAAACAGCTTTCATAAAAAAATAAATGCAATAAATCATGGGAATGTTTCCAGCATTCTGTCCGCCAGTGTACGTCTGTGGCGCGCCCAGCTAATATATTGTTATTGTTGTAAGAAAACAATGAACTTCAGTGAAAAATGCGCTTTTTACTAGCACGGCTTATAAATTAAATGGACTGACATTTAAATAATATGTATGTCTACACTAATATTATAAAGAGGAAAGATTTGTATTTTTGTGTGTATGTTTGTAATGAATAAACTCAAAAACTACTGCGCCGATTTCAAAAATTCTTTCACCATTAGAAAGCCACATCTTTACTGAGTAACATATTTTATCCTCATACTCCCACGGGAACGGGAAACCGCGTGACGTTCGCTAGTTTTAAAATAAAATTTCTTATTATCTAGATTTCCTGAGGTGTCTGCTGAGATGACGAGTAATAGCGAAGTATTGATGAAGAAGACATGCCGCGCTGACCCCAAACGAATTGGGATAACGGCAAGAGAATGACGATTACATAGATCACCTAAAAAAGCGGGAGTCAGGATTCGTACCCGGTTGATGGCAATAGGCTTGCCCCCTATCAAATAGGCCTTAAACATAACTGGTGACAGTAGTAGACAGTCGCTCCATGTAAAATACTGGTATTCAGCTGTATGTAGTGCACACCGAGTTCAATAATACTTTAAAAAAGAAATTTAAAACTATTGGCCCAAAGTTTATTTTCAGTGACTGGGCAACACCGGGTATTAGGAAAAGTAGGAAACGATTGTTTGAGCTGTACGGCCTTAAGCCTTACATCAACACAGAATCTTTTAATAAATATGTTGCTACTTATTCGATTTTTTTTAAAAACACTTGCAATGTTGCCAACTCCTTATTCATTAGCAACAAGATTAAATCAGCCGATAATAAAATAAAGACGGTTTGGAAAATTATCAACAGTGAAACAAATGGAAATAAAAAACTAAATAATGATTTCACACTAGAGACATCACGTGGCCTTGTGAGCTCCAACAATGAAGTTGCTCAAGAATTTGTAAATTTCTTTACCAGTATCCCACTTAATACTACAGAAACCTTAAAATCCTCACCCTTGCTCTCTATTGATTTATTGAAAGCGAACGTTTCAGCCTGTCCAAATGAGTTTGAATTTCAGCATTTAGACCCCATAATAGTCATAAAAGCTTTTAAGCAAATCAAGATCAAATTAACGGAAGATCTATGGGGTATGTCTATCAAAGCTTGTACCTCAATTATTGAGACTGTAGCGCCGTATTTAGCCTTAATATTTAATTTGTGCGTGGATCAAGGGGTCTTCCCGGATCTAATGAAATTCAGTAAGGTAATACCGCTTTTTAAATCTGGGGATAGTAAAGACACTAATAACTATAGGCCCGTATCCGTGTTGCCGGTTTTCAGCAAGGTGTTTGAAAAGATAATGCGCAATCAAATGCTTAACCATTTAAACACCAATAAAATATTGCACGAGCAACAGTATGGTTTCACCAAAGGACGTTGTACAACTGACGCCGGTGTCACTTAATTAAAACACATATTTACTGCGTGGGAAGAGGCACAAGATGCCATAGGAATCTTCTGTGACCTTTCGAAGGCATTTGATTGCGTAAATCACGAAACCCTGATCTTGAAACTTGAGCATTACGGTTTAGGTAAACTTGCGCTTAATTTAGTAAAATCGTATTTGAATGATAGACAGCAGCAGGTACAAATAAATGGTGTCAATTCAATGGGTTTAAAAGTAAAAATGGGTGTACCACAAGGTTCGATATTGGGTCCCTTCCTCTTTTTAGTATATATTAATGACCTACCCCGTTTATTTAACAACCATCCGCATATGGTGTTGTTTGCTGACGATACTTCTTTAATATTTAGGATAAACAGACGTGCCACTGATCTTGACGACGTAACTAACGCCCTACTGCAGGTCCATAATTGGTTTACCGCTAATAATTTAGTACTAAATGGGAAAAAAACTAAGTGCATTAGATTTGCTCTACCAAATGTCAAAAGTAATGATTGTGACATAATATTGAATCAAGAGAAACTAGAATTTGTCCATAAAACGGTTTTCTTGGTAATCACGCTCGACTCAAGGTTACAATGGGGTCCTCATTTAACATCTCTTGCAGGACGGCTGAGTTCAGCTGCATATGCTGTTAGAAAAATCCGTCAATTTACTGATATTGATACCGCGAGGCTAGTCTATTTTAGTTATTTTCATAGTATTATGTCATACGGTATTTTACTATGGGGACGGGCTGCAGACATCGAGTCTATTTATTCTGCAGAAAAGAGCCATCAGAGCCATATATGAATTACGTAGACGCGATTCTCTAAGAGAACTGTTTAAGAAAATTAATATCATGACAGTACCTTGTCAATACATCTATGAAAATATCATGTACGTTAGGAAAAATCTGCATTTATTCAGTAAAAGAGGTGACAGACACCATTATAACACTAGAAATAGGGACCAACTAGTTCAGCCAGGTTTCAGGCTTGCTAAAGTAGATTCATCTTTCATGGGGTACTGTTTAAAATGTTACAATAAAATACCTCCCCTGTTTCTTCAACTGAATGAGACGAAATTTAAATCTTGTATAAAACGCACACTATGTAGGCAAGCATATTATAAGTTGGGGGATTACATTGATGATAAAAATGCTTTGCTAAATGCTGGTCCTGCTCCACAACCATAGTTGCGAACTAATTGATTGTACTGGTCGGGCATTATTTGATTCTATCGACACGCAAAGAAGAAGAAGAATTGATTCCCATGTCAATGTATTGTGGAAGCTGCAGAAGATTGTAAAAATATACCTACTTGCATTGTATAGATTCCAGTTTTTAGGATTATATAATTGCATAGCACATGTGTGAGTACTTTGTACTGTTCAGCCACCACTTACATTTAGTTATCTTTCATTGACTTGAATATGCCTTGGTGGCTACGAGAGAATGTCATGCTCACTCAAATGTCTCGCTGATGGTGGCGGGTGTGTCGGGTCACTTAGTTCCCTTAAATATGGTCGAGTTGAATGGTGCCGATACATGCGTCATGTTCGTGAACGGGCGCTCTCAGTTGGGACTGGTCATCTCTTAGCTGCCACGGTTCGTTCATTTTAATTACTTTAATTTTTTTTAATTTTTGATTTATCATTTTACTCTGGACGCTCTTAATGTGCACGTCTTTCTACATCGTTCTCACATAATATGTATAATCTCAACATGAATGATGTAACCAAGATTTTGTAACAATATTTTGATTTAAAAGAGTGTCCATGGAGTTTCTTGCCCGTTCTTCTCCATAGAGATCTACGTTAGGGAATGGGCAACTAAAGTACTTTCTCAAGTTATTATGCCTTGTGACTGTGACTGTAGCTTTGCTTTTTTTGTATTTTCGACATTCAAAAGTGCCGTAATGGTCTAATTGAAATAAATGATTTGAGTTTGAGTTTATCCGGTTAGATTGGAAACCTACCCCAACACAGCTAGGAAATAAGCAGATGATGATGAAACGTAGCTGGTGACATGTGGCTGTATTATAGGTACGTGTTATGATGATCACAATCTAAAACAATAAAACAAAGTAACAAGGTTAAATTTTTGTTAGCGTGTTTTCTTTGGAGCTACGATTTTCCTAAACCGTTAGCATTCAGTTAGTCACTTCTTTTCAAATTTTACTGACCTATGGAGAGAATTTAGCTATAGCCACAACCAGGTAGGAAATTGTGAAATTCTGCACTGACGAAGTAAGTATTTGTTTCCTGTATTTATTTCCTAATAAAATTGACCATTTGTGACGTCTTTGACGGCTTCCATGGATGGAGGAAAGTCAGCATTGTCCTTGTTTTAGCCTCCATAAATGGTGAAATATTTTAAGAGATTATTTATACTCACTAGTTTTAATAAACGACATAATGTAAATAATCCAGATTGAAAAAAAATACTTCATAGTACCTACATTAAGAACGGATTTCACCAATAAACTGAACGCAATCAACGGCTAAAAATCTAAACGGCGTTCAAAAACTGTCAGTTCTAATCGCCTTTACCTTCAGTTTCGTAGGGAAATTTCGGCCTTTAAAGTAACTATATCTAACAGAACAATACAAAAGAATACCATTTATCATGTTCATTATTAACTTCCAGCCTTCGCATCCTCATCACGTTACCTACCTACCCCTTTCATACTTTCATAGATGCGGCCATTTTGTGTTCAATTTTTAATTTTCAAGGAAAAGCTAACGGCCTCCTTACGCGAGTATACGGAACCTTTATGTTTAAAAACGATGTCATATTTTTATTTTTATTGTTACTGTTTGGGTGGTGTTAATAGAGTTTTTATGTTAGAAAGAAAGGAGTAAGATTGCGTGATCTTGAACTTATCTTGTATTTATTAGATGTTAGACAGCCAAGTAGCGAGCGAGCGTTCGAACAATCTGTTAGTTGGCGAACAAAATGGTGAATGTAAATCTTTGTTCTGGTCCACAACATACATTATTTTTATTTTGCTGTAAGATTCCGTTATTTTTATGCATTTGTATCAGCTCAAACTTGTGAATTTCGATTAAAAAATCAAAGAATCTTATAAAATATTTAGTATAAAAAATACCTTTGGTAAATACAAAATTGGGTCGAAACGCAAATGAAAACAAGAACAGGCTTTTTCACAAAATACATCACTACATCTTACTACAAGCCATCCAATTTTTTCGCCATCCACTACGTGTTCCCCTTTTCACCTCGTGGCGATAAAACGAGCAATAGAATCTGAGTGGGAACACGTCAGCTGCACTGCAGTGCACGCAACTCTATAAGTATGCAAATTTTGATAGTCTTAACATATCAAGAGGGACTCAAACGAGATGAAGAAGGGAGGCTGCTGCATTTTTGATTTTCGGTCCTAAGAAGGGATGAGTGATATAATTTTATTTTGAGGACACAAGGGTCTGTCAGCTGATATGTTTAGTAAAGGGGGCCTGACCAGTAACCTAGAGTTGCAAGTAATACTTTCAACTTGCCTATCTAGAGTGGTTTACTGGTCAACGCGAATTTATTCGCTTTAAAAATATGTAGAAAAAATCTTATACGCGGATCCACAAACACTAGGCAAAGCCTTACCCAGCTTATTGTTGGATTCTCAAAGCTCGACTCAACGACGGTCCAACACAGACAGACATTCTAACAGTAAAACGATATTTAAGTATCCATTGAGGTGACGCTGTGTTAGTGAAAACGAACATAAGCCGACAAAACTGACACCACGTTTATGCATTATAATATTTGCGTTGAAAGCGTATGTCACATCACGCATATTTAATATTCACATTAAATTCAATGACCGACCGACCAACAAAATGAATAATAGAATCACTAAACTGGACATTTTATACATAACAACAAGTAAATAATGGGCAACAACAACGGTTGATTGCACCTAATCCAACACTCGCTAAACAGAGGTTAAATAATGGACAGATTAATCGGAAATTAGCCGAGCCACTGCCTCGCGGACAATACGGTTTGGAGATAACCATCGATAGAGCGGGAGCTGGCAATTTTCTGGTTACTTGAAAGGTTTTAGTGTTTGGGAATATTGGAAACAATGGAGAACAACGGGATAAAGGAAAAATCAGAGGCGCTGTGTGGCAGAATTGTTTCTTAATTCATTTATTTTGTAAGATTTTAGTAAAGAACTATGTGAGGATTGTAGTAAGGGTGGTGTTCTGTAGTTTCTGCTTACTCACATCGGAAATTGTATGAGTTTATGAATGTAGAGAATTACACAATTTAATTAATTTTTAATTCTGCTGTTGAAGCTACTATTCTATTTTCTAGAAATCGCGTAAATAAAGAGAATACCACTATTTATGATTTTAGGGCGGACAGAAAATTAAATCTCGATACAAAACTGAGTGTTTATCTCAATTGCGTTTCCAGGACTTTTGTTTAGTTCACTTAAATATTTCCAACTTTAAACTACCCGTCCATATCTCACCGATAACATGAACTCGACAGATCACATAATTGCAGGCTCCTGTACAATACTCGCGGTCGCGGCGTCAGGCCCAACGGGCTGCGATAACGCGGACGCCTCGTTAATTAATACGCGTCAAACTGTTTTGAATTTTGATATTTGGATTTTCATATAATGTATTCATATTTGGTATTATCATCTAATTTGAATGCGGTTTGGGTGAAGCCGCGGTTTTCGCATTAGATATTTAGGTTATTGAATAATATTAGCATGCGCCGCGGTAAATGTGGATACATGAACGTGGACAAATGAATTTAACAGAAACCGAGGGTAATAGAATCTAATATTCATTAAACATAGTCACAAGCAAATATAAGCTAAATAAAAACAGACGACGCTGACTTTGAGTAATTTCTTAGATAAAGATTCTGCAAAATTCAAAGTTTTATATCGCTGACTGAAGAAAATCCAGTTAAAACGTGATAATATTAAACCTCATTTGACACAGAACTACTATCCTGCAACTTGCAATCTACGAAAACCAATGCAATACCATAAGAATATCAACGAGAAAACTCTATTAAGTTTGGTTTCCATTAAAGAACAGAATACAATGCAAAATATCAAGCAACGTGCGTTGTGTGCTTGTGCATTTGTGTCCATTTTCTTTATTGTCTGTGTTATTTCGTGACAGAAAATGGTTCCTTTTCCATATAGTATCTCGGATCAGTTTAATTGAATCAGATTTGTTATAACAGGTATTCAATAATTATATTCAATGCTTTATAAGAAGCGATTGAGAAAGCCGGGTCAATCAGTAATTTTTCTTCCAACTAAGCTTTAATTTCATCACAATCACACTAAAAACTCAGTAAAAAGCGAGTCTTTAATGCTCTAGAGCAATAAAAATTTATGAAATTTCATTATTGCACAGTTTTTGTTTTAATCGCACCAAAAGGTGCCAACCTCAATGGATTTAGCTCTATTCAGCCAGCCGATATCAATACTTTTTTTTTTACGTACGTATTATTCGTTTCTATCCTACTTGTTCCAAATTTAAAAAATGATTGCTGCTAACTCTGATTTAAAATGAAAGTTTAAAAAAGTGATTTGGCGGGAACTTTGTTACTTTTGCTTGACAATATTTTTGGAAACGATAAAGTGTGATACTATCTGATTTTGAGTGCTTCGGCTTCGAATTAAAATGGAATCATCTAGCGACACATTAACTCCGGAAAACATTCTAAATGAAGCCGACAGTGTTATAGAAAATCTTTTTTAACTGTTTGATATGAGTTTCTTTTATCTACTATTCCTATAGGTAATAGTTGAAAGAAAAGCAGATTATGCACCTCGCCTTAAGTAATTTATATTGCCCTCGTGCCTGTTAGAAATCAGGCACTCAGTGCAATAATAAATTACTTTCTGCTCGATGCAATAATCTACTATTATTGGTAAGCTAACAAACTACATAATGCAAAGTGTAAATATTCTGTCACCCATAGTCTGTGGGTACGATCCTTGGTTAATACCCACTGCAAAAACAAAACAGACGTTTTTAACAAAAATACCGTTTTATCTCCTTACTTAAAACGCCACTAGTCGAGCTGTCAGTAAGACAGCTATTCCAAGTATACAAACCGTAGGAAAATTCATAAAACATAAATGTATGATAAAGTATTCATTCCCCTAACTCGATATGCGAGTTGCCGTCTTGTTGCTTGCACACCGACACATTGCAAATATGATACGGTACATAAGTTGGATCTTTGTTTTTCATCTTTATAACATTCATGTATTTGTCGATTTGGAGGAAATAAAATTTTGTAAGGCTCTGTTATCTACTAATCATGTGAACAGTAAATTTAAAACACTAATGTGAGAAGAAAAAGTGATTTTATTGCTTCAAACGAGCTTTAGAATCCATAAGCTGCTGTGCAATGTTTAAAATCACATGAAGTCGTTGGGTTCGGCTGTCAATTGAAGATCTTTGACAGTCGTTACAGGTAGTCAGTGGCCTGAAAGCCTGAAAATCAGTCTTTTCATGGGGTATCGTTTTACCCAGTACTAAATGGGTTGTGGAGATCAGATAGGCAGTCGCTCCATGTAAAATACTGGTATTTAGCTGCATCCGCTTAGACTGGATGCCGAACCTAACATATGGTTCAGAAAAAGCGAGGTTGATGACGAAGCGACGATTAAAATCGTTAATAAATATAACATAAAAAAATATATATCAACACAAAAAAATATTTTTTGTGTTGATCTATTTTAAATTACTACTATAAAATATCTGTACAACTCTTTTCTTTGCCATAATCTGTCAGTTTTTCCTGTTGACTAACTAGACAATTTCCTCTATTTTTGTACCGGTTAGTAATATTTTTGAGTGAGTACTTCTCGTGTTTGTCAAGCAAGGGTATGTCTTTAGCCGGCTACGTCGCAAGTTTGACGCGTCGCCCCTCTATACATGCGAGCAGTTACGGTGCAGTACCTAGCTATGCACTATGTCTCCTGGTATAGAATCGTTTCCTTTGTTATTATTTAGCAAAAAATAAATAAATTCATTAACTTAGTGAATTTAAGTCATCATTTATAAATTAAAGTACGTGAAATTCAAAAGTTATGACTTTTCGGGTAAACAAAAACTAGACAATCGAGGCTTGCCATCTCGGTTCCTCAAAGCATAATTTGATATTATTCATTAATTTATAGAAGAGCTTTTTAGTCATTCTAATGAAAATACTTTTTCCCAAAACTGTGCACCCTAATCCGCCGTACATCATCCCTAAAACATTTGCATTGCATGACAAATATTCGTGTCCACCCCCGGAGGGAGATGTCGTGATGCGTTTAAAATATTTGCTTTAGACTTTAAGCGTCACTCCAAGAAGCCTCAAGACTCACTTGTTTATTTTCTACTTCAAAAGGAGGACAGTTTAAGTGGTATGCTAGTTACTTTTGTATTCAGAGGGAATATTTCATGTGTTTTTTTTTTTTAATATTGGTTAGGGCTGTTGTCGTTTAAACGTAAACTATTTGTTATTCATCAGTAGGCGTTGGGCGTTCCTTGAATTGAAAATGGAATGAAGTTATTTTTATATCGTCATATTTGTATAGATTGGAATTAAGGGGTTAGTTTGGCCATCTGTTTGGTTTCCCATGTGTCACTTTGTCGTAAATAATTAATATTAACATTATAGGTAGACGTTTTGTTAAGCTACTTGTAGGTGATCACATTTATTTCATTCATCTGGCATATTCTTAGTTAGTTGCCGAGGGACCGATTTATAAAAATATGATCATTGTTATTTTTTCCATTTTTATTAAAGTATAAAATACAGTCTTTTATATGTATTTTTGAATACAGACACAGCAAATGGGACCAGATAAGTAAACCCAACCACTTTATTTGCACAAAACACTAGTGACCGGATTTGCAGATTTATTACAATCATTATGCTCCTAATTATCCCACTAATCACATTCATTACACAACATCTAACCCCAACGGCGATGATCAGTGCCCCAGACCGCGACAACGAACCGAAATATACCATACAGTTCCGAAATCATGCTACTAAACAACAGGTGGTCGGGAAATTAAATAATAACATTAAAGACTAAAAATTAAACACTTTGGCAAAGTTTTAATGTGCCGGCCGTCGGATAAATCGCTGTTGTAACGTGAAATTTTCCAGTTTAAATTGATCGCCATTAAGTAAAGTTCCGGGGCGATTGCTTAATTACGGGCCTGTCACTCAGAATTACTTTTTGATGGAAGAGTTTGAGGAGGTAAGGTAAGGTGTGCCGCTGGGAGGTGTTCTAGGTCCGCTGTTGGAACTCTTTTTTGAGGAATTGGATACTTGGCAAAATCTTGCTTAGTTATAGATTAGGTATGAAAAGTTTTAATCCATTTTTCATAAACTTATATCCTATTAACTCCTCAATTAAGGTGAAAGCAAATTAAATTGTTTAAATTCAGCAACAACATGAAACTACATAATTATAGTATTTAATCATAAAAGGACAGTAAAATTCTCGTATTTTGTACGATCGCAAATCATAATGTTGATCAACATACAACCGGATACCGAAATAATTATTTCAAATAAGAAAATTTGGATTGAGCGAGCTATCCTGGCACTTTCGCCTTAAGTTTGTTAATAAGATACCTAAAAAAGCGTACTATTATGAACACTAACCCGTCAAAGACATCAACAATCTAGGTTCACTACACATTATTAAACCGCTCCAATATTTAAATCCACCTAATATAAACGTATAGACGCTCTGTACATACATATTTATCTCGGCTGTCACTAATTACATTGTTTAGCGGAATTACCGGCGGCCCATCTGTCTTCATTTGCGGATCTGCCGGGATGCTGCCCGGTGAATGCCGAGTGTTCGGAATGATTGTCTTACTTCTTATTTTCTAAATGTTCTTTACTGTAAGTTGGTGTGAAGTAAAAACGAGCGAAGAACTGTTCTTGGTGTGTTCTTAAAACAGAGGACTTTCGTAATAAGGACTTAAGAGTGGCCTTCGACTGATATTTGGATTTATGTAAGGCATTCGACTTAGTATCATGATAACTAACTATAATATTCCTAGAACCCTAATGTGTTTGTTTAAAGTAGTTGGGTTTCAATATATATAGGCATTGGTATTGGTATATAAATAAATCTTAACAAGCACCGATCTGATCAAAAGCCTATACTGAAACCCTATTATTTTTAACAAGAATATATCAGCCATTTCCATTTTCCTTGATTGAAATAACGTCCGTTACATGACAACAGCTGATAAGAACACACATTTCGTTTTCTCTTCAAAATCGTAAAGAAGATAAATATGAAACATGTTTTCCTGTATTGTCACAATACATGTTATCAACATTTTGTCAAAATTAAAAATTTATTGAAGCCTCTTTTTTCCCGCTGTTTGTACAATAATGTGAAAAATTGGGCCCTTCTATGTACTCAGTACGGAGGGGAAAGGCAACTCAATCAAATAATTAGCAAATATTTGTATTATGTAATTGGCTTACACAAGTGGAGTAAGCATACCCGGTCATAGAATATTTTTCGTAGTTCACTTTTTGAGATCTGTTGTCGTGATTGTTACATTATTTAAGTAGTATTAAAGTATTTGAGCTAAGTCTGTTTTCTCACATTCTTTTCCCGTTTCTAAATTTTTTCGAGCCATCTTTTATAAAACATCTCATACAATATAAACGAAAGCTGATACAAAACACACCAATACAAAATAACACGTCCAAAAAAATGAGAACATCCTCTATGAATTTCAAATCACTTTTTGAAGAGCCGTTCCGGAGATTACAACCGATTCTCATAAACATATACCACTTAATATGTAAGTCGATACGCTAGTAATAAAATCGAGGCCCGAACTCATTATACTATGGCGTTATGTACAAAACCCAGCCTCGTGATACGGTTCGCACCTGACCGGAATTGGGATGGTATCTTCAAAGCCATCGAAGTGTAATGTTATTGCAATTTTGATAATGTACATCGAAGGAGAAACTCGAGATTTTTTCTAAGGAGGTAATGTGCGTGAGAGGTCGTATTACGGTTGCTAAAGGCATTCAAAAGCATGTTTAGGAAGTGTTCTAGCCTTTTGCCCAGTTCACAGCCTCGGGCGACAAGACTCGTGCACGCGTCTACTGTTTGCGTCGCGTGAGTACCATTGCTCTGGAGGTCGCGTCATGGTGACTCGTAGCATGCTCCAAGCAGCTGTTTTCATTTGTTCTCTCCGTAGTAACAGCCGCCAGAAACGTGTCGCTCGTGGCTACGGGTTAACGGTTAGTAAAGGCATCCAGAACCACGGTTAGTAGTTGGTCTTGCCTTAGGATACCATTTTCCGAAAGTAATAGGGTTGCACTAGTCTGATAGCGCTCGTTGCTTGTTAAATACTAATCAACACTGCCGGCTGGGGTTTCTGTACTTCTGTAGATACTGTTATTTGTATCTACCGTTTTGTATAGTTTTCAGAGTATATCTTTTTTCATGGTAAATACATTGTTGTAGTCATCTTAGTGAGGTTTTACAGGATATCAACAATGAAAAACCACATGGTAATCAAATAATTATAAACAAACTGAACGGCAGTTCTTACATGTAAAGATCACGGAAATTAATTTTAATTGTCCGATATTCAACCACTAAGTACTCTATTTATTTGAGAGCTGTTGTATAAAATGGCTTTATCACCAAAAATCGATGCTAGGTCTCAATTTAAAAAGTAATTAATTTCCCCTGCTGTGTTTCGCGTAATAAGAATAAAAACCGCCAAGAATATAACATCAGATCAGTTTGTAAAAATCACATTGAAGGTATCAATGCTCTTCACGAGAGTGGAAGTTACATTATAGTCGTATAATAAGAAATACTCGTATAATAAGAAAAGCTGCTTTGAAACGTTATTCATAAAACTCTTTGAAATTCAACAGTGGGTATGTAGGAGCAGCGTTGAGCCACGAAATACGACCGCATTTTAATAAAATATTAACGTGATATTTATAAGGACCTTCACTTTTGAATAAAGTGTCTTATTAGATAGACAAGCTGCAAGGCTGCTGTATGTGTAATAAGTGTTTCTGAAAAAAAAAATGAGAATGAGAGAGGAGAGAGAATGCCAAATTGAGAAGCTCGTCCTTTTTTTTCGTTGGTTGAAAATTGTAGAATCACGATAAAATTGTTATTTTATTTTTCACCATAAAAGTTACCAGAAGTGGGAAAAAAGCTACAGAACTTTTCTAAACGTAATTATAAAGCTCACACATACCTAATTATTATGTTCGGCCCAATCAAATACCTACGATGTTAATTTGCTGCCTAGCTGTGCTGCAGAGTGACACGAAAACGTTAGTAACACGCTTAAAAGCCAGCACTTTTCCAAAACACTATTTAATTTGATATCTTAATCCTTGTATCCTCTTTAAGCTTTACTCATCTCAATCGCATCCTCCTCCAAGCCCGCTGGTTCCCTGGCCCCTCCCGGAGGTCTTAACACTGTTTTCTCAGGCACTCTCCGACGCCTTATTGGCTCCGATACAAATTTTGTTTAGCTTAGCTCCTGTAGACCCAGTCTGTTATCATTTCACTGTTATCATTTATTTAACCGTTGATTGAAGAAAAATAAGTTTGTGGGGAGTTGGAAACTTTTAATGAATGATGATTTAAATGTGGCAAGGTTATTTTAATTCAATTTAAAGTTGGGAATTGAAACCGGTAGTCGGAGAGATATTGTAGAGAAAAGTGATACTGAGAACGGTTGGGAAAGGGACGGTCTTTACACATTAGTTTGTCGTAAATAGAGCCTTTACTTCGCAGGTTATTACAACTTGGCTTCTTTATTATACAGATTTTTATATAAATGTAATCAAAACATTAACTATTATATTTATTATATTTATTAGTCTATATATTTTAGCAATATGTATTTATATAAGTATTTATTAATATCTACATAAATGTGTATTTATATATCTTAATAGGTTAAGTTAGGTAAGGCACATAATCTGTATTCTCTTCCTTCTCTCACACACTATTGTCTACATTTCTTTTTCATTTCTCCTTTTGCAGGGCTGCTGGCAGAAATTTCTTAAGAAATAAGCAGTACCTATGTACTCATATTTTTTCATGTGTTTTCCTGTGCTGTGTACTGTGTGTACATAAATAGTAAATAAATAAATAAATAACTTTTACGGAATAAATCCTCTAATAAAATTAATTGTGGTGAAAATTGCATTCCATCCATTGAGTAATTTAGATTTAGATGTCTCGTACATACTTCGACAGTGTGTTTTAAAGTTACTGTTTATTGAGATATATTGACAAATATTATTATTGCATTAAATGTTGTCTGTACATTATTAAAAATTCAGAGCCATTAATTAATTTTTGTATACAACATTTATAAATTATAACCAACAAAAGATTCAACTCTTTCACCTACATCTACAAGTTGTTCACGTCCGTAACTCTTCTACAAATAACTTTAAAATAATAGCCACTGCATACACGTGAACATATTATACCACGTGCAATGTAACTTTATCCACCACGGAACCCATTCCCTATTCTTTACTACAGTTTAACAACCCACTATAAAATATATTGGATGAAAAATGACACGAAATTAGGCACGTAAAAGTCCGGAAAGACTTTACGGGACCAAAACTTACCGGACATAAAAATGCCGTCTGAATTACTCAACTTTCCTGCAATTTTGACATCTTTTTAAGTACAAACGTTTAGGAAACGCTTGCGGCTATGGAGTGTCGTAGACATCTGTTTCGTAGCGCGTAGCCGAATGCTACGCGTTTTCGTAGCTTTGTGTGTAAATTATCACGGCATTGTTAACATTTTTTGGCTCAATTTTTTTTCCTTTTTTTCGAGTTCGTGGTTTTTTGTCATTGAACTAATTATCATTATGTTCTATTCTTCTTTTGCGATTTAACATGTAGCTCGGAAAAACTTTGTTTTAAAAATCACCAAAAGCATGACATAATTATATTAAATAAGTTATAAAGATATAAATCCAATGTAAAATACTAAAATAAGGAAGTAATCAACACAACTATATGGCTCATAGGTATCGTCTAAGTATAAGGCTAAACCTACATAATGTAATACCTTTTTCTGAAATCCCCTGCACTACACTATGTACTAACGTCAAACGCCATGTTACTGTCATCGTTAAACGTACCTTTAGACAATAACTTAGACTTGAACTTTAAACTCATGCATAAGCAATTCACACACCCATTTCCTGCAGCCACCACTTCCCAGATCGCAGTTCCCAGTTACGAGTTACCATTTTAATACATGTCAAATATTTAATCTCACGTATGGTCACGTCTATTACGAATTTACGAGCGAAACCGACGGACAAGTAAGGGGAGATAAACCTTATGTACATAAGAAAATTGCATTCAGTATTATGTCTTGAATGGCAGCGTTGCTGGTGCTAGGAATTTATTTTGATATTCAATGGGGAGACGTATGTGGTTTGTGATAAAAAGAAAAGTTATTTTTGTTGCCAATTTATGAAGATTGGAGAGTCATTGCATGGGGTTCATTTAAGAAGTGTCCACGACATCATTTTTGAAATTCCGATCTTGAAATTAAAAACAGAATTTATCCGTCACAGAAGTATTTTGTCCGTGACATAATGCCAATTGGAACTATTGCAGTCTTATTCATTACGCGAATATAGTAATGACTGCAAACCAGCGACTGTGTTCGAGACTGCTCAGTGTAGTTTGGTTCGGAGCCTTATTGGTAGGAACCTGACTCGCTCTTGACGTATCTTTTTAAGTTCCTTTCACTACGAAGCGAAATTATTGGCTAGCTTTTTTCGTATTGTTTTTGAAAACCAGTATTATCATTTGCTAGGTAACCAATAAAAGCAAGTGATGACGGGCGCGCGTTTTATGTACTGTACAGACTCTCTTTTTTATTTTTACCTATTTATTAGGTACTTATAGAACTTAAGCGGCGACTTTTTGAATACCCATAGAATATTTAAGTTCACGTGGGAACAACACAAAAATACCTTATTTGAATATTTTATAAAACAATAACACTTTGTGAGACACACGACAAGACATTACAGTAATGCCTGTCCTGACTAACATTTAGCGACGCCTAAATGAATGCCTAAATATGACTGCACTGTTGGAACTTCAACTCTCGGTGCTAGGCCAAATGTTGGTAATCCCACGACACGATTTTATTTAAGCATTCATTTAGGCCTACTGTTAGTGAAAACCGGCGTAACTTTTATTGTTATCACGCCTATTTTATGCGTTCAATAATGTCTATTAACAGCTGAATTATTTACGACAAGTAGAGAAGTTTACCACATTTAGGCTCAAACTAAACCTTCCTTCCTCTCCAGATTCTATTACTTATTTGTCTTGATACATCCCAAGAAACCACTTGACCTCCGGCGGTAAGCTTGTACTGAAAAATTAGGAGCCAAAATTTTACACCAAATTTTTCAGCTAATAAAAAGATATTCCTCCACCAATTTGGAAGAACATTCACCCACTTAGACCACGATGAACAGCTCTCATTCTTTCCTTATGAAACCGGCCCACAATTCTGTTTCTACCTGCACCACTCAGATATTAATGAGATTTCTTGTTTCCACACCGATTTAAATATTTTATAAAGCCACGTGCAGCCGGGGGAAGACATATGTATGTTTTATACAGCAATAACCCGGAGTTAGGGGTGAATTTGTTCGAATACTCGTGTAGTTTTTCAAAGATGTGTGGTGCGATGAATTATTTTTTTCTATTGTTTGTTTTATGTTTTTTGTTGTCATTTTATCTAGAGTAAAGTTCAGTTCAAAGGTCAATTCTGTAAAAGTGTAAGTGTAAGGAGCTTTTGCTCTCTTTTTCGCACTTTGAGAGCTATTCTATGACGGTAACAAAAATTAAGAGAAAGCGTGCCAAAGACGCAAGAAATTGATGTGATTCATGACCTTACAGCATTCACTATAATATTCTAAAAAAACTTATACCAACTTCAACGCCTTCAATGGATTGCATTCCCTTTAAATTCGTCAAACTCAACTGAATTAATCCCAATAGTTTTTCCATGTTTTTCCAATTCCATGACCTATCCAACCACGTCCCAAAAACTTAACACATTCAAACCAAAGCAGGATTAGAACAATATATGCAAGTGCGGCTGAGATAAGATATAGCTAGTTTAAGATAAGCCTGTGTGTGGTAAAGGATTTGTGTATACTGTACGTGCATCTTGGTGCTCGTCGCAGAGTTGACGCAAGTTAGAGGAGAACGGGAGTTTGTATGGTATCGTGGTTTAGAGTTTCTTGTGAGTATCTAGTGTGATATGCTATGAGAGGTAATGTAAGAGTAAAACATCTTCGGCTAACATTAGATAGGCCGATGCGTAGTAGATCTGTTAATTGTTATACTGCTCCAAGTCTAAATGTTACAAGTTGCTCGTCATAGAACGAAAAGGTCTATTTGTAATTGCGACTGTTACATACTCTTAAACCTAAAGAATTACAAACAAACTTGCAAGAGCCAAACTGGCTAGGTACTGTCCGTCCAATACGCATTTACGTCATTTTACTTAACGCCCTAGCAATTTTTATGACATAGAAGTGAAAGGTAAAAAAGGCTAAAGAAGCTATCAGAAGAATTTTTTAGACTTTTTAGGATGTTAAATCCCTTCAATCCGGAACAGAGCAGTAAAGGCGACAGCCATTAAAATACATCGCTCATCACTTATGACCGGGGCAGTTGACATCGAGTTCTTGAGCAGCAGGAGTCGAGTGTACCATGAGACGTGTTGCATACTTGCCTCTTTGAACCTCTCAATTTGAAGTCACAGGAACCATCACGCATTACTATTGTGAGATCCCTGTTTAAACTTGGAATCAAGTTCTTCTAACTTGAATGAGAGATGTGTCGCTGGAGAGTTTGTTCCGCCACATCTTGTTCCCAGTTAAAACATTAGGAAGAGGGCGACGTTTACAGGAACCGTCTTAGGTAGTTTGCGACGTTAAAAAATTGCTGAATCTGAGCATAATTTAAAGATTTTTTTTTTATTTTGCGTATGTTTGAAATATTTACCAGATTTTAAAACAATAAAATACTAGCTTATATCCGCGGTTTCGCATGGAGTTTGGTAATTGTCCCACGGGATCGTACTACCGAGAAAAAAGTATCATGTGTGTTAATCCAGGTTCAGTAACAAACATCCATCTTGTCGTTGCGTCAAACTTTCGAATTTCTAATATTAATAAGAAGTAAGATGAGATTTTGAGCAACTGACGAAACAAAACATGGTTTATCTGATGAACTTTTTCTCTCAATATCTCTCGGATAAAAAAACTGCTATTGCATTTAGATATCCGTCGGGATGTGCCGCACTTGTGGTACCTACGTTCGTTGTTTCTACACAAAGCTCAGGTGTTTGTTCTGCCCATCCTCCATAATCCCTTTGTTGCTTCACACAACACTCCCGAGAAAAGCATGGTGTGAGCTATTGACAACCATGGGGTTATATTTTAAAATAGTAAGCTGCCTTGGCGAAAATTACGACTATAGTTTCTTCCTAAACATGGCATATAATTTATTGTCCTACAGCTGGGAAAAATGACGAATCGTTTTTTTTATTTTAATAATGCTGGTTTTATGCATGGTGCTTATTATTGTTCTTTACATATAAGGGGGAAGTAGTTGCTGGATGGCCGCCATGGGATCTGGAAGCGATAGTCCTCGCGCGCCTGCATGTATGGCGCGCGGAGGCGCTATGCTGGGGGGAAACTCCACTCCCGCGGCAAATTGTCGCTCAGCGGACAGACTTCCGGCGTGATCTCATGGCGACATGGAGAGAGCGACTGTCGCAACTCCGTGCTGGGCACGCTACAATAGTGGCGATAAGTCCCCTCATTGAGGAGTGGCTTGAGAGACGCCACGGCGTCCTCACCTTCCGCCTGACGCAGGTCCTCACCGGACACGGTTGTTTCGGTAGGTTCCTGCACCGAATCGGACGGGAGGAAACGCCCGGGGGTGCTACCATGGTGAGGATCGACCGGAGGACACGGTGAAGTACACCATGGAGGTGTGCCCCGCTTGGGCGGAGCACCGCCGTGTCCTCGAAGCGGCGAGCGGCGGCGGCGACCTCTCGCTTCCGGGCCTGGTTCAATCCATGGTCCGTAATGAGACGGTATGGGATGCCGTCACCTCCTTCTGCGAAGCAGTCATGCTAGCGAAGGAGGTGGCGGAACGTGAGAGGGAGAGAACCTCACGTCCCAGCCACCGCGGGAGACGCACCGGGCGTCGGGATCCACGTGGTGGCTTCCAGCCACCGTAAGCGCGGGCCTTTGGACGGTGAGCTATGGGCTAGCTCGCCGTCCGTCCGTCTCATGACGACAGGCCGTGTCGACGGCGCGTTCGTGTTCTATGCGCGCCTCAATGAGAGTCAGCTAAAAGAAAGGGGTTCGCAAGGGCCGGTGCCTGCCGGGGCTGCGGGACTATTCGAAAGAGATACCGTGGCCCTGGAACACAAAGGGCGATGAAGAAACATGGATGGGTTTTAGTCAGTAAAAGTCTGACACTCCCTCCTGCTCCACCCAGAGCGGGAGGAGTCACTTGATGATTTCCCATGCGAAAAAAAAAGAGGGAAGTAGTTTTGATCAAAATGTTCTTGCAAAAAATAAATATGTCGCATTTTTAAAAGTACGTTGTTTGTTATAGAAACCTCGACGCTTAGACCCAATGTCCAAATACTAATATATTAATGTTTATTTGTCCAACCCATACTCACCTTCTTCAATATCCACCGATTGCAAAGCATTTCCTAACGTTTCGTGCTTCGCCATAAACTGGTTTTCAAAGCACAGAAAGGCAGTTACTCAGTCTAAAACACAACCACATCTTGTAAGACCAGAAGCCACACAAATTACCACACTATAGCCTGCGCGAGGAAGACGACTATGAACTAGTAGACTGAAATATGGTCGTTTTAAATTGTCCCACAATCCCTTCCACACACAATAAACAAGCTGGAGCATACTAGTATATACGCGCGGTTCCACCCGCAGTCTTAGAGAATATTGCGCCATAACTCGGCCAGTTGGAACTGGATTTATCCGGTTTCGTATGCGCCTCTACTTCATAAAGGCAGTTACGGGATAATCCGTAGTATAAACGCGCTTTCTGGCGGTGTTTGTGTTGTGAATGCTAATATTTGGTAGTGCAGAATTGCCAGTGTTTTAAACCGAAAGGAGTAAGCTACCTGATTTTTCGTGTTCCTTTTATCCTGTTTCAGTAAGCGCTTTGCTTGAATAAACTTTGCAATAAGTTTGCTTTTAGTAAGTGATGGTAAGCTGTAGCAGTGTTTTTTAAACTAAGCAAGGTATTCTACAAATCTTCTCTGTTCTGCAATAGGTATTTAAACCACTCATAATTTTTACCTTCTCCTATTTTTAGCACAACACCATTTTAATTCTGAGAATTCTTTTGAAATAGTTAAATTACAATTAGCAAACTGATTTCAAGAAACACGTGGTAACCTATCTGGAAAAGGTGGCGTTATAATTTACGTTCATCAATCGAACAAGTCCACAACAATTGTTACGGCCCACACAACACGGCACACAAAGTTGATTATAAAATACTCAGCATTATTCGTCTCAATAATTCGCTGGAAAAAAATAAATTACCCCAAAATTGGAATAACAAGATAGGCACGAGAATAATTCCCATTGTCAGGGGACTTGAACTTATTGAGGGAAACCAATTTACTCCAGAAAAATCCAGTTTTTTCCGGTTCGCGCCGGATAGGAGCCGATCTATCCGGTCGGAACCGGTAAAACAAAGATTTAGATGCGACCGTGTTGACGTTGTTTTGTTTTTATTGTAAAATGTAAATGGATTATCGTAACGATGTTTCGGGAAATTATTGTTTTATTTTTGTGAGGGGTGGCGAACAACATGATTGGCTATTTATTTTACCCGAATGCGCGATGACTAGGACAGTGTTTTACTTTATTCTTAAACTTTGTCTACCTAAAACGTTATGACTGTAACTAGGAATTCAAATATCCTATAGTTTTAAATAAATGTAGAAATATAAAATATTTATTTCTATTGAACGTAAAAGTTTAAGATTACACTATTTTACATAAACGTATTCAAATAAAACTCTAACTCCAAAGGACCAAAAGTTTAATCAAAAATTTTTGAACACATCAAAGACTTTCGAAACTTCTCACACAAAAACCATATTTCTAAACTTATTCGTACGTGTCCAGATCGCAGACGTACTCTCAAAGGGACGATATCAATATATTAACATACGATGGTTTTCTTTCGCCCCCACTCGTGGCGCCTTCATGCGGCCGTATCGCGAACTATCGGGCACCAACTTTGCTCTATGCAAATTTAAACGCCTGCATTTTATGGCTGAGATTCGTTGTAAGTTATGAGCTGTTATTATAGTTTTTAGGGTTGGATGTTTCTCTTATTATGATTATGGGGTGCAAGAGGGGGAAGTTATTATGTATGGAGAAATTAAATATGTATGCAGTAGCCCCTAGCAAGAGTAAAGAGTCGCAATTCTGTCAAAATTCTTCTACTGTAGTGTTTAATCAGAAACTTACATTATAAAATATGTTTTACATTTTTGTAAAAGTACTATACTAGCTACAGCACATTACTTACAGTTTAAAAGACATTTTAAGCAGTGGATAAAGATACTTAAATAAATAGAGTTGTTTACTGACTTGCTTACAACCGTGCCATCAGGATTTATAAACAACGATGAAAGGGGAGAGTAGGCAAGGGAGAAGCATCCACTTCACCCCGTTCAAAAATCAGTACAGAAATAACAGGTTAACATTTTAAATATTCAGAGAGAGCAGATATAAAGTCATCTGTGTAAACGAGAAGCCGGCTGGGTGCACAGAATAAAATCATAAACTCCAATTTCATGCCACAGTGTAGCAGTATAAGTGAGATAATGTTAAATAAATGCCAGAGCGATTGTAACTAACTGCTTTCTTCGCTGGTAGTCGATGAGATTCGATTATGCTGTGGAACTAAGATATGGGACTGTGAGTTTGTGAGGCAGTGTATTAAGGGTTTCAGTTATAGGGAAGTTTATTTGCTTGAAACTTCGTGGGTTTGTTATTTGAAGGGAAATACTGTTTGAGATGGTGGAAATGAAATGCAAAAAATATATCTAACATAAAACCCACAGCCGCGAGCCGTGACGTTGAGGATATTGACTATTCAGTTAAGACATTCTAATAATATACTTTTAGAGTTTACGACCAACGTTGGATATGCTAGCTACTCGAGTGCACATGAAAGAGCAGTACACCAAACCTCTTAACAACCAGGTACCATAAGCAGCTATCGAATGAAGTCGTTGTGGTCGAAATTGGTCGAAATCTAACCAATTTCGACCACAACGACTCCAAAAAGAATCGAAAAGTATGATTATAATGATATCATCATACTTTTCGATTCATTACAAGTTCTACTAGCTGTTGTTCTAAAATAATAACTTATTATCTGCTTTGACTTTTGGGGTAACAACTACATTTTATGGGGTCAGTTTCCAGTCTAACCGGTTGCAGCGGAATATTACTACTTTACATGGAGCGAATAATACGTGGTTTGACCACCACAACCCAATCACGAGTTAAAACAATACCACCACAACAATACAGCACAAAGACTGGTTGTTGAAAAAAGTCAAAATGTTTCACTTCTTTAAACTTGCGAAACACTAAAACTTTTCACAAATGTAGTCACAAGATTATCTTAACAACTTATAACTTAAAACACAGCGCAAAAAAAAAACCTAGAACAATATTTGCCCATACCATGAATATTCTATTAGTTTACGGATCTTTTTATCCTGTGGCATTTATAAGATGTTCCATACAGTGCAGTTTGGGTAAAATTTTAATTAGCGTCACGTTTTAGTCCATTTTGCTGGCATTTTTTAATAGAAAAAGCTAAATTGAAGTTATTATTGTGCTGTGCTTAGGTTAAGCTGGGATGCACCTGCTCTGTGGGTATTAAAGTCTAGGAAAATTATAGGATGGTATGAAAGAATGCGAAAATGTCATGCGTGGAGGAAAACCACAGGTGTTTGGTGCAGACCACAAAACACAATATTTTAAAAGCGGATAAACTCACTTAGTTTTATCACATGTCTTTTCCTAATAAGGTTGGAGTCGGTTACCAGTCTAACAGGATGCATCTGAATACCAGGATTTTACATGAAGCGACTGACTACCTGGGTATTTTATTACCTCTTGGCTAGCCTAGTCAGACTAGTCGACTTTCAGCTGAATACCCGTCATGGTTATTCAGAACCCGCTTAGATCGCTCCGTAGAGAAACTATTTAGTTTATCTGACATTGCATTGTACTGGTTTAGTTTAAAATATACCAATAGTATCTTGATAAAGAGTCTCATGTCACAGTAGCTGATTTACATTCAGAAGCGGTTCCATTTCAACAGTTTATTTATATTCCTGTTGAAAATCCAACTAACTCTAAACGCTGCAAACAGAAACAGTTTCTGCAAACCTCATGAGAGAGAAATACACGTACTTTTTTAATCACACTGTTTTCTGCTATCCAAGTTAGAATTGACGTAGAGAAGTTAAGAGCCAAAGGTTCACTTTATGCAAAATGCTTTCAAAGTCCTATAAAGTGGTTTTTAAATGATTGTTTAACATCTACACCCGCAAATATACAACGATCGTTTATAATATGTATATCACTCATTTATTTGGAAACCTAAAGGCGCCCTTTGTCAGCGTGACCACGCAGTCCGGTTCGACAAACAAAATAACGCGTTGTTCGACAATCACTTTGGTTTTACGAGTAACACAAAAAACACAAGAGAACAATGAGATACAAGTGCCATTTTTATTTTCAAATTATAAGTCTCCATCATTCACTGCATCATATCATTCAACTTTTAAAAACAAGATCATGACTCATTTGTTTTCTGAAACTGGTACTTCTGTCCCTTCCTTGTGTACCAATCTTCAAGTTCAGCATCTGTTTTTATACAGCGTGCAACACGGGCTGATTTATTGCCCGTAAAACGAGATGATAGCACCGTCTCTTTCACGCGGTACGGTGCACAGGTTTTTGTTAGAACTAGCAGTAAGTGATAAAATGAGAAGAGAAATATTTAATTTAACTTGTTAGGTTACTTTTGCAGGTAGTATTGTGACACTGTTTTGAAGGGGTTAAAATGTTTTTTTCTGCAATTTACATGCGCCTATCCCGCACGGGATCCGCTTCTGCTTGGCCAGATCTTAAAACGTCTTAAACAGTGCAGTGAGAGACTTCATTAGTTTAAATAAATGCAAAACAGCTAGTGCTGTGCTGGTAAAAATGTTAACTTTGGTAAAATATTCTAGCAATTGTTAAACGAACTTTATTGCAAATAGTTCACGTAATACCCTCGGTTAATTTTGTTACTGTTTGATAGTTTCGAAGATTGTTGCATAAATGAATAAGTTCCGACTTCCCCGTGCCTACTCTCCTGTGTGTTAATCTGTCTGGAAAGCTCATAAAGACGCTCTGTCTTGAATTTTGAATCCACTATCTTATGCAAAGTTTTAAGGAGTTGCCTAATGTTATACCAAACGATTATAATAACTGGTAAGTAACATTGGTGAAAAGCAGCACGCAAATGAAGTAATTACAAAACATCAATAACATGACCTTTGTAGAAATTAATAACCTTCACTGGGGGCACACTTTATTTGACTATTAAATAGTAATATACCACCCAATTTGACAAATATACCTAATTCACAGACATTTGAAAATAAGGAAACATTTAAAATTTTAAACGAAAATAAAGTCTAAATTTCACACTCGAACTGGACCCAAAGTTTCATCACATATCTACTATACTCATAATAACTTAATAACTTCCACACAAGCATATTACAAACACATCATAACATAAAACAAACAAATTACTCTCATACATCACCTTAAATGCCGTGTTTAAAGTTTTCGTCCAAAAACTGCTACAATCCTGGCAACACTACCCATACGGCGAAGTTTGCACATCTCATTTAGTTAATTTATTCGTCGTGGCAACACCGCGACCTAGGGGAATTTGTTGCAGCTATGGCCTCTGGAGTGGCATCTCTTTGCTAGTTTCTTGTTGAACAAGCTGTTTTAAAAAATAAGTGTGTCTTGAAAAAATAAGATCAGAAAAATAATCAATTCAAGATTCATTTATGCTAAGTCCAAGGACGAAAATTATTGAGTACGTATGTGCGGATTAAATCAATAAACATTAATTTAATATTAAACAATATTGCAAATGGTAACACAAATATACCAAGGTTAGAAACTAGTGAACTCGTTACCTCATTCAGTCAAAATAGTAAAAATTTAAAGGAATATAAAATGCAGAATTGCAGACTCTTCCATTTAGCCGCTTTCATATGAAAAACATCAGTACCATAAATTATTACAACCTCTTTTATTAAAACTCACTTCCAAAATAAAACTCAATACCACTTGATCCCTCGAAATAAAAAATATCCATATTATTAGAATAGTTTGTAGTCTCAATTCGCCCCCTACGAAGGAACGGACATTAAACAGATTTCGCGCTCATAAAATCCGTAATTTGAATTCCTTAAGACCTTGCAGGGGTTCGCTCGGATCTTCTAATATGAAGGGCTTGGGTATGCGCTTATGTCTGTTGGTAATATATTTTGAAATGGGATAATTTGATTATAATTTTAGCTTTTTGAGAAGAAAACATAATGACATGGCTATTGAAAGTATTTTGGAGTTTTACTTTAAGCTAAGAAACGGTAAGTCAAACGAAACCATTTATATTTCAATACGGCCATTATAAGACACTTTTGAACGTAAACCTTTATAAGACAATGAATTGATTCTAGTTGTGATTCACAAAATAATGTATTTTTATAGGTATGTAGAAATCGAGGTAACGACGATCCAATAATGTTTTTGTTACTAAAATCAATTCGTTGACAGCCCTAGAATCCACATTTTATCAGCCTTACTAACGAGAAAGTTAGCCAATGGCCATTTCATCTAATTAACTCAAACCAAAAAGTTTATACTACACCTAAAAAAAAATATCCCAAGCATCGCCGGAAGGCATACCACCTATAAAGTCTGCGAGGGCCGATACTAAGAATATACGTAGGGAGGGGAATTTTATTTATGTCGTCATCAATGGCGTCGCAGCGTAACTAATATAAGTCTGAAAGTTTTCTTTTACCGTCGCATAATTATTGGTGAAACTAGAAACTTCGGTAAGCAACCGAACTTCTAATATAGGGTTTATAACTTCGATATTTAGTGGTCTAATATTCTAAAGTTAGTTGGGAATTTAGTGGGAGGCTTTAATCATGTGGGAATTAAGGTTATGTTAGCAGCTTGATTATCTTCGGATATAATTTTGGAATTTCCCGTAAGTGTCCCGGTTATTTTGAGACCGGCCTTAATAGATATTATTTAATAATAGGATGTCTCCAGCAACTGCCTAACTTATTATTAGATTTTCAAAGAGTTTGAATTGCTTATCTACTTAGATATCTACGTACTTGAGAGATTAAGATTTTTAGTATGAATTGCCCAAAAACGTTGGACCAATTAATTGTATAAAAGATGATAATTATGATTAGAGTAACTTCAAAGAAGTACTGGGCCTACAAAGAGGTAATGAAATCAAACATGAATTTACAATTGAAAAAGAAAGTGATGGACTCATGCCTCCTACCCTGCCTTACGTACGGATGCCAAACGTGGATATTTGACTCCACAACCAGCAGAAAAATGTGTCAAAGAGCACTAGAACGCAGTTCCCTAAATATCAGACTAAAGGACAGAGTACGACACAATTTAATAAGAAAAAAAACCCAAGTTATAGACGCTCTATCGTTCGCTAGAAGTTTAAAATGGAGATGGGCAGGACACGTGGCCCGCTATACAGATGAGAGATGGACGAAGACAGCGACATTATGGAGAGGCCCTCACGGATACAGACGTAGAGGTAGACCGAAAGCGGAATGGAAAGACGAAGTAGAGGCAATCGCAGGAAAAGACTGGTCAGATGTCGCCAAAGATCGAGAAAATTGGCATTCTCTGCAGGAGGCCTTTACCCGAAAAGGGGTCCAATTAGCGTAATATTACTATTATTATTTAAATACGTTACCATAATGTTCCATGTCATGATTTGTATAATTTTGCATGTTTTAATGAATTCAAAATGGATTATTCAATTTTAATTATTTTGTTATAAACTTTCTATTATGTTATTTCACGTTATGAGTTTTATAAATTCTATTTTTCAAAACAACATAAAATCAATTATTTTAATTTCGCATGATTATGATTAAATCTATAATGGTTATGTAATTTTTTATCAGCTAATGGAATTAAAAGGCTTTTTTATTTTTATTTATTTATTAACTTCAGAGAAGACTGCTAATATAGATGTATGGAAGAAGAAGATATGCTGCGCCGTCAACAGATAAGTAAATTGCGAGAGGGCTGAAGGATGACAGTGTTGTGATTTAAAGATAAATAAATAAATCTCTAACTCATTCTTCTCTTGTTTGGTCGATATGATCAGACTCATTTGTTTCAACTTGTCGAAAAAAGTTTGGGTAGTCGGCTAAGTTAGTATTTTGGCTGACTATCCAAAGTTACAAATAATTAACTTTGGAATAAAAACCTGCCTTTTTAAAGCCCAAGATTAAAACCTCCAAAGATAAAATGAGTTCAAAACAATATATTATCAGTAGTAATGAAAGTCCCGATGCAGTGACACCCCTGTGTGATGTGGCGTGCAATAACAGCGCTCAGACTTTTTAATTTGTTTCCGTTATTTATGTGCGAGTGTGCGTCTGCGACTGTCGAAGGAGCGTCTTGGATTAAAATAGATGCAGTTGCTTTGTCGTGGGGGTTTATTCTTGCGCTTGTATTTGAAGATGGCTGAGCAGAGTCGTATTGGCTGTTTAGAGGCTGAGGTTTTGTCTTAATTAACTTATTTTATTGAGCCCCAATATGAGGTGAGCTGATTGCACTAAAGACTCAAATCCAGATTCTGAGCTGCTACAGAAAAAAAAACTGATGGAATAACTCAAAAACCCAACCCATCTTTAAAATCGAACCCCATACCCATTTAATAGCAGTCATGGTTTTGACTAAATAAAGAAGCAGTGATGAAAAAAATAAACAAATAAAACTAAACTATATTAAAAAACTTTCAAGTACTAATTTGAGGAATGCCTCAAATTAGTGCTTGAAAGTTTTTTAATAAACATACACACATAAAATAACGCCTTTGTTCCATAGGGGTAAACAGTAACCACAGCAAATCAACAAATTTAAACTCCTATCAAACATGAAATCCCATGACAAATGCCACAACTGCACTGATACGCTCAACAACGACCACAATATAGTTAGTAAACACATAAAACAAAGCTGTTTTTAACAGATCTAATCTATCAGCCGCCTAACAAATGACAATTAGCACGAATGTTTCAACCTTCCAGAAAGTTTACCTGAAAACTGGAATATTTCATGAAAAGTGTATACTTTAACGCTAAGGGCTGTAGGGTGTGAGGAGTAAGCTTTCTGCGGCTTGGTTCGGTTACAATTGTCCCAGTGGCGTGCCTAGGGGTCAAACAATACGGCAAGCCCATAAGGCAAGCAGACTGTTCAGAAACCCTAACATCATGAACAATAGTTGGTTATAAGGGGTTGCCAAGCTTGTAGGCTTGTAAGAAAGTACTGCCACTAAGTAGTCCGGGAATTGTAGATGTGGCTTCGGGCACAGACCTTCAATCCTCCATACAAATACTTAATGAAGTATCTTTCAGTTTCCGTTTTCCGTAGTCGGTCCAGAATTTATCCGTTAACGTCGACTAATCATTATTTTAAATCCTGATCGTGAGGAAACTGGCATGTCCAAGAAGCGAAAATTTTAAGGCATGTGGATTGGTGTTATATACGGCCCTCTTCGTCTCTCTAACAGAAAGCCGGTGTCCCAACGAACATTATAGGCAGTTTTTATACTAAATAGACTTGCGTTTGGTCGCAACTCACCTGATGTGAAACGATGACGTGGCCTACGGTGGGCGCTTGCCAAGACAAACCGATTCACTCGAACTTAGAAGAGATCTAGATTATAATGATCGGGAAACAGAGAATTGCTTTGTTCGGGCCCGTGGGACTTCAACCATAGAACGGTTACGTTTCGCCGTATCTCTGCTCGGCCGGCGATAGTATGGGGAAACTCGATTGATTATGCACTAATATAGATCTTGGATCTTGGTGGATCTTGGCGCAGCGGTAGTGAGGCTGCCTTACATTCTTAGGGTCCCGGGTTCGAATCCCGGTAAGAGCAAATGTTTGTGTGATGAACATGGACATTTGTTTCCGAGTCATGGATGTGTATGTATTTACAAACAAAAAGTATCTATGTGATATATTAACTATCTGGTGTCCACGACACAAGCCTCGTTGCTTTGCGTAGCACTGGATGGCGCTGTGTGTAATGTCCAGCGATATTTATTTATTTAGACTGATTTATAGAAACAAAATACCTAATTAGCGATCTACTTTCTATACACAACTACACAATACAAGAAATAATTTTAGTCCTTTATTAGGTACCACACATTAGTGGGAGCATTAGGCTCCCATAATTATCAATTAAGGCTTAACCGATAGTCAGTCAATGGATATTGAAGCCAGCTTAGTAACTGGAATGGACTTAATCAATCTGAGCGGTGATAAATGTAATACTACGATTATGATACTCCACGGTTAGACAGCCTGACAGACATTCTGACGGTTTGGCTGCTCAAAACAATTATTGTTGCAGGTTCACATTCATAAACTCACACCTTTGTAGGCAGAAACAACAGAACGCTATCTGCAGACTCCAATCCTTATATACTTATTTTGCATTCTTACACGTTTATACATAAGTCTATATTATCTTGTTCATAAATTATTTTTTATTATTATTATATTCTACTATATTTAAAAGACTTAGGTATTCTTAAACTAGAAATCATGAGTAGCAGCCTAAAGTCCTGGGACTTAAACATTACAGGCCAAACGTGATTTGAGTGTGTAAATAAATCGTATAATACACGACACAATACACACTTTTGGGGAAAGCAGGCCTATGTTAATATTTTATTAATATTTCTCCAAAAGCCTTCATCTCATAACTTGCAACAAAACTCTTTATCTACCCTCAATCTCAGCCGTCTGCTTAACACGAAGTCTTAATGTTACTTAAATACGGAACTTAAATTAAGCAGGCATTGTAGGGTTCCGTAACAGTCGCGCCGGTCAGGGGCCAATGATTAATATCTCAGTTGAGGGAACAAGTAAGCACTGTTCAGGGGTAATTAGTTATTTTTTTGACGTTAATTTCATAAAAGGTGAGTGGAAACGATTTGTAGTTCTTTTGTTTTGG
Organism: Xestia rhomboidea; assembly: GCA_963853795.1. Classification (NCBI taxonomy): domain Eukaryota; kingdom Metazoa; phylum Arthropoda; class Insecta; order Lepidoptera; family Noctuidae; genus Xestia; species Xestia rhomboidea. The sequence continues at coordinate 949,576 of OY970775.1, forward strand.
GGGAACTGAGAAAATGGTGCGGCAACGACTTCCCGTCCAATGATATATTTTTGCTATATGATGTAGAATAGAATAGAATAGAATAGAATACTCTTTATTATGTTCACCATAAAAATTACAGATACAAATGTTAAACATTTTACAAAGGGTGACACAATGGGCGGTCTTATCGCTAAAAGCGATCTTTAAAAGACAACCTTTGGATGGATTTAAGGGGGAAGGAGAGACTATACTGCAGGTAGCCTGTGGTGTACCATTTACATATATACAATAAATATATACATATACTTACATAAATATATCCAACACTTATAAAAATACATACAATATTATCTTTTTATTATTATTATCAAGAAACAAGTGCGAAAAACTAAAATTAAAAATACTTAGTAAAAATTAAGCTTAAGGAGAGAGATACAGTTTTTTTATCATGCTTTTAAAAATTGGCAGAGATTGAGCACGCCTTATAGACGGTTCCCTATCCATTTGCATAAAATTTCAAGACCTAATATAACTTGGCATACTTTTGTTACTCCTAATTATATTTTCGCATAACATTATTTGCGCATAACAGCTTACGCATTTTTTTTAAGCATAATTTCTCTAATCATAATAATGATTAAGCATAACATTCTTAGGCATAAATTTATTTACGCATAATGATATTAAAGCATATTTTTTATAGGCATAACAAAGAAGCATAATAATGAACTCCTAAAATGTTAGACATACCCTGATTGGATATACCAATTTATTTTGACGACTGGAAAAAAAACCATATCTCCTGAAGCAGGTAATACTTAACATATTTGTTTTGAACATAGTTGATGTGAGAGATGTGAGTTTTTTTCCCTGTAAGAAGCATGCAAACAAGCATACACCATGCATGCAGCAAGCATGCAGCATGCAGACAAGCATACACCATGCATGCAGCAAGCATGCAGCATGCAGACAAGCATACACCATGCATGCAAGCAAGCATGCAGCAAGCAAGCATGCAGCAAGCAAGCATGCAGTATGCAACATGCAGCAGGCATGGTTTCTGTCACGGCTCCGTCGCTGCGGGGCTCCAGCGGCCCCACGCGAGCTTATCGTCGCAGATGTGGTTCACGCTCACCACCGCGGCTGAGGCTGGCCGGCAAAGCCGGCCAGCAAGCCGAAGCGTGTGTTAGAACCACCTGCTCCTCAGCACGCGGGCCGCCTCGCCCCTCCGCGGCTACGCGATTTTAAATAACACTCTAGGGGTAGGGCAGACAAGACTACGTGGAGTCGGTTTTGCAGCGATTCGTTTCTGTCACTAACTTTTGTAGCTCAACTTAATGAATTTTTAATTCAAAATAAATACGTTAAAATAACTCAAATTTGATTCCGTTATTTCTATTAATTGTATGCGTAAATACTAGTATGCTAATAGTCATTATGCCTAGTAACACTATGCGAATTCAATTTATGCCAAAATAAATTAGCCTTCAAGATGATTATGCCAACATAAACTATATGCCAAAATATGGCAAAGTATTATTATGGCAAAACAAATTATGCCAAAACAGTTATGCCAAAATATCGGATCCCCTTACTGGCAAGGCATTCCATAACCGAACTGCTTGATTTGTAAAAGATTTGTCATAGAAACTGGTGGAATGCATCGGCATCTCTAGTCTTAAGTTTTCCAATGACCTCAGATATCTATTATGTACCTACCTATTTAATAGGATTTCACGGCGAAACCTAGATAGGCTTTAAGCCTGCGATACCTACAAAGGACTGAGAATTGACCGTCTTATCTTTTGTTATTTAGTGGTAAACAAGCGGCTTAGCAGAGGCCCTGCAAAAAGTTACGTTCTAATAACGATGATAGAAAAGTCGGTAATGCATTTAATCGACACAAGCTATTGTAAAACTTACGTCAATTTTATTGAAAGTCGATATAGGAACAAGAAACACTTTAAAAAGCATTTGCCGCTGGTCTAAGCTCAGGTTATAATGATCTTGAACATCGGATATATCAATTTTATAGAAGAATCAGGTTGGAGCTAAACAATAAATAAAGGTTCGCGACGAACAAACGTAATGCCTATTTGCAAAAGAATCCGACATTCAATACACGATCTAAATATCAGTCTAATAGAAAATAATTCCATCAAAACCAAAGCGGATTAGGTTTCTTAGGATCCTTCAAATAGAAACTCTTTGATAAATTCTAGACATCCTACACAAAATAATAACATGATACAGAAAGATAACAAATATTTCTAGATAATACTAAGGACAATAACAGACGTAATAGAGTATTCGTGTTTATTTTTACTCTAGAAAAGATGTATTTATTTGTTAGTTAAGAAATCTTCGCACAAAACCAACATCTGCTTGCGTGGTTAGCTTGTTGGGCTTAAAAGGCTTTTATTTACATAGTTTGTATCACATTATTTTATGGTTGGAAAAAAAACCTAGAATAACTTGACAAACGAAGCAGGTACGTAGAGTCGACGTGGTAATTCATTAACCACCCAGACTGAAGTCATTGTTTCGTTTGTATTTTGTCTATGTATGCAACAGTTACTTTACATTAGTAAAGTTTCAATTTAACATGAATTGTTACTAAAAGTGGTAAGTAAATCATAAGGTTGTCTATACCATACGTGTTCCTTGATGTAGATGGAAAATACTTCTAAATTACACGTTAAAAGGACTTAATTAATTAAATCATTTTATTTCGAGCAACAAGACTCGTAGTGTTAGTGTCTTACCTGCAGCTGGAGAGAGTTTCGTCACCACGCCCCACCGCGATTTCCACTGAAACAAACGAAAGAAAACAATTAATTTAAATCTACACGTTGTTTTAAAATTTAATGTTAAAATATTGTACACACCGTGCCACGAAAGATGAGATCTGTCACATCACTTGAAACGAGTGAAACGTTGTGAAATCTTGATTATGCCTCGAAGTACAGACCTTCTTAGAACATTAAGAAGACAAAGTAGGAAGATGGTTTACGACGTGTACACCTATATGTCAAAAGAAGTATTACCCCAAGCAACATGCTCACGTGATAAATGACGATAAACTGACGTCATCTTTGAAACAATGACGTCCTTCGCCATAAATGACGTAATAAAATGACGTGATTCGGAGCTATATGTCGTCGTTTGCTTTTTAAGACGTCATCAAGTAACGTGATTCGGAGCTATATGTCGTCGTTTGCTTTTTAAGACGTCATCAAGTAACGTGATTCAGAGCTATATGTCGTCGTTTGCTTTTTAAGACGTCATCAAGTAACGTGATTCGAAGCTATAGGTCGTCGTTTGCTTTTTAAGACGTCATCAAGTAACGTGATTCGGAGCTATATGTCGTCGTTTGCTTTTTAAGACGTCATCAAGTAACGTGATTCGGAGCTATAGGTCGTCGTTTGCTTTTTAAGACGTCATCAAGTAACGTGATTCGGAGCTATATGTCGTCGTTTGCTTTTTAAGACGTCATCAAGTAACGTGATTCGGAGCTATACATCATCTTTCGCCTTAGAAAACGTCATCACATGACGTTAACCTGCGCTGTGTATCGTCATTCGCCCTAAATAACTTCAACAAAAGACGTATTGGCTTTATCGCAATGGGGATGGTGACTGTCAAGTCAAATCAGTGCCTTTGTGCCTTTTTACTTTTTATTAAACGTCAAAACGGCATGTTCGGTACACTTTTGTATGAAATACTAAAGTTAACGTCACGTCTAGCTGTTGTCAAATCATTCACTTTTAATGTTGATTTCAGGTTTATAAAATAAGTTAGAACATAAAAATAAAATTGAGGTAATTTTTCGCATGCATTGCATGGCTCAAACGAAATAATTTATTTTAATCATAGCATCTACCCAATTCGCCGAAAGAAAATTAAAAAAAAAAGCTATTGACATTTTTTAAGGCGGGCATTTTTATGAAACGACCCGCTAAGCTAAAGCTAATAAATAATCAAAGAGGCCTAGTTTTTGAGTTTTGGGCCAACTGTGTCCTGTTTTGTTTGTTCTGTGTGTGTTAAAGAGTAGGTTAGGTACGACGCCGACGAGAGCAGGAAATTTCGGGGTGGACATTGTTTTTCACATTGGTCAGTAAAGTGAAATGTTTTTCTTAATCCTATGGGTTAAGATGTACGTGGTTGCTGAAGAAGAATCTAAGGATGAGGGGATTGGTGGTAACGTGGTCATAGTCTCATCAGTATGGCTTACGCCAAGAAAGTTAGAAAGTTTCTGGCCCAATTCGAAGTTTTCTGCTCAATATAACAAACTTCTTGTTAAACATGAACATCCAGCCGAAGATTGGCCTCTAATACAATTGAGGCGGAAATTTTTCGAGACTGGTAAGTATGATCGAGTTATCTACATATTTATTGTTCACCAGTTTCTGGCACCTGAAATATTTTAGGTTAGAGTCAGTAAATATTTGTTGGGTTAAGTATGTTTATCTTTGTAAAATGGTATATCTTCACAATAAGGTTTCTAGTGTCCGTAGACTTTGTGTACAAACTGCAGGTTGTACAGGGCAGTTGGCCCTGCCTAACAGTTTTTACTGCAGCAAGCCTGCATGTCAACTGTCAGCAGACGGCAAGGTATAATATTATATTATGGATGGCAGGCCGTCCAACTACATGAAAGGTCAGTGGGGCTCTTTCGGAAAGGTGATTTACTAGTTATAAGATACTAGCCTAGGCGCTAGTAGTGTGAGCATGGCATTGGTTCCCATATGATTGCACCAGCTATCTTCTCACTTTCCTCATTTATCCTGCTACCTGCTGTGTACACATACACATAATACTGCATGGCAAGCAAGCAAGTTAGCATGTGCTGGTGAACTCGTGACTCTGGTGTTGGAGTTTTCAGGCTGCTATAAGGCATCTACCATGGCTTAAAACTGCAAGTTTGTATGTGCTGGTGGACTCATGATGAACACTGGTGTTGGGGTTTTTAGGCTGCTTTATGGCATCTAACATGGCTTAAAAATAGCTATATATTGCAAGGATGTTCACAGTTCTTAAGGCCACTAATGGGCATCCTTATGTAACTTTTCTACAATACTTACCTTATTTAATTAAATTTTAGATGATATTCTACTAGCACGAAAAAAAGCAAAGGAAGCGGAGATTAACAGGGATGTGACTGATGGAGAGGAAAGAATTGAAAAACGTAAAACAAGGCCATCAAAGCAGATATTATCTAGCGATGAAGAGGATGATGATATATTTAATGTTCATAAATCACTAAGTCATACTTGCAAATTGGTCAAAATATTTGAAAATCCAGGTAAAACTAAATAACTTTCAGAAACTTAGTCTGCCTATTTTTTATTTTTAATGGTACAGTTTTACCACTAGGTGTAGTCTGGTTGTAAAAGATAAAGTTTAAAAGTAAAAATAATTATGTATTCATAGTAAGTTCAGTTGTCTGCATTATTATGTAAATTTTCAAAATTAAACCATTTTTTTTATTTCACGTCTAGTAAATTATCTCATTACTTTTGCATCTATCAGACATGATACTAAGTAATGACAGATTACCAGATGTGACAAAACCATTTTCTGTTCACAAACAATTGTCATTGAATTGTATTTGAAATTACTAAGACATCTCAACACATACAATACACTTTAAAGTGTAAGTACATAATAAAGTGTAATATTAATGAATGTGGGTGACTGCACCTTGTTTTATGTTATGTAGGTATGCATAATATACATGTAATATAACTTGCATGTTCCATTAATATTTGCAATAAATAAAATAGCTAAATTGAGTATAGGTACTTAGGTAGGTTAGGTATCTAATGAAAACTTACAAACGCCTGTCATTACTATAGCAAATTGTTTATTTCTTATTTTGAATAATTAGAATGATAGACATCTTTTGAAAAATTCACATTATTATTTTACTGTTTTTTTAAGGTTCAGTCCAACCATCTCTGTCTACTGATGGTGATACAACAAGCATCACACCTACACATAGAGGTAAAGTAATATTTACCTGTCATTATTTTGTTTTAGTACATATGTTGATATTAGCTTAGTTTCAATCTCATAGAGGTGTTTACTAATAACATTATATTTGTTTTTAGTGTCATTACATCATTCATGCCTACTGAAGAACTAGTAAGTGCTCCTACTACACCTCCTACACAATTGAGAGGTAAGTCTTTGTTTGCATATGACTTTTCTACCACAATGCCTGCCCAAATCATAGGAGATCTGATAGAATAGATGAGTTAAAATATGCACAATCTTCTTAACCCCGAAACAAATGAAATAAAACTGATTTAATGTGATTTTGGGGTTCCTTGAATTTCAAATAAAAAATATTGCTAGGTCTATTGTTTTATGCTATTTTTTGTAAAAGGGTAATTTTCATATTTATTCCATTATTTTTGTATTCACTTTAGACATCTACTACTATAACTTTGTTTTAAAAGATCTGAGGGGATATCTACCGGGCTAGGAGATCAAAGTCGTGAGACTCTTTTTGTATTCACGTCTAGTAAATTCTGTCACTACTTTTGTATGACACTCTTTAGGTGACTGGTGGTGGTTGCTAGTTCAGCCACCCGTTTGCCTGATCTCAAAACAAATATTATCGCTATTACATTGTACATTATGCCTTATTTTTCACTGAATTGTTTTTGTCTTGCTATAATTGAGTAACAAATAAATACTCAAAATTTGTAGTGTGGGTTGGGGACAATGTATGTGACTATTGGGTGTTATTTAGTTAAAAGAAAATTATATATTTGTACTATTTTTATGTGTTTTAGGGTCATCACAACCTTTGTTTACTGAAGAATTAAGTGTTCCCACGACGCCTCATACTGAATTAAGAGGTGCTAAGCCTGCAGATGGCTTTTCTGCAACTACGCCCGTGTTGAGTGGTAGAATATACTGACTTATTTATTTATCCAATTTTTTGTAGTTAAAAATCAGCTATCATTTTACTACTACTACATTGTACCATAGAAAACTCATTGATTAATAATTTCTCTTGATTGTATCTGAAACTCGACTTATTTAATTACAGCTTTTGAACATAAATCGCTTCGAATGCTAGCAACCATTGTGGAGCAAAATAACCAAATATTAAGTTGGATGAGACAGCAAAATGAATTTAATACAAATAATTTAAAAAATACTGACTTGGAGTTACCTGTACAGTTTCCACTTCATCAAGAAGATGAATTAAAATCATTGGAAACTCACCTTGAAAATGACAACAATTTGACTGAACTGGTTTGTTATCAATTTAAATAAAATTATTGCATGACTTTTGAAGTCAATTCTTAATAACTTGAAACAGCTCAGAACTGAATGACTATGCATTATTAACTCACTTTCTTTTCTGTCTGTTCGGTACCCAATTTTTGCTATCAATTCCAAACTAGCTTCCCGTTTAAGGCGAATACAAGAGCTAATGTACCTCTCGCTACCCAAAAGTTTGCTTAACTTGTTTTAGTACTTAAGCAAACTTTTGAGTAGGTAAACTTGTATCGATTAAAATGATTTTTTTACTAAACTGTGTGCAATGTGATTGCACACAAAATGGTTGATTGCAAATTTTTAAAAAATGGGATCAGTGATTTTATATCTTTCAAAATGTCGAAACGTGCGAGCGAGAGGTACATTAGCTCTTGTATTCGCAGACTAAAATTTAAACATAGCTACACGCACTATACGATAAAGTAGGTATCTATATATTTTTTCATTTAAATAGTTTTTATTCATAAATTACGAGTAAATTGATATGTGCTTTTTATATACTTAAAATTATTATGATTGATCGATTTTATTTTTATTTACAGTGTAACTATTTCACATCATTTGCATCCGTTTCCCGAACTGGGACTGTTAATACCATTTTGAAGCATTGTCTTACAAATAAATTAGCTGCTAAATATAGCTACAGAGGAAAAAAAGGAAAATTTGCCTTTGAAGGGTTGTCTTTAAGGACTGCAATCATTCGTAAGTTTAAAATATTCTAAATTATACTTTTTGTAATTATAGACTATTTGTTATACTACTTTATTTACATAAGTACCTTTTTTTTATTGTCACAAATAAATACCGTGTATTTTTTTTTCTAGGCACTGTTAAGCGGATGTTCAAACTGCCGACAGAAAAAGATATTGAAAACGATATAAAGATATGGTTGAAACATGCACCTCAAAGATTAGCTTTTCAAGAAAAGAAATCTAACATTCGTTATGTAAGCCGGGTATAAGAAGAATACTCATAGATAGTATCGGTTTAATAAGTATGATTCTACAGCCACAAATTTAAACTAAAACTACCTTTACTAGAAAGAGACCAATTATATCATACTCTTAAATTAAAATTTAGCTATACACAACCTACTTAAGGTACCACGGTTCACTTTAATGTAAAAAAACATGTCTTTTTTAAATAAGCGTCGTAGATTATAAGTAAAGCTCGGTATACCAGTAAGAACTGTTTTTCTTCATATTTTCTGCTGAAATTTCATTGCTACAATTAACTTCATTATACACCACCGTCTCAAAACCCAAACTTGCGTCGAGTAGACAAGAAAAACAGTTCTTCGTAGGTTAAACCGGGCTTGGCACCATAGTGATTAAGATTTGTTAATTCCACAATTAATAAAAACTTATTGTCCTACATTTCTATTGTTTGTTTTTTAATAGGTAGGTAAGTCCAAACTCTAATTTAGCCATTTATGACGTGATTATCACGACGAATGCGACGACATGGTAGACGTTATAATTGACGTCTAAATGTCGTGATCAGCTGACGTCGAAATCACGACGAATGCGACGACATGGTAGACGTTATAATTGACGTCTAAATGTCGTGATCAGCTGACGTCGAAATCACGTAAGCTGATCACGACATTTAGACGTTGTTAAACACGTCATTAATGACGCACTAATTTGTGACATCCTCACGTCAAAATTGACGTCTATAATGACGTGATGCGACGTCTTTCGATGCCTTAAAATTGACGTCATTATTCACGTGAGCATGTTGCTTGGGACGTTACACAATTAACTCGTATACAGGTGGTGTGACAGGTCTCATCTTTCGTGGCACGGATTGTACACTGTTAAACTATAGTCACCAGATAGCAGGGTTTTTTGGTCTTACTAAAGGATATCGCGTTACCCTGTTAGGAATATGGAGGTGAGAAACGAATAATCAGCTGTATCTAGCTATACTGGAAGCCGACACCAACATAGTCGTATTGCGAAAAACCTTGGTCGAGCAGGTGAGCAGTTGTTAAGAAATGATTAAGGTTTGTTAGAAACACAGTGTTCATAGATAAGTTCTTTATGTATTATCGAAAACGTGAAACCACTGAAACGTTAATTAACTAAGCGCGGTAACAACCTGTCATCAAAATATCACTCAAGTAATTAACTGTTAACTGAAAGGGCATGCAGTGTCCAAACTAAATATTTTTAGATCAATCAAAATGCAGTCATCGTATGCGCTCTCTGATTTCGAAAAATACGAACATTTTCACGTTCAAGCCCTGTAAATATTCAGGGTACATTTAGCTCTGGACAACGTATTGTGGTTTAAGTGAAGAGAGCACCGAGTTTTGTTAAATCAGTCTTAATTAATTTGCACATCGTTAGTTACATTCTGGTGCTAAACTATTTTTTCTCGTGTAGCGAAAGTGTAATCGTTTTTAAACCAGTTTCAACTGAATTTTCGTCTAGTGTTGTGTTATCCCTCATCTCACAATCTCGCCTAGACATTAACGAGGTGGTTCCCACCTTATTCTGTCCTTGGTAATTTTATTTATTTATTTATGTACACACAAAATACAAATAATAATTAATTAATATAATTTTCTCACTTAATGTAATAAAAATTTATCAATGACCAAGCTTTTATTTTTAATAATGCCTGGTAAACCTGTGTAAGTTCTGATCAGTTCTGGCGCCTGTCCCTTAGCCCATCGGCTGCGAGAACCGATGCAATAGACAAATAGCCGTCAGCGAGCAAGCCGGCAATAAAATCCACTATTTTACCGCGCCCCAACACGCTCGTGCCTCTTTATCGCTTTTTACTGGAAACTTTAGGTCTAGCACTATTTCAAGACTGACGTTAGAATTCACGGATCAGAGAAATATTATGGTCTGGGGGGAAGTTACATGAGTATGGGGCTAAACTCTTGGGGATATTTTCTAGAAGTCTTTAAAAAATAATCAACAAAAAGCGAGTCAAATTTGCGTACTGTACCTGTACCACTGAAGACTTTTTACTGTCAGTGTTTAAGTCTCACTTAAAAGGGTCTAGCTTTTTGCCATCACCGGGCACAAATCCAGACTCCGTGGCTGGTTCTGAGAAATCCTTGATGGATACCCACTCAACCGCCCCTGGCTGCTTTAGCAGCCAGTTGCCGTTTTGCGAAATGTCCCTGGCTGCTAAAGCAGCCAGTAGCGCCTTCGACTAACAAATGCAATAAAAATTTATTAAACTGCTATTTCTAGAGCTTATTCCTCTTGTAGTAAACTCTATACTATATTCCTCAACGTTCGGACCAACAATAGCAACACTATTCTATCGACAAATGTCAAAATAAAAGTAAAAACTTTAGTGTAAACAAACTCCGCCATTTCTGACGTGTGGCGTCGTATTTCAATTGTTCTGTTATGTATATTGTTGTTTTCGGATAGTGTTATATATCAAATTAATCGTGAAAATCTGTGCTACTATATTATCATAAAGGAAATCTAGTTTTCGAATCTCAAAGTTGAGTATTTCGCCTCCGAAAGGTGGTAGGTTTAAATACCTATAGTGATTGTGTTTATACAAGAAATAAGTGTTTTTGTGATTAAAACGTGTGTGTTAACGGAAAAACAGTGCATAATTAGTATTTTGAGCATATTACTAAATTGTATATACAAAAACAAGTGGCTTCGTAAAGTTATAGGTACGTAAATAACCGTGTTCAAAAACAGTCGTTGGCGCAGGCCGCGTCAAAATAAACAGTGAGTATCCAAATTCTAATTTAATTCTAACTAGACTATCGTAAATAAACTAATAAGATTATGGTCTTATTGGAAAGGAAATATAATCTTGTTTATTTTAAAATTATTTTAATTGAAATTTAATATTTAAAAAAATTCAAATTAATATTTTAATAGCGTAATATTCGTTTTAATCACTGTTTTTCAAGTTCTACATTTTTTTTGAGTTTCAAATTAATATCAGTTTTTTTTTTTTAATATATAGATTCCATAACTATTCAGCTATTCACTGTAAATTTTATTTAGCTATAACTCTTGTAGTTTGCGATTGTTTATCTAAAGTGTCAAATTACATGCGAATATTTCGCAATTTTTTGCACCCTGGACGGTTTGGTGCAAAAAAGTCGCGCGCGGGGCGGGTGAGTGGCTAAGTTACTTATGGTAAGGTAATAGTGCATCACCACAATAGCCTTAACATTACGTATCTAAAATTCCCATTAAAACGATTGAAATACATTCATAAACTCTTGATTGAACAAATGAACGAATTGCTAATAGGGAATGGAACACTTGTTCCATACTTCGATGAAACTTTTAGATACATATAGATCCAGTTTCATTTACAGTTACTATTTACTTTCGTTCATATACATCTATCTGCCTAGCTTAGACTTCCAGTCTAATCGGATGCAGCAGGCTGACACCAGTATTTTACATGGAGCGACTGCCTATCTGACCTTCACAACCCAGTTAGTACTGGGTAATCTGGACACCTCGGAAAGACTGGTTGTCAGACTTTCGGGCCACTGACGACCTGTAACGACTGCACACAACCACAATACAACACAGTGATAATACTAAGAACGGTTACTAAGTACCTAGTTTAAAATATTTATGGCCACTTAAGTAATCACTTCACTCTCGCACTTAATAATCAAGATTTTGCTGAAATTACTTTTGCAACATTTTCTTTAACTGTGCAACATAAAGTTAGGAAAATAATCCTACGGCTGAAATAATATATTATGTGAAATTATTGAGCAGGTTATAAAGGTGGCAGTAAAATTGTTTACGACTGAAAAATAAAATGGCGAATGCACGTTTTCACTAACAGTAGGCAGCATCTAAAGAAAAGTTCTATCTTGGATTTGCAGCGTTCAGTTCAGCACAGAGAGTTCAATTTCCAATAGTACAATAATAATTAGGCATTCGTTTAGGTATTGCCTAGTGTTCGTGAAAGACGGTAGAAGTCCCGTTCCGTTTTACGCCTCAGTTTAATGCTTACAGAAATGCAGGATATTATAGTATTTTTCAGTTTAATATGGTTTTACAACGGAGTTTTATTAGTGATATTGATTTAAACTGTGTTGAAATATTCTAGTTTTCGTTTCCGGAGATGTTGCAAAAGTTTTTATTACAGCTATGTTATTTTGTAAACATTTCCTAATTTCAACTGGACGTTTACAAAGTCACTGCCACGTTGGTCTAGTGGTCGCAAGAGCGACTGCTGAGCTTGAGGAGCTGGGTCCAGGGTTTGATTCCCAGCTCGGGAAAAGTGTTTTTAGGTTTCTCCATCAGGAATTTCCTAGTAGCAGTACGCGAACGGCAGAACGCCACTTGCTGCGATTCCTGCTCATTCCTTTTCTTTCACCGTCGTTCTTTTCTCTAGTCATACACACGCTGGTTAAGAGTACTAGTAATTTTCGTCAAAATCCTTCAGATTACTACAAAAAGTATGTTACACACAGTTGGGATACTATACTGAAGTACCTACCTATAGGTAAGTACTCGTAACTAGCTAAACAAATGGCAGGCGCAGCACCGCCCGCGTCGCGTCGCGTCCTCGTCTGTTTGCATTTCATTGCCAACCGTTTGTTGTTGAGTTTAGACAGCGCTTCCACTCGCTAATTGATAGTTTTCACTTCGTTACTTACTTTGATTGTTTGATTAGGATTTAGACTAGTATTAGGTTTTGATATAATATTTAGATACATGATTACAAACACTGTTTTAAGCTTTCACGGTTTAAAACTAAACTTATATTGTCACTTACGGGATATCTTCCGTGATTATTATTTGTTTTGAGCTCCCGATATTTTCAGTCAACTCGCAATCACGGCGCTTGCAACAGCGTCGAGATATCGGGAACTCAAAACATGAATACAATCACGCTTTTTCTTATGCAGAAATTACAGATCGCCATCTGCTACGATATACTCGTAGTTAGCTATATAGTACTTCGGGGAGAGATACAGTAAATATTATGCTTCGTACCTCACACACATAAACACGCTAGCACGCACACACACCAACAGACTAAATAAAAATATTAAATTCATAACTTTTAACTTTTGTTTAATAACATGTTACACTAATAGTAAGATATAAAGGAGCGGCGCCTCCTGGCACAGGCATCTATATGCTTAAAAGTAGACGCCACCATCTGTATAATGTATGTACAACGAGTAATAATGAAATAAAATATTTTTTCATCCAATATTTTTTAATCGTAACTTTTCAGGATACCAATTATGTTACTCGCAATCGTTGTGTGTCAAACGTGTGATTTGTGTGTAGTTATTCTCTAAATCCAAACATTGAAAAAAAACACTTCCACTACGAAATAGCTAGTACATAAAATCTCTACATGTCACGTTTACCTATTTACCATCAGCCAAAATTAAAAATTAGAGAAATCTATCTCCATAGGAAATAAATATTTGGTAGCTAATGAGATGAATTTGCACTTTCTTATACGTTTATAATACTACGTTCTATCCATTGCCTGAATTTACTTAGTGATCCACATTTCATAACATTCTATATCTTCTCATTTCTATGACCTCTGTGGCAAAATGTGAAATAGAAAATCACAATAAATTATGTAAATCTTCAAACTTGCAACATGGCTGCCCCCTTCAATCTTTTCAAACCTGATCCTTTTTTATCTCCATTATTATACCTCACAACGCGAAAGAATTCATAAACCTGCTCAAACTGAATGACTTTCAAAATCTGAACCTCAAAACTAGTTGTAGAGAGTGACGTCAGGGTTCCTATCCTCAATGATTGATCATTCACTACAAAGTTACTGCTGGCTTCAGATCCCAATTCATTCTTACTTCACACTCTATTGGAAGGGGTTCATTCACTTACGGCCCCATGCAAAAAAGAACCCTAGCATACGCAAGGGAAGGTACAATATTACTTGGTTCCTTTTTAAGTATTTTGCATCATGATGGTGCAATAAATTTAACTATGCTTCATCAGACCCGGTAAGAGAAGACGTGAAAGTGATTTTTAAAGTAATATTTTAAAGATTTTGCAATGTATTGGAAAGTTATTGGCCATAAAAAAACGTTTAGATGAACGCTCAATTCCGAAACCAATATGTTTTAGATGACATTATTATTTGAAAGAGAAGATCGCTCTATGTAGATATTTTTGAGATTGGATGTTTCTTTGCATATAACTAGAAACTTTAAATAAAAACATCTGAAGATTTTGAATAAGGGTTTTTCAATCATCATCAGCCTAGCCTTTTCCCAACCATGTTAGGGTCAGCTTCCAGTATTAATGGACCCATCTGAGTACCAGTATCTTACATGGAACTACTGCCTAGTTGACTGAAATTGGAAAATGATACAGACACACATTTAATGACCCTACACAAAGCTACGCCAGAGCAATATATTGTTTAAAGTTGAGAATGTTCAAAAACATTAACTATCAGAGAGCCTTACTTGGAATCCAAGTCGGCTAAATTGAAATCAATCTCTATAGATGGGTGTTCATGGACGGCTCAGATCTCAAAAGCTTATGCGACGTTTCCCCACAGATAATGGCCCACCTTTAATAATGCACCGCATACCTACGCACTTTATATAATCTATTTACTGCATCAATGAGCGGTGTATGTGTAGCTGAATTTTCGGCTGAACACATTTTAACTTTTTGCCATTGATACGCTAACAAGAAGAAAAACATCGAGCTCTAACCGATATGAGTACGTAGGTCAATCAGAAGATTACAGAAGTTAAATTATAAAAATATAAAATGCACAACACTTTTAATACCCTCACATAACCTAACATCTAATCTGGTGACATACAAACAAAAATAATCCGCAATGTTGTTCGTCCAACAATGGTGTTATCGGGGTGCGGGCGCTATTGTCTCATTGTATATTCACGCCGCACTCGCGCTCCGGGGTAAGCACGCCTATCTCTGAAGATGTCAGCGACAGAAGTTTTCAACCTTTTTTTTTGACGTTTCAAAAGATTTAGGATTTTGTTTTTATTTTTCCTTTTGTTTGTTTGCGGCTAATGATTTAGTTTGAGGTGCGGTGGACTGGAAATAATGAAGGGGTGTTTTGGTAGTGACAAGATTAATGATACATTTTTAAAATTCTTAATTATGTGACTTCTTTCTTACTTGGTTCACAATGTATCTGTATAGAGTTCCTTAATACATACACACAGGGTACGTGTTAATGCTATTAGAGCGTTATTTATGTGGTCATCCAGCCAACCAGACGCATTATCATGCAAACATGCACCGCCTTTGCCCGCGTACTATCAGATAATTCCCATACAGGGTCTAAAAGGCAAAGAAGAAATATCATCAAGAAGGTACACCATCAGTCAAAGACCAAAAAAATGCTAACAAGCACTCATTCATTAAAAAACAAAAACGCTAAAATAACAAAACCGTGGTGATTATCACTGTCACTTTAAATTCTTACTGAAAAACGCAGTGGCTCTTACTTGGAGATGCGCTGCTAAGCTTCTGCTACTAGTTAACCATGTAAAAATCAATACTTTTAAATTCCCCATTCAGACCCACTCAAACTATGTTTGGGCCCTGGCCCCAGCGAAGACGGATGGTCCTACAGACGCCCATTCTCAAGGCGTTACATACGTTTACAATTTATTAGGTATTACGAAGGGTGAAAACATCTCGTGCTTTCCCCGATGGTTTTAAACTGATAATAAATTGAAAGCCCATACCTACGTATACTCACGTCTATATAGGTAGATGTTTTATTCGTATGTGTGGAAGGGGCCAGCTGTCCCACAAACGATACGGCGACCCGTGGTGCAGGTGTGGATGCTTGACAAATAAATAAGTGGATGGTTGGAAAGAATATACTTTATGATCCAGAAAGTACCTATGCTCTTTCTGGGTGACTAATGAAAATAATGATATTTTGTTAAGTGATCTCAATATATAATATATTAATTAAAGAATCACTTTCGTTATCAGTGTATACCAATTTTTCACGTGTGTTCAAACGCATAAAAAGTCAACTACGGTCACAAACATTGTGTTTAATGTATAAACCGAATTTTTAATCAACAAAAAATAAATAAATATTATGTTGTTATGTTTAATGTTATTTTCAAAGATTACAACAATTAGGAATTATAAATTGTAAGTTAAAATTTATAGAGATCAAGTTACAAATCAACATCATATAATTGATGTCATGATATAATTCTTCATAATATATTTCATGATTTAATCATGATATAATTCTTTGATTATCAAAGAAAATACTCATCTTGATAATTTCGAACCCTGCTTATTTCTCATTTAGTTCAAGTCGTATGATGTGACACAAGTTCAAAAGACTGCATCAAAGACAGACACTCAACACAGACTTTCCGAACAAGGAAAACAATCCCAAAATGGTGGCGCTTCAAATTTAACCGCACAACAGAACGACATGAAAATCTCAATGTATTTGAAGAGTGAAAACAAACAATTGTTTAAATTAAGTCTCGTCTTCGTGTTAAGCCGTCGCCTCGGCCCGGAATGCGGGGATAAACGTCGGTTAATCCTTCCCGAACCTTCTCCGTCCCTCCGAGGGCAAGTTAATATTTTATTGAAAAACCTTCTTAGCAACCGTTCGGATATGTCGGAGACAATAGCGGACTGTGGCGCTCAAACTTTATGGTGTGGGCGTTGAAATGGAGTCATCTTCTTTTTTATCGACTGTGTTGGTAAGACTGGCTGAAAAGTTTATCGTTCCAGGACATTATTCACTATCTTATGCACCAGCCAATGGAACTTTCCAACTGAAGAAAGTATTTTGCTGAAATTACTCGATATTTTCCTGAGTGTCAGAAGGTCTTTGTTCTGAAGTGTGACTGTCACAACTAGATATTATTAATTCAAGAACTTACTTTGAAAGTTACGTTTATCGCGGTGACAGTGGTGATTAGTCTAAGTGTATGGAGTTTTGGGACATTCTGGCTGGTTAGATATGGTATAGTCAGAGGCACTACAAAAACATTTTGTGTAGGATTTTTGTTTACGTGCATAGCTTTTGTATTCTGAGTATGACATACGTTTTCAATCCAAAAAAAAACATGTGACGCTGAAAATTGCCTTCGTGTAGTTAAAAATTTCGAAACCATGTACTGTTACACCCGCGTAGTAATTTATCTGACGCATCCAAATATGTAAAATGATAAAATAGTGAAAAACATAGTGTTTTTGTCCAGCATCCGGATAAAGTTTTTACCTTTTTTGGACATAATTTGCGACGTAACATTGAAAACATTTTATTTAGTGTCGGTTTTTTTAAAGCGACAGCTTTACAATTTATGTAATTGTTTTTTAAAACCTTCCAAATAATTTATCTAGGACAATCAATTATTTGGAAGGTTTTAAAAACCCATTATACATAGTATTTGTTGTTTAATTAATTTAAATATTATTAACCTACAATAGTACATTTTGATACAAGTGGAGAAAGTTTGTTATTGCATCCGAGGCGGAATTAACTCCCGAGCCGTAGGCGAGGGTGTTTTTGAGCCGAGAACTGCAATAACAAATGTCCACGTGTATCAAACGACGTTTTTCAATACACTTTTGAAGAAATTAAATAAAAGAACGAAAAATATTTTTGTCATGAATTATTAGGAAACTATGATTTACTTTTCTTTTTTTCCGCGCTTTGCTTTCGCCAGGTTGAAGGAGAAGCAAAGGTATGAAGCCGTTATAAAGCCTAATATAAAAAATAGTTTTTTTTTTTGAATTTTTGAATTTAGAACACAAATAAATGTTAAGTTGTTTAAAAAAGTAAATATTAGTTTTAAATAATCATGTTTATCTATGATATTCTATTTATAAACACAATTTGAATATTAAAAAAACATTAACGCCGTACAGACGCATTATTACTTTCCCGAAATAAAAAAAAACATTCAATTCCGACTATAGGCATTGCACCAATTTGGACTAAGTATAGGTATAGTTATCTGTGGCAATTTTCATTCCCGCACACGTGTTGGAAAATGAAAAAAACATTGCATGTTGAACCTAATCATAGTGCGTTAAGAACCAGTTTTCGAGGAAGTGTATTGAAAAATCAAGTTAAAATGTTTAGAGCCCCTGTCTTGAGCTTAAGCAGTGTTAGGTTTAATTGTATGTATGGCTTTCCTATAAGAAGATTACGGTTCGCGGAGAATGGCCGGGTACATCTGTGCGAATTGTGGGGACTTCTCATTTCGGAGAGTATCGCGCTTTTCGGTTGAGGGGAGAGCAGAGGCGACAGTTGTGTCAATAGTCTAGATCAACAAGATTTTCGCGGATGAGCAAAGACAGTTAAGAAAGTTTTGTTGTAGAGTTCCATAAAAACGTGTTGATATTGTATAACTTCAAACAGGCTATAAAACTGAGTGTATGAAAAACTCGGAAAAATAAAAAAAAATACATTTACAACTCCATTACTGAAGTAAATAAACATTATTGGCTTTTTGCCTATTGAATCGAGTATGTTTTATTTGGACACCAAAAAAAATGTAGTAGTACAGGTCAGGTAGGTTGAGTATGAATGTAGGTGGCTATAAGAGTAGAGGCAGACCAGAAAGGAGGTGACTGCTGAGATGAACAGTAATAGACAAGTATGGATGTAGAAGACATGCTGCGCCGACCACAAATAAATTGGGATAAGGGCAAGAAAATGATGATGACGATAGGTCAGGCAGGTAGATATTTCAAGTCTGTTAATAATTATGTGAGAGTAGTGTGTAGTAATGAATCTGCGATACAGATGACAAATGAATGAAATCGCAGTGTATTCATCATAACACCCCTGAAGGGGTTTGCAGGTATATACCTAAGGTACACCCACAATTCGCCAGTTATGTTTAAGTCCCATGTTAAATGGGGGCGAGCCTATACCCACTGAGCCTACAGAGAAATCCTGCCAGAAAAACCCTCGGAATCGACTCCAAGACCTTATGCTCGCAGTAGCGCTTCCAACTACTAGTCCAATGAGGCAGTCAAACAAATGAAATCCATTCTATAGATCAACGGTTCAAAATCTAAGTCAACTAAAGTTCCCAATATATTTCCCCCACATAACCTTTACCATAAATCAACATCCCTTATTTCTCGAAATCAAAGTCTCCTGCAAACCAAGGCGGCACTTTATAACGCCATCGATTCGAACCCGTGGACTCATGGGCTCATAAAAGGGAACTTCAACACTTGCGCACCACTATAAACCCCTTGAATCTATAGGTATGTGAAGAGCCCCAATCTGATCTGTACAGTACAGATATGGGCAGAAGTGATTTGAATATAGTCTTGATAGTTTTATTTTATGTTTTAATCTTCAGCTGTCACTAAGACACACAACACACCACACACACACAACACAACACACACACACAACAACACACACACAACAACACACATCTCTGACTACATATTTGTTAAATATACAAGAGTATATTTTTAACAAATAGTCAGATATTTGTTAGATACATCTTTAAAACTGTTACGTATCATAATACCTAAGTTTATCCTAACTATTGTCGATATAACTACGGTGGATTCACTTAATATGTTCATAACACATATTGGCCGACTCAACTACTGTTTAACTTACCTAATTATGATTCAACTAAAATCAATCGCACTAACGAACGATTAATCTAATGGTTTTTAAGATATTGACTATGACATTAATTGGATGTGACGCGCTGAAAACCTGTGAAACGATCGTTAGATATTTTAAACAGCAGGTCTTTGGACCGTAGTTATGTCGAAAATAGTTAGAATAAAACTTAGGTACTATGATAGGTGGGTACCTATCATAGTACCTAAGTTTTATTATAACTATTTTCGATATAACTGCACGCTGCTATACTGTAGCTGAACCAAAATAAGCCATTTTGAACGGGTGTTCAAAACGGCTTATTTTGGTTCAGCTACGCGACAACATTGAATATTATTTTAATGTGGAAAAAAGCTGCTCACCTTTGCTCAAATTGTGCCAAGCCGAGCCGAAAATGATCAAGCAATCATAGGCTAGGGGATATTTTGAATACCGAATATTTGTTGAAACCGCGGATTATTGGATCAACTTTTTGATACATGGACTTGTTAGGATCCAACATTACCGAATAAACTTTTCTGTTCACAGAAAAAATACCCACAGGATAGCAATAAGGATAAACAACACTCCCATACATATATAATACAAGTTTGATGTATATTTTCATTATCTTGGAGTGTATAAGTTCTTGTTGAAGTAAAAGAAATTCTCTGTTTCTCGCTTATCTAGTAAGTTGTGAGTTACAAGTGGGGAGAGTGATTTAGTGATGTGGACGAGATTTATGAGTATGCAGTTTAGTTGCGCTGAATTGCGATCTTTCAGTTGATCATATTTTTGCAAAAGCTGTTTCCTGTTATCATGACGTTGGCGTGATTTTATTTTAGATCTTGGGGCTAATTTCGTGTGAAGGTGATTTAATGTAATTTGCCGTTTCACAAACTCAAATCTGAAACGTCTATTTGCGAATTAAATCAGATCTGCACAAGATACATGTTACAAAAAATATTGTGTAGGCATCTAGTCTATGTCTTGCCACTATAATGGCAAACATAAATAGAGCTAATATTTACCAATACCAAAACTATCAAAATGCAAGTTCAACTTCCATCATCTTCATCCCCAGCCCGACTACACCCACTGCTGGGTACAGGCCTCTCTTTGTTCATCATCCACTAATCTCAAATTACTTTCATTTTACAGCCTACAACAATAAAGCGCCTCAGCACACGAGCGCACAAAAAGGTGTCAGCATTTGCGTGAGAACCACGTAAATGTACTGAGTTACAGCAACGGAGAACTAAATAGAAAAGTACAGAAGGCAAAAATAATGTTGTTCTCTAAGTATATTGTAGTTTTTAAAAACACTTTTGCACTTCATAAAGGCAAATATTTTTTAAACCAGATGAGGTCGATGTTTCTTATCCGACTACTCTGACAAAAAACACAGAAACCTAAAAGGTTACGCTCTCTTTTAAAATCCAGACAGAATCTTGCAGAGTTCAACTACAACAATGCCATTTGCAAATGTGAGCTTGCAAATGTCATTGTTACTAATGTAAGTAATCGGTGAACGCACGGTTGGCACATTGTACAAAACCTTCTCAACTTATCTGTCCTGTGGATACTGTTGAAGGTGCTCAGATAACAGCCTCCGCTCACACTTTGTTACGGCGCTGAGTGCTGCATAGCGCGAGTTCAGTTCGGTGTTCACGAGATACAGGATACTTAGGTATACGTCAAAATCTACAAAACCTCTCGAATCTTCCAAAAATGTGGCGTGTAAGAGGTGAGAGCTTCTCTTTTAGCCTATTTTTTCTGCAGCTTAAAGAGTATCAGAATAATACAATTGTAGTTTAGCTAAATTCTCCACTAGCCTCAGCAATAAAAAAATGATATACATCAAAACTTATATTGTCACTTACGGGATATTTTCCGTGATTATTATTTGTATTGAGCTCCCGATATTTCGACGCTGTTGCAAGCGCCATGATCGCGGATAAGTTTAGTTTTAAACTGTGAAAGCATAAGACAGTGTTTGATATGCATCAAAGTTTAGAGAACAATGCCAAATAAGGCATTTACATTTTGAATTTGAAGTTGTTTAGCTATAGTAAAGAAATAACATATGCCATTATTTTTGTAAATAAAGCATTACAGGACACTTCACAACCCCTTACCACATAGCAATAGAACCACAAATACTTTATGCACCCCATCCGCGCTATATACTTACTTACCGGGTGCATCGCAGTCACCCTCCAATTTATTGGACTTGTCCGTCTCAAGGAAAGGGTCTTAAAGTTCCGGCGGCCCTTCGGCTCTTCGGCTCTCAGACAATGAGAAGATTATAGAGCTGGTAAATATAAAGCTCATTGGGTTTGGAAGAGGAGAGACTATAGTTTTGAGGGTTTGCTGAGATTTTTCGGATCTTTGTTTTTTTGCAACAGCATTCACCAACTACTTAATTAATTAACAACAAGTAAGCATCAACTAATTAATTAATTTCCATAAGAATGTTGTGAATGTGTTATTTAAATTCTTATGCCCATTTTAAAACTAACAGCGCAATAGATTAAATTTGAACAAAATTAAACAAATCGAAGTTTAAACTGGAATCAAAAATAATTTAACGTTACATGATTTTAGTTCACACACACGACAAAGTAACACCTAACTTACCTATGTAAAAGTACTACTTTCAAAAGAAATGAAAGTTGGATAAATATAAATAACCTCGTATAAAAGAATTCCGTTCCCTGTTCTTGACAATGCAAAATCTCAATCAATAGTATATACAATCCAACTATGTTCATCCACAACTCTATACACTTCCCCGCGCCACTCGCCCTCAATCACACACTATCACCGCGCGGCATTAAGCCCGCACTTCTTCCTCTCACTTATCAGCCCCTGTTTATTGCTACAAGACGCCATTATCGAGCCTCATCGAGATCGCAGGAATCCGCCATCGGCCGCTAATTTTACGAGATTTACACAAGGTCCGGAGAAATCCGGGAAAGTCCGGAATCGGAAGATGTGTTAGATAAAGTTTTATTGTTCATAGTCTTCTTTTCTGTGGTTTTTAGGATTTTCTTAAAAGTAGGCATAAATCTCTGAAAATTGCCGACTTCAGTCTGGTATAGCAGATAGTTGAGACAAAAACGCGCTATCCACTAGTAGAAAATAACTAGGAAAATGTTGGTCATGTTGCTTTTTGGGAATGAATCTAACTTTTTGTTGCCAATTTTCGCTCTAACAGCCAAAAGAGTCAGATTTGTTGTAATTACAACTATTCGTTGGCAGGACTATTGACGATATTCATATTTCAAATGCCCATTGGAGTTTGGCAATGACAGCCATTAATAAATATGGAAAAACGTCTTCAGTTTTTAAAAACGAAAAATTCAAAAATTGGTATTGCAATAAGCACTTTGCGGATTACAGAAGTTATGCTATGTTAAAAATATTGGTATCGACGGAAATTCAAGTTCATCTCAGCCACATAAAGTTATCAAAAGCTTATACAATTTTATATTCAAGACTTTCCTTACCTACTAACCTATCTACATATGTACACATAACACAATACCTATGTATAGGTACCACACGCTTCAACCGCTATACCTACAGAACCACTGGGCTCCGCAAATTCGCCACACATCTACATTAAGCCTAACCTCGGCCGTATATTCACGGTATCTCCGCTAGGTGGGGAGGCAGCATACATTAGTCAAGACCCACTGACATCTCTGCCACTCCCACCAAGATACGACACGTTTTGTTTGCGTCATTTGAGAAAATACTGTCTTTTTTTGGAACGCGGGAGAGGATCTAAAAAAAATTACATTTGGGTCCCTTACAATTTGTATTACGAAATTGGGATTAAAAATTGAGTTGCTACGAGCTACGAAATTGCTACGGAGTGCTACGAGTTTACTACGAGTCCTCTAGGCAGATCTTTAACTTTTCAGAATCGCCGCCAGTATTTCTTATAACTTTCAGCCCTCTTTTCAGAGATTCTTTTATTGACTACCTGCCTAAATTGAAAGCTTAATTATTTACCTTATAATTGGGTCACACGTTCATAGGTACACAATTCTTCTTATTTAGCTTGTTAACCGAAATATCGACTAAAAACCTGACAGATCCAACGCAAACAAAATAATTGGCCACCAGACCAGCTATTAGGCGAGTAAATTACTTCTAAGAATGGAGTGACAGTGGTTCTGACGCGGCGAGTGGTGAGAAAATTGCGTGCCTTCTTTGTGTAAGGAATAATACGCTTTATGTACGATTGTACGCTGCTCGTAATATTTGCTGTTTCTTATACTTATTGGGGCATTGTTGTTATGACGCGGTGTTTTTTCGACGAGTTTTAAGAGATTAATATTATTTTTGGGAAGCAATAAGCTAGTATTATTGTGTGAGTCTCAATTTAATTAATTAAACGATAGGCGTAGTATTAGGCCAGCTGTAGAATGGGTAGGGATGAAGCATGATGCCTCTTACTCACCAGTGCACTTATAAACCGTTGCCCATTATGGTGTGTAATGCTGATAATGTAATTACCTGCATAATACTATTTCAAAAAATCTACTCCAACTCGTTTTGGTCTATGTACGACTTGCAAAAAAGATTGATAAAATCTTTCCGGTATCTTGTCTATCCTATACATTTATGACTTCTCCATCATTGTTATCCGTGATAAAATGTCACTTAACCAGCACAACCTGAATTACGAACTACGGATTAAACAGAATGCGATAATTATTTGTTACTTGACTGCACGATAATAATCAAAGGGCTATGTATCTTGAAACAGGCAGACACATTCCTATAGCCAGTTTTCTGGTAGATCTTGCGTCTAGACTATTTAAGGAGTACAATTGAACGGGAAATTGAAACAATCATTGGCTCCCACTTCTATAAGAGACTATTGCCGTCTAGTATCGATGGGCTGTGCTTAAGACGGGGTAGTCTGTGCCTGATTGTTCAAAGTAACTTGATTTATAGTGAGCAATCCTTTATGCCCTGGAACTGCAAGGGATTGTACTGTGTTGAGAGTTTGTTGGTGCTAGATGTTTGAGTGTTGCAAGTGATTAAATTAACTTTAAATTATGAAACTTCGAAATCGAAATCTTTTTCGAAAGCATTTTCAGTTCAGTCAGTTCTTCATTGACACCAAAAAATCTTAGTTTGTTTAGTTAAAATACCTAATACCATACCACCATATACCACCATACCACCTAATACCTAATACCTTGGTTTAATTCTGTGTATGGACCTCCGGAGCACACTAGTTTTTTTTTGTTTTTTTTTATGAAGTCAGTATTTATTGACATCTAAAATTGTTTAGCAAGCCAATTAGGCAGTAGATAAAAAAAAACATGGTGCGGCCCAAAAAACATTACAACAAGCGGGTCTAAAAACGTAGGTATTAGTTAATTAATCACAAATACCTATTCTGTCATTTACTTATTAATAATACTAGACATTTAAGATACAAACTGTCTGTTACCATCAAACGACACATGAACAACCTACAACGATGATTTAATAAATCAAAGAATAAATCCAGAAATAATTCAGACTTTCTAACAAGATTTATATAAAAAGCAGACATCTAAATAATTACCTATCCTAAACCTAGCCCACACACAGCTAATCATTACTCTTCTTTTTGCCGCAGTCAGCCAAAAAACAAACAAGAAAGACAAACAGTAGGGTGTCCACGCTGCAGGCGTAATCCGGACATACCGGCACTTGGTCCCGATTGATAAACATAGGGGAGCAAGGCTTATGAGTTAAGTTATGTGTTGGGTTTTAAAGTTAAGCTACTTAATGAAATGAGATCTAAAGACACTTTTTTACTATTTCAACGAGCACATGCTATTCCTTAAGAGCTAAACAAATATTTGATGGCCTCTGTTGAACATCTCATCTCATATGTTATCTTAAAGCCTCGACATGACAAACATAATGATTGTATGGTAATCAAAAGTTGAGTTGCTGCAAATATGTTACTGGCAACAATGCCTACAATACATCGTGAACTATGTTTTCAGCAAGAAACAGACATTACTGTTGTACCGATGTCAAGGCTAATTACAGGGCTGTACAAGACAATGATCCTAATAGTTTTAACTTAGATCCTTATATTCTTTAAAGCACTTCCAAGTTATTTGAAGATTAACTTCCGAGACTCTCAAGAATTCCTTAAAGTTTATTTGGTCAAGACAAACATACCCGTAGATGCAGCTTGTGTACCACTGTGCAGACATAAAACGAAAAAGCCATTGCAGTTAGAAGGGCTGGCTTTAGAGATTTATTTTTGACTACAAAGTTTTGCTAATAGTGATTAGTCTAACAAAATACTAAACAACTTGAAACTTAAGCCTATTGGTATAGCTACAGAATGAATGAGATTACTGAAAAATCAAAAAAGAAAAGTGGAAGTCTTTTATCAACCACCGATACAATAATGTTTATACATCCTGCAAATTGCACCGTATTTGTCTAAAAACAAACGCTAGGGTAACCACAGTGTGCCAATGTAATCCGGACAGACCGGCAGTCGGGTGTTCTCGATTGATAACATTTTTATTTGCCACTTAAATAGTAGGGAAACAAGGGTTGCGGATGAAGGGGATAATATCGGATCTTAGGAGGCGAGTTAAAAGGCGAGTGTGTGGAAAAAAACAAGGAAATGTTTGTTTTTTCTGTTTTGAGCGGCTTTTTAGTAAGTTGTTTTGTTAAAAGACCCTCGAAATGTTGGGATTGACATCAAGTGTTGTCTTGCGTTTCTGGACGATATCATTGAGGCTTGCCTTAATAGTTTAGCCTTGTTTGTTTTTAGTACTTAAAGTGTGACTTACAGCAATGAAATATTACATAATTAACAACGACAAAACAGCCTTTTATTTTACAGGACTGCATTAAATGACATACCGATAGACCATGTTACAGAAATACGCAAATATAAAGGAAAACAAAATATAACAGTCTTTACTATACACTCATCACTGCGTAGTCTTTTTTAAACTATGTATGTTGGAGTCGGGTTCCAGTGTAACCAAATGCATATGAATAGAAGTATTTTACATGGAGGTAGTGCCTATCGACTGACAAAGATCTACAAATAACAGCCGGGACCAACGGCTTAACGTGCTTTTCAGGGTATGGAAGAAACTCGGTATGTAATGGGCGGTCACCCATCCATGGACCAACCTAGACAAACTCAGCTTAACTTAAAAATCGCCCCGAGAGGCTATTATTATTTTTGCCCACGAGCTCCTCAGTCCGAGTTTGTATTGTAAAGTATCCTAGTATATTAGAAAGCTTTCCCTGCATTCAATTGTATACAAACTCGACCCACAAAAAGCAACTAACCCTCATTCAAACCAAAACTAAACAAAAACCATAATTACGAAAAAACGAAAAAATAACAAATATAAAACAAAAAATCACAGTTTTCCTGCAATCATTACATTTAATTACCTCACATGTCTGACGGTGCGTGAGCACATAATCAATCTCCCTCCCTCCCCTCCCTACCCATGTACCCTCCTCCCACAGTTAGCCGAAGCAAAACGACGCTACCCAGCCAACGGTAAAAATTTCTAATTGAGACTTATCCGTGAAAACAATTTAATTATGGTGTTTCTATTTTTTTGTTAAGATTTTTACGAGTATGAGGCTTTGAGAAGAAAAAGAATTTTTAATCTTGATCTGAAAATTTTAAAAAGGCTAGTCAGCCGATGGATGGTAAATTGGAAGTCTGGGAGTGATTGGACGGCGTAGTCCTTATGAACTGGAGTTTCAGGGTTATTATATTATGTTCTAATATTTGGAGTAGGTACTCAAATGAAATAAATGTCGTCTGTCTGTTATTGGAAATGTCTGGTTTTGATTAAGACCACCCACACTACCAACTACAATTACCGAGAAAGGCAAACCAAAGTAAAATATAATATTTCATCTATGAGTAGTAGTTACCTGTAATTAATTGGTTTTACATTACAGTATTCATGTAAGAATTTTGTACATTTTGTTTTTTTCCATACCAAACGTTGATCAAACCTATTTTTTTTTTGTTGGAATCAATTCTTTCCTAATTTCATACAATTTCTCCCTAAAATAAGATTTTTCAATTCCCAAAACACTTTAATTACCCAAAAGCTATCCCGTAAAAGGCAATGGACATCAAATTTATGTTTTACAAAGGATCCAACGTTCGTTCCACCATGTATGCGGGTGTCTACCGCGTTACATCAACGAATTGGCGAAAGCTAACATTTGTTCGATATACATTGCAGGTTATGTTCCTCATATAAAAGTTTTGTAACAGCAAACACTGGCATGGATGTAACATTATAAGAAAATGTTTTTAAGTAGTGGTTTCGTGAATAAAAACCATTTATTTCTGTGCTCAGACAAGCCGATAGTTTATGATAAATCGATATGTTATTTAAAATTAAAAGGCCATGTTTATTTCGTAGGATTTACCAGTTTATCCGTCTGGTGGGAACCAGACGGATAAACTGAAAGGAAATGGAATCTATGTGTCTGGTCGGTTCTTTTTAGTTATTTTGTTGGATGTTTTCTAAATGCTTTCGGTTTGTGTTTCAGTTTGAATTCAAATGCGGTTAAAGAGAGATCTGGGAATTCATTTTTATATGAGAAATGTTTTCTTTGAATTATTTTAAAAGAAATGTTCCTGTCTGCAATATATTTGTATTTTGCAGTTTTATTTGGGGTTTCACTAAGAACCATGTCTTCATTCCTGTGTTACCGGTATTTTAGTAAAACTTCGTTGTAACATTCTCGTTCTTGATCATTGCAAACACTGTGACATTTTTGTTGGGTTAGAACATTTTAGTGTTTGAATTACACAAGATACCACGTAAGCATCTATGCATATGCATAGATACATAAGCTTTTTGTTACACGGATCTATGAGATGCGTGTAACTCCATACAATATAGTGAAACAAACAAATCTCTACATTTATCTTACGTTTCATGAAGGCTACTTTTAAATCTGCTATCGTACTAACTGTACTGTAAAACTGTAAAGGCTCTGAAGTGTTCCAGTTATAAATAGAATATTATCAGCCTATAATGCTCTCTTTACTGGGACATAGGACCCCTCCTACTATCTTCTCTGTGAGTGATCTTCTCGTTTATACCCAGTGTGAGTAGCAAGACGTCACACATTTTTGTTTAAACATAATGTGGGTGGGAATAAAGTGTACAAACAGTTAAACTTAGGTATATAAACACCTACTTATCCATTAAATAATCGAACCCGCGACTCGCAGCGCAGCAGGCAATCGCTCAGCCACTGCACCAACCGTGCCGTCATGTTTGTTTGTGTGCTTGAAATATGATACTTGTAAATCTCGCCAATAACTATGTACATCGTTGACAATCAACCTATAAATGACTAATCTTCAACAACAAGCTCTCTAACTACCAATCTGTCCGCCTTGTCCTCCACATGTGACTGCCATACCCCTACATGACTGCCTACCCCCTAACCAACCGTCTTAGATCACTTCACCTCGCAGCGATCGCTGCATTTAATCTGACGCGACATACTAAAGGACGTACCCGCGTACATTTGTCAGCCATGGTTGTTAGGCAATTTGGAAATGAATTAAACAAACTTCCCCTCTACGTATATGAGGTGTAAGGTTGTTTATCGCGTGTGTTTGTCAGTGTGAAGTTATAATTTCGATTGCTAACTGTACGCTTAGAACATCTGTTGTATGTAAATTGTACGTGAGGTGGAATTATTTTATTTATGTTAGAG
The DNA here is from genome assembly GCA_963853795.1 of Xestia rhomboidea. Classification (NCBI taxonomy): domain Eukaryota; kingdom Metazoa; phylum Arthropoda; class Insecta; order Lepidoptera; family Noctuidae; genus Xestia; species Xestia rhomboidea. Next base: position 979,219 of record OY970775.1, read on the forward strand.
TAAAGTATGTATTATGGCCTTACGTGAGCGTTTTGTAAATAATAAAAATGGTATCTAACTTCCCTTATATATTTTCGGGCGATACTGTATACAATGCGTAATATGGTGCAGATTAATACAAGATACAATGTAATATTATTCATGATTTCTTTGGGCTTTTCATTCAAATCCAAGGTCAAAAAACTTTTTTCCTTAACCTAATATTATTATAATAACTAGCTGACCCGCGCAACTTCGTCTGCGTTACGTAAGAGAGAGAGAGGCTTAGAGAGAGTGTGAGTCAACCTGAAAAAAATGCAGATAATATGCTTTAGCGGACTTTTTAAGAGGAACAATCCCGTCATACATGTATGATTGTTGAGTAACTTTAACCGTTTACGCAGCGCACGGAAAGAAAGCTCTCAAAAGCAATAATTTTTCGCTGTATTTGCAACAATTTTCATTGATGCTCCGCTCCTATTGATTGTATCGTGATGTTATATAACGTATAGCCTTCCTCGATAAATGGGCTATCCAACACTAAAAGATGTTTTTAACTGGAATCAGTAGTTCCTAAAATTAGCGCGTTCAACCAACCAAACAAACAAACAAACTTTTTTCCTATAAAATAAGTATAGATTCAAGTAGGTAACAATTTAATTTCTCGGAATTTTATGCAATCATCGTTAAAATATTGTACTATGTTTTTCCAATTTGGGGCTTCCCTCGACAGCCTTAGGTTTTCATCCTTAGACACTCGATGACAGTCATACTCCAGCTAGGTCGAAAGTTCTCATCAAGGTGCATGAATTGAGCCCAAACACGATATAGCTTTTTTTTTCGGATGGGAAATCATCAAATGACTCCTCCCGGAGCAGGAGGAAGTGTCAGACTTTTACTGACTAAAACCCATCCATGTTCCTTCATCGCCCTTTGTGTTCCAGGGCCACGGTATCTCTTTCGAATAGTCCCGCAGCCCCGGCAGGCATCGGCCCTTGCCCCCTTGGACCCCTTCTTTTTTGCTGACTCTCTTTGAGGCGCGTGTGGAACACTCCTGCGCCGTCGACACGGCCTGTCGTCATGAGACGGACGGACGGCGAGCTAGCCCATAGCTCCTCGTCCACAGGCCCGCGCCTACGGTGGCCGGGGGCCAATACGTGGCTCCCGACGCCCGGGGTGTCTCCCGCTGTGGCCGGGACGTAAGGATCTCTCCCTCTCACGTTCCGCCACCTCCTTCGCTAGCATGACTGCTTCGCAGAAGGAGGTGATGGCATCCCATTCCGTCTCGCTCCGGACCATGTATTGAACCAGGCTGGGAGAGAGATGTCGCCGCCGCCGACCGCCGCTTCGAGGACACGGCGGTGCTCCGCCCAAGTGGGGCACACCTGCACAGTGTGCTCCACCGTGGCCTCCGGTCGATCCTCACAATGGAAGAACCCGGGCGTCTCGTCCCGCCCGAAAACACGATATGAGGCCAATAACAATTTAGCTGTAAATATAATCTACGTAAACTGCGTATGGATTATTGATTATTGCGAATAGCATAGCACAGTTCTAGCACTTTTTGGAAAAATATTTCACGAAAAAAATAAGAAATGCACACAACTTAAATACAAAATCAAATATAGGAAATCTCACAGCATCAAAAAAAAAATTAAACAAATCACAAAAAGTGAAAATAATGTTGGAGGGTTTGAACCTGCAACCCCGTAGTTTACAGAGCGGTCATGAAACCGCAAGGCTATTTACTTCGTTGACATAAGCCACAAATAGCCGTTCTCATGTACTTACGTCATGACTGAAACGTCAAACAATTGAAGTATACGGAAATAAAGCAAAATTGCCTACCCCCTTAAGGAAGTAGCGTGATAATATATAGTTTAAATATTGAAGAAGCCTATGCAGTAATTTTGACGTGATGCGCGCACAAACATTTCGTACCAACTACTTAAACCGAGGAAAGCTGATTTTCTTGAGTTACGCTATTTAGTGCGTATTCCACCTCAAAAATCAAATTTCAAGAAAACTGAGAAATTATATTTACCTGTATTAGATATGGAGTATATGTAGCAACTTTAAAAGGTTACACTTCATTGGTTTTGATTGTATAGGTGTTTGAAGTTTATTAATTTTAAACACAAAACCCTCTTTTTTGCGCCTCTGGATGAGATTTTTAAAAAATGCTAAGACATGTATTTCTTTATTTTTATTAATAAGTATTTATTCTGAGTTTCATGATTCTAGAACAATCTAAAATTTTTTTTCATACGAACTTTACCCCCCCTTTTCACCCCCTTTTTCCAAAAAAATCCAAAATTTCTATAGCCTATATGTTATTCTGAATGTATTTAAACAGATTTGTGAACATTTCAACAAAATCGGTTCAGCAGTTTTTACGTGATGCGCGGTCAAACAAACAAACAAACAAAAATTTTTTTTTTTAATGGTTTTAATATGTTCAGTTACTTATTTCAAGTCACCCTGGCTGGTTTTTTTTTTTAATCTTCAATGAACAGATTTTTTGGTCTCAACGATTTTATTATATGTATAGATAATTTAATTATAATTTCCTTACACTCTGGATAACCATTATTATCAAACACCATTATCTACTTGGGTCCGGAATAATAATGAACACAGGACATTGAATTTAACGACCTTTACTAAACCAACACAATTCGTCACGAAAAAAGGGTTACCCTTATAGCTAAACTTATAGTTTTGTGTTTTTTAACAATGTTCCACACAAAGTTAGCCAAAGTATCTTCATTTATCCCACTGAAGCCACATTTACAGCACTCACAGCTACTGGCTACAGCTCCATTCAGGACTATCCAGGCATCCCGTTTAGAATTTATGCTTAAAATGTGGCTTCACCTGCGATTTTATCCTGATCTCTTTGATGTTAGCGTGTATTAGTAGTTTCACAATAACGAAGTACATATATGTTGCGATGCTAAGTCTTGATTTATTGTATCAGCAAACTTTTATTAAAATGAAAGGAAGAAAATTAGATTTGTCTACATTAAACGCGCATACAAAGTTTCGTATCCTTGATGTTAACTGGTGAGAAGTTCTCTGGTGAGGAGGCAATGCTGGCTTCAGGATGATGTCATGTCTCATCAGAGCTAAAGGTGTGTGCGAAATTTCAGATCAATCGAATTGGTATAGAAGAACAAGTGATGTAGCCAATCCATTGTCGAATTAGGCGCCGCGATGCGTGGACTTTTTCATTAAAATGAAGAGGACACAGCAATTACGACCACTAAAGTAAAAGACTGTTAAGTTCAATTGCCATAATATCTACAACATATTATGTAAATGGAACTTAACATCATGGCTGTTTCCCCATCTTGGTTATTCGTTATGCATGATATTTTTCCCTAATGTACGAGTAAAATTATCATTTCCCCAGCCAAAACATGTGACTTACAGACCTATTACTCGCTTTAAATATTTCGTTGTAGGCGATAACATCGAGACAATAGAGTCAATAGACGAAGCTTTTAATTCTCTCAACCATAAATATTGGACCAAAACGACCTTTATTTCACAAAGACTGAAAATTGCCTAAACACTTAACAGTGATCTAATAACGTTACACAAAGTGAAACAATTCTTGTTGAACAATAACACTGGAAGTAAATCGTGAAACAATAGCGCCATCTATAGCGGGACCGTATAGAACTAAAATAGAATATTCATTACGACTGTACCTTTAAAATGGTGTCTGAAGGGAAATCATTAGCATTTCCCTACTGTGGGATGGGCCTCTCCTAAAGTCTTTAGGGATGGGACATGCTCGATAGTTTGTTGTTAGTGTTTATTTTTTTGTGTCTTATTTATTTATGTTGAGGGTTGTGTCTTGTAGCTTGATTTCCATAAAATAAAATATTAGTTAGCATAGAAAAAACATTTTTAAAGTTGTCAATATGAAGGTGCTCATTTCGTTCACCTTTGTGCTAAAAAACCTTGATGTTAAAATCGTTATCTTCGATATCACGTTTTAGACTTCAATTTACAAGTGAAAAAGCTCTTTATCTTACCCTATAATCTACATCAATAAAACGAAACGCCACTTTATCACAAAATTACAATTCAAGTCATAAACCAATGAATTTCCCTTCTAAAATTTTAATAAGCCTATCTATCGACATAGATTTGCCTCCTTACTTCACCCCTACACCATGTAATTGCGCGGCCACATTTTGGGGGTAGAGACACATAAATTACACCTTTTATTCATTCCCGATTGCTAGTGTTATTGCTATCATTAACCACCCCACATTGGCTATATTACTACGTATTGAAATATTACCTTTATTAATGAAATGTGTTATATCATGGACACGTGGAAGAGCTCTGTGGTTTGGTAATAACACGAGGCTGTGGGTTTATTTTGTCTATGTTTCTTGTTTAGGCGAAAAAAGACCCATTTCTGTCATTATTTTCTTTCAATTGAACTATTTGTCAAAACACAAATAATTACTAATTTAAAAAGAAACCTATCGTAATACATTAGTTCAAAATTTCTTACTCATCTCTTGGTGAACTGAATTTCCTTTGTTTATTATCTGTGTTGTATTTATACACTTATATAGGCGGCAGAAATACTAAATTAAGCACAACCATGTTCCCATATAATGTTCCCACTGCGGTGACCAGAGTGAGCCGTAATCTACCACGCGGACTCTGTGACTTGATGGAAATACCAAGTTGATTATTTACAATAAATTTAGCAATAAATTATTCTATCTTTCTATCGTCGATAGACTATTAAAGGTGTAACAAAAAGAACATTCCGAAAATAGATTAAACTTTGCCTTTCAATAAGACATTAAGGAAATGTTATCGTAACACCTATTACGTCAGCTTCCTCTTGGCACTTCGCGAGATGACAAGCAAATAACAGACAATGTTTTTCTTCCATTATCCGTAAGGAAATTAATTCCTCTGTGTGCTATGAAGTACTAATAAAATAAACTGGAGGTAATAGTGATGGGCTAATGAATTATAATATCGAGAATATTTTTCGGCTCAAATAAAATTTTATCGACTTATGTCACAAACAATGCCCACAGTTGCATAAACAGTAACAACTTTTTCTATTATTTACAAACTTTATGCTAAGAAGTGAATCTATAGTATATCCAAAGCAACTATCGCAGCTACGAGGTTGGAATTATGTGACACAAAAAAACTCTTAAGCAATATTGGTTACCACACACCAAAAAACAATTTGGTAGCAACGTTACCAAACTGTCAATCAAAGCTGACAGCCGGCTGTCCTAGCTTGCAAACACTACAACCAGCAAATAGTCCTTTATTTGTCAGATTGGCGTCGAAGCCAATATACAATATTGTTCCTTCACTCCAGAATATAAATGCTGGTGAAAACTCTCTCCCCATCTGACTGAGGGGTGTTTAAATAACCGTGAAGCGTGGGTAAAGGGTGCAGGCTGCTCCGTTGTCCGGTAATACGGTTTTTGACGGACTTGACCATTGAAATAAACTTAGTTTTACGAAAGAATTACGTGGTTCATTTAATTTGGGGTTTTTGATCTTTTTTTGGGTATGTACCTAATATTTCTAAAACAACTGTGTATTTGTTGGTTGTTGCATCGATATCGATATTTATGTGAAAAGCAAAGTAGTTTAAGCTTTAAAACATTACAATTCTGCGCACCGTTCAGCCGCACCTCATTCATTGTTCGACCACAAGCAATATATGAACACACCGTTCCGCTTATCTTTGGCTCATTTATTTCCATTTCGATCGATATTTCCTATTCTTTAAAGGTCATATACCTTACTGCACAAAAGTAAAAGATGGAATAAAATGCAAAACAAGCTTCAACTGCAATGAAAAAAAAGATACTGTTAAACTGTCAAAGATTATTATTCAATTATTTGTCTAAAACCACACATAACAAACTTTGGCACACAACATCGATATTTCCATGTAAGATCAAAGCACATCCCTAGTGATATAAAGCTGTAGTACACCGCATGCTTCGTTACCCCACAATCACGTTACGTAGACTGCGAGCGATTCGCTAATTCTTGCGTGCGCTTACCTTGCCCTGTGCCAGTGTGTCTACGCTTTATTTCTGGTAGATGAGGCAGACGATTTTACTGATATTGTTGATCTCTTGTTTAAGAGACCATAATAATAGAGGAGTACAATGTCGGCTCGACAAGTGCAGTTATTGAGCAATTATTCACATCATCACGCAATCAATAGATAGACAGTTAAATAGGCTTTCATGCAAGTTGCTCATAATCCTATCTGTAAAAACAGAAAACACACACACACCAAAAATTCTGACTACTAGTTTAGAAATATTTTATCCACATAATAATTATTATAAATTAAAGTCGCTTTTCGTTTCTGTCTGCGTGATTGCGTTGTCCTTCAGAACCAAGCAGATTTTGATGTGGATCATAATTAATTATTGATTTATTTTTACACGAAATATTTTAGTATGCATATTTAAAAAAACCAACTGTTTTGTCAAGACGCAAAACCGCGCGAAGCAAGGGTGGGTCGTTTGTATGGAAATTCTACATAATTCTATGCTATAATATTAAAACAAATTGAATTTCCAATCACTCTAAGAATTACAAGAACGCGCTAAAGTTTCCCTTTACCCGTATAACCATCGCCCTGTGTACAGGAATTCTTTCAGTAAAAGTTAACAGCGTTTTACAGCGTCAAAGTTATGATAACCGCACGCTTCGTTAGCTCACAATCCCAGCCCGTAGGAGCGCTTGTTTTTATGTTATGTTGCAAACTAGCTGGGTACTGTGTGACGAGCTATTTTACTTTGTATTGGATAAAGTGGGACGGGACAATAGTGGACTGTGATTGATTTAACCAAAGCCTGAAACCTGAAGCCTGTTTATTCGAAATTCCCAAAAAAAAAACTGTTCCTAAAAATAGATCAGATATTTAACTTTGACGTCACGGATGGAAATTTATTTTACAACAAAAAACATTCGGTTTTAAATTAGCAAGTAGCACCTTAATCAATGTAGAGTCGCCCTCAGAATTTCCAGTAAATTGAACTTCAGTAAAGTTGAAAGTATCACACAGACAAATCATCAGCTACCATCCGCTTAGTCTTTTCTCAGCGGGTTTCCGGTCGGCTTCTAGTCCAACCAAATACAGCTAAATACCCTAATTTCATATAACAATACAAGTACCTTATTATTTTAAGACCAGGAAGCAATTATATGACATAAATTATACCTACACTGAAACAATTCTGTTCGGATTAAAATATTTCCAGAACACATTATAGTCTACAAACCACAACACAACTAAAACAGCAGACTATTTAATCAGTACGCAAATTCTATACGCCATACGTAAATTTACTTCATAATTCAATAAAGCATGATTATTGCATAAACCCGTCCAAATGACTGGCTGCGTATCAAATAACGCCGTCCCTGCGGCCACTGAGTGAGACTTGCAGTAATGCAATCAGGGGGTAGGCTGGCGTACCCTTGTACCCCTCACGGACCTAATGCGTATATATTGGAGAATTGGTACACTGCCTACTTTGTTATTCTGTGTTTGGTTGATGATTTTATGTTGGGTTTCAAGATGTTGTGTTGTTGTTCATTGAATATATTGGAATTTTGTATTTGTATGGTAATAAGTACAGTTTTTGCCTGGGATGTTTCACTGATTAGTTAATAATCTAAGGTCCAAGGGTAGCAATAGTAACGTGTTATCAACTCAAAACGTTACGTGTAATTGTCAGAAGCCAGAAGGCGACTGACTTACGCGTTATTTAGTACATAGTTTATGACAGATTCCGTCGTGTATGGGCACAATTAAATGACGTCGTAGACGGTAAGATAAACTTCGAATTGTCTTGAAAGAAAATACATTACATAAGTCTTCAGTTATAACCACACTGACAAGTTGTATGTTGCAAGTGATTCCGCTCGTACAGTTTCTAGACAGTCAATTAAGAACTCAGTTCTACAACAACGCAGTTTCCGTCTGCGTCGTAAATTGAAAGACTACACACATTCTAAACCGAGCAATATCCAGCGCAGTCAGGCCACAGGCAGATTGCAGTAATCCAATCAGGGAAGCGGCCACAATTTGCGGGTAAGTGATGCCCGCACTCCAGTGTGTTGCCCGCCAGTATTGAATGTGCCCCGTTTTGATATTCTGGCGTTTTGATTGTGATGTAGCTACGAAATTACGTGGAGCTGCGTGGTGCGTACATGCAGGTGGAGTTTTCTTCAACTTTAGTCCAATGATTAAAAGTGCAATAATTCAGGTTCTCTTGCATCTAAACGTTGGTACGACCAACTGTCACAGGACAAGTTGCATCCAGTGAGCGATAACGTTGATAAAAACGATATAAATGTAATGGGTAGATGTTAAGCTACCGAAAATCGGGCAAGAAAGACTTTTTCTTTAATTTACCTTGTCTACACACACGCAAAATCCTATCCTACCAATATTTAATGCAAATGTTTGTGAGGATGGATGGATGGATGTTTTTTACTCTTTCACGCGAACTCCTGAACGGATTTGGATGAAATTTTACACACACATACTTTACAACCTGGATACTCATACATCCCGGTAGTATGATCCCGTAGGACATATCGAACTATACACGGGCGGAGGCACGGCATAAACTAATATTCATTAAATCAAATAAACAAACCCTGTAGTCTAACCTATACCTAAGTTCCCAACAATACAACAACGCACACACGACGGCAATCTGCGACGCGACGCAACACAGTCGCACTCGATCGCAGGCAATTTGCGACACAGTCGCGCGACCAATAGATCGCAATCTAGACGAACAGCCAGATTAATCGTTTTTGTACACCGAGCTTTATTGGATCGGAGGAGAATTGAGTTTTTTATTTTGTTACTTAGGTACTAGTGTTTTTTTATCGATATAAGATAGAAAACTACACGACATTGGATAATGTTCGTGTTCCATTTCAGTGCTGGTTCTTTATGTTTTGTTTTTTGTTCATGTATTTGGCTACGTAGATGCTTTACATCACGGACCAGTGAGGGAATGTATCGAAATGAATATTTCTGTTCTATTTTATTTATAGACTATTTTATTTATGGAAGACAACGATTATTTCAGGTTAGAAGATATGAACTTCAAACAATATTTTTGCTAGGACAAGTCCATGGTAGGTCTCTGTCAAATCACAATATATCGGAAAATGTATAATAATAACAAAATGCTAACAAAGAGAAACTCGACATCATTATCCAATATCCATATCATAATTTCAGTAAGAACTAAAATACTTTTTCTTCGTAACAACATTTATATCCCATTTCCTTAGTCGATTGTACACCTAGATTTAAATTAGCAACTAAGCGGTAATCTGGCGTCTTTGTTGTCAATGTTGTGTTTACCTGTAATTGGCCTATAATTATATTAGAATACTACCGTATGATTAAGTACATGTATGTGTATGTATGTGCTGTGAGTGAACCTTAAGTAAATAATAAATAAATAAAATACTTATAACAAGACATTCAAACGGTTTTTCTAGGTACGTCAGGAAAATAGTTACCTCAATTTGCCGTTCTCTGAAATCAGTCTATCAAAGAATGGCAGTTGGTTTAGGTAATTACAATACTACCCTGACTTTATCTCACAAAATAAATATTACCATATCCTTCCCTTCTCGAGTCCCGGCCCCACCGCAGCACAGTACCCGTTACACTGCCTGCAGTAATTAGGAGCGTGCGCGTGTCAATTCACTCAGTATAGTCGCTTGTACATCAAGTTACTACAAACCGTCAAATATCTCTAACTGATTTTAAACCATAAAATGTTGACGGTTAAGTTCAAAATCGAATGAGAAAATTTTATTAACTACAAACTAAAGACTGACTGACATGACCGATTGATATCTGACTAATATACTTTTTAGTCAGATATCAAGTTCAATAGTAAAAATTGATTTACATACAGTTGAAAAAAAAATGAGCACCAAATAAAATAAGGCTGGATTATTCAGACTTCAGACGCTAAAAACTCTAAGCTATTAATGTAATACTGAAATGTAATGGAACATAACATAACATCACGCCTGTACTCCCTGAAGGGTTAGGTATAGTACACCCACATTTCGCCAATTATGTTTAAGTTCCATGTAATGGTGGGCGAACCTATTGTCATCAGTTGGGCACAAATCCAGAATCCGTAGTTGCTACGGAGAAATTCCTGATGGAAAAACCTAATAACACTTTGCCCGACCTGGGAATCGAATTCAGAACGTAATGCTCAGCAGTAATGCACTCATCGAATTATAGGATAACATCACGCAGAGGTGCACCCTGTCGTACACCCAGATTTTGCCAGTTACAAAATAAAAACATTCAAACTCAAAGCATTTATTTCAATTAGACCATTACGGCACTTTTGAATGTCAAAAATACAAAAAAAGCAAAGCTACAGTCACAGTCACAAGGCATAATAACTTGAGAAAGTGCTGTAGTTACCCATTCCCTAACGTAGATCTCTATGGAGAAGAACGGGCAAGAAACTCCATGGACACTCTTTTAAATCAAAATGTTGTTACAAAATCTTGGTTACATCATTCATGTTGAGATTATACATATATGTGAGAACGATGTAGAAAGACGTGCACATTAAGAGCGTCCAGAGTAAAAAATTAAATCAACAATTTAAAAATAAAGTAATTAAAATGAACGAACCGAGGCAGCTAAGAGATGACCAGTCCCAACTGACAGCGCCCGTTCACGAACATGACGCATGTATCGGCGCCATTCAACTCGACCATATTTAAGGGAACTAAATGACCCGACACACCCGCCACCATCAGCGAGACATTTGAGTGAGCATGACATTCTCTCAGCCACCAAGGCATATTCAAGTCAAAGAAAATCACACTCCAGATTATTACTGAGAAACTTTTTTGAATCTATTTGGATCTTATCATATAAAAGTAACAGTGTCAATCAACTTAAGTTTCTGACCGTACATAAACTTGTGATATTTGACGAATATTCCAAGTTGGTCTACTCGCTAAGTTGGTGAAAGTAGTCTTAAGTTGAAGACGATTAAGTGTTCCCCGCTGATAAGTTTGTTCACTGAGTTCGGAGCTTTAAGTCGCAATGTTTGGTTTGTTAATATTATTTGTTATTTGGATATGAATGGAGACGTTCGGGTTGTTATGTCAGTAATTTTATAAAGTAATTTTGTAAAGTTCCCGTACTAAATATATGGAAAGGTGCGACGTATTTCTGTCTGTTAATTAGAACAAACTGTAATTAACTATATTATTTATTCTTCACATTATACTACATCAGCACTCTACCCATCCCTATGACCCAGTTCCTTCCGATATGAGAAGGGAGGACCTGGTTTGCACAAAGCCTCAAACTAGACATGCTTTTGCTAGTCGATTCTGTGTGTTTTTAGGACCTTTTCTATTTAATGGACTCAACAAGAAACTAAAGTTCTAGAGTCTAAGTTATAGGTAATGTAGTTTTGTAATATCAGATTCGATACTTAATTACACGGACACAGAAAAACTTCTAGAAGTCCTAGTTTGATTATGTTATCCCCTCGTATCTAATTGTACATATTTAACAGTTAGTTTTAATGTTTAATGTTTTTGTACCGATTTGATTTTTGTTATAGTTGTTTATAGATTTATTTTATTTTAAAACATTTACTGTCCTAATTAAATTATGCTATGTAAAGTGATGGCCTGAAACACAGGTTTAATTGAACCTAGATCAGGCAGGTCGCTACCTTTTTTTTTTTTTGGGATGGGAAATCATCAAATGACTTCTCCCGCTCTGGGCGGAGCAGGAGGGAGTGTCAGACTTTTACTGACTAAAACCCATCCATGTTCCTTCCTCGCCCTTTGTGTTCCGGGGCCACGGTATCTCTTTCGAAAAGTCCCGCAGCCCCGGCAGGCTTCGGTCCTTGCGGACCCCTTCCCTAGTGCTGACGCTCTTTGAGACGCGCGTGGAACACGAACGCGCCGTCGACACGGCCTGTCGTCATGAGACGTACGGACGGCGAGCTAGCCCATTGTCGTCATGAGACGTACGGACGGCGAGCTAGCCCACAGGCCCGCGCCTACGGTGGCCGGAAGCCACCACGTGGCCCCCGACGCCAAGGGGCGTCTCCCGCGGCGGCCGGGACGTGAGGATATCTCCCTCTCACGTTCCGCCACCTCCTTCGCTAGCATGACTGCTTCGCAGAAAGAGGTGACGGCGTCCCATTCCGTCTCGCTCCGGACCATGGCACGAACCAGGGCCGGAAGCGAGAGGTCACCGCCGCCGATCGCCACCTCGAGGACACGGCGGTGCTCTACCCAAGCAGGGCACACCTCCACAGTGTGCTCCACCGTGTCCTCCGGTCGATCCTCGCAGTGATAGCACCGGGGCGTTTCCTCCCGCCCGATTCGGTGCAGGAACTTACCGAAACAACCGTGTCCGGTAAGAACCTGCGTCAGGCGGAAGGTGAGCACGCCGTGGCGTCTCTCTAGCCACTCCTCAAAGAGGGGACTCACCGCCACAATTGTGGCGTGTCCTGCACGGGGTTGCGACAGTCGCTCTTTCCATGTCACCATAGGCAGGTCGCTACCTAACATTTGAATTCGACATCGTTACTTGCAACCGTTATATATATTGTAGATATAGTTTACTCATAAGCACTAATTTTACAATTGTTTAAGAAATAACATTACTGCATTGTAGAGAAATTTGTTTGGCAATGGCTTTGTATATTTGAGAAATTGAGACAATAACGGTTTACTAGCAGCTTGCCACACTGGTTTAGAATCCTGCATGCCAACAGCGCCTTCCTGACAATACAGCACATTGACGTTGACTTTACCGATATAATGACTGAATAAAGGTGTCAATATCTCATTGAACTTTACGACAAACAACAAAACATTGACCCAGAGACAATAATTCTTAAACACAGAAACAATGCCATTTCTAATGTTGACTTAATAATAACTGACATATCACGCGCAGACATTCTGTGGAACATAATCTCGTCATTATAAGTGGCTCGAACGCTTGGCGCGATTGTGAATATACCCGTCACAAAGTCTACCACGCTCCCTTCACACAACATTAAAACATCACAACTCCAAAACACCATCACTCAATTATCAACCCTCCACCATGAACATACAGCTGAAAATTAATTGATTCACCAACCCGATATGTTTGAATTACATAATCGAATTGTAGTGTGTCTGCATTTAACGGCTTTTTATTTAGCATGCGAAATGAAGCTCTAATTTGTTATGGTTAGAGTGGGATTTGGTTTGGATGGTTTGGTGGATGAGTTGATTCATAATTGAACTAGTAAGACAATGAGGCGTATGCACAATGAGCGACAATATTGTGTGGAAGCTATGAGCTATACTATCGGCTGTTTGAGCGCTTTGTAAAGCAAAGCGAAGCGATGAGCAGGCGTGACAATCGATAATCCTGTTGCTGTCATAATCGGATCGACTTTCGTACTGAGAGTGAAAACCGTTCTCCTTTTAATTAGCTCGGTCTGAGTTTTCGTCGATGCTAGTACGAATAATGAGCTTTGATGCGGTTTACTTTGTCCGGGTTATTTTAGTTCTTCTGCTGCTTTGTTTAAAGCCAGCACGTGTCAGGTTAATTTTTGATATTAGCATGATATTATGTATTTGTCTTTAATCCAAACTCTATAATCTCATAGACACATTCCCGTCTCTGCCTTGCACTTTGTAGTTAGATACATGAGTGACGGTGACAGGAAAAAATCTGGCCAAAGAAAAAAATCGTGACAAATAACGTTTGTATAATACCTCGGCCGTAGACAAAAGTAAAACACAAGCCTTTCCTCAAAAAAAATATAGCAAATACAAAAGGCAAAAAAATCTCGTTATTCACTCCTTTGGCCCCAAAAAATACAATACGTGCAGTATAAAAGTATCATTTTAACAAAAAAAGGGATCCGCACGGAAAACGCGACACCCTCGAGGGTTCCGCCTACTTTTTACTTTGGTCCTTCGGTCTGGTTACGAAACCTTTTTATTTGGTCCATGACGTAAATGTGAGGACAAAGTGTCACGAGTTTTTTAACTCACTGCTATGATTAATTAGTTGAAAGTTTTTAATGTTACGTTGTGTGACTTTGGGTGTGATGATGCCATTGTGTTATTGTTTTGATAAAGCTAACTGTGAGAGGAAGTGAGCCATAATCCAGCTCGCGGGACCGAGGTGGGTAGGTGGATGTCACATTCGTTTCGAATTTTTGGTTCTAAAACATGTCGTTTTGACACGAATTTTCTTCACTATAATCAGATCAGTACTGATGTAATTAATGCTACATTACGCAAAATAAACCGCTTGTCTGAATTTTAAGACTTCTCGCAATAGTATATTTAATTTGAAAGTTGAAAGACGTAAAACACACGCGGACACAAAAGCACGCTTCTATCCATTCTCTAAAAGACCACATTTTTCAGCGAATGAAAAGTAAATAACACTAACCAGTCTGTAAATGTAAGTACTTACATCTAATTTCATCTTGCTACTAACACTAACTTGCTAACCTATTGACACACGCACGGTTCACCACAAACTATTGAATTGTGGTCACAATTCACTGGGCTCCCAGCTACCACGAATTGCCTGTATTAGCTTATTACGTAGCCTCTACAATAGTCTATGATCATTCAAATAGGTTAAAAGCACTAAAATTATACCGCTTTAAATCCAATATCTAATTTACTATAGGGATGATGACTGACTAAAATAAACATGATTCTGTTTAGTCCGTCAGTTAGATTATCGAAAAATATTGGATACGTGTGTTTAGGGTTCTGTAGTCCTGACAAGGAACCTTTATAGTTTCGTCATGTCCGTCTGTCTGTCTGTCCATCCGAGGTTTTGCTAACAGTTAGTACTAGAAAGCTGTAGTTTTGTAGAGGTGTGTATATCAATAACGCCGACAAAGTGGTAAAATAAAATTTAAAAAATATTGTTTTTTAGGGTAGCTCCCCTAAAATCATGTGAAGTGAGGATGAATTTTTTTTTATCGTCTACTCCGTCGTGTGGGGTATTGTTGAATAGATCTATTAAAATGAATCAGGGGTTGCAAATCCTACTTTTCGATTTAATGCTCTATTTACGAAATATTAAACTTTAAAGTGCAAATTTAAGTTTCTGTAGGGCGTCCCCCCCCCCCCCTCTAAGCTTGCAATATCTGGAAAAAATCAAATTCATCAAATTTTGTACCACATACAAAATCCTTAGAATAAATCCTATACAGTGACTAAGATGTAGTTGCTTGATTTTAACGGGTAAATTTATTTATTTATTGGCCTATCTACAATTGTTACACTGTTTATCCTAATAATACAAGCGATTCGAAGCTTCTGTACAATATGATGCGATAGACACAGCATGTAAAGACTTGTATTGAAAACCAAATCTAAAATAAAAAAAAACATAATAAATCATAAGTTTCACAAAACTGCAGCTAGATAGCGCTGTACCAACGGGTTCGTTCTAAATTGTGATAACGGGCTAATACGGAACCCTACACTGCGCGTTTTTGTTTTATCGAATTAATAAAAATTGACGAAGGGCTCTTTAGTAAACTGATCCCACACAGGCAGATCCCGCGGGATCAGTCGACCTAATGAATTTTTGAATTGGTTAACTGATGCCGTTGACCAAATTTATGATTTGTATAGTCAAACGTGTCAAAGATCCATGACTGGGGGCTTGTCACGTCACATTTGAGTAAAAAATGTACTCAAATGACGACGATGTACGTCACACGAGTTTTCGACGCAGTTTATCGTCTTCATTTTTTGTTTACGTGAAAAAAGAAAAAATATGTGTCCAATATTTTTTGGAAATCTATCTGACGGACTAATTAGATTTTTTTGTCATCTACCATAATGTAACTTTCAGCTAAGTTCCGTCACAACAGTCAAGGATAAGCTTAAAAATATAGTTGACAAACGAGTCGTAGGATTTTGCAATACATCACACCAAAGGCCCAACGGTTTAGGCACAGGTGTATGATGGTGGTGGTGGTGGTGGTGGTGGTGGTGGTGGTGATGATCTGACACGAAAAAGAAAAGAAAAGGATGAAAAAAAATTGGTCACTTTTAACTTGAAAAATAAAGTCGGCCAAAAATTACTCATAAAAGGTAGTTAAAGTTTCTAAAGAAAGTTTCTTTCCTTTCGATATCTCTAATGGATTCGGATGTCCCCTTGTCCAATTTAAAATAAACACTGTATAATTCCAAATACGACATGACCCACGTAAAAAGGACGTTACCGGGTACAACACCCATTGAGGTGGGATCTAATAACTGAATACCGACTGCCACAATGTTGCACAAGTTAGTACCTACCTTTACTGCCGTCCAACATAAAAATGTGGAGTCAAAATGAGTTCAGACTTGAGAGTTATAAAATTGGACAATGTAGTGTCAGGTTTTCTTTAAGAAATCAACTTTTAAATGAAAAATTTCACCTGGAACATTGAATTTAAAACTCTAAGGAACCCAGTATTTAAATTGACCCTGATTTTTTTAAGTACATAGAAAGTTGAATAAAAGTTAGACAGTATATAATAGGTGCAAAAGACACGGTCGCAAAATTTCTGTGCTCAAATACCCGGCCCTGTGGCGCAATGGATAACGCGTCTGACTACGGATCAGAAGATTCCAGGTTCGAATCCTGGCAGGGTCGCACTGATGCTTTTTGTAAGATGTTGAAACAGTGTCTAGAACGTGTAAAGGTTTTGTGGTCTTTATGTTATTATTAATTTTGTACTAACTTCAAGCCCTTTTACAAATGTGTTTAATAACTTCTACAAAATGAACAAGCCAAAAGGTCTGGCAGAAACTTTGATTGTAATTCAGTGCAGTTGTTATTAAATTATTTTATCTAATATGGACCCCCGAAATCAACCAGATTGCGACCACACATTCGCTTAAAACATCCCTGAGAATTAATTCAAAAACCTCAAACATAATCGAGTTACAGCGCCCCCTAGTGTAGGAATCAAACACTAATTGTCTCAGTGACGTCACAAAGGCAGGAATCGAATCACGCGATTATCAAATTATAATATTTTTTGTGGTTTTTATTGAATTATTTCCTTTGTAGTCGAGCTCTGCATATATGGGGTGTGATGGGGTGCCACCCTTATTGTGATGTGTGTGTGTTCTTTTTGTTATTAGATGTGGCAATTATTTTTGAAGGGTTTTTGAAGTCGTGGGTTACATAACAATGCAAAGGGTTTAAAAATTACAATAGGGCTAAATTACGATTATATTATCAAGTCTCTCGTAGTAGCAAACTTAAATACTAATCAATAAAACGTTCAGAGGATTTCCATGTTATAAAGAAGATTTTAATGTAATCAGCATAACTGTCAGTGTCAATATTACATTGCAATTATGACAAATGACAGGTCATAACGCAGTTTAAATGGGCTGACCGCGTTCAGTTTCATTGGTAAAATTGGTTCATAAACTGTTGTACCTATTAAATTTTCACTCACTAATAACAACATCAGTGGCCAATATTCCAAATATGTCAATAGGACCTTCCCAGATCTCTGTCAATTTCATTGATGATATACTGACCGCGATCAGCATATTAAAAACACGTTCAATTTAGCTGGCAGTGACAATAATACACAACAATGTTATCACTGACATCCCCAAAACGTCGTTGTTTGCAACCTAAATACGTTCAGTTTCATTGGTGAATTTCGCCTCTAGATATCTCTTACGACACATCCACTTCTAAACCAAACCATTCTAGAACTCTACCGAAGCATCTAGAAAGGCCCTCCATACGACACGTCTCGAGACAAACACTGTGACAAGTGGTGAAAGCCACCCCGATACAATACAGCAATCACGACACGGAGGCCAATTTGTGGGCAGAATGGCTCAGCGGGCCGACGTTGAGGCCGCTTGTAATTGCTATGTTTGTTTGTTTTCATATGGGAGCATGTAACGACCTGAGATGGGCCTTCAATTGAAACGGTAGAGGGCCAGGTGGACAATAGAATTGTATTGTAAGCTTTGTATCCCCTCACCTTATACCTACTATATGGTAAGAATTTGTTTAAAAGATTTTGTTCGGTGGTCTTGATGTTCATTAGTTGTCTTGTTGGATTTTTCAATAAAATTTTTCGATAGATGCTTTTACTGGTCTTTCTTGGGTTTCTTAGCACACGTCATGTTGGTACCAAAGACACACATACACATATCATATCACACACACAATTTTTTTTTATTGGGAAAGTAGGGTATGTATGTTAGTGTTGTATTGAACTAAGTCGGATTTCAGACTCCGGAATGCTACTGAGAAGTTCCATGACAAACCCAATAACAAATTTGCCGAACCTGGGAGTAGAACCCAGGTTCTAATACTCAGCAGTCGCGCTTCCAATCACAAGACCAACTAGGCAGTAATCAGACCAAGAGGCAGTTAAAATAAAAGACAGTCTACACAAAAAGGTCTTCACAAAAAAGATCGCGACGAAAATTCTAAATACCTTGAGCTTGTATACAAAGCGGCTGTTTGTAGCGTCTCGGAGTAAGCGAGACTGAATGCCTCTAACTGAGTTAAAACTTGGCACTGAATACTCACAATGTTGCTTTGTCTGTCCGTCCCTCCTTTCTCCTAGTATAATTGGAACCGGTACATTACAATTTAATTCAAGAATTCAACTGCGAATTGAAGTTTTTATATTGTTGGATGAAATGGCCGAGAAATAGAGGAGAGTTTTTGAAAGAGGCTCTGAAAAGGGAAAATTGAAGGCAATTTTATTCAATAATGTTTAGAATGTAAGCTTCATAGCTTTGTCTAGTTATTGTTTACTTCAAGTACGGCAGGTACTTTAAGTAAATAATAAACGCCCACGACATTGTTTTAATACCTATCGACGGCTAAAACGATATTTTGTTGTTATAAAATATTAGCACTGTGGGTTAAAATCATAATTGCGTAGACAAAATATGACTATTTCATATCGAAACAATAATTCAACAAGTCCCTTCCAAAAGCAACCCTTTCCCTCAAAAAGATCATATTATCATTAAACAGATTTTACCGTCCACATTAATACAAAAGCCCAGCGGTCCAACAGTTTTTGTAGACAAAATATCGCACTAAATCACACCGGGCCGTTAAACGTAACAAAAGGTCACACCGTAATTAGTTTTTTTGTCCCTACTGTGCAATATTTCAACCTTGCCGACCGCATCCGTAATAATTTTTCAATTAAAATTCATTTTTGTCATAAAATATTCTGCACTCGTGTTGAAAATTAAAATGTATGTGTTTTCGTATGGGTGATTACTTTAAATAACGTTGTTATTCCATTTTTTTTGGTTTTTATTGTATTTAAAAACATGTGTGGAGATAAAAATGTGTTCTGTGATCTTGTGAAAAGCTGGCGCTGATTTATTAATCTTCTTACCAGTTTTTTTTTTATTATTTTTTATGTTATTGCTTGGTTTGAACGCCTTGTCTGGAACTTACCTGAAAAATATTAAAAATAGCGTTTAATATTCATGCTACTGTTTAAATTAAAATAACATTGCTCATTTAACTTTACAAATTAATGCGAGTAATCAATTAACATACATTGTAATCCACGCATTAAACACGATCATAAAACGCAAAGCACAGTGTTAACACAATACCCTATTAATATCGCAGTAATTAAAACGTAAACTGTATTGTGTACTTTAATAGTTTCAACAATAACTTTAACTTTTATTTCCATCGCTTAACATCACGCCTGTTTTCCCGAAGGTTAAGGTAGAGATGTATTTCATGATACACCCACAGTTTGCCTGTTATGTTCTAGTCCCATGTAATAGGAGATGAGCCTAATGCCATCAACCAGGCACATATGCAGACTCCGCGGGCTGCTACTGTAAAATTACTGATGGAAAAACCCAATAACACTTGTCTGTCACGCAAAACCTCATGCTCGGCAGTAGTAGTTGCGACCACTAGACCAACCTATCAGCCAAATATAATGTTCAACTCTATTTCTAACTAAGCAGACTTTAAAATTATACAACCAAGCTTTTGAATGAATGGCCACCATTAATTACTTTCATAATTGACACAACACAAGCATGAGGAAATATCGCCCAATATTTTCTTTTCATTGTTCACGAGCTTAAAACAATTACTTATGTGTAATTCTAAATTACACAATTTAATTATGTTGAAATACTGTTTAAAAATACTTTATAGCGTAAGTTAAGTGAACGAGGTGTGTTTTATAATAGCGTGGTTACGTAAAATGGATCGCGAGTGCAATGTTGTGAATTTAAGTTCATGCATACCGAACTATCGTCAGTCTATAATGTTCCCAGCCAGTAAGTGGACGAAACTGTCAATTTTTACAAACAAGGTTTGTTTTAGAAGTTTTCTTTTTAATTATAATCATGATAACATCATATGCAGCGTACTTGCTTGTTGCAGTTCGAATGGAGGATCAAAATAGCTCAGTCTGCGCAACGCTTTGAAGTTCTGGTGCAGCGATAACTTAGTTAAGGTTTCCAAAAAGACAACGTAAAACAGGATGTAAGAGGCTTTTGCTTTATCCTTTGAGATAGCCGCGTTGCTAGAAAATTCATGCGATAACCTTATTATCTAGAAAGGACCTACGGACCTGGGCAGGAGTAGATTTTCATTCAAACCTGTCGTTTTATGGCCCAGTCGTGCTGACACTTTTTAAATTACAAACGAATACGATCGATACTTATATGACAAGCGAAATAGGGGAATTCTTAATGAACAAGTAACAAAACTTATTTAGTTGGTGGTGGTGGAGAAGTCACAGTATTTCTTGAAAAGGAAAATAAAATCATTTGCCAAAAGACATAAAAATTAGTAAGAAATTAATCATGCATACAAAACAAAATTGATAAAAATCTTCAATTCATTATGAGTTTATTAAATAATTCAGCATATTTTACGTCAAAAGAAAATTACAACCATCATGGTTGCCTTTCTTGAAAGTGCATTGCGTTTTGACACACAATTTGTATTGGCTCTGTACTGTTATGACAAAAAAGTTCTGCAAGTTAAATATGAACAATATTCCACTCAAAACCCTTGATTATAATAAAAAATAAGTTTTATCGATTTTTTATCTTAACTTTTCCTACATTTATCGCACTGTTGCACACTGTGCACCACGAACCAACACAGTCGAACTGATTAAATTAATAAAATATTAAAACACAATTATATGAAATGATAATATTGCGGTAATTTTTCAGCTAAACAGACGGCGCCATTAATTTGGCGCAGTGTCACCGGCAGAGGCAGCGCCTAACCACAGCCACGTGCTGCTCTCTCTAAACTATACTCGTTTTATTTTGCCTTTTAAATTCTGCGGATTTATTGTATTGTATTGTTGAACTAGTTTTGAATAAAACAAGAGACGGTTTTACAGCGTTTAATTGAAATTCACATTATTAGTATTATCTGTGAGTCTGGTAAACCTAGGCTCAGTATGAACATAAAACAAAACACTCGTGTCAGTCAGTATTATTATCTGACATGTATCTGTTTTTTTTTAGAAAAAGAAGAAGAAAAATGCTTATAGATATTAGACGTAATCGTAATGTTGGCCGATTACTAAATTTCATTTATAATGTTTACCACCGGTTTTCTATTTGTCGATTTGACGATCATCCTTAGCAAAATCATATATGTTACGGGCAACCATTTGTATAACATAAGAAAACTTGCATATTTTCAAAAATGCTTGTTTAACTTTGAACAAAAGAAAATAATTATTCCTTCTGAAATTCTACCATTCTCTTTCCTTCCTTTTCTATTTACTTAGCATTGACATATTCTCGTACAATCAAGACGCGACCAAGCCAGCCAGATAGCGTATTTGTCAAGCACCACGTAGCTCTCTGCCGCACCTCTATCTGTGCTCGACTAATGTTGCTCTCACTTGGACAGATGGTACAGGACGAACTGGCTTTAATTACTTTTTGCAAAGAGTTTTGTATTGGTACGAGTTTTTTTTTTTGAGTATTTCAGCGAAGAGTTACGCAAAAGTTTGCACCCACATTTCGCCAGTTATGTTTTGGAATGTCATAATAACGTGTTTTAAAGTAGATAATAGTAAGCTATGCATCTGGATGCTAATTGCACGATATTTGATTATAACATTGTGTTGCTGGCTTGGAATGTGGGGTGTTTGTAGGTGCTAAACATACCTACTTAGTATATTTGAATTATGATACAGTGTTCACATCGATCTCAGATTCAGTGTGTTTGTTTCTTTATATCAAAGTTACAATACTCAGTATACGTATTGTGAGTTATTTCCCTTTGCCCACTAACACTAACTGCCCTTTTCCACACACACTTTTACACAAAGTTAAACTCTTTTCACCAAAAACTCGTAAAAATAGAAGCACGTGCTCGCAGACTTTAAGCTGCAAATGCAAATCTGAGTTCATTTGACTAATAGCACGCAGTAATGGCGCTGCACACTGTTAAAAATTTGCATTTAACAAGCCATAAAATAGATTAAAGTAGTAACGTTAAATTATTTCGTGGATGGCGTGCCTCTCGTTGCAAACGTATTAAAGTTTTATCCGGCCTGTGTGGCGAATCGAGTTAGAAGTTGCTCCGACATTATGTCCACGGAGCGCAGTAGCGTGCGCACTGTGCACCCGTGATTCAATTTATTGTTGCGAAGAATTACTGTAATTGCTTTAAAATTTTCTATCGGACGCACTGTATGTCGTGTTCGGTAGTTCAAAAGTTTGAAGTACTGGCAACACTAAATGAGATTTTAAAGTTGTGGTTTTATTAGTTGGCTGTGAAGCTACGTTTCGAATTTAAGTTGAACATGTACACGTTTTCAAATGTAGTATTAACTGTTTTGTATTGGTAACCAAGTAACACAAAGTCTTAGTCACCTTTTTTTTTATACAAGAAAATTAATCTATTATCTGACTGACAATAGCCAAAATAACTGGAAAGTCTTAGCTGACGAAATTATCCGCAATTAAAAATTCAGAACTGCTTTATTCAAACTCAAACTCAAACTCAAATCATTTATTTCAATTAGACCATTACGGCACTTTTGAAAGTCGAAAATACAATAAAAGCAAAGCTACAGTCACAGTCACAAGGCATAATAACTTGAGAAAGTACTGTAGTTGCCCATTCCCTAACGTAGATCTCTATGGAGAAGAACGGGCAAGAAACTCCATGGACACTCTTTTAAATCAAAATATTGTTACAAAATCTTGGTTACATCATTCATGTTGAGATTATACATATATGCGAGAACGATGTAGAACGACGTGCACATTAAGAGCGTCCAGAGTAAAATAATAAATCAAAAATAAAAAAAAAAAGTAAGTAAAATGAACGAACCGTGGCAGCTAAGAGATGACCAGTCCCAACTAACAGCGCCCGTTCACGAACATGACGCATGTATCGGCACCATTCAACTCGACCATATTTAAGGGAAATAAGTGACCCGACACACCCGCCACCATCAGCGAGACATTTGAGTGAGCATGACATTCTCTCGTAGCCACCAAGGCATATTCAAGTCAATGAAAGATAAGTAAATGTAAGTGGTGGCTGAACAGTACAAAGTACTCACACATGTGCTATGCAATTATATAATACTAAAAACTGGAATCTATACAATGCAAGTAGGTATATTTTAACAATCTTCTGCAGCTTCCACAATACATTAACATGGGAATCAATTCTTCTTCTACTTCTTCGCGTGTCGATAGACTCAAACAATGGCCGACCAGTGCAATCAATTAGTTTGCAACTATGGTTGTGGAGCAGGACCAGCATGTAGCCAAGCATTTTTATCATCAATGTAATCCCCCAACTTATAATATGCTTGCCTACATAGTGTGCGTTTTACACAAGATTTAAATTTCGTCTCATTCAGTTGAAGAATGTGGGGAGGTATTTTATTGTAACATTTCAAACAGTACAGCACCATGCTGAGATAGGGGCCTTTTGGCCTTGTACAGGACCAATTTCGTTTTCTTTTTAATTTCTTATAATTGTTTTATGTTTAATTTTCATTAGTTGATAATTTCACCATTTTTTTATGTGTTTTGTCCTGTGCGGGTTAATAAATGTTTTTCTTTCTTTCTTTCTTTACCCCATGAAAGATGAATCTACTTTAGCAAGCCTGAAACCTGGCTGAACTAGTTGGTCCCTATTTCTAGTGTTATAGTGGTGTCTGTCACCTCTTTTACTGAATAAATGCGGATTTTTCCTAACGTACATGATGTTTTCATAGATGTATTGACAAGGTACTGTCATGATATTAATTTTCTTAAACAGTTCTCTTAGAGAATCGCGTCTACGTAATTCATATATGGCTCTGATGGCTCTTTTCTGCAGAATAAATATAGACTAGATGTCTGCAGCCCGTCCCCATAGTAAAATACCGTATGACATAATACTATGAAAATAACTAAAATAGACTAGCCTCGCGGTATCAGTATCAGTAAATTGACGGATTTTTCTAACAGCATATGCAGCTGAACTCAGCCGTCCTGCAAGAGATGTTAAATGAGGACCCCATTGTAACCTTGAGTCGAGCGTGATTCCCAAGAAAACCATTTTATCGACAAATTCTAGTTTCTCTTGATTCAATATTATGTCACAATCATTACTTTTGACATTTGGTAGAGCAAATCTAATGCACCTAGTTTTTTTCCCATTTAGTACTAAATTATTAGCGGTAAACCAATTATGGACCTGCAGTAGGGCGTTATTTACGTCGTCAAGATCAGTGGCACGTCTATTTATCCTAAATATTAAAGAAGTATCGTCAGCAAACAATACCATATGCGGATGGTTGTTAAATAAACGGGGTAGGTCATTAATATATACTAAAAAGAGGAAGGGACCCAATATCGAACCTTGTGGTACACCCATTTTTACTTTTAAACCCACTGAATTGACACCATTTATTTGTACCTGCTGCTGTCTATCATTCAAATACGATTTTACTAAACTGAGCGCAAGTTTACCTAAACCGTAATGCTCAAGTTTCAAGATCAGGGTTTCGTGATTTACGCAATCAAATGCCTTCGAAAGGTCACAGAAGATTCCTATGGCATCTTGTGCCTCTTCCCACGCAGTAAATATGTGTTTTAATAAAGTGACACCGGCGTCAGTAGTACAACGTCCTTTGGTGAAACCATACTGTTGCTCGTGCAATATTTTATTGGTGTTAAAATGGTTGAGCATTTGATTGAGCATTATCTTTTCAAACACCTTGCTGAAAGCCGGCAACACGGATACGGGCCTATAGTTATTGGTGTCTTTACTATCCCCAGACTTAAAAAGCGGTACTACCTTACTGAATGTCATTAGATCCGGGAAGACCCCTTGATCCACGCACAAATTAAATATTAAGGCTAAATACGGTGCTACAGTCTCAATAATTGAGGTACAAGCTTTGATAGACATACCCCATAGATCTTCCGTTAATTTGATCTTGATTTGCTTAAAAGCTTTTATGACTATTAAGGGGTTTATATGCTGAAATTCAAACTCATTTGGACAGGCTGAAACGTTCGCTTTCAATAAATCAATAGAGAGCAAGGGAGAGGATTTTAAGGTTTCTGTAGTTTTAAGTGGGATACTGGTAAAGAAATTTACAAATTCTTGAGCAACTTCATTGTTGGAGCTCACAAGGCCACGTGATGTCTCTAGTGTGAAATCATTATTTAGTTTTTTATTTCTATTTGTTTCACTGTTGATAATTTTCCAAACCGTCTTTATTTTATTATCGGCTGATTTAATCTTGTTGCTAATGAATAAGGATTTGGCTAACTTGCAAGTGTTTTTAAAAATTTTCGAATAAGTAGCAACATATTTATTAAAAGTTTCTGTGTTGATGTAAGGCTTAAGGCCGTACAGCTCAAACAATCGTTCCCTACTTTTCCTAATACCCGGTGTTGCCCATTCACTAAAAATAAACTTTGGGCCAATAGTTTTAAATTTCTTTTTCAAAGTATTATTGAACTCGGTGTGCACTACCGAAAAGAATTCTTCATAAAATTCATTTACATTGTTTATAATATGGCCCGGTATACCTAGCTTGCTAATTAAATTATTATTAAACTTGTCCAAATTGCTGGGTGTTATTTGTCTAGATTGAATCTGAATTCTTTGTAATTGTAAATTAGACGCGAAAGCAACGGTCTGACCGCTGTGATCCGAAGGAAGGTAATTTACGATGGATTTATCTAAGTACTCACAGCAACAAAAAACATTATCAATACATGTAGCAGTATTAGTAGTAATTCTAGTTGGTTCTGAAAACACATTTGACAAATTAAATGATCTAAAGAGACTTAAAAATCTACTGCTATTTACATTATTCTCTAAGATATTAACATTAAAGTCACCACAGATAATTATTGGTTTATTACCAGTTACAAGCTTTGCTAAAGCATCTTCCATTACTGACTCAAATATAGAGTAGTTAAGGTAATTAGGGGGTCTGTAAACGCACACTATTACATGCTTATCTAGCTCAACACAAGATAATTCAATGCTATGTTCAACCGATAGATAGACTATATCATTACGAGACTTAGATTTAATACAATTTTTAACTAAGATTAATGAACCCCCACGCATCTTAGATTTCCGGTTATAGCAACTGCCCACGATGTAATTCTCATAATTTATTTGCATTAATTCATAATCTTTCACCCAATGTAAAGCAGATAATATCAAACTTGGTTTTTTCTAAAAATAGTTCTATTTCGAATTGTTTGGATAAAAATCCCTGAATATTTTGTTGAAACAATTTCAAGGAATTCTGCTCAGCCCCTTTATTACAATTAATTGATTGAGAGCTAGAAGATACCCCATAGTTGACACTCACAGGTTTAACTAAATTGACACTCGTACCTTCTATTGTCTTAATGACTAGTTTAAATCTAAGCTAATATGTGTATAATTACAATTAGTATAATTACAATTAGTATAATTACTAATTTCCGTAGACCTATTTACAACTAGGCTCTCGCAGAAAACACTCCTACACTATTTTGTCCGCTAAAGGAACATCGTCTACCTAGGCGTGCGAGCAACTGCCTCGGCTCATTACATTTAAAAACTTTGTATCCAATGGACAATGACCTAAGTGGAAGCAATTCCAGTAATTCTACAATTTGGCTATAAATCCTAGCCAACGTTTATAAGGATTTGAGCAAAACTTTGTATAATAAATAAACCAAAGTAGCAGTCTGTTGTAATTATAATTTGCTCGGTGTTTCCCCTTGTGGATAAGCAGGATTGCTGCAGATACTGGTGGTGTATTTTATCATGTTGTCAAAAATCTGTCATTGAACATAAAATCGTCAAACATTGAATAACGTGAGGAAATATTTCATTCTTTGCCTTTACGATTAGCACAATAACATATTATTTTATTTAAGTTTTAGCCTGTCTTGTTCCATTGCAGGTGGCCTACATATCTCCTTTCCAAACCTCTCTAGATTACCTATCCTGTCTTAATTAGAATTGCCTACCTTTTTAGGCAGGATATTCTGCGCAATGTTAGAAGAACGTCTGACTGTTGATAACTACAATTTCTAGTTTTAACTCAATAAGAAACATCTTCATTAAGAATAAAACCCATCGATAAATCTTTTTGTGTTGGTTGTGTCTTCCTAGACGCAATGGCCTGACTGTTCAACAATCAAATACAATGATAGTACTCCATGGTTATTTTGACGCTTGAATAAGATTGTCAGGAAGTTACTTGTTGTAGGTAAACATAATTTGAGAAAATGTCTGCGGAAATTGTATTGAAAAAACAAGATGATGGCAGTAGTATTATATTAACTGTAGTTCCAACTATGGCCACGCGCCAAAACTATACAACACTGTAGCTGCACCTGCAGCTTCAAACAAAACAGATAAATAAATAGGACATTTTCGTCCGCTGATATCTATTAATACTCCACAATTTCAACATTCTGCTCATCCCGTCAATTTCATTAATAGGCTCCAGTTCCACCGCAAGCGATTAGCGAGAAACGAGTAGAGCGTAGAGAGCAGTATTGGCTCAGTGGTAACGGCCCGAACTCACGACTTGTAGACCATGGCTTCTAAACAAGGCCGACTAATTACTTTGTGTAGTCTATTCCATCACCTCTTCTCTCTTTTGAGAGATTTGAAGTAAAGCATTGTGGGGAATTCGGCATGTATGATATTTACCAACGCACTGCTCCCGCGTAGTTTATTACTACATTGCCTCTCACGGACTTCCAGCAGTAGGTACATAATAGGCTGATTATGAGATTACCTACTCATAATCTAGTACGGGACCAACAATCTTTATGTTTTTTAAGCGAGAAAATAGTTGATAGCTAGTCGCTCCCTCGTCAGCGCGCGGTGGGACCTGCCCCTCATACCGCGGACAGATGGAGAATACGAATTAAAACTTGCTGTAATAAATATTGCGAGCTATCCCTTCGCCTTCTACTCTGTATTTGTGTTAATTTTAACAATCAAGTTAAAAACTTTGGTTGATGAGTTTCATTTGTGTGTAACAGTAACTCATTTTGTACTTAGAGTTTTGGAGAATTAGGGGAAATTATGTGAGTGGTTTTGGTCTAGAATTTTTAAATAGGTAGGGAGGAGATGTTGGTCGAAAGTATTTAATAATAACTACCTATCCATCCATACCTACTAGTAACTCAGCCTGTCTGCTTGTCCATCTACAACTTTTTCAAGCCTTACAAAAATCTGTATAACCGGATTTTTTCATACATACAGGGTGTAAACAACCTCATCACGAAGCCGTCAACCAATCATTCTGTACATCAAACTAAGTAACTTATTGCTGGGAATCGACTTTTTTTTTGGGTTGAAAAATCATGTTTTGTGGTAGAACTCAATGTAACGCACTCAAAACATAGTGTTGATGGATGGCTTGCAATAAAAACTTGTATTTAAAAAAAAAACTTGCCAAAAAGTTAAAACTTTGACCCCCAATATCTCCGTAACTAGAAGGTATGGTGTAGAACAAAAAAATGATTGCAGTGACGGGAAGAACAAGTGCCTTTCGGCTTCGTTAAGAGGTTTTTTACACCCAAGACCATGATCTAGATGAGCACATAGGACATCCACGCGGATGTCAAAGAGCCGTTGGGTTAGTGTGTTATGTTGTATAACTTTTAAAAAGTTCTAAATAAATTAGTTATTATGAGACCAAGTATTTATTTAATTTAAATATTTGCAACTATCAACAACCCTTTGCTTGTTCACGTTTAACCACGAACTGAAGGCAAGTTAGGGTAATATTGTAACGAGTTGCACTTGAGGTTTAAAACTTAACAAGAATCTACTCTAACATTAAACTTCAAAAGCGTTGTACGAAGTTTGAAGTTAAACTTTATTTATTTATTGCCATCGACTTCACTTGCCAACTTCTTGTGCTTATTTTATTAGATTAAAACGATAGCTATACTTGCTTTGTATGCGAATCTTTTCCTAAGAATTATGAGATTAGTTTTAAGAGTAACTAGAAATTATTGAAAGTGTCAGAAAGATTAAATAAATAAAGAGCCCTTTAAAAAAGGTAGATCACAAGCTTGTTTCAGAATTTCATATTTTTTTCATCTACTTACAAAAAAAAAAAGGAAGATATATATCAAGAATATCTTTCTTCCTTTATTTTGTCGTCAAGTCATATAGCCTTGTTCATTTTCACAATTCCAATTGACATGGTCAGCACAGCACGTCTCCTTGTCTTTACACTGTATATTCTCTGTCCTAGTCCTTTTCTCGACTAACCAGTAACTTGCTACCTAGACAGCTCTGCCATTCACTTCGTTCAAATCCTTGAATGTGCAGGTAGTTGTGCATGATGGGTATTGAGAAGGTAGAAGACAAGGCATGTCCCGTGAGCTGGTGAGTAGTTTCTATGGCATTATTCTACTTTTATAACCACCCACTTTCATAATATTCCTAACGCTTAATCATATGACACATCCTCATATCAACATTTATTCACCTACATTGTGATGTATCAATCATTTTACTAAAAAGTCTCCCATCCCACAGCTGAACAAAAACCCCTAAAGACAGAGATCGTAAGCCAGTCATCAGTCAGTATTTACTCCACAGTATAATTCTGTTCGCGAACGACTGTAGTTTCTTGTACCCAAGTATAAAAAAAAGAAACTTTATCGTTTGCGGAGATAATTAAAATGGTAGCGTTTATCTTCCTGTCGGCGACTTGAGAGGTTTTGTGAGGGACTTAACTGCATCTTCTTCTTTCAACGGAAGGTGTTAATAATGCTAAAATTGAGATATTGATGTTTTGGTGGTATATTTTCGTTTTTTTTGTAGATGTGTTCGTTGACGAAAGGATACTTAAATGTCAAAACTGTGCATTTTGAGTCTTATTTTCATAAATAATGTCTTTAGGGATACCCAACGCCTGCTGCGTATCATCTTACAATCATGATCCATAGCTATGAATGTTTATGAATTGACATGATTAAAGGCTTGTTTGTTTTTCAATTTATCTCGGGAATTTCAGGAGGTTATATTTGTAGGGATCAGAAAATACTATCAGCTAGATTGAAGTCCGTCTTGGGTCCAGTGTGGTCTACAAAATTGGCACTTGAATGATATTTACAAGAGAGAGTTGTTACCGGCAACGCGAAGGTTGCGACTTCTTTAATAAAAATATAACGAAAAAACAAAATGGCGGCATAAGTTTCGTTTTTCGCCATTCGCCAAAAGACCGCTGAATTTTTAACATGGACTCTAAACACATTATTGCCATCAGTTGTTACAAAATTACACCAAAAACTATTCCTTGCTAATATCTAAACCGAACCACGTATTTTATTGTTCATTCTATACTTCGTTTACACTGTTCATCACAGTTTTATTGCTTGAGTAGAATTTGTTACCGCCGTCTGAAATTAGTCCGCCATTTTTAATGTCTTTCTAGATCTATTACAACGTCGACTTTTATTACGTTATTAGTAGCAAGAATATTGTAAGAAATACGTTAGACAGCTTAATTATGATAATAGATGATCATTTAAATAGGGTAAATTAAATTAAATTAACATTAAGGATAAAACGATTATTTATTGGGTAAACTCGTTATTAGAATGGGTTCAACGTCCAAACACGTAAGAAAAGTTCTTTTGTATTTTTTTAGCCCACATTTAGCAGTGGCGCAGTTCATTACTTGACATAGTCGTCCCACAAGCTGCACCACAATACCATTTTAATTTAATAGTACCTTTTAACAATCTAAACATTGATTCTATCTTTACACCAGAAAAGTATTTTGTACCAAACAAATACACTGCATCTACCTCACATCTTAAACTCGAACCATCCAACATTTAACGAAATTAAGTCAAACGTTTGCTAAGCATACTTAAGACGTAAAGGCTATCGTCCCTACAGCCGCACAGTCGCCGGCAGTCTGACGGCTATCAATCGCCTATAAACTGGGGCCGGATTAAGTTCTAGTAATCCTTCAGACATTACCTCGTATTCTATTTGGGGGTCCTCCCAGATTTGAGGGTCTTTGAGATGTTTGCCGGAATTATGTTATTATTTCATTTGAATAGTTTGTGTGATTACATGCGGATTTGACTGATCTACATAGATCATGTGTTGCCATGTGGTGTAACTAATGTACAGGCTGAGGACCAATTCTTTAACAAGATTGCAAAATATTGAGTTGACTTAATACCCAGATATTGATCTTACATTTATGATTTTTTGAATGCACACTGTGTTAAAAAAAAACTAAGATTATCTTTTATTTTTTATAGGTTTACATGAGCACTTATAAAACGTCGTCATTTGTGCAATTGCATATGACTTTCTTGCATTTTAACCCCTTCCATATCACGTTAAAATACAAAAATATACCGTTATAAGTTTTGATACACTTCTAAGTTTTCTCTAAAAAAACCATTATTACATCAAAAAATTTTCGCAGTAAAAATCTTTCGTATTTACCTTCATAACCGTCCCAAAAACCCGGTATTCCCTTCACTCGTAAATTAGTTTTTAAACCAACACGTGCAAAAACTCGCAAAATTCTACAGAACCAAAGCATCAATATAGAAAAGAAACAAACGAACGGACAAACGAAATCTCTTTTGAATTTCAACCCCCCAAAAGAGGGTTTTAATCGTTTTTAAATGTCTATCCGTAAAGGCGCAAATCCATGCAAATATCATTTTCACCCACACAAACAATTTTCAACTTTGATACTCCGTATTAAAAGTTTTCATAAATGCAGATGAAAGTTGGTGTTGTTTCCTACTTTATATGGATTCATTAAAGAGTGAGCAGAAATTGGGTTCTTGGCTCAATGTTGAGCAAATTCTTTCGAAGATTTTTGAAGTTTGCGAGAAATGCGAGATGGGATCATGGGATGAATGTCAGTCTGTCAGTTATTGCGAAGACTTTGGTTTAGAGACATGGTTTTTATTTTACCAAGTTGGTTTTAAAGAAAAGTTTGTCTAAAAGTTTGTGATGAAGATTTGTATGTCAACTGAATTAATAATAAAAGTTTTGGTAGAGTCAATCTGTTGTTTACTTTTAATCAGCAATTCTTACCTACGCTTTGCTTCTTAAACTTATCCCTGAAATCGTAAAGTTGATTTGAAATGTGAATATGCCCCCTATGTCTACATAAAACTGTCTTTTAATCATCACACAACAACAACAAATAACATATTGGACGACTTCCTGATAATTAAAGAGTTTCAAGGCCTAAGTATAAGGCTAATTAAACCTTTATTCTACTAATTTTAGCTTGTGCATGGCCTCAATCAGAACTTACGACACCATCTTGTCCTTTCAAAACAATTTCCCGCCTACCTGTCAATAGAACGGTAACCATGTTGATATATATACCACAAAATTCCGAACGAAGCAAAGACAAGAGAAATGAATAGCCAACATAACACACGAACAACTAAAACATTTGAATGTTGGTAGCAATGCGAGAGCGTTCTACTGTTCCCTGAATATTTTATTAAGCCTTTAAGATTACAGAAAAACCCACTCTCTACGGGCCCCAGGGGAGGCTTCGATACGTATCGATAAAGGTAAATAATTTAATTCTCTTGCTTCTATAGTAAATGGGGTAACATTTCTGGAGTTTCCGAGTACAAATGTGTTTTTTGATAGTGGAATGTCGAAGTGGTATTTACGAAGGGACGTTGAACATGGTTGATGACTGAGCGCAGAAAAAAATTATACTCCTATTTAAAAGTATTTTTGTTGTGTTGGTAATTTTGTAGCTTTGTTTTGATTTGCAACGCATTAGTTCTATCTTACAGGTATATAAGTATATTTTGTGATCATATTGACATTAGGATTGACTCTTACGCCATATTGTATATTTTACCCGCGTTTACAGCAGCTGACCATCTAATTCTCTATTTTTTTTTGTAGTTGAGGAGCTCGTGGCTAAATAATAACAGCCGCTCGGGTCGATCTTTAGGTTAAGCCGTGCTCGTAGGTTGGTCTGTGGATGGGTGACCACCCTTACATACCGAGTTTCCTCCGTGCCTCGGAAAGCACGTTAAGCTGTTGGTTCCGGCTGTCATTTCTAGATCTTTGACAGTCGTTACAGGTAGTCAGTGGCCCAAAAGGTTTGACAACCCGTCTTACCAAGGGGTATCGTATTACCCAGTACTAACTGGGTTCTGGAGGTCAAATAGGCAGTCGCTCCATGTAAAATACTGGTGTTCAGCTG
Source organism: Xestia rhomboidea (assembly GCA_963853795.1). Taxonomy (NCBI): domain Eukaryota; kingdom Metazoa; phylum Arthropoda; class Insecta; order Lepidoptera; family Noctuidae; genus Xestia; species Xestia rhomboidea. Next base: position 1,013,058 of record OY970775.1, read on the forward strand.
CCGGTTAGACTGGAAGCCGACCTCAATATAGTTGGGAAAAGGCTAGGCAGATGAGTTGGGTTAGAATAATTATAATATTAGTAAGATAGTGCTAGCTCGTCAATGCCAAGTATAAGTATTCTTTACAGCACATAAATCAGCTGTTACAGTATTTTTTTCTTGTAAGATCGTGAGGAACAGTCAATTGAATGTATTCTTAAAAACTTCATTGTTCCATTTAAAACATTAACAATTGACAAAGCCACAATTACCTGTATTTCCAATACTAACATAGAAGCTTAAAATGATAAAATTATGCTCTCTTACATTTCTAAATGTTACAAGAAAGATAAATTACGTGACATGAATCCAATCGGGGGTGAGGCAAGCTGAAGGTAAACGGGGGTGGAGGGAGGGGGGTGGATAATTTCGGTTTTTAGGTGAGAAAAGATTTATTATAGGGGCGTGCCCATCGCCCAACAAAATATTCCTTTGGTAGGAAAATACGGGGGTATTGAGGTTACGACTTGTTAACTTGTATTGTTAACATTATCATAATGTGTTTTTATGGTAAATATAGCGAGATAATGCGTGTAAGGGAGGTGGAAGGAAATTGCCGCGGATCGAGCTCTTTGGCTATTGTAATTATAGAGTCGTCGAATTTCGGACAGCCATTCACTGCTACGGCTGATGTACTATCGAGGACACTCCCGCCTGATCGACTAAGCTAATTTTTGCTTGCACTTACAACATAGAAACGCCCCGCCCCGTTGACTTTGTATAGAAATAATGAATGAAGAAATACCTATTGATCGGCCAAGTGCACTGACGACTCACGCCAAACGAGAGTTATTGTTATTTTGCGCGCCAAAGTTAACGCTTTCCTAATTGGCCTAAACTTTAAGGGGGGCGTGGCTCGGCGCCTCCACATGACTTAAGCGAAAAAATGTTTAACTGATCAGGCGGAAAAGACCACGACTGTACATTGTATTCAGCAAATATTACCAAAGTAATACTTTCCTGAGAAAATTAACAGATAAGCAATAATTACGGAAACAGATGACTTTAATAAATGGACAGTTTCAGACTACACTTGAATACTCTTTAAGCCTAACAAGACCTTTGTCCTCTGTAGTTATCTTACTACCTATCTACACTGGCCTGCAAAAATAAGTACTTACTACACTTTTTAAAATTTCAATTTTTCCTAAACTATAGAAGTTAGATATGTAAAATAAAAAAAAACGTTTTATAGCAATTTTCATCAGCTTTCTTTAAAACTGTAGACAAAATTAAACTATTTTTCGAGTTCTTTTTGTTTCGAAAGTATATCTTGTGTACATAAAAAGTTATTGCAATTTTAAAAGTGTGATACTTATTTTTGCAGGCCAGTGTAGTTTAATCCTATCATGGCAAAAGTACCTTGAAGGGTAAGCTAGGATCCGGGGCTGCGGGACTGTTCGAAAGAATACCGTGACCCCGGAACACAAAGGGCGAAGAAGGAACATGGATGGGTTTTAGTCAGTAAAAGTCTGACACTCCCTCCTGCTCCGCCCAGAGCGGGAGGAGTCATTTGATGATTTCCCATCCGAAAAAAAAGGGTAAGCTAGGATTGTACCAATACTACACCCTACAGTTTGCCAGCTATCTTTCAGTACCACATAGGGGGTGAGCTTATTGCCATCAACCGACTCTGTGGCAGCTACCGAGAAATTCCTAATGGGAAACCTAACAACACTGCCTGATTTGGGAATTGAACCCTACTATAAAGTGTTCTGCAGTAATACTTCAATTCTACCATTGGAAAATACGCTGCCTTATTTTCTGAACATAATTTTACATTTAAAAATATAAGTGTCAGTCCTACAAAGGGTGTCAGATTAATAATGTCAATTGGATGTTATCCATGTCCATACATCAAGTGAATATCAGTCATCCATTTAACCAGTTAATAAAAATGTAAATGCAATAAATTTAACCCTCCAGTGCCGAGTGCCATTATTACGGCCATTCGTATTATCGTCGTTCAATGTAAAACATTATCATGGTGACTCAATTAATAACTGCATTAATAATGACATAAGTACCTTTCTAACTAATTACTAAAAACAACAAAATTATTGGTCCAGTGGTATACTGTTTCTAGGGGTTTGATACCTTTAGAATTCATATGTGTGTATTTTTTTAGGCGTAACGTTCTAATTCGCCAAAAGTCATAATGAATTTGTTGGTGAATTTCGTTTCTTGGCAGACCAGATAGAAGCATCAAAATGTAGTTCAGACTTGTTGAGGTATCTAAAAGATAGCAATACTATTTCTACATTCTACCATCTGTCATTCGTTACTTATAACTTCTGTCCATCGCCAAATTCACTTTCATTCACTTTACGAAAAACAGGAAAAAGCATCACACACAATTTCCTAGCCTTTCTCATACACTTTACAACAGTATTTATTTTCGATTCCACAGATCAACACGAAAAGCAAAAGAGCAAAGACCCTTTCAACGGAAAAACAATAGAAACGTGTATTCCAGATAGTTCGAGAACAAATGATACCGCAGAGTAGATTGTACGATGTAATTTAGTGAGCTACGGCCAATAAGCGCGCTCCGTTTTGAAGTATTAGTTTTAGACTGTAAAATTGTGGAAGGAAGCGAATGTGAAGGGTTAAACTGTTGTTTTTTCCGGTTGTACGGAATGGGAGGTAATATTGCTGTGTGTTGAAAATTGGAATGTGTTTTGAGATACTCGGTAGCAAAGGTATCGTAGCTGAACGAAATAAATGAGTGAGAAAATTAGTTTGTATGACTGTTTCGTTTAACAGAAGTTACTTGACATTTGTTCAAGCTTGTATTTTTGTAGAAAATTTAATATTGATCAAATAAATAAAAGGACATAATTAACTTTGACTGAGAACCTGAAGTCTGTGTATAATTATATCTATTACAGGACTTTTTGGCTTCCGAATCAATCATCTCATATTCAAAGACTCAATCAGAAAGGGAAATCTTTTTCAAAGAACTGTATAATTAGTTGTGTTTATTTTGATGTGTCTTAAATATTAATAATTTCTCCAATATAAGATTCAGGCTTGGACGCAGATACACAACCAAAAGGTGCGATATTTTATCATGCAATATACAAGGTGTTTTCAGGTGGCATCTTCAGGAGATGTTGACTCGACAAACACTGGGTTCGAACTTGACCAAAAAAACTAAATAATATTCTTGCAAGGTAACGCCCAATAACTTATCTTAAACTTGATTAGGTTCGATATTTATTTATGTTGTTCAACCACCATTAGACAAGTTAACAATACGAACCATTCAACTGCTCCGTAAGGTCTAAAAGACCGGCGTCGCTTCAAAGCTACGTATTTTCAGCAAAAGGGAACTTTTCAGACATCCCTCGAGACTGATCGGCTGTAACGTCCGGCTCTCGTTATTTCTTTGACGGGATCTTTCGGCCTCATTTAGATGTTCTCAAAGAGCGTATTGAGAACATCTAAATGAGGCCGAAAGATCCCGAAAGATGTCGGAAGAACTCGGAAGACTCGGAAACTTGCATTGTTTAGACTTGACAGACTCTGATAGGAAGTAATTTGTTACCCAATTAGAGATGTCACGGTAAAGGACTTTTTTAACATTTCCGAGTTGGTCTACTGTCGTTTTTTTTCGATGATTCGAGAATGATTCTTTGTTGGGGAAATAATTGCTCGCAGATAAAACTTTGAACCAACTTTAGTAATTGTAGTATTTTAACGGCCTTTAAAAAGTGCATAGATTATTTACTATTAAAATTATTACCCACCTAAATAGAACCATTCGTTTAGGGTTAGGTTAGTTATGCTATGTTATTATTATTCATGTTATAACGCAATTTTCCAATTTCGCTCTATGTATTTTTATCTATTGCAATATGGCCGTTGATAGTCATCGTTTATAACATAAAACATAACGATGCTGCCAATATTAACGAACAATTCTATGCAAACTAGACCAGTATGGTAGTGTTCCCTCTATATTGCCAAACCTTTGATATCGCTGATAAAACTGCAATTTTGCGCTTTATATTCAAAAAAATTCAACAACACCGGGAATGGTGGAACTAAACAAAATTTTAAGAGCATAGCGGTATGTACCGGCACAAAATAGATTATTCAATTGGTGGTGCATTTCGCCCCGAACTACCCTGCAGCCCGCTCCATCGTATATTCGAGCGGGGTCTATGAATGCAGCGTTTTTCGCCAGAGTTTATTTACGTGAAGTGTTAAAAATAAAATTGGGTAAAAAATACCCCCCGCGTATTGCAGGGTTAACTTTATTCCGTCTAGATTGGATTTTTTTGAAGCGATTTTTTGCATTGAATAGAGTATAAAGGTTGTAACAAATTGCTAAAGGCTTTGGACTACAGTTATTAAGCGTTGTTAGAAGTGGGTTGAAGCGCGATCCGTTGTGTATTAGAACATTGTTCCTCCTTGGAGTGTCGAACCGGGATGTTTTGAATTCCGTGTCGTTTGTGAAAGGATGGTGTTAGTTTTATGTTTCTTTTTTGCTTGTTTGCATTCCAAAACGCGTGAATACGTTTTTTTTTAAAGTGTGCATAGTACTTTAGTATAACAAAGTTGGTAACTGGAATAGTCGAGACCTGACTTTAGACATAGAGATGCTTTATTGCTTGAGAACCTGCCCGGCCCTCACATCTGACCAAGACGATATTGTCTGGACTTTAAAAGAGACTGGCTCAGTATTTGTTTCCGGAGTTTCTTCACAGAGTAGTCAAGAAACATCGACCTCAACAGACTATTTTGCAAAAAGTGACATGTAGAAGTGTTTTCAATAATTAATTATTAATGCATAATTTATTTCATTTCAGCTCAGAATACATTGCTGGCCATTTGTATAAAAGCCGGTAAAGAAAAAAAAATTGGATTGTGCACCAGCTGCATACATTTCATAATCAATCAGACATGTGCCTCTTAGAAACATTTTATAATAAACCCCATAACATCATGCCTGTAATCCTCGAAGGGTTAGCCAGAGGTGTACAAATTGTACACCCACATTTTGCTACACAAGCAATAGTACACAAAAAGAATGCCCTCGTCAAATAATGCACATCTGACATGTGCGTCAAACGAGATTACTCGCGTATGTACGCGTGTCCGTCTGTCATACGATGGGAGTAACTTTTGTATTGTCCGCTGATTCAATTCCAACAATAATGCGATTCCTATATCTCGACGCGACGCTGTAGTGTTCAAAATGTTGGGTGATAAAATACTGGCAGTGAACGACTTCAGTTACAATAACAACATCAATTTATTTCAGGCTACAATGTCCCATAAGTATATACCTTATAAACTAACATAATGTAAAGTATATACAAGAGTTGTGTTAATAATTAAGACTTAAAAACTATGTAATGGCACTGTGAAAATACGTGATATTTAAACTAAACTTCATTATCAGTCTACAGTCCACGGCTGGATATAGTCACCTTCACTTGCACACCATTTATTTTCGATTCTTAGCAACTCTTATCCAGCTGTAACAAGACTGATTCGCGGTATCCACTAAAGGCACGTTTTTGAGTCTTCTTCAACAATTTTTCACATAACACCAGGCTTAAGGTGTGGTGGTTGGTTGAGGAGTGGCTGGAGAGACGCCACGGCGTCCTCACCCGGGTGTTTCCATTGTGAGGATCGACCGGAGGAGGTGTGCTCTGCTTGGGTGGAGCACCGCCGTGTCCTCGAGGTGGCGATCGGCGGCGGCGACCTCTCGCTTCCGGCCCTGGTTCGTGCCATGGTCCGGAGCGAGACGGAATGGGACGCCGTCACCTCCTTCTGCGAAACAGTCATGCTGGCGAAGGAGGTGGCGGAACGTGAGAGGGAGATATCCTCACGTCCCGGCCGCCGCGGGAGACGCTCCGGGCGTCGGGGGCCACGTGGTGGCTTCCGGCCACCGTAGGCGCGGGCCTGTGGACGGGGAGCTATGGGCTAGTCGCCATCCGTCCGTCTCATGACGACAGGCCGTGTCGACGGCGCGTTCGTGTTCCACGCGCGCCTCAATAAAAGTCAGTAAAAGTCTGACACTCCCTCCTGCTCCGCCCAGAGCGGGAGAAGTCATTTGATGATTTCCCATCCTAAAAAAAAAAAAAAAAACCTTAAGCCTGGTGTTATGTGAAAAATTTTCAGAGATTTTAATCTCACCAGGCGGTGAGATTAAAATCTCTGAAGAGTTACAGAGAGGTGTAGCTATAGTCCACCCACATATCGCCAGTTACGCTTAAAATCTATGTAATCAGGGTAGACACTATGGCCATCAACCTTTCGCATACCCAGACTTTGGATGGTAGCTGAAAAAACCATGATGAACAGAAATAAGCACTTTTACACCCTGGGAATCGAACCCAACACCATCAGATTAAATATTTCTCATCGTAGGTGTATGTGTCAGGAGGAAATAACGTGCTGTGCATGCACATTTTATTACACGTGCATAAAACAAGAAGCTACAATATCGTGTTACAAGTTAAGACACAGTTTATATCCGTATGTGGGTTAAGCAGCACAATAAGTACTGACAGGACATAATGTAGCCTAGCCGATTAAGTGGACGTTTACATAATACATACTTCGAAACTAGTGAGACTACGTAGGATATTTTATAACATAACAAACAACAAATTTATTTTATAACTCCATAATGCCATGGAAGTTGGGTAGGCCTTTGGTGTGGGACGCAACTTGCGTCGACACCCTTGCGCCATCCCATCTTCCTAGCACAGTGGGCTGCGCTGGGGCGGCTGCTGCAGGTGCTGAAAACCTCAAACGGCGCAAATACAATAATTTAATTGGTAATTATGTGTTTGAGCCGTTTGGGGTTGAAACACTAGGGCCATGGGGTCCGAGTGCCCACCTAGTATTTCGAGAAATCGCCAAGCGGTTGGTCGACTCTTCACGTGACCAGAGGGCGGGCCTATTTTTTGGCCAAAGAATCAGCATTGCCATCCAACGTGGCAATGCTGCCAGCCTTCTGGGCACTTTTCCTGTTGACAGCGATGTGGACGAATTTTTTGACGCCCTGTAACGGTTACAGGTTGTTACTTGTACATATTTTTATTATTATTTAGAGTTATAGTTTATATAAAAGTAGTGAAATTATTTAAATAAATACGTACACATAACAAACTTGACGCGGAACAATTTTGAAAAAAAAAACGCAATTAGTGTTAAGTAAGTTTTTCGAAACAAATGTTTTTCCAATATAAAATGTGAACCCTGTTACTCTGTTAAATACCTGAAAAATTTGCATTGATTATCACACAAAATAAAACTCAAACCAAAACAAAAACACTAAAACGTCAGCAAATTATTCCGATGAGGTGAATTAAACCTCGACAATGTCCTAAACATCATTATAAAATCTACAAATTAATAACAAGCACCAAATCCGTCGAAAAACGTAGCGTATTAAAATAATCGCAAGATAATCATCGTCCCAAAATTAACTAGAACAGCCACCCATTCAGAAATACAGCCGACCCAACAAAATACTAAGCAAAGAGAGATCATTGCGAATATCGGGATAAAAGTCCCTGTCGGAATGAAAAAAAGAAATTCGTTTCGTTCAATAAACGTATATCAAGAATCAGCACTTTTTTCGCACAAACAAGCATGTCCAATTAACAGCGAGCCTTTTTTCAGTCTGAAAAGGCTGAAACAGCAGACCAGCTGAGAGTCAGGCCCAAGTTTTAGCTCTTTGAAAAAAATCTGTAAAGGGCTGCTTTGCTATGAGTCGCAATTTATAGGGGAGTGGCGATGGAAAAATATGTAGTCAATGTTCACAGATTGCACCAAATATTGAGGGAATTTCGAAAGAAGGATTTTACTAAACTTGTAACTAACATAAACTACTAAAGATGACAATTAGGTATGCACACATTTGTAACAATTTTATTTGGTAGTGCAACTTCAATTAATTGGGCAATTTTATGTATATTTTCGTAGTTCTCTAACTTCTAACGTCAAGTTTTTCAAACTTTAAAGGTTACCTTTATTTCAAAAGGAAAGTTCAGTTATGTTTGTGTAGGATGAAGTAATCACAATGATTAATTTATCTAGTATTTAAATCCACATTCCATTCAATCTGTTAGTGTTTGTGAAGCTATTGAATTCATGAACACCTGTCAGATCTAATCTCTCATTCATGTTCTAATACCTTACCACTAAGCAATGCAAACGGAATCACAATACCTGATGAATTACTTACTACTGCTAAGACTAGTAGAGTGTATTACAGTAATAAATAAATAAATAATCTGGATTAGTCATTGTTATATGCATTTAACGTGAAAATAACTAACTTGATTGTAAAAGTTTCAATTTCTACAGCAACATTATCACTATAGGACCTTGAAAAAATCATCGTGATTACAACTGGAAAATGCAATTTCCCTTTTTATCACTGACATATATCATTAACCGCTGCCACTGGTGTGACGTCTATTAGACACCGCAAAATTGCGGCCGCAGCTTTTGGTTACTATTATTATTTTAGAAAAATAATAGTGTGGCCAGGCTCACAACTGAATAATTTTACCATTCCAAGAAGCTGGTATTCGGTGATAATTAATAGAGTCGGCCAGATCCTAAAATGGTCCCGACTTGACCCAAAAAAAGGTATTCAAATTAGAAGGACCCACACTGAGGACCATAATTTCCTCTCAGTACTTGTCCCACGCCCGAACCGTTAATTCTCCTTCATTTTTTTCAAAACGTACCGTAAGCCCTTTACGTATAATTAAATTAATATTTTAAAAATTCTCTCTTGAGCTTTGCCCAACCATTGCGCCTGTTATTTGAAGAGGCCGGTTAGGCAATAAGTATTGCTCAGCAATTTTACGAATGGCATTTGAAAAGTTCCGGAGGATTTTCTATGGAAAATAATTTATTCATTGTATTTGAGGCCTCTCGATTCGTAAACCGATGGCCGAATAATTTGATGAAACAATTCTTCGTGAGTTTGATATACACCGAGCACTGCGGGCGGTGTCTTATCGCGGTGATATGAGTTTCTACCACGTAGGCACTTTTGGGAAACGTCTGGCTCGTCCTTGTTATTATTTAGAACATAATTAACGGCATGAAATAAATAAAACGAGGCTACTGTCTATGTCTGATTTATTCCATCATGTACTGAGAATTACTTACAATAAAATTATGCTTTCTATTTCTTAAAATTGCAACCGTGCCTTACTTCGTACTGAAAAATTGCGTTTGTGTTTACTCGTACTAGATGCCTATGAAAATCAATCTTCATGAACCGGGTGTGTCTCAGCCTTTCCATCGAAATCTCCTTACGAAGGGTATTCAGCGTCGTCGCGAGGAACAAGGGGCGCAAGAGGGTGGGGGGAGCTCGAGGGGAGGGGGTCATTCAAATCTGTTATTAAATTTAGAGACAATCACTAGGAGTTTTTTCGTACAAACCTTGAAAGGGGCGCAAGTGTTCCCCAGATTGGACTAACGAGGTGTGTACGAGTGGCTGGTGCCCCTAAATTCGTTATAAGCGTTTTATTGAGGAAATTGGAAAATGCAGTTTCTATTATTTGGTGAACGTAACTGAAATGTCACGTCCGGTTTGAGCACAATCAAGGGTGTTAGAATGAAATACGCCGCTGGTCAGATAGGCCGTTGCGTGAGCTAATACTGAAACTATAGCTTAGCCTAACTTTCAGCTTCTGATTGTAAAGAAAAATGTTTTACAAGTCACACTTCTTTAATAATAAACAACTAGATTGTCCTCTAGTGTCTTTAGATCTGTCTGATAAGAGTGTCTTTTAATTCTGATTGTAACACGTTCTTCGAGATAAAATATCGTACCTCAACTTTACCATTTTGTACATAAAATTGCAAGACTTGTTAAGTTTCTGTGGTCTCAAGTTCATACCATATGAATCATAAAACATCACAAATTCTCGTATTTGAAATACCCAAAACCATGCCAAAATATTCACAGCACACTCCACACTGTAAAGCACACCTCAGACTACACATTAAAGCCCCCACACATACCTATGTGCGCACATCCACGAGTTACCTGCACTTCGCCTACGTCTGCAAGTCAAACATTACCGCTAGATGGCGCTGAGCCAATGATGGATCGTCCGCAAGACGGATAGGACCCACGAGTGCGGTTCGGGCTTGACAGTTCGGTTTGCAGTTTATTTTAAAATAGATGCAGGAATCTGGACGGTGCTCGATCATTGGGTTGAAAGATGGAAGGTGAGAGGTCTAGGATGGTTAAAGTCCTGTCTGTGATCTACTTAGTACCTAATTGAGTAAGGAACATTATGATATGGTGGATCGTTAGTATATGGTGGATACCAGTCAAAGAGTAATCCTATCAAATCCGAATTCATAAAGGATTACCATAAAGCTTATCGGTAGCTCTAGACAACCTAATACATATCTGATCTTTTCACCATCGGTATCGCTATAATGTCACTTAACTAGCACCCCAGATGAGTTTGTTTTATTTTAAAAGCTATGATGATCTTTGTTGTATTTCTGAAATATGATATTGTGAAAATGAAGACACAGACACAATATAGCGATTGTATTCTTTGACACGAAAATAATATTGTCTGTTCTGTTTTTCCGCGTTGCCTCAAATAGTCCATACTATTTGAGTAAAGCGTACAGCCCATTGAACGTTTTAATAAAGGCAGCACAAATTCGTTTATGTAGTCAATTTGTGTGTAGTGTATATTTACCAGGAAACAACTGAACTGAATATTGTGGAAACTATCAGAAACGAATGAAGTCCCAGCAATGAGTAACATGGTCGTCTGTGCACAGAAGACACAAGACATTGTCTACTTCAAAATAATCATTATTTATCATCAATGTGTAGTCAGAATGGCACCGTACTAGCTTTTCACACATACAGTCCGTACACGACGCGACTTTTTTACCGACTTCAAAAAGGAGGATATTTTTTTTTAAGATTTGACAGTCTGGCTACTCATTGGTTTGAGTTTGATAATGACTACTTTCAAGTAGAATCATGGACAACGGTCCTAACAAAATCTTCATCGTCCAATAATCCTAATTTAAACATTAACCAATTTCCCACTTACCATTGCATACAATCGCCATAACAATATGTAAACGCTGGATTTACTCGCACTTGATTGGCTGCAGACGGCCAATCTGTGCGGCCTGCATATTCATGAGCCGTGACGTCACTTAGTCGAGGCTTATCATGATACATCGACGAATTGTCATGCAGCTTATTGTGGAGGAGATGTGCGAGCGCTCAGATGTGTGTTTGCAGCTTTGGACGGAAATGGCAGGATTAAGTGTAGTGTATAACCATCAGCTTCAGCTGATGTGCAAACTTCAGAACAAATTACCACGTCATTAAACTCAATATTATGATGTAGTGATTTGACTTGGAGTCTCCAAAGAGATTCATATTGGCCCTCTCGATGGAAAACGTTTGATGAAGTTTACGATGGAACGAGCATGCCCAGAAGATACACTTACTTTAAAGGCTTATAAGACACCTTAAGTTTAAATTTTGATGATGCTGATGAAACCAGACATATGAGACTTTAATTTACCAAACTACCAAAGAGCTTTTTAAATTGCGACAAAACATCGGAATTCATATTGAAGGTGTCTTTTAAAACCCAGTGATACGTTGATTAATGTAATAACGCTATGTGGAACTTCGCCATCAGTTGAACAGCTAAACAAGTTGATTTATGATATTTGTGTAACAGCACTAAACCAACTTACAGTTCTATTAAGTACCCACATCCAGAAACTATAAACAATGCAGATAAATTGACAGAGACAACATAGTAACCCAATCACCTAAACTTCCCGTAAGACACAACTGTATCTTCACATCATACAAAAACGAATGTGGGTAAACATAATAAACATCAAAAAATATTTACCTACTCCCAAAGATCTATAAAAGTATAAGTACGTACACAAAGTTGTTTTTGAGTTCGAATTTCAATCTGTAAACAAGTTGAACATAAACGGAATAGGTTAACCTTTAACAACAAACAGAAAATAATCTCAACAAAATCGAAACTCGGAGTTACAGACTCGAAGTTTCCGAGTAACGTTAAACAAACACGAGTCTTAATCCCCAACTTAGTTATTTGGTGGGAACGGCTAATTAAAATTAATATATTGCGAACTCGCTTTTGTGGTATTCACTTATAAGTAAGTTTATTTTATAATACAGGGCGTTGGGCTGGTGCCAAATTTCGGCTTTGTGAGCACTGACGGGTTGTGATTTATGGTTCTGCTAATGCAGGGTTGACTTTTTAATTTTTGGGGAAATTTTGAATTAGGTAATTGCAGTGGCCGAGTGCCTTTTAGTGAGCGCTTGGAATTATCATTCATAATTATCATTTTAATATTAATTTAATCAAAATTGTATTAATGACTGAATACCCATTTGAGAGTACATTTTAGTGTCGTAAGTGTCCGGTAAAACGTTTAAGGAAGTGTTCAGTTAAAACTTGCTCCAGGAAAGTTAATTTTGTCAGTCCCATACTCAGCAGAAGGAAAACACCGTGAGAAAACCAGGTATACCTTTTATTTTTTTTTTCGGATGGGAAATCATCAAATGACTCCTACCGCTCTGGGCGGAGCAGGAGGGAGTGTCAGACTTTTACTGACTAAAACCCATCCATGTTCCTTCATCGCCCTTTGTGTTCCGGGGCCACGGTATCTCTTTCGAATAGTCCCGCAGCCCCGGCAGGCTTCGGCCCTTGCGGACCCCTTCATAGTTGCTGAATCTCTTTGAGGCGCGCGTGGAACACGAACGCGCTGTCGACACGGCCTGTCGTCATAAGACGTACGGACGGCGACATAGCCCATAGCTCCCCGTCCACAGGCCCGCGCCTACGGTGGCCAGAAGCCACCACGTGGCCCCCGACGCCCGAGGCGTCTCCCGCGGCGGCCGGGACGTGAGGATATCTCCCTTTCACGTTCCGCCACCTCCTTCGCTAGCATGACTGCTTCGCAGAAGGAGGTGACGGCGTCCCATTCCGTCTCGCTCCGGACCATGGCACGAACCAGGGCTGGAAGCGAGAGGTCGCCGCCGCCGATCGCCACCTCGAGGACACGGCGGTGCTCCACCCAAGCAGGGCACACCTCCACAGTGTGCTCCACCGTGTCCTCCGGTCGATCCTCGCAGTGATAGCACCCGGGCGTTTCCTCCCGCCCGATTCGGTGCAGGAACTTACCGAAACAACCGTGTCCGGTAAGAACCTGCGTCAGGCGGAAGGTGAGGACGCCGTAGCGTCTCTCCAGCCACTCCTCAAAGAGGGGACTTACCGCCACTATTGTGGCGTGCCCTAAACCAGGAATACCTAGAACCAAAAAATGTAAGACATGTGACACCCGTACTGGGCCCACGTAGTGGATTACGGTCCTCACCGAGAGGAGGTTTGTGTCCCAGCATTAGGAATGATATAGGCTGATTATCACATACCCAGCTACGGACACTTCACCCAAAAATAAATTAACAGACATATCTCAAACAAGACATCGTCATCATGTCCCTGCCCTTGCCCCATCCTACTTGGGGTCGGCGCAACACGTTTTCATCTTCCATTCTCCCCAGTCTGACGTCACGGCATCATTCACTCCTTTCTCTTTCATATCATCCCAAACAAGACAATGCTACTTTATACCCAAGAATATCTACCCAAAGATTAAACATCCCAAAACACGCGCACATAACAAACTAAGACACAGCACACACGACACAGCTGAGTGCACACGACTGCTCTCCAAATTAATACGTCTTAAGATCAAGTTACCGTCACTAATGCACGTCTACTTATTTTTGTGTTGAGGAGATTGTACACTGGATGTGTGCCTTGAGATGAGGCTGGTTTATTTCGAATAGTTTTTGTAATATGAGGTGAGATTTAATTTCAACCACTTGTTGGGTTATATTAATTAACTTGCTTTGTAGGACACAGCCACTATGACCTACTATTAATCTTGGCTTCTTGCTTGGCTGACGAGCCAAGCTAAGGGCAAGGGCACTACCTACCTTTTCCCGAAGCGCTTCGTCGTTAGATATAGTCAGTTACTTGCTAAATTAATAACACAGTCTTTTTCTCCAAAGGCAATGGTATACAAAACAAGGCTTAAGTAAATATGTTTTATATCGTTGCATAGGCTAGTGGATTTGACTTCTTCTTTTAGTTATTATTAATGCCATCGACCCCCCTGATAAAGATAAAAGACAAATGAGAAAAACCAAATCGAAATGGAATATTTATTTATTTAACAATTTATGTACACACTGAATATAAAAAAGTAAAGAGGAACAGAAAATAATACAAAGGTGATGCTTATTTCTAAAGAAATCTCTTCCAGCATACCTGCGAAAGGAGATACTAAAAAGAGATGTAGACATAGTGTGTCAAAACGAAAAAGAAAATGGAATATGTTTCAGAAATCCTTTTTTAGCAGACCACTTTAAAGTAGTAGTCGAAAGTAATGGTAGTAGCGTAATATGTACTTTAAATGTTTATGATTATGTTTAAACCCCTGCAAATAAATACAATTATTTTCTATAAACAAGTCTACTTCTATCACCCAAAACAGAATAACCAACCATCTATAGCTTTAAAAATCCCAGCTACAAACATTGAAACGCCTCGCCAGTTCCATCCCACGTAGACTAGACACCTAAAAGGCATTTCCATTCGCCTCGTCCCGACAAACAAGTGAGAAAGCCCCGCTACTCCGAGCGACCCTTAGATTAAGATAGATGACCTCACCGAGTGAATAAATACGGTTATCTATTGAATCAATAAGATGTATGCGGTGTCCCGTATTGGGAAAGCAAGTTTGTTAGTTTATTTTTGTATACGGAGAATTAACATAACATGAAAATTGGAAAAACGCTGTTTATTCTTCTGGTATAATGAAGCTATCTATTCTATGTTTGCCTTTAGTTTGGAATCAGCTTCCTACTAAGTTTAAACACATTAGTAGATATATGACTGATAGAATTACAAATAGATGATTAGGAATCAATGGGTCATCATTTTCATCAGTCTGATTTCAATAAATATTTGGTTGAACGGTTACGGCATGCCAACCCAATTTGGCATGTCATCTGTTTTTTTTTGCAACTTTCAATCGTAATTCCAAGGGAATAAGATTCAGACTTCAAAAGTTAAACTTCTAAGAAGAACCACACGGCCTAATTGTCGCCCCATTTCGTTAAAATACCATTCCTTTTAATCCTTTTCCTTTAAAGAAATTCATTATCTTTCGAATGAAGAATTTCTTAAGCTACCAGAAATAGATTAAAGAAATAAAGAAGACCCTTTTCATTAATTGAGAAAAGATTTACTTTGATTAAAGTAGCTTAACTCATTTTAGGCGAATTTCTATTGAGGTGCCTCGAGACAGGATTCTATGAAGCCGAGGCTGTATCCAGGTCAAACTACTGTTCAGTTTTGCTAGAGTTTCATCTAGGTTTAAAATAGTTTGTAGGAGAGTTAAAGTATTTAATTCAAAAGTCCCCAAAAAAAAAGTATTTTGATTAAATCCGTAACGTTATCTTCGTTTTTCAAATAACTCTGATCGTTTTCAGTTAGACCAGACGACACCTAAATAATAATACCTGATAAAAATACTGTTAAGATAGGATGCTTGGTTTAGCGTCGAGAGTCGAAATTCCAATGGCACTGTAGTGAGCGAGTGGAACACTAGCAAGCCGTCGCCAATGACAATAATCTCTACGGTACAAGCAGATGTGAAAAAAAAATCCGTGAAATACAAAATTTCCGTCGAATCCAAGTTCAGTTCAATCACACCAACTAGTTATTTGAAACAAATCGTTTCCCACTCCAGGCCATGGTAAACACCGTGACCGATTAACTGACTTTCCAACCAACCACGGCCACCATATTTGTCACGGCCCCACAAACTGTCAAATCACACCAAAACACCACTCCATCAGGGTCCCACAATAATTATCGTGGGCAAACATCAATACTTCGACCTCAATAGATCGCTGCAGCATTAACACATGCCTATAACTCAATTAGTTAACCGTTGCGCGAATTAATTCAGTCGGTAACAAAGACAAATAGTATGACTGTAGGTACTGTAGTACACAGGGCAGCGCAAGTTTGCTCATTAATATTATGGGTGATGCGTGCGATTGATTTTCCTGTGTGGTCGACTGTATTTTGTTGGTGGGCTGTATTATTTTCTCATGGTGACTTCACCTTTGAACTTGGAATTGACGTGAGCTGGTCAGAAAAGCTCGTATACCTATTTTTCTGTTTTAGGGTTCCGTACCCAAATGGTAAAACGGGACCCTCTTACTAACACTACACTGTCCGTCTATCACCAGGCTATATCTCATGAACCGTGATAGCTAAACAGTTGACATATTCACAGATGATGTATATCTGTTTTAACAACAAATACTAAAAACAGAATTAAATAAATATTTAAGTGGGGCTCCCATACAACAAACGTGATTTTATTTTTCAGATAATGGTACGGTACCCTTCGTGCGCGAATCGGACTCGCACTTGGCCGGTTTTTTTTACTCTCATTATCATGATCTTCCATATCTCCAGTACAGTGTGAAGTCCTCTCGTTGCTTGTTCCAATCTCATCCAGGTTTTACCCACGATGTCAAGAAATAACGTCGTCTCATCTCACTGCCGGGCGATCAGAACCAGACTATCGTTATTATCCATCTAAAAGTGAAACTCTTGCGGCGGTGCTTTCATACAAGCATAGAAGTTTAGCTCGCCCTTACAACCTACTACAACTCATGAAGTTAGGATTTCTGAACAGCCCGCTTGCCTTATGGGCTTGCCCTAGTGTTGGCCCCTAGGCACGCGACTCTGTTTGTACTCAAATGAGCAATAGTACTTTCAATTCAACCTTTTCCCTTTCAGCACCCAACTTTCAATAGAGAATATGCGCGTAATTTTTTCGTCACTTATGTCAATAAAATACAGTACTATTAACCCAAGAAAAGTATTAAAAGTTAAGTTCATCTACTGCTTGTCAAACAAAAATTATATTAAACTTCTGCAATTTTCTATGACAGTTCAAACGTCCGTAGCTGTCGCGGCCATGATGTGACGTCATTATCCACAATCTGCCTTGTTAACATCTAATTTTTTTGGCCTTAATAAAATAATTTTACCAATTGTATGTGCTATATTAAATTGCAATAACAATTTTATAATAAAATTTTAGTGAAACTTTTAGCACTTTTTAAATAAAAATGTTTTTTTGGCACAATGAACTTTGACGTCAATACCGGCGTTATCGAGGACGGTGTGATTTGACAGTGCGTTCCGTTTCACCAAAAACATGCTACATAAAACAGTAAATTGTCAAATAAGTGATGTATTAGAAACTTAAACATGTTTTTATGCGCCAATACAAGGCATTTTTCATAAATAAAAAGAGTTTTGTATTTCATGCATATTCCCTGTTGTCAACCAAATTCCCTACGATTTCAAAGTGACACTACTAGAGACTTTGCTAGAAGAACCTGTCAAAACACTATTCCCTCTTGAAACTACAATTTCCCTACCAAATATCTTAGTGTTTATAGAGAAAATATCGCTGAGGCTGATGCTTCGCCAATTGGCGCACTGTCGTAGAGAGCATTGTCAATATTGGAGTTCACCCTTCTTTCGGGCCGCGGTGTAAGAGTTGAGAGGGTAGCGGTTGGGTGAGCGTTGTGCTTTTGTAGTTTAGAACGGTAATAGATATAAAAAGTACCTATTATCTTAGGAAAATTAATGCTTCAATGATTTTGGTATGTTACAAGGAAACTATATATAAGATCTTATAACATTAGCTAGCGCGTGGCACTAATTGTGTTATTGAAAACGCCATCTTGTTTTTTTAATGCGATTTGTCAAATGTTTATCAACACGGTTAAAGCGCTTCAACAAGCATGCAGTACTGTTAAATAATATTTTGCAATATTTCCACACTAATTGTGTTATTCCACGTTGCAATTATTTCGGTAATTCCAAACCGGGCAACATTAATGTTGATTTCCTAAATTTTATGGAGGTACAACTAAATCGTATTTATTATTCTTATCATGCACAGGAAAATTAGGGTTGCACCTAATCTAGAAGCATGGAATCGTATTTATCGATGTTGCTGTCTTTTATCTCATATCAGCCTTCTATCCTTCTACAGAGCTGCCGAGCGCATCGCCGATGCTTACGAGTGCGATAGCACTCCAGATCTATTTTTCACTCTAACATCTAAATGGACTCCCTGCTGCTATATGAGGCGCAACCATCATAAAAAAACGCTGATACAAAAACCTTTATAATATACCAAGTCCTAACGATCTTGATTGTAAAAACTTCACTCCGCTTACAATTTACAATTCCAACAAAAAATCTGATAAACTCACGATACAAAAAACTGTCGCAAAAGCCCCACTCCGCTCAAGCCTACCCTTTGTTACAAACGTCCATCTTCAATTGGAATTCTGCAGTCTCTACGTTTAAACTTCCAATAGCCGGCCAGTTTTTATGCCGTTTGAAAGTCTAAAACTGCTGGAAGTGGCAACACTCTGAATAGAGAACTGCGAAGAGCTGCAACATAAACAATTTGGTGTTGCCAAGTGAAATACGGGAAGTCGATGTCTCTAACGATGTATTGGAGGAGACGGTTATAAAAGTGCACTGTGTGGACGAAGTTGGTTAAAGTTTTGTAGTGAACTGTTGAAATGGTTTTTTTATGACTGTGTCCTCAGATAGTTTCATGTGGAGAAAACAGATATAGGTATTTGAACGAGAAATGTGTTTTTCATTACTCATACTCTGAAAGTAGGTCTGAAGTTGCTTGAGGAGCGGGTTGAAAGTAATACTTTTCAGCCCTACGGAGAATCGTTTTCAACTGACAACTGTCAAATTATTAAAAAAAATAGTTCATTTTTCTATTGAACCATGTACCAACTTTCTATACAGCCACAATGTAAAATTGAAATAACATAAGGTAAAGTATTCATTAAAGAATATATATTTTTTAAATAACTTTATTATAATTAAAATGATGAAACGAAGTAGGAAGGTCGTCATATTTGCGTGTTTTTTTGATAGGAAATTCTATCGTGCACAAAATTTACTATTATCACTAATCATTCTTTTTAACCGACTTCAAAAAGAAGGAGGTTTTCAATTCGTCGGAACCTTTTTTTATGTATGTTCCCCGATTACACGAAGATGGCTGGACCGCTTTGGAATTTTTTTGTTTTGTTTGAAAGGATAAAATACTTCTCAGGTGGTCCCATGATCATCAAATCAGGATCTGATGATGGGATCCTGGAGAAATAGAGAGCTCTTCAAATTTTATAGGTACACTTGAAGCGATTTGGGTAGTGTTTGAAAAAGTACTTTCTCGGTGTGGTTGGGACCTACCTGGGAAGTACTCTTCTTCTGTTTTCTTCTTCTTTCAATTTGGTGAAGATCTGTTGAAGAACTTCGGAGATAGGCAACGGAACTCCTCAATAAATGATAGCAAATGGACTGGGATTGCTGAAATCTCAAGTCTGTCTATTGTTTACACCAGTTCATAACATAACATCACGCCGGTACGCTCTGAAGGGGTAAGTACATGTGAACCACTAAAAAGTGAAAAATAAAAACTTTTTTGCAAAAATAAAAACCGACTTCAAAATGCACAAAAAGTAAAATAAATATTTTAGATTCAGAAGTCGGTGACCTTTGTTTGATTGATTTAGTTTTTTATCACCGACTTCTTTTGAAGTCAGTATTATTTTTTGGTAAAAATGTTCATTCCTCGAAGAAAACTGTTTTTTTTTTTACAAATAAGGATAAAGTACCCAATTAAGTTTCTGTTAACTATAAAACAAAACCACCGTAGCTACTTATAGCTATCTCCAACAAACTAAATTAGGCAATTTTATAGTCAAGGGACAGAATCCAAAACCGCGCTGCGGTAACAGTTGGGGCTATTTTCCTAACTATTAGGGGTCTCAAGAAAACTAAACAACCCTTTTTCAACCCTCGGACGATTTATCCTCCCCTGTAATAGTGATGTCACTGCATCGATGTACGGAACACCTGACGTAATCAGCCCCCATCAACTTGACGGAGGTTTGAAAAAAGAATAGTTTGATTATTTTCGGCCAGCACAGCATTTTCACGGATTTTTTACCTGTGACAACAACAAACTCAATACCATCCTTATTTTAACAAGAATACAGATCACAATGCTTCATGACTGCCTCGTTGGTCTAGTGGTGGCAAGCGCGACTGCTGAGCATGAAGTCCTGGGTTCGGTCGGGCTAAGTGTTATCGGGTTTTTCAATCAGGAATTTCTATGTAGCAGCCATGGAGTCTGGATTTGTGCCCGGTTAATGGCAATAGACTGGCTCCCTATTTCATGGCACTTAAACATAACTGGCAAAATGTGAGTGTACTATTAGGTGCACGTCTGCCTAACCCTTCAGGAATTACAGGCGTGATGTTATGTTATGATTTTCACCACACTTGTCATTGATAGCAACCTAACAACAACCTTGTTGTAATGAGAATAAAGTTCACTATAATTTTGACAACCATTAATTTTTAGGGGTTAAATAACTGTAAGAGAACTGTGGTGTGTTTCGGAAAGGGTGAATAACTTGTGTAGTTATTAGTTCGAAGGTAATAGGACCAAGGAGGTCGTAAATGAAAGAGAAGTTTTTGTTTCGTAACAAAGGACCAGTAATTGGATTGAGGCTTAGATCTGCTTTACTCTGGCAAGTATTAATCTAGGTAAGCTAGTACTAAGATCATGTCGAACCTTGTGTATGTAGGTATCTTTTTTTTCACTTCTTTGATTATCTATGAAGGTATGAAAGAGAGAAATACTTAGTAGATTATACAACAAGTGGAAAAAAGGGATTTATTCGAGGGACATGATTGAATCCCGAGAGCAGCTCGGGATTCTAGAGTAGAATCCTGAGCGGAGTGACGGATACAAGAACCGAGATGATTTTTTGTTTCACGAGTTGTGTACTCTACTTTTTACTATTGACTGCGAAAAAAATTGAAGTATAGTATTAATTTTTCTTGTGGGTTTATAATATCAGCCAATCGGGTCGATTTTCAAGCTGCTTACCAAGGTCGGTCTGTGGATTGGTGAACACTAATTCATTACATACCGAGTATCTTCCGTGCGTCGGAAAGTACGTAAAGCTCTCGGTCAATCTCAATCTCTTTTCAATTTTCGAAATTCAGTGTTATATTCTTGTCGGCACGTTTTATTGTTCCAAATTCAAAATGCTTTTATTCAGTCAGTGAGTAAAAGAGCATTTATTCACTGTTATCGACAGTGAGTAAAGGAGAGTTATATGCACTGTTATCGATGAAAACCCGTGAACGTGTAACTATTAAAGCTAAAATCTGGACTAAAATAAGAATTTACATGAGCACAAGAGATTTGTTGTAATTTTGTAACTTTTAAAGTTGAAAATCCAACAACACGCTTTCATTAAGACATTCCTTTTTAAGTGTCATCTATCTAAAAATGTACCATACCATACATATCGGGCTATCGAAAAACATCTGGAACCAATTTCATTGTTCTGGCTATTCTAAGAGTTCTGATGAACACAGAAATCAACAAAATTATTGCCAATATGTATGCAAAATCAGACACAAAGTAATTGATACAGTGTCATGTACAGTTAACCGCATCACAGTAGCAGTACTAGTATTATGACAATCGACCTTAGTAGTATCTACGTTAAGGCATAAAAGCGCTGTGCTTATATAAAATTCTTAACCTCGATGTGGGGTTCACCGTACCTGTAATTTCACGGACAAGCACTGACTCAATCTCACAAAAAAATCGAAAGACCAATTTTTTGTTGCCACGCAAATCAAAGCCACGCACGAAAATAACTACAACCTGCCACTATACCAATAAAACGATTAATATTCCGTCTACAATCCCCATAATAATGTTATATTAACTCAGTTAGCATTACGAGCAAATTGTGAGCACGATCGCGTGCTCGCGAGCATTATGTAAGCACTGGCACTTATGCTTGCATGGCCAATGTTGCGATGCGGGCGAAGAAGTGACAAGCAGTTTTTTTGCCCGATTATGTTAATGCGAACATGGGTGTAGAAACACATGCATGCTGATATGGGCGTGAATATTGTTTCGTTTTGTAATATTTACATACATAGCGGGAACTGCAGAATGCGAGTAGTTATGATTTGGTTGACCAAAGTTCATGTACCTTGTACTTGTTTTCCGTCAGTAGCAACTTCAGAAGCTTGTCACAAAGTTCATGTACCTTGTACTTGTTTTCCGTCAGTAGCAACTGCAGAAGCTTGTCACAAAGTTCATGTACCTTGTACTTGTTTTCCGTCAGTAGCAACTTCAGAAGCTTGTCACAAAGTTCATGTACCTTGTACTTGTTTTCCGTCAGTAGCAACTTCAGAAGCTTGTCACAAAGTTCATGTACCTTGTACTTGTTTTCCGTCAGTAGCAACTTCAGAAGCTTGTCACAAAGTTCATGTACCTTGTACTTGTTTTCCGTCAGTAGCAACTTCAGAAGCTTGTCACAAAGTTCATGTACCTTGTACTTGTTTTCCGTCAGTAGCAACTTCAGAAGCTTGTCACAAAGTTCATGTACCTTGTACTTGTTTTCCGTCAGTAGCAACTTCAGAAGCTTGTCACAAAAGACCTAAATAA
The DNA here is from genome assembly GCA_963853795.1 of Xestia rhomboidea. NCBI lineage: Eukaryota > Metazoa > Arthropoda > Insecta > Lepidoptera > Noctuidae > Xestia > Xestia rhomboidea. The sequence continues at coordinate 1,035,822 of OY970775.1, forward strand.
TCAAGTTAAATAACGACACCTGATCAATATCTTAATAAAGCTGCTATTTTACATTCTATAACTTTGACAGTATTTCAGAATAACTCGAAAGCCATACACAGAATCACACATCGCACGACATGTCGCGCGATGGGCGCGAGGTTATAGCGATAGCCCTATAACCTCGCGCCCACAGACGGGCTGCGTTTAAATACGGGTGGTTTATACTTACCGATTTCCGTAAATAAGAAAACAAAACCTGAACCATTGTATTATTGATTCGGGTCGAGAATCATTAGCGACACCTTGTAAGTACCTTTTACATTGATTTTGTATAAAAGCTTCATCACTTGGAAACAAAAACATTTTAACAGACAAATTTAAATTGAAAATTTTTCAAAACATCATCACACCTGTAAACCCCGAGCGGCAGGCAGAGGCGTACCTAATAATAATTCACCCACATTTAGCCATGCGAACATTTATTTAATGGCGAGTTATGACTGATTGAATTTCTCACAAAAAGTGGTACCAAATTCAACATTATTAAAATGTTATTCGGTATCATTTTTCGCCACCCAAAATACATTAGCGAACCTCTTATAAGCACGACCAGCCAAGTATTTGGCTGCCACATTATCTTTCGACCTGACTGCGCCTATTATTAGAACATTTACACATGAGACGCAGCCGCGCGTAAACCCCGATACACAGTGAGTGATGTTCTCTGAATAGATTTTTTTAGTTGGTCGCACGAAACAAAGGTGAACATGTTTCAAAAGAAAATGGGGCCTGACAGTTATGTAGGTGTCTGATTTTGTTAGTATTAGTCGAAAAAGCCAAAAATAAGGAGTCATTTTTGATGAAGATGATGAAGTCTAAAAGAATGTCTGGACGTCGATTCGAACTTGTATAGAAAATAATTCGAGTATTCGTTGACGTGAGGTTTTAAACTGAGGCGGTAACTTGCAACACTAGAACACATCAACCATAATAAGAAAAAACCCATTCCCAAAAATTAAACATTTACTTTGCGTACCCTAAACAGATCCGCGCCATTGCCATTTTGATTTTAGTCATCATAACGCGAGCAGATTGTCGCGGCCCCTTCATAAAACAATGTCCCCTTGGAGGGGCACACCAATCTGTGCTCCCAACTGACAGACAAGTCATGCCTAAGTATCTTTAACTTAAGATTATTTCACTAAGACCCTGCTGAAGATGTTTAATGTTTGCGCTCGCTGTTTGCAAGACTAACGATTTGTTTAACTATTTCAGGAGAGTGGAAAATAAAATGAAGTTAAGGAATGAGCTTTTTTGTATTTTTTCGATGAGATGAAGAAATTGAGTTGACTGTGTATTATGATTTAATCCGTGTTGACTTACTGAGTTAGTTAGTTCCCTACAAGTGCTTGTTTTTGTTTCTTTTTTCTGTCGATGAATTTATAATTATTAATAAATTAATAAACTCCTTATGACTACTGCCTTTCCCGTACTGATCAAAGGACCAAATTTTTTTCCATCGCAGAACCTATTAGTAGCGGGCAAAATTTTCAAGATTTTTCTTAAAAAATAATTAATACAGATACATATTAGGTACATATTTTTAGAAGACACAAAAATTAAAATAAAACGTTATTTGTTCAAATTAGGCTGATAATCAGTAATTTTTGAGCGTCAATATCACATGAAACGCTCTTCGCCACTGCCCAGTGTTTTTACATTTTATTTCTAAATTAGGTAAAATATCGCAATAATATATTTTATATAGAATAAAACGCGTCTAACTCAGGCCGGCATCACAACGCGCCACCAACAAGAAACTCATCAATTAACATTCACCACGGACGCAGGGTGAAAAATCCCATTCAACTTCCCTAATAAGAGTCGGGGCATCAGCAGTGAGGTCACGTCGACCAATTTCCTTGGTTTTAAATGTTTGAGACAATAATCAACGCCATTAAAACGTTTAATATTCATAGCTGGGGAGGAGTATGAGGGATTACAGTTTATTTATGAGTACAGCTTCTGAATTCTATTTGTTGGGCTTAGGAGTAAATAGTCGTAAGTGACAATGGTTTTCTATAATATGCTTGCTGCTTTAGTCGATGATAAATTTGCATCCAAATAGGCTTTATGAATCAATTTTTAAACGAATATAACGTATTATAAGGCTAACTTAATCCATTGTTAGTATTAAGTCGAAACATTTCTTTCTTATGTGACAGTGACCTTAAATTGAGGAGTATCGTAAACAAAAAGCTTATTTCCCAAAAGTCAGACCGTAGATAATAGAGGTGTACTGTCACATACCCTCGCTCCACCGAGGAGCGTGTACGCCCATGTGATAGGGAGCGACCCTATTGCCATTAATCGGATACAATTTCATTAGAATCCCAAGCTATACCAATTTTCCTCACTGAAAAAAAACACCAGAGATCTCTTCGATTTTTCTAGAAGAAAAATGAAATGAAAAAATATTTGCACTGCACATTCTATTGTATTCATTAGTCGTAAGCTGACAAAAAACATCATCGTTTCCACTGCTGGATGGGACACAGGCCACCTCTCTATGAGAGGGAATGGTCTATAATCCACCACGCGGACCCAGTGCGGATTAGTAGATGTCACATGTCTTCGAATTTTTTGGTTCTAGGACATGCCGGTTTCCTCACGATGTTTTCCTTCACCGTTTAGAGAGCAGCGGTAATGAAATAAATTACACAAAGTAATGCGCCTGCCTGGGTTTGAACCCACGACTTAATGTTCGTAAGTCGGGGCCGCCACCACTGGGCCACCCGGTGCGCTGATAGGCAGTTACTACATGTTAAATCGAATAGAATTAGACTGGAAGGTGAACCTAACTGGAGAAAGGCTAGGCAGACGATGCTGCCTTCTCTATTTTACATTACAGTGCGCCGTTGAACAGAAGAACTCGAAGATCAAAATCACAAACCACTTGCCTCCCTAAAATGATTCCAAGAAAAAGAAATGAACCAATAATTCAGTATGAAATGATCGGCGTATAGACCCGAAACTGCATCCGTCAGCTTTGGGCATTACCGTTAACGAACCGAAGCGCGGCGGGACCGGTCCGGCCCAGCGAGCTGCAATAAGAGGATTCTGCACCCTTCTTTAGGTGTGGTGTGAGGTAGGGGCGACAGCGGAGGTAAAAAAGTGAAAGTGTTTACTAAAGGAGTTTAGTGTCATTTTTTGGGTTTATTGTATGTTAGTTTACATATTGTTATTTGTTGGTAACATAACATCATGCCCGTTTACTCCAATAAGTTAAGCAGAGGTGTAACTTTTTCCAGCACATCGACATTTGAGTGCCAATTGACCATTGAGTATCTAAGTTTACCTATTAATAAGATTTGCGTAAGCATTTCATATCCTGAAATTTAAAGGGTTGAAAAGGTATGTGCTGAAATATGAATCTCAATTTTTTCCGACAAGAAACATCCACCGTTCATAGCTTGTATACAATGTATGTACCACACACTCAGCCCAATCCGCTATCGTCTCTTATTCACACCACACAATAAAAGAGGAAATTGCATTAAATTATAAGTCGGCAAGCAATCACGTTTTGTTTCCCGTCTCACAGATTTAACGGTTTGAATAAATCCCGGCGCTTAATTGAAGAAATTTAAAAGCTTAAACAGCATGCCATTTGGCGCTTATACAACTTCATACTAACTAATTGAGCAACGCTTGACGTCTATAACTTGTTTGTTGTGAGAATATTTCTTGATATTTTGGTTCATTATCTGCCGTGTATTTATTTTGTCCTACAGAATGAATATACATGGCAATGAAACATGGCATGGAGTAGACAGATTTTCAAAAATTCAATTCAAAATTGTTTATTTCTTCAACAACATTATAACAAATAGTTTGTGATTGAAGCCTTCTTTTAAGCAAACAATGCCTGTATTAGAAGACTCCGCTCTTCCATAACAAAAGAAATATTTTTTTAATAACATATTTATCATAGGTAAGTAGACAAGATTGGCATAAGTATAGTTTGTGTGTGTAAGAGAGTGTGTGTGTGTATGTGTGTGTGTATTTGTGTGTTATGTATGCCTGTATGAGAGTTTAGTTTATGTCGTGGGTTTCAAAAGCTCTTCCGTTTCCTTATAAGTAAGTGGTTGGATCCATTTCAGTATATTTTTTTGCATTCATAATATTGGTTTTTATATATATATATTTCTTTATTTATTCTTTTATATAATCGAGCAGAGCGAGTATTAAATTGCATGGAGGCCATCAAAGTTTTTGTTTGGGGAACTTCTGCAACAGCATGCTTTCTTCGTTTGGCTAGTTTAGATGCATCGTAAGGTAGGGTCTTGTGTTTCTTTAGTATAGTTTGAACTATGTATAGTTTCCTCACTGAGAGTAATTCGCTTATGTTATAAAGACTATCTGTAGAATATCTAGTTTTCTTAAAGTACATGATTTTTATCAGGGCACGCTGTGCACGCTTTACTTCTATGAATTTAGTTTTTGCTGACCCTCCCCAGTTAGGAATGCAGTACACTAAGACAGACTGAGCCAAAGCGACGTATCTCATTAAGGAGATTTCTAGAAGTCTTATTACGACTAATTATATTTTTTGGCACAATATGTCTCAGTGTACTAAATAACCAACACAGTTTTCTAACCCTGTTAGCAACTTGTTCGATATGGGGATACCGTGATAATCTCTGGTCTACTATTACCCCTAGATATTTAGTTTGTTTTAATTTATTAATTTTTGGGCAATTACAATTTTTATTCTTAAAGTCCTCACAATCGTGAATTTTAATTTTAAAATCATCCGTCGGTTTAGTTCGTGCGCTAATACTGAAGCACACGAAATTAGTTTTACATGTATTTAGGGTAAGTAAATTTTTTTTCAACCACTTGGCTATCCTAGCCATGCCTATTTCAGCTGTGTACTCAACATCTTCCCAAGAGACACCAGAGAAGACAATAGCCGTATCATCAGCATAAGAGAAAATGTTGGCGTTTTTGATATTTAAATTGCATTTACATTTACGTGAATGAATCTGAAATGTCGATCTCTATAATGTTGTTTGAACCAATGAAACCTCCGAACAAAAATGTAATATTTTCATTAAAACATGCACTGATTAATTCCTTTAATTAAACTTTGGCACAAAAATTCTCATACACATATTAAGTTAGCAAAGCAGCAACCACTAAAACCACATTTATGACTGTTTACCCAAATTCAAAACCGTTACATTCCAACCACTATTCTCAATCACATAAACTTCACTCCCCATCAATATTATAAAGCCAGTGGCACCCGAAACAGACATAGCTAACACTATCGCATAGGTAAAACCGGGATAGATGCCCCACTTTTCGAAACTGTTTCATTATTTGAATACCAAACATATTTGCTTAGATTGACCCTGTAATATAGTTAGTTTAATCATTCATAAAGCTTTAGAAACTGTATTTATTTACCTAACCATTACTGGTTTTGCAAAAATGTAATTCTTGCGAAACACATTTTTTGGGGATAGGTGCCTACCTATATGGATAGATGCCCCACTATGAAATCACTTAGGAGGATAGATGCCTGTGATGCGGGATAGATGCCTTTTTAAATAATCAACAAGAATACGTAATCACAATGTAATATTTATTTATTATCTTCATGTGTAGGTAATATAAAATGCTTAACCATAATTATATTTATGCATGTCTTTAACAAAAAATACAAAAAAACTGTTTAAGCGATAACATATTAAAACTATCATATAGAATCATCTCAAACGAAACATTCCCGTTTTAACGTAGAAATAATTATTTAACATTAAAAAAAAATCAACATTCATATGAATCTCTAACAAAATAAAAATTAATAATTTCGTTTAACCTTAGTAATTATTTAAACATTCAAAAAAATCAACATATTCGTAAGGAACTATCCTTCATTAAGTGGAACCGGACATTTTAAGTTTTCCACATCTTGAGCAATAGTTCTTAAAAAATGTGCATGTTTCGTGCAGCCACTTCTGACACATAATACACTGGATCCAATCAGATTTAGACTTCGTGTTATTATAGGTATCGAAGCATTCTACGCAAACATTTTCATCTATAGCATTAGTCTCTTCTATTTTTTTTTTTTTAGTTTTTTTCACGGGTAGTCCTATGGTTTTTTTACCTTTTTCGGCATTAGGTGAGAGGTGATCTTCATTTTCACTGTTTGAGCTATAAATAGCTAGTCTTTTACGTAATCCACGATCCTTGTTTACTTTTAAATAATAATCATTTTCTTTATGACTGCAATCAGTCACGTCACCATCTGTTTCTTCACTTGAGTCATAGTTTTTCTTTGGTTTTCCTTTCTTATTTTTATTTTTTTGTATTTGTTCTTTGGCTTTTTTATTTGCTTTTTTTATTGTTCGTCTTTTTTTGGTAGCTTCAGTCTTGTTTATCTTAGATTCTATTTGTTTCTTTTTCCTGTCAGCAATATCCCTTTTTTCTTTTATTTTTTCTCTAGAATTGAGAATATCTGCCGATTGTTTAGCTCTCCTTGCTAAAGTCAGAGGAATTTGTGGTATTGGTGATGCTTCGACTAAAAATTTAGAAGGTGTTTCTTTTTCTTCGTTATTTAGAATCCGTATTAGTGAATCATCACCTATATCAACAATATCAATAATCGTATCTTCTAAAATCTGAGGGTCGATCAAAAGGCTAGGTGAGTTTCGGTTGAATGAAGTTGATGGCATATTGGGTGGTGTTATGTTCAGGTCTGCGACATACAAATATTCGTTTTCAAATGTAGTTGGACAATCAATTGAAGAAATCGGAGGTATAGTTGTTTGTGTTCTGTGTTCAACTTCAACATGCTCACAAGGTTCTGCATTTTCGTTTAAAGAAGATGTTTGAAGAAGCGCTGTTGTAGTTTGATGTAGCACACAGGGTTGATCAGGATCATTGTCACTGCGATGTGCAATATCAGATATCGTGAAAACAGAATCGGGCAAAGCATTAGGATTTAGTGGATAAATCCCACTTCTTCGAAAGCCAGCAAGAGCATTTGCAGGTGTAGTAGCGCGTATCCATGCGTTGCGTATAAGGGTTCCAGCATTATAACGGCTTATCTTTTTATTTGGATTTGCGCGCATAAACTGATTAGTCTCATGATTAAAGTATGTTTTAAATGGCCCAAACACCGCTACGTCTAATGGTTGTAAAGCTGAGGTAGTGTGGCTGGGTAAACATAACAAAATAATATCGTTATCAGAAGCAACTTGCAGCATGTCTGGTGCGGATGAATGAGATGAGTGCCCGTCTAAAATAAGCAGAACCTTACCTTGCGGTTTCAAAGCTATGAAGTGTTCCGTAAGCCACTTATAGAAAAGATCGGTATTTATGTATGCCGACTTTTTGTTCATGTACACTTTTGAGCCCAGTGGTAGACCGTTCTCGAATTCTGGTTTCTTATTTACACCTTTAATTATTACTACTGGTGGGAGAAAATTACCAATGGCATTGCAACAGGCTACGATAGTCATTGTTTCACCTTTCTCCGCAGATGTAACTGAATTTACTACTTTTGCACCTTTCTTTGCAACAACTTTGCCAGGCTTATTGTTAAGCTGAACTCCTGATTCGTCCATATTATAAATCCTTTCAGGCTTATCCAAGAGATCATTATCGGCCAGGACTTTTGTCAGAAGTTCATGAAAATTATTCACTTCTTCTCTGCTAAGACCTTTAGCCCTAGCGACAGATAAACCTTCTGCTTGCCTAATAGACAACTCTGGATTTCGCTCAATAAAACTTTTGAACCATTCATTCCCAGCTATCTGGTTTTCATTATCAAAATTGTGTTGAATCTGTAGCTTTTCGGCAAATTGGTATGCTAACGTACGTATAGATCGTCTATCTGGGGGAAATCCCGCGTCGCTAAGCTTCAAAATGTGCGCTACCAACCTTTTTTCGTGTTCAAAACCCAGGACAGGATGTTTTCCCAAAGTCAACTTAGTTTGGTTTTTAATAGCGTAACGCCTTCGCAATGTTCTGGATGGAATCCCAAATTGTCTGGATATTTCATTGATCCCCAATTCTTTTTTATCCAATTCATGAAAAGCTGACTGTAACTGCTCTGTTGTCCAAGAAACTACTCGAGCTCGTACGCCCTCCTTTCTTTTGTATTTCCTTGGCATGGCTCACCTACAATAAGCAAAGTAAGTATAAATAAAACACAGTATCTACACTCATTTCTTTACATTCGAATTATGAAATTAAAGTTGGATACATTTTTTTTTGGTGTTTTTTTAATATTCTACTATTAGGAAATACCAAAATATTCACGACTATGACTTTTAAATACTTTGATAAGGCTCTTGCAGTATAGAGGGATAGATGCCCCTAAAGTCAACTATCCCTTGTAAACTCGGGCCAACTATCCTTTTCACTAGGGATAGATGCCTCTCATTATTTTTTATATAAAATAAATGCAAACATCAGTGATTGACTCTTAAATGTATTCTTAAAGAACCAATGTATTAAAACCATTCAAATAAAATGTAATCATTTAACTGTTTATAAAGATATGGAATAGTGAATACTTACGTTTGAAATTTTGAAGCGTTCGTCGCGTCCGCTGCGAATGTAATTCGACACACAAGCGAGAAACGTCCGTCTAGCACAACAACTCGCGCGTCACTGAGGTGGGGGGTGCATGTGGCGCTATGTAAACAACGAATTTGCTGTTTCGTTCTCTGGTAGTTGAGTTTTTAGAAACGAGGCATCTATCCCAGCGCGGCATCTATCCCGGTTTTACCTAGTTCCCAAGTTTTTCATCAGACTTGCTCGAGTCCCGTCTTATAGGCAAAGTTGCGCCGTGATTAAATGTACTTGTGCTATCTTTTACCTGAGACGTATGTGTATATGGCGATACTTCCGGTACCGTACCGCCATCTTGCTAACATAGATTTATGTGGTATCTTTTTCATGTAATTATGCTTGGAAGAAGTTTGAGAGTCTGCTGTTTTGGTTGTGTCTAATTTTAATTTTTCCGTGATAACTGGGTGCGTTTTTAATGATAATAGCATCAGTCTTTGAATCTGGATTCACAATCACAACATCAATCTACAATTTTCGTTCATTTAGAAGGAACGTACATTTAACACCGAGCTTGCTTTGTGCACTTTTACTGCAGTCACTTTTGTCGTCAATGTAAGGTAACAGAATGTCATGCCATGTCGCCGTATATGCCTGTGCCGACGCAGAATCAGGTCGACCCCACATTTGTCATGCACACTTAAAAAATCAATTGTGTATTTTGAATTACTTTACCTATTCGCACTATTGAATAACAATGCATAACAAAACTGTTAACTCAATACACCGTCGTTTATAACTACAATGTTAGACAAACACTAGATTCTATCAGACAAGTTGTATCTCAGCAACTTGCCCGAACGGTGTAGACTGAGCGATAGCTCTGTGTTTAACTTGTTCATTAATATCGGGCTAACAATAAGTAGACGTTACGGATATTTATTTATTTATTATGAGATGAAAAGCAGCAACATTGTGTTTAAGTTGACGGATAATAAAGGCGTCTGTAGGGTACTTAAGACGATTTCTTAGCACGATGCCTACTTTCGCACTATGACAACTTTTTTGTTATTTCAAGTAATCGGCAGCACCGTGCTACCGCGGGCGAAGCCGCGGGCATTAGCTAGCCTGAAATATTTTGATGAATATCACTTAATGATTGATTCACAATGCTTAAATACTTCGTCAGTTCGATAACGCTATGTTTAATGTCAAAAGGCTGTGTATGAATGTTTTTCCTTAATTTAAATAAATAAATATGAGCTCACCGGGAGCATTTGCCTGTAATGTAACAGTTTAGATTCACTTGTTTCTATACGAAATCGAATCTTAAATTGTTACATTACACCATAATGCCTCACGTTGTGACCAGACACCAAAAATCTGATTTTTAGGGTTCCGTAGTCCTAACAAGGAATAATAATAACTTGGGTGTTGAATGATATAATTTTGTACCAAATTCAAAATGCTGCCGGTAGATGGCGATGTACCAACAGGTTCGTTTTATATTGTGATAACGGGCTACTACGGAACCCTACTGCGCGTGGCCCGACACGCACTTGGCCGGTTTTCATTTTAACACATCTCTAAAAGGACCCAGCAACACAACACAAAACCTATCACAACTTTTTACTTCTGCACATCCTAACTCCAGTCTGACATCCATTGTTACAAACTCATAGGTATTCAGCCAGAACCAGCATCAACATTTGTAGCCAAAAAGATGGATAACAACGTGCGAAATGGGCGGAGGCCTGTCTGGGCCTCCGCCCTCCGCTGGTAATCAGCCGCGCCCGCCGAACAATGGCCTGTCGACGCCGGATTAAAAGTTTACCGCCGGTGGACAGGTGATGAGAGGGCCGCGGAGAGGTCGACGAGTGGTCGATGGTATTTGGGCGTTTGGTCCTGTGGCGCTTAGTGATTTTGATCTTGAGGATAGTGGTTTGAGACGCCGAGATTAAGTGGAATATTTAGGTTTTGAATTGGGCACGATTTATTGTTTTGAAATTAACTTTTTAAAATGATTATATGCTATTCTAGCCATGGACCGTAGATTGATCTATAGATAATATTTTTGAACTAACCACCCTCATTACTGCCAGTTTACTTAAGAAATTAAACACTAATTTATTATGCATTCAAGTTTCTTATAAAAGAATCTGGCCCGTCTATACTGAAATCTTATACTGTCCAAGGGGTCGTGACTGCAAAGAGATGTCAGCAAGGGCCGGTGCCTGCCGGAGCTACAGAACTGTTCGAAAGAGATACCGTGGCCCCGGAACACAAAGGGCGATGAAGGAACATGGATGGGTTTTAGTCAATAAAAGTCTGACACTCCCTCCTGCTCCGCCTTCCGAAAAAAAAACACTTTTAACGGGTCGTGACTGCTAAGCATAAGGTCTTGGGTTCGATTCCTGCATCGGCCAAAGAGTTATTGGATTTTTAATCAGGAATTTCTGCGTAGTAGCCACGGAGTACGGATTTGTGCCCGGATGATGGCAATAGTCGCGCCCCCTATTACATGGGGGGACTTAAATATAACTGGTGAAATGTGGGTGCACTATCAAAGTACTCCTGTGCTTATCTCTTCGGGGATTATAGGCTTGTTGTTATGTTATGTTATGTTTTGTGACACAGAAATAAAAGAAAACACTTTAGAAATCATCGGATTCCTTGGTATGACATCAGAAAATGTGTTATTTCTACTCTGACCAACCCTTTCATACTAATATTTAATACTACTTGGTATTTATTGACATACCCTTCTATACCCTCTCCCGCTACCGCTCGTGACTCGCGCCGACACAGCCCAACGCCTCTGCTGATCTCGACTTTAGAATTTCGCCACTTGTCCGCGAAGGATTTATTGTGTAACAGCATAATATGAAAGTTTGTTTGTTTGTCCTTCAATGTGATTAAAGGATGTACCCGCGGAGTTTTGTTTTTGTCACATTTTTACAAAAGTTTTATGAAAGGGGCTAATGGGATATTGGGAGAAAACTTCGGGAGTTGTTGCGTGGCTGTTGTTTTAAAATTGTAAGTGTAATTGGTGGAAGTAATGTCCGGGACTTGTCAAATGAGTTTGAATCTTATTCAGTAGAAACAGGGATTGATATTGATAAATATATTTTTTTTTTGTATTCCAAATCGGTATTAATTAGAAATATTTTCATTATTTTAGGTTTTATTTGATATGCAGACAAATAAGTAATGCTTGAATTAAAACACGAATACCGTGTATACTACATACACCACTCATGAATTATTTGTCTGGAAGGCAACAACTAAATACACAAGAAACTGCGTCTCACTCAGTTGTGTATTTAACTGGTACCTTAATATTGAACAAAGATAACAAACCACAGAAAATACTAATTAAAATAAACAAAAGCAACTTCATGGTATTTTACTATCACAAAAAAATACCACAAAACAAACTACCAACTCATTCACTAAAATAATTGCCAAAAACATGCAAAACTTGGATTAACCAACTCTCCAGTACAAAGGGTAGTTATGTTTATATCAATTAGTATATTGTTACTAATGTGCCTCTCGAGGATTGAGACGATCCAAACACTGGATAACAATAAAATCCCGACATTTTTTAATTAAAAATACACAGTGATTCTCTTTGTGATCACGACACGACAACGATGCGATTGAATGTTTTAAGCATCTTCGAAGTAGCAGGCAGTACTAAAATACCATAAACAACTAACGAGGGAATAGGTTCAAAATATTTTATTTATTCCATTAATAAATAATCGACGAGTCAAGATTACAAAGGTTTATAAATTTATGGTTTAGTTAAAAGCCCTGTAATCGCACATCATAAATACAGTACTGACTTTTAAAGAAAACTTTTAAAGACTTTTAATGATCGCAATATTTCTCAACAAGCTCCTGTAGATAAAGAACAAAAGCTCTCCATGCAGTTATAAAACTTAAATAATCCTAGGGTAAAGCTGTGGTGAGGCCTGTGATCAGCTTGTAGACGACTTTCTGCTGGAATTAGATGATGATGATGCAGAGGTACCCACCTTCTTTTTACTAGTTATCTACATAAACTCACGAGATCCATGGAAAAAAGGAGTGAGGCAGAAACTCAATTTACTACTTCGCAAAACTATCTGCTACGATCCGTACATATTACGCATAAGTTCAAAGTAATAAAGCACGATTCAATAAAAATCGTCATTACAGAATCCCAATCGTAGCCCCTAAAGGACCCCACTCATCACTTTCCCCATCCATTGTCCCAATAGTGAGACGTTTTTAATTAAGAAAATCGGCAGCTATTCGCCGTCGTCACCGATTTGCTTGATGCGCTATTGTTTCAGTCCTTCAGTCAGATTGACGTCAGTTTTGTTTGAGAGCATTAGGAGATGAGACTGCTCAAAGACAAACGGACAAAGATTGAACGGACGTTTTTGTCATGATTGGCGTTTCTTGTAATGGTGAGGTGTATTGTTTGTTTATGTTTTTTGTTGATTGTGTAAAAAATATTGTCTTTAGAATGTTTGATTTGAATGATGATATTTCTTACAAGACAAATTCAATAGCTGAAAAAGCTTTGTTGTGAAGCGAGTCGACTGGTAGCTGCTATCTATAGGAGGACACTCATACTTTATTATAATAAATTAACACGCTTTTAGAGTTATGATTTAGGCTAAATAAAATATAATAAAGAAACTCTAGATTACGAGTTAAAAAAACTGCTCCTGTAATTTTTTTAAAATGAAAAACTAATAGATTTCAACATTTTGGCTTTTATACTTAACACTCTGCAAAGCAATCTGCTAACTCCTTACTAAAATATACAATAAATCAGCGCCACTTCCATTCACGTCCCCTTACTCAAAAGCCACGTTTAATCACAAAGTTACTCAGAACAAAGCCAACAGACAATCGAAATATAAATCACCAAACATTAGGAAATAAAACGGTGTCGCAGCGAGAGCGGCAAATTGGAAAATTCCCGAAGTGTCCGGGTGCCATTGATTCGGCTACGACAATAGCACTTCAGACCACTAATCTTTTCATTAAAAACCGATTACTCGCTGCATGGCCCGCTGCACCAATAGGGGTTAAGGAACCCTTAACTATAATTTGCGAGGAATTTTTTAGTTTCTCTACAACTACTCTTTGACGTTTGAATACCAGTATTTGACATGGAGTGCCTGCCTATCTGACCTCTACAACCCAGTTAGCGCTGGGTAATATAGATACCTCTTGGTCAGTGGTGGGCTCTCTCGTGGGTTAACTACCACACATAATGTGAGATTATAAGTAAGTGCACCGAAATTTTAATAAATACATACAGGTTACAACTATCCTCAAATCTTTTGACTCGAGTATCCTCTCTCTCCTAATCCCCACTTTGCACTGTAGTCCTGGTAGACATTTTACCAGGTAAACCTGATTATCGACTAGACTGAGGTTGACAAAGGAAAATCTGATTAGGTTTTCCCGATCGGAGCCTTGACTGCGACTGGCCACGCGTGTCTGTTTTGTTTTGATCTGGCTTAGTTCAACCGTGACCTGACTGGAAACTAACTAGGTTATTCTGGTTAGATTTTCCCGTTCATCGTCTGACCTTCATTTCGATTTGCCCTTGCTAATTGTCGAATTTACTGGTTGTAAATTACAAAAAAAAACAACTTATAATTAAAAATATTGGATACATGAATATTTTCTCTAAATTTTAATCTATTTAAATAATACCTAGAACAAAAACAAACATTGTTTAATTTTTTGTCAGCTGTCTGTTCGTTCCGGCTAATCTCCGAAAAGGCTGGACTGATTTTGACGGGACTTTTACAAGCAGATAGCTATATACTTTTATTGAAATAGAAGAATGAGAGTTCCATGCAAAAAAAAATAAAAACTAACCTTAATTATTTCGTAGCAACGGAAGTATGTTTTCAGTAGACTTGTTAATTGTAAAAATGTATGAAATAGGTATGCAACTTCTTAATTTTGCAGTCGATCACAACCTTACTTCCCCAACATAGGACCCATATTTCTTTGGCCCAGGTGCATTCATAATGTAGTTGTTCTCAAGCCCCTGCAATATGCCACGTTGCCATCGCTGACGGGACGCGATGACATTTCAATTTGAATTCTTGTTGCGAAAAAACGGAGAACGTTATTAAAAAAAGTTTTTTTGTTCGAAAATATTTGACGGTTGATTAGAATGCCGGAGCAAGAGGAAAGTTTTTTTTATAACAAATTAGTTTTCGGAAGTTTCTGCTGTTAAGAGTTCGTGAGGTTACCTGCTCTCGGGCTCGTTTGCTGAGATGAGGTATATCGAGTTCGGAAACTCAATTGAGGGGAGTGGGTTAGTGTGATACTTGTACGAGAAAATACAGGTGTTTACTTGATTTTATGAAATCAGCCTTTGAGGAAATTGAACAAAAAAATCTATTGTAGGGTTGGTACCTTTGCACGCCACGATAGTGGCGGTAAGTCCCCTCTTTGAGGAGTGGCTGGAGAGACGCCACGGCGTCCTCACCTTCCGCCTGACGCAGGTTCTTACCGGACACGGATGTTTCGGTAAGTTCCTGCACCGAATCGGGCGGGAGGAGACGCCCGGGTGTTTCCATTGTGAGGATCGACCGGAGGACACAGTGGAGCACACGGTGGAGGTGTGCCCTGCTTGGGTGGAGCACCGCCGTGTCCTCGAGGTGTCGATCGGCGGCGGCGACCTCTCGCTTCCGGCCCTGGTTCGTGCCATGGTCCGGAGCGAGACGGAATGGGACGCCGTCACCTCCTTCTGCGAAGCAGTCATGCTAGCGAAGGAGGTGGCGGAACGTGAGAGGGAGATATCCTCACGTCCCGGCCGCCGCGGGAGACGCCCCGGGCGTCGGGGGCCACGTGGTGGCTTCCGGCCACCGTAGGCGCGGGCCTGTGGACGGGGAGCTATGGGCTAGCTCGCCGTCCGTCCGTCTCATGACGACAGGCCGTGTCGACGGCGCGTATGTCTTCCACGCGCGCCTCAAAGAGAGTCAGCAATAGGGAAGGGGTCCGCAAGGGCCGAAGCCTGCCGGGGCTGCGGGACTATTCGAAAGAGATACCGTGGTCCCGGAACACAAAGGGCGATGAAGGAACATGGATGGGTTTTAGTCAGTAAAAGTCTGACACTCCCTCCTGCTCCGCCCAGAGCGGGAGAAGTCATTTGATGATTTCCCATCCGAAAAAAAAAAAAAAGGGTTGGTACCTTTGGTTTCATATCTACGTCTACGTACTATTATAGTTTGCATATTTGTTTGCATGTTTTGTATCTCAGAAGTGGGTGGAAGAATAGCTGAGGTGAAGTTAATGTCGAGTTGGAGGGCACAACAATATCCATGTTTTTAAGAACGTTCGTATTTTAGTTTTAGGTCGTATTTGAGGGGGTGGCGTGACGAGCTGGACTCTTATCAAAAGGATTGGGCCCAAATAGTCAAAGACAGAGATAAATGGAAAGAGGGAAGGAAGGACTTGGCCCGGCAGTGGGACACAATCATAAGTTTCAAAATAAAAAAACGTATTTTAATCTTTCAAAATAACCTCTAATTTTTGTCATTTACTATCTGAAAGATTACCGCTTGGCTTTAAACAGTTCTTACATACATGAAGAATAAATACAAGTATTGAACTTCAGGTACATTTGACCTAGAATTTGAAATGCGAAGCGCACGTTATAAGTTTTCTCATCAAGTTATAAAATAGCCTCTACTTACTACAAATCGTGAAACCCATGTCAGTCTGCACACAAACGTTACAAATCCCCACAGGTATGCGGCACAAACATCGCAACTCACAGATTCTTCCAACACACGAATGTCATAGCACTAATGTTTACACCGGACTTCCGCTCCAAGTTTACACCGGATATCCCGTCAAACTATCCGGCCTAATTTATTCAGGCTACGCAAACAGCATGTTGTGGGGCCGGCTACAAATAGGACTAGCTTTTGTCTAGTTTGGATCCTATTTGCTGTCTAACAAACGGGCTGGGTATGTGGGTTGGTAGCTTGTATTAGTTAGTATGTTATGCTATGATTTGGTATGGTGTTACTAATTAATGAGGAGTTGGTATGCGTAATAGTCGGATTCCAGTTCAGAGCTATACTACAGATCTTAGGCGAGCTACGCACTTGTTAAGGTGGGCCTGATTCATGCTCTTGTTGGTCTAGTGGTTGCACGACTGCTGAGCATGAGCTCCCGGGTTCGATTCCCGGGTCGGGCAAAGTGTTATTGGGTTTTTCGATCAGGAATTTCTCAGTAGCAGCCACGGAGTCTGGATTTACGCCCGGTTGATGGCAATAGGCTCGTCTTCTATTACATGGGACTTAAACATAACTGGCGAAATGTGGGTACACCTCTGCCTAACCCTTTGTAGATTAGAGGCGTTATGTTTTGTTTTATGATTCATAGCCGGGCGGGAAAATATGCAGTCGTCTTTGCCACCCGGGCGAATCAGGTCGATCCGGTCGACCCACTCATTGTGTGTAGCATCCAATAAGTTCGGGTCGACCTGAGAGGACATTCAACACCTGCTTAGAACGAATATGGTGTTTAGTGATTATTGTGCACGTAGTGTTTGACTATACGATGCTAATATATAGTAAAACGGACAAATTGTAAGGACAAAAAAGAAAACTTGCTGTAGCACCTGAACTACAGTTTAAAATAGGTTCACATTAAATAGTTATGCTGAAGATTAATATAATTAATTATTATTTTATAACAATCGCCAAATAATAGATACTTAACAGATTTTAAAAGATTTTGGAAAGTTGCACCATGTATTTTATTATTAAAGTATTCAATAAGAGTGATCAAATTAAATATCATCATCATCATTTCGGCCGCAAGACGTCCACTGCTGGACGCCGGCCTCCCCGCGCGTGTCGCCACACTGACCGGTCCCGTGCGACTCGCATCCAGCGGTAAAGGTATAATGGTAATTAAATAATTATCAGCAGTTTTTGATTATTTAAATCCGATTCAAATCGTTTGAGAATACAAAAACTAAACGGTCATTCATTTCCCGGAAATGGGTTTCACGCAAAAACACACACAATAACCGTTTATACAAAAGCTATAACAATCCATATCAGCAACAGAACTTACGAAACGCCAAGTAAAACCATTCCCGAGCACAATCCGAAGGAAAATATCTCATTAACAAAAAGCCCTCATAAGAAAGTTCGGCACTTACCAAATAAACCACACATGGTGTGACTACCCCTGTATAAATCATAGCCAATATATATTGGGATATTGTTCTTTAATACACATACAGGGTGTAAACAGACTCCGCACGAAGCCGTCAACCAAGCATTCTGTACATCAAATTAAGTAACTTTATGCAAAAATTATCGCTGGGTAACAACTTTTTTTTTGGGGTGATAAATCACGTTTAGATTTTTCACGTTAAGATTCACGGTAGAACTCAATATAACGCACTCAACACATTGTGCTAATGGATGGATTGAATAGTACGGGAGGTGTTTAAAGTAAAAATCGTACATTAAAAACATGCTTAAAAAAAAAACTTGTGAAAAAGTTGAAACTTTGACCCCCAATATCTCCGTAACGAGAAGGTTCTCAGGTATGATCTAGAACAAAAAATTGATCGCAATGACGAGGAGATCTGGTGCCTTTCAGCTTCGTTAAGAGTCTATTTACACCCTTTATATATCATACGTGTCTTATGATATTGGACATCTATTACCACCATCCACTTTACCTGACCCGTGGAAACGTAATAAGTGAAAGGATGTAGAGGTCTTGGTATGTTTGGCTTGGTACTTCTCAGTTATTATTTGAAGTGTTCTCGTCTGCTCAATCTCTTATTTGTTCGTACTTCAGATATGTTCTGGTTTAGCGAGAAGGCGTACAAGTACAAATAAAACTGACGATATCGATAATTTGTTGACGATTGTTCCATAACTTATTTTAATTGATTTAATTTTTTATCATTAGTATTTATGTAAATTCTACTAAAATTATTTGTGTTTTATCATTCTTGAGCTGCCAAAATTTATTTTTATTTTAATTATTATGGGCTTAATTTGCTAACTTTATTGTGCATGCTGTGGTCTCCTATAAGTGAAGGAGTACACCTACCTAATACCTTGAGTCTTCCAATATCATCTTTTGTTGGAGATCCTTAAATAAATAACCAAAATAACCTTTCAATTTGACACTTATTGAACGTTTCAGGCCATAGATAATTCCATTTTCATTAATTCTAATGCAGAGAGGTCTCAAAAGAATCAAAAGGCACGATCTAAGTTTCAACGCTAAAGGTAAGTACATACATTGCTTTCGTTTTTTATCGAAAATACAAAATCTCTCCTGTAGTTTCTGAAGGGATCCATTGGCCATGTTGACTCATATTGGCCCATGGCATCCAAACATTGGCAAATAACTTCTATCGTCTCCCGGCGTCCCGAACCACAACTAAACTACGTCGCGTGTCGCCAATTATTTGTCAATTTCGGTAACAATGACGCTTGATTGTCATCACACCACTCATGACCGCGTAGGGGAAGCATCATTATGTCTGCGGCAACATGGTCTAAATTACGCAACAATCACATACATATTGGCCGATTTATTAGATGAAGTGCATCGAAAACATAAAATTAATGGCTTTTTCACCACCGTTTCTTGTTATGGAGTCGGAACTTATCCCATGGGATTGTTGCTAGGATGAAAAGCTCCCCAATCCAGGTTATGGTCTACCTGTGTCACCGTTAAGGCGGGAGAAGGAAAACAGACCGAATTTCTTTCGCATTTGAAATGTTAGTATATGAAAACTCAATCTTCAATCTCTCTATTATCACTTAACAGTAAGCAAAGTCAAAATGAAATTGAGAAGGACAAACTCCGCTCTTTTGGGCCAGTTGTGAGACACAGTATATATAATAAGTAAGTAATATAATAAGTATGTATTTACAAACAAAAAGTATTTATGTAGTATATCAACTATCTGGTGTCCACGACACAAGCCTCGTTGCTTAGTGTGGGACTAGATGGCGCTGTGTATAATGTCCAGCGATATTTATTTATTTATTTATCTATTTTCCTATATAAAAGCACAATTCTGAAGGTCAACAAAACAGGAAGAAAACAGCCGCTATGACAGACAGACTGCATCTACACGACTAGTTTTTATTAAATAACTCTATGAAAACGCTACCGTTATCAAAACAGTCTCGGAAACTACACCTACGTGTATACTTTTGAACCGTTTAAAATGTGTTTAACCAGTTTTGCCTACAGCACATAGAGAAATGTAAATAAACCGCAAATGACGGGAACACATGTTCCTATTAAGCCAACGAAGGGACTTGATTACCCGCGGGCGATGGCCACGGCGGCGCACCGAACATATTAACCCACTTCCCACTTCTCCTTGTTGACTTACGCAACTTGCGAGACGATGGAACTCACCTTTTACTTTCTCTGATTTAACTTTACAGATGTTAACAGCATCTGCCTCAAACCCATTTAGAAAAATGCAAACCAGCATCTATACCTTGGTGGACAGTAAAACCACTTACCGTTGATTACAGCAAGACTAAAGGGTTTTGGTACGTTACGTTATGTTGCCACATTTATTAAAAACTGTAAATAATATAAAGTCTATTCAAAAAACGAATATTGAAAATTATAAACGGAGATAAATGACAAGCAACTAATCTTCTATTTCTTCTTGTACTATATTTTATTATTAAAACTTTTTTTTTTAATATTTTCCAAATTGTAATCTGAATCTAAATTTAACTTAAAAGTAATTTAGTATTGTAAGTATTGTAATTTTTATTTTGTTGTTTAATTTAAAATATTATTAGTCCGTTCGCATGTATTATATATATATCCCAGTTATACAGGGAAACCTATAATTGGCCATAATAACTGTTACAAGCATATTTTGTAAAATATTATTGCATCGCTCGTTGGTTACCTAAATAAATAAATAAAAATAAAATACACGAAATCTCGTAAGGGGCCATTGTACTCATCAGTATGAACAACTTTAACTATGGGACCAAACCTTTAATCGCCAACAAAAAATCAGCTGTTCCATACATTTTGACCAGTTGTACGAACATATTGTAGAGAACAGCGATATTTTTTTGGGGTTTCAGGGTTCGGTCTCATAGTAAAAGTTGTTCATAATGATGAGTAGAAAGAACCCTTAAGAGATTTCGTGTATGAATAGGTAGACCTTATTTAATTATTTGAATCGTAAACAAAATAAATAGCAATAATTACTATAGTAATAGTAGCCTTGTACTTCACTATCCAGGCTCATTACAATAAGCTTATTTTAATACGTTATATACACGGTGTTAGGGACAGCGAGACATCGTTTTTAGGGTTCCGTACAAGAAATGTAAAAAACGGAACCCTTATAGGACCACTCGTGCGTCTGTCTGTCTGTCCGTACGTCTGTCACAGCCAATTCGCTGCGAATCTACTGAATCAAATCAGGTGAAATTTGGTAGGATGGTGTTAGCCTATGACCTAAACACAGATGTGCAAAGTAAATATATATTTTTTTAAATAAGGGTCATTTTCGGGGGACAAATTAGGAAACAACGTTTGCAAAACTTTACTGTGACAACATCACACAAAGGGCTCGTTATGAGGATCTTAAATATATTTTTGTTATCTTTTTAAAATAAATAGTTTTGATTTTATTCATGACAGAAGACGAAAATTGACCATTACCCCTCCCCTTCTTGAAACTACTGAGCTTAAAATTTTGAAAAAAAAATCAAAATATAGTTAATTGCTTGTAGATTACAGGAAAACCTATAAGAATTCTATCAATTGAAAATAAAGTGGTAAACTCAATATAAGACTTTGGCATTGTACGGAACCCTCTCCACGCGAGTTCAACTTGCACTTGGCTCGTTTTTACCAGGACATTTTTTTTTTTTTTTTGTCTAGGATGGTAAACAAAAATAATAAAACGTTCTGTGCAAAATTTCAGTGCCTAAATGGTCACAGAGCAACAGATATTTTGTGGGAATCTATGTAGTTTAACGCGATTTAAACCCTGGACTATAATATAATGCACCCAAGGAAATTCATTTGTAACAAGACGATGCTAAGTTTGATAACTAATGAATATCGTTTGTTGCTTCCTTAGTAAGACAATCCAATCGGAACTATTGGCTGTTGTCGTAACTTAGTTGCACGATAAATAACTTAGTGCAACTATTGCTCAAAGTTGTACTCAAGTTACCAGAAACGAGCATATGGAGCGGAGTTGAGTTGATGTTCTTTTGATAGCCAAAATACACTCTAAAGTGTACTTCTTTTAGAAGACGGCTAAGCAGCAAAAATAATGGCCCAAGACTGAAAACTACTTCAAGGTAGTCAGGAAAGTATTCTTTTCTGAACACATAAAGTCCACCCAGCCATGGTGGTTTGATAGTCGGAACAAAAATCGTCATCTTGATTTTTCAATACAAGACATAACACATTTTTTAAGCACTTCGTTCCAGTTAAATTGTCGTTTCGACGTCAATGTTTATTCCAATTCTGCCTTCCGGCAAAAGATCCGTATACTCTGTAGTGTTCCTAGTAGATATTAGCAAAAAAAAAAACACTTATTTAAATTAATTAGAGTCTTTAAATTTATTTCCCTTTTTTCTATTCACAATAAACAATGCTCATCGAAGCTAAAAAGGCCAAACAGGTACCTACCTACCCGCAGAATCTCCTCAAAAAGTTGTTTGTTTAGGATGGGCCAAAACACTGAATCAACAATTAATATTCAGTAAATTATAACTTGGAACAAATAATGGGAGGCTATCGAGGACCTTCCGTCAAGTGCCTTTAGACAATACAATTTGGTACATGAGAGGAAATTGTAAATAGAAGGATTGACTGCTTAAATATGAAGAAACAATATTGGGAGAAACCACTTTGTCTCTCAGACAAATTGCCATTATATCAGCAGTCTTAACGTTTTGTTTAATTGGTGAAGTCAAAAATGTGTGGAACTACAGAAGCTACCCTTAAGCTTTGGCAATCCCGTTGAAAGTCGTTAGAAAGAAAGAGTAGTAGAGTAAAACTAGAAATTCGAACCCCCTATACTTTGTAATAAGACGATCATGGTTTGGCTGCTTACCTTGTGGTCGTTATGCCACGGAGACGTTTCAAATATGCCCAACAACACTCGGGAATAATTTAGCTTCCCATTATTGAATGAACTTTCGGAACCGGATAAGGAGTTCGAAGATTACTTCCTACATACAAACTACATACAAATACCTCCTTCTAATACTAATTTAGATTAATTACTAGATCTGGCACCCAGACAATTGTGTCATAGTGACAGCAAGCCCGGCGTCCACTCGCCAGGCGGTAAAGTCGTCTGCAATGCTGCCGATCAGGTTGCGGGCTGACGTTAGGTGGACGCCTGGTTGACGACGATTACTTGCAAAGGATCAGCAGCAGAGCTTACAAGTGTTCATTGACCTAAGAACTACTGGCCTGCGCCGGGAGAACTTTACAAAATAAACACTTTGTGCCATTCAAGCAGTCTTTCAATATCTCCTCTACCTTTTCATCAAGCTTACTTGCAGCCACACTAGACAACATTAAGACAACACCCAATAACCAAACATAACCCTCTCACTCCCACACTCCTTAACATGTAACCCTACCCCGCTACCCAGCTATCATCCCACTCAATTAATCCAATAGCGGAACAGCAGCGAGCCAGGCTAACTACGTAATTGTTTAATCTGCATGCTGGACGTACTTTGTATTGTTGTAACAGACAGTTTTCGATAGCTCTCGCCTCACTAAATTTAGTGGGTATTGTTGGGATTGGCCCAAGTTGGAAGAGAACGCGGGTTATGGGTGTAGAGAGGTCGCGGGGTGAAAGATGTTGGGTTAAGATTTATTGAGTGATAAAACAAGTTGTGGTTGGTGGCATTTTGTACATTCATAACCTGTTATTACGAATCCACGTTAACGTAAAAGTGGTATGGCTTCAAATATGAAGTAAAATCGCGGAAATTGCGGTGAAAATGTCACACAATTATAGATGCATTCACCATATTTTGTTACAATGATACTTTTAGTAAAGAGCTAGAACTGTCCTTATACAGAAAAAAATAACAACTTATTAGTTTGACCGGCTAAAAATAAATGACTCAACGAGTATTTACGTGCGATGGCCGTTTCAGGACGCTCGCGTTTTCGCCAAACTTAGACCAATCCGCAACTATTAAATTACACTACCGAAGCCAAGCTAACTTGAAGTTGAGCTTAAGTCACGGCTCCGTTAAGTTAGTTATAGGGTGCCGTTAACTTAGCGCTAAGTTACCTTTGGTCAGTGATCTAACTTGGCACACAAATTACACTGTTAACTCATAACTTGCGTCGTGTGTCAAACTGTATGGGAATATGCAATAGTTCGGGTTTGAACTAAGTTCAATACATTTGGGAGGTTACAAAGTAGTTCGAACTGCTCACTTCAAGGTGTCACTTATAATAGTTTCGACCACGTAGCCTTTTTATAACTTTAGCTGTTGGGATTTGTTTAACAAGTAGATAAATACTAATAATATGATACTTTACTAGGAGTGACTGTCTACTAACTACTACAACTTCCGATAACGCCCGGTCAGATTTGTGTTCTACGGCTTCTCTCAAAGACTTGTTAATAGTTACTAACAAGAACCTCAAAACGGTCCAGTTTCCAGTAGGGAAGGTCCATTATGGTATGCCAAATGTCACTTCACTTAAATTAGACAGCAATGAAAAAATCAACTCTTTAATAAACCAGAGTATCGTGAAAAGCAACAGTCCCTAAATAAAATGCCCTGACTCAACACATCAAAAACGATAAAACAACAAAAATTAAACCAACACAATCCGCTTATCACGGCAACAATTATAACGGAAATCAAAATAACGTACACAAAGAGAAACTCAATAAAGCAATTGGTAAACAATTAGTTGGGGACCTACAGTTGACGAGAATCGTTTAATTTTAATTGTCTGGCTATTGTCCGAATCGCGGGCAAACGCAGGCAAAACGCGGGCAACTCGCGGGCAAACCGCGCTACGTCACGCATGCAGAAGGGATTAAGTATGCTTGTATGTGTGTATCTTGTTGCAATGTGAAGTGGTCGAGGCGTAGACGGGCGGATATGCAGCGACTTTTCTGACGGTAGGAAGAAACCACGACTTGTTTTGCTTGAAAAAAAAGTATTTACAACAGCAATTCTTTGATATATTTTACCTTCATCGTGATGAATACATAAACAAGATGGCTTACCTGAAACAAACAAACAGCATAATTAGAAACATTTCCATAAAAATCAAATGTGGTGTTGAATGAAAATAATTTGGTTTTAAAGACACACAAATTATTAATTGCTATGGCAAGTAAACTTGAACTCCGATCGACATAAACACAGTTCAGACCCGTCTGTCTGTACCTCTGCACGCAAAACTCACGCTATTTACCGCTACACTCGCGGCATCCTTTGCTTGTTTTACTACTCGCAATTAAATTTATGTTCTTGAGAAACTTCCTCAAACTTAGCGCTACAGACAGTAACTCATTCCCATACAACGCGGATAACTTTAACAATTTATATGATAATACGCAAAAACGTGGATTTTATTAGCAGCATGCGTGATTTTGTGGAAAACGCACGACGATTTGAGTTTGTTTTGTTACGTGGTCGTACTTTACGTTTTAGTGCCTAGTCTGCCAACAAATTCATTTGGAGATTTAAAGAAAAGTGAGCTCCGGTCTTTATCTTACTCATACACGCTCGTTTGTTTACCCCGAGACACTCGTGGCATTCATCGTATTTACTTCTCATTTGAATCACTTGCGGCATCTCTCATTAGTACTAGTTGTAACTATTCTATTCTACACCAAACTAGGTTCAACACGCGTGTTTTCTCGACCGACGCAAAATCGATGCGGGTCAGTAACACACTCTAGTTCACTCTACACAACACTACAATACACACATTTGAGTACACAGAATGCTGAGGTTATCTATATCACTGGCTTCTCTTCATGCGGCCAGAAGTCATCCGTAATATCGTCTGTTTAGTTCTGCTACGTGTATTTGTCTGGTCGGTCAAAATGTTTTCACAGATTTAAGTTTCACCCGCGCGTCTGCTCGCCCTGACACTCCACACGCGCGATTCAGCGACACTCGCGGCATCCCTCGTTTGTTTTACTACTCGCAATTAAACCGACTGAGTGACGTGGATTGTCGCCTCCCGGGAAACTCCGCGGAAAAAAGGGTTTTTTTCACCACAAAAAGTACTTTTTCGTTCCATATTAGGTGTATGAAGCTTTGAGGGGGGAGTGAAGAACTTTATTGGACTGTGCTTCTGTTGTGTTATTGTAGGCTGTGGTTTTTAATGAATAGGCGACAAAATGTGTGTGTGCGTATGCGATTAAGTGCGTAAACACAGCCGCGACAAATGTTTGCTGGTAAACATAAACATTTGTACGTGTAATGATGAATAAATATCTAAATTTTTGTACGAATATGAGAAGTAATCAAACATAATACAAAGTGTAGGTAATTGAAATAACTGGAAACCTCATACATAACCCAACAAAATGAACAGCATTTTTCCGCCATTACAGGATTGATCTTCTTCTTCTTACTAGCTCTTCCCCGCTGTAGGTGTCGACTCTCCTAATATTCTGGCGCCAAGAAAATCTGTACCGGATTTTCGGGCCGGGCAGTCCTTCTTCCAGTAAGAGTTTCGTCATGCTAGTCCACCACACAGCCGGAGCGCGTGCGTTCTTAACTGCATGTTCTTCGTCTCTTCACAACACGTGACCATCTAAGTCGGCTCTCGGTTGCAGAGCATCCTCAAACCCCATCAACCCAAACAATAAAAGCGCGAATGACCCCAAACTTTACTCAAATGCAACTAGTGACAATTCCATTCTACCTAAAGTCCTCTAACTGCCAACATTAAACATTACACTCATCCAAAGGAATACCGCGGTCAGAACCACAAAGCAACACTCCTGACTACACCACTACCCTAGCACTAGGATTAGGATTCCGCAGCAAAGCTAGGCGAACCATCAGACAAATAACCCTTAAGCGTCCCGCGGGAAATCTCTCCGGGTCCCGTACACCGCAGCGAATTTAATCTGTTACGTTTAGACAAAACTTTAGAACATTCTTGTTGTACAATGGCTCATAGAATTGAAGTGGGTTGGTCTTACTTAGTGCTATCGCTAGAACTTAGATGAGTTATATTACTTTACTTTACTGTGCTACGTATCATTGAAGGGTTATCAGTGCTAAAATTCAGTCAAGTCAAAGAGAACTGAATTTTCACAGAATAATATCCCACAACTTGAAATCGGTGAATGAAAAGATGAAGCCATTTCTTTTCTTAAAAAAAAATCAACATTGTGAGCTTAGCAATTAAGAACCATAAGTACATCTCTTTTTAATCTACTCTTCTTTCGCAGGTATGCTGGAAAAATCTCTTTAGAAATAAGTTTAAACTTCCAAAAAAAAAAAAGAACTACATACGATAAACATAACCCTTTTTTTCACGGGTGTAGGCAAGAACCACAAAACAGCACTATCATAGTCCTTTTGCCACATAATTTTAAAATCAAGTAGCTCTATAGTAAACTCACAGCACAAAATAAAAACACAGTACACACGCATAACAACCGATACTCGCTCGTTTAAAAGCCAACCCTTTTTCAAACCCGTACAAAGCAGACTTCTCTGTCCTTATGTCACGTACTTCCTTAGCAACGAAATAAAATGATACATGCCTTCCTTACAAGTATATAGTACATAAATACATGTTATATATTAGCGAATGTTCGAAGTATCACGTAAAATATGAAGGCTGCATTAACAATTTAAAATATCCTTTTATGTCAGCCATATTGCGGAGTGTCATCGTCGCAGGATACAGGATACTCTGTTATGTTTCTTAGCAGACGTTTTAGCGTATCGTTTTATGATTCTTAGATGGAGGGTGTGAATAGAGAGTTTTTTTTTTATAAATTTTTAAAGAGGGCTTCGTGGCTAAATAATAACCGCCTGATTGGTCTTTAAAGGTAAGCAACGGTTGCCATGGTCAGATATATGGATGGGCCACCATCTTTGCTTACCGAGACGCCTTCTTGCTGCTGATTTCGTAGATCTTTCACAGTTATTTAGAAGCCCGAAAGTCAGACAACCAGTATTTCCAAGGATGTGAAGTCATATCTTATTAAATCTTCCGCTATTCAGTTGCACCCGGTTACGCTGGAAGCCGACTTCAAAATAGTTGGGAAAAATTTACGCAGATGGTGATGATGGTTTGATAATTGGGATAAAAATGTAGTGGTAAACTACGTAATACGACTTCTTTAATTGATAACCTAAGTGTTTGACTTTAATTAAGCTTAGTTGTACACTACGTCTTAGGTTTAAATATTAATAAAAAGGTCGTGTTTTTATCAGGTCACCCAGCTTACCTTGACGCTCTATAAAACTTTGGCCTAAGCTATTGCAAAGGTCTCGGTACTCTAGGTTATTAAAAGTCTATTTGAATACAAACAAATGAACATGTCATGCCGTTAGGAATTCAGAGGAAATTATGCCTTGTTGACTGAAAAATAGTAGTGGAAAACATTATTATTATGTAGAACAAAAAAAAATATGGAAATAACTAAAAACAGCGTAAAAACTTACATGTCTTAGTAAAAAAAAACATCAACATTAACCCACATTGGGCCCGCGTGGTGGTTTATCGGTTACTGCCTCTCATAGAGAACAGGCTTGTAATCCAGTAGTTGGAATGTTCTAAGTAGATTATGCATAGAAAAGACAATTTCGCATCATCATTCTCTTGCCCAGATCTGAATTAATTAGGGGTCGGAGCAGCATGTCTTTCACACTTCTCTATTACTCGTCATCTCATCAGACACTTCCTTTATTGCCATATCATCCTTCACACATTCCATCCATCGTTTTTTTGGTCTTACTCTACATACAGGGTGTAAAAAACCTCATCACGAAGCCGTCACCTAAGCATTCTGTAGATCAAACTGTAAAAAAAGTTGTCAAAAAATTCTGTAAAAAAAGTTGTCAAAAAGTTGGAACTTTGACCCCCAATATCTCCGTAACTAGAAGGTTCCCAGGTATTCGCCGTCACAACCACTTTACAACTTACAAAAAATAACATCCCTTCAAAACAAAAGCTCTACAAAGGTAAAGAAACACAGCATAAACTATGGAAAGAACAAAAATTACATCGATATACGAAACGGAGGTAATACTTCAAGCAATTCCACTATTTGTCACAGCCGGCTCATAAATGTTTCATCACGGCCAAGCATCCTCTCTCGGGGACGTTTTGTCTACCTCCACCATTTTGCCGCATCATCCAATCTTATTATCAGCGTGACAAAGCTCAATTTTGTTTGCAATTATTGGAGATAAGCTATAGAATGTTAGATACTGTTTCAAAAGATTTCGAGATCTGCAGGTGTGTTTTTATTTTTATAAATAATGAATTGAATAAGAACAGATGTGTCTACGAATGAAATATTTGTTATTATTTTATGTGTACTGCTTTAGACTGTTATTTTTTTTCTGCAGTAGAACTGAACAAATATTTACCGTCATAAATTGATGAGGACCATTTCACATTCGTCAGATGCGTAATTCTAATGTATATTTCTGGGAACTTTCTGATAAAAATTTTCGCTGATCTTTTAACCCAAGTTAGTGTAAAATTCATCATTACTTTCCTGCCCTTATCCCATGTTACTTGGGGGTCGGCGCAACACGTTTTTTTTTCTATTCTCCCCTGTCAATCATCACGCTATCATTTACTAATTTGTCCTTCATATCATTCCATACACAATCCATCCATATTTTCTTTGGTCTTCCTCCCCCTCTCCAAAAATTGTAACACTATCGATCGTCAAGTAAATCTAACCCATTTAAGAGCGGGACCAATCTACTAAAGAAAATTACATGGAAATAATAATTTTATAAACTGATCCCGCGGGATCCAAATGAGCGTGGTGAGCCTAACCCAAAACATCCGAAATTCTAAATGACCTACTGAACACTTCAATCATCAGACTAATGAGCAGCAAGGGAACTCAACAAGCACCAAAACAGTTTTTACTTCAATACCCTCCTTCACATCTTCCTATAATAAAATCCTATGAATACAAACAACAGTTTCTCTCATAATAATGCCCTGAACTTTAATATTCCTCGTCTGACACAGTTTTTATTGCGCACTTTTATGTCAGAATGTATTACGGTTAAAATAGTTTGAAAAGAACTAGTGAATACCTTCCCAGTACCCAGTTCCCAGTTGAATGGACGTACTGAACTATTCCTTGGAAATGCAAAGTGAGGACTTGCTTTATGGAATATTCTTATTTCTTGTGAAGATAGCGATGAATGTTGATGCTGTTGTTGGGATTTTAATGTGTTTGTTAATTGCTATAATAATAATAGTCAGCATTTCATTATTTTATTAAAGTGTCATAATTGCTCGACCTAATTTTAATGAACAAATCTGATTCTCTAGTTCTATATTCCCTTTTTCTGGGTGTTAATTGGACTTTCAAATAGAATCCGCATCATTTTAAAGACGAAGATCAAATATAGGAAAAATAAATTAGCTACTGGTTAAACTGCTTAGGCCATGTTGAAGAATTTGCGGTCACGTAAAAGTTAAGAGTCCTTGCACTTATTTGTCAAGTTATGATAAATCTAAGGACCTGTTTCAAACTGTCCTGAAATCACTATCTGCTAGAAATTCGACATTACATCATTGACGTTTGTGAAATTATAGATGTCATCTATGAGTCTTTTAAGTACAGATCGTGATCAACATGATTGTGTTTAATACTCCGGAATCGAAAAACGTTCCGGGACTTTAGAGGGAGCTATGATCAACATGTTACTTACTTACTTCTTAGGAGTTTAGGTAAACACAGTCTACCTATTCCAAGCTATGCTCATAAGACTCTGATTAACATTTTAGCTGATTATGATCTATCCATTTAGCCTTCCAACTAAGTGATTACGCATGTACGTACAAGGTGTGTGTGCACCACAATGGATCAATGGCAAATTAGCATTCACGGAGCCCAATGACGTAGGCGCCGAGAGACACGCTGTAGAATCAATCAACGGCCAAGACATTCAGCTACTAACGTCTAGAGAATTAATAGGTATATTTTCCATTTATTGCATAGCCATAATGAGAAGGTATGAATTAATCAACGGCTAAGACATTGAGTTACTGATGACTGTACAACATTTAGGTATAAATAGGTATACATTACGTTTAATTTAGGGAATAGCTACTGTGTTAGGGTATTAATACTGCCACGAGCTTAGACGTAATCGGTGTCGTTTGTAAAGGTCAGTTGCGTTGTGCGTAGTAATTATTATCGAATACTATGTTAAATATAGTCCTCAAAATAGCAGAATGATGATAATTACAGAGTTTAAGAGGTGTGTTCAAACCGGTTCGGAAAGATTGCGAACCGGCTTCAGACACCCGACGCTGACTGAACTTTAAGTTCTGTCATTATATGTCCGAGTCCGGTGTTTGTCCGGTTTGAAAGAGCTATCACTGACGTTCTATGGTTTCCTATAGGTGACGTCAAGAAACGTCCTAGATTAAATAGAACCTCAGTAGTCTGGACATGTGAAAGAGTCGGAAGGAAACTCATTTTGTTCGGAAAAAACTAAAACTACGAGCGACAAAAACCTGTGTTTCTTCCCATATTTCCGCGTCAGCGTACGAATCCGTCACCAATAAAGCTTGACTTCCACAAAAATAACTTGGCACATTTTTTAACAGGAGCTATCGGCCTCTTTAGCGCGTATCCGAACGGAAAGCTCGTCGCGTCCCATCGCGTTCTGTCACTGTCGTTTCCGGACGTTCGTCAATATGTCTGCCGTCGCCATCTTGGCTAGGTGGGGCTTCCGGCCGATTTGGCGCGTATTTCACTTTTCACTGCGTCGCTCCCATTGACCGGCAAGGGTAGATCGTTGTGTATTAATTGTGTTTGTTACGGTCTAATTGTCACCTTTTTGGTTGTATCTTTGAAATCTTCCTTTTGGAGTTGCTGGAGTGGATGGACCCTTTTTATGATGGACTTAAAAGATAAAATAGCTAGTGGTTTTTTGGTTTCCTTTGACGGTGTTGAGGAATGAAAGGCGACTGACAAAAAGTAAAGGTTTGGCAGCGAAATTTCCAGGTGTAGGTCCTAGACTGACCGTAATAAATATGTGATATTCCTCCAAAAGGTACTCGCAACCGGTGTGCGTGTGTGACCAGATGTATGAACGTGCACGAAGCAAAGACTAAAGGAGTATGTGAGGATCGTAGCAGGTGGCGTCTTTTGTTTGTATTTTGTTGTCTTACGATACGGGTGGTGAGTGCACCTCCACGTAGTAATAGGCTTGTCAACTGAAAAAAACAAATTAGTGTGTCAATTAGATTTTCCTAAAATTATTGACCCGTATTTTTTCTTTTGTTACGTAAGCCAAAATTGATGAAGATACGACGTTTTTAAAATTCTCAATACGTCACACCGTGGTATAATTTTAAGTGCGTTCTGTCGTCACGAGCTGCGTTTTGATCCCTTTTATCTTTGTCAATATTCATTGGTTTACAAAAACAAAAAATCTATTATTTTCCAATACTCTATTTTAGATTTGCAATTTATTGATGGTGAAAACTAGCCTATTCATTATGGAAAATTGATAGATACGAAACAAATGACTCCAAACTTTGTTCAAGCAGCTTCCGTCTGTGCTTCTTACCACAGTGTCCTGGAAGATGTAAATAATAACATACTGTGATCAAAAATCGGATTACCGATCACTTCTCATTAAAACTATTTCTTGCAACTACAATTAGGAGATTCTTGTTCATCAGTGAAAGTTTATGTAAGAATACAAAATTAGGTTCTTACATGCTTTATTACAATAAAATATTTTCATAAGACCTAAATGTTTTCATACCTAGAATAACATCCATTTGTACCTTAATTCATTACCCCACCATAAATATGAAAATTCGAAATCCCCGTTGATATCTTGCGTCAAATCAACGGCAAACAAAATATAAATCTTAGTTACAAACTCATTTGGTGGCACGTTGCAAATTGAGCTCTAAATTGTGCGCAATAAGAATTAATGTCGTTATAACGCGTGGCATAATTCGCAACAATGCTGAGTGATACGCCTTAACAAATGAATTATTTATTCAGTGAAGAAATTAACATATCAAGAGAATGCGAGGGAACGTTAATGTACGAAGTATGCTTCAAGTACCTGAAGTACGAAGAGTGCTAAGAAAATTGTGTTTTTGTAGATTAACCCTTTATTTTGATTTTTATCAGAGCCATTATTACATTTTTTTAAACGTGTTCCCACACTAGGAATTTCTCCTTTCAACAGCCAGACCCGATATTTGTTCCGTGCGGGAACTGAACCCACGACACGCATCGCAGCAGTCAATCGCTCAGCCACTGCGCCAACCGTGCCGTCAATTTATTCAAATTAAATCGTATAAAATTGTGGTCACATTGTCTTATTAATCTTATTTTATTTTATCAAATGGGAACAACAAACAGCTACATTATGGGATATAACAACATGATAACATAAATAACTTAATAATAACGTAGCCCACAGCGCTGTTCACAGATTACCATTAATTACTTAATCTTAAATTGCTAGGAAAAGCTGTTCATGCATGACAGTTATAACACATTACAAATACAAAAAAACGTATTATTCCTATTAATTACTAAATTACATAACATTAATTTTAATTTGGTATATTAATGTGGTAGTGGTAGTATCGTATTGTATCATCGTATTATTGACGACTTGAATGGCGCAGCGGTAGTGAGGCTGCCTTACGTTCGTTGAGTCCCGGGTTCGAATCCCGGTAGGAGCAAATGTTTGTGTGATGAGCATGGATATTTGTTTCCGAGTCATGGATGTATAATAAGTATGTATTTACAAACAAAAAGTTTCTACGTAGTATATCAACTTTCTGGTGTCCACGACACAAGCCTCGTTGCTTAGTCTGGCGCTAGATGGCTCTGTGTATAATGTCCAGCGATATTTATTTATTTATTGTTGATTCCGGGACTTCTCCACCAACCCGCACTGGGCCACACAAGGCTCTTCTCCTCTCAAAGAGGTCATCTGACTACTATCAGTGGAAACATTTTGGACTGATTGTGTTACTCGTAGCCATACAGAAACGAAAAATATCATAGTCCGTCATTAAGATGAAATGCATTTCTTCACAAAATCTAGATCTCCGTGACCAAGTTACGAGATATATAAAATAACACTTAGCCCTTCATTACACACGAATAGAAGTTCTATAAAAAGGACTTCTTCAAAGGTCAAGTATACTACGTCATAGTACGGACCTGACCTTCCCGTGTGAAGAGATGCAGTAATATGGAAGAAGCTACTGGAGCATCATAATTATCATGACGTAATTTTACGGAGTACTATCGTCAGCTGTCCTTGAACTTTTACTGGAAAATGTCACGAGGAGCCCAGGATTCTCGACGTTAGACTGATTGCAGTTTGTTGTTGTCAGCAGAGAAAGCTACTTTTTGTGGGTTTGGACGTCGTTGAGTATCTTTTCGAAGGAACCCATAAAACCTTTTTTTTGGCAGTTCTTACGGCTGCCAATTGTATGAGAGGTATTTTTTTCATATCGTTTTTTTTTTTTACTTTTATCAATCAATAAGCACTGTTTACAAATATTTTACGCAACGTTAACATACCACACAAACCATCATCGTGGGCGTGTCGTACGACTAGTGTAATAAATACACTTCAACTTTATTATTGTGGCATACAAAAAACACCTCTATTAAAATTGATTATCGAAAGACGATTGACAATCGAAAATTTGCACGCTTAACAACGGGTCATTTTCGTCATACAACACCATCAGCGTCCATAGTAGGCCAAAAAAGTTAATTTGCTCCGTGGTACCTTAAGACCGAGAAATCCACGGTATTCAAGTTAGTCCTTATACCCTTTCAAAGACATATCAAATTGAACTCGAACAAAACCAAGTCACAGACACCACATCCACTCCTTCCCACTCCTTGTCCCAGACATGGGCGTCGCTAATCCCACCGCTGAGGCGCGGTTTTACTAAATTGAAATTTGCTGTTGTCAGTACACTCGTACCGTTTAGTATTTATATCTTCCGGTTTGTTTCAATGCGTTGTTTGCGCACGGTACTTCCGAAGAGTTTGCATGTAACGTGTAAAGGTTTGTTCAAGTAAAGTTCTTTTTTTCCTTTGTGGGTAGACATAGCAACAACATCATTTTTGTGGGCTCTTCATTGAATAATTATTTTAAAATAGTTTTTCTTAATTTTTAATGAAATAAACAAGTTCATTTCACATTAGGCCCCCCCACACTTGCTATCTATTGTTTTCAAGTTTGTAACACCTGCTCCTGGGTCACTGTCACTACACTTCACCATGGACACCAAACTTGCTGCCAGCCTGGAGGACCTCCAACAGTTGTTTGGGTCCCGAATGCAGGAATATGAAGCTAAACTAGAACAGGCTTCCACTAACTCCACTCCAGCTTCACCTGACATTGCATCCATTGCACGTGAGTTCTCCGAGTTTAAGCTGTTTGTCTGTCAAGCACTTTCCGCATTAAAATCTCAAATTGAGCTGCTTGCCGCTGGGTATGATAGGCATGAAACTGCCATGCGTCGAAAGGTCCTGCTGTTCCATGGTGTTCCAGAGCAGAATAATGAAAATTTATTTGTTGTGATCAACAACGTATTAACCAACCAAGTTAAATTGCCTGAGGTAGATAGTGACAAGAATATTGTCCATGTTTGTCACAGACTCGGATACTCTCAGCAGAAGGCCCGTCCCATACTAGTACGATTCTTCAAAATGGAGCACCGGCAACTTGTATGGGACAGCAAGAAATCTCTCAAGGGTACTGGAATTACCATCTCCGAGTTTTTGACTCAAGCTAGGCACCGTGTGTTTGCGGCTGCTCGTAAGCATTTCGGCATGCCAAACTGCTGGTCCATGGAGGGCAAGATTGTTATTATCTGCCCAGACAAATCCCGCCGCAAGATCGAAGGTGCAAGCGAACTTCACGATCTGATTGCCAAATTCCCGTCTACTGGAGCTGACACCGAGGATTCTGTACAGTCGGAAGAACCTGAGTCTCCAAATATCGCATCGACGACAGCTACACCGGCCAAGAGATCGAGAAGGACGCGTCTGCGCAAGTAACTCAGTCAGCGTCTCTGTTGATACCGTTGTGCAGTCTATTTGCATCACGACTTCACGACTTGGTCGCTTTGTACGTACACAATTATTTTGTCTTTTGTGCCGGTGGTTAAATAAGTACTTTTATTCAGTTCACCGTTGAAATTTTTCACTTTTGTATAATTTATTAAGCCGGTATTTTGATATTTCGTAATGTGATTGTAAATGTGGCAGACAGAATGTTGACGTTGTCAGTTGTGGACTAGTGTCATTGTCATTGTTCAATTCCATCTGTCATTCGTTACGTTTCATTCTACGTTCGTTTCGTTGAATAATTGTTTTCTATTTTACTTTTCGTTTTCTCGGTACTAACGTTTAATTAATTTTAGTGTTTCTCAAAAATTTGTTGTAAAATTTTCTGCCAATAATCTAGCAAGTTGGGGTGGTTTTTCTTATTGTAAGAAAACCTACATTTAGTTTTTTTTTTTTTGTGTCTAAGATATTTACAATAATTTTATTTTAGTTAGGTACATTTAGATTGTTATTTATTATATTTATATAAATTATGGACGATGTAGCTGATCTCAACGACAGCTTCTTCTCATGCTCTTCCTCTGTTAGTTTTGTTAGTGTGGACAGTGACTCTTCCGCACCATTTACATTACATGATAAAATTTCTTCTCTTTTCTCCAATGACCCTAAGAATCTACATATAGCACACATCAATGCTCAGAGTGTTCCTGGTCACTATTCTGATCTTCTGGCATCCTTTAGCAGTGCTCACTTGGACGCTTTATTGATTTCGGAATCTTTTTTGAAGCCTTCTCTCCTTTCTAATCAATTTTCCTTGCCTGGCTTCGTCTTGATCCGCAATGATAGGACTGGCAAGGGTGGAGGAGGTGTTGCTATATACTTGCGTGCTGATTTACCCTACAGGGTGGTCAGCTCATCTCCTTCACTCTATTCTGGATCTGCTGAATACTTGTTTTTAGAAATTTCTTTTCACCACACTAAAGTTTTGCTTGCAGTGCTCTATAGTCCTAATTTAAATATTGACTACTTTGATTCCCTTGATTCCACTCTCAGTAATCTTTGTCCATTGTACGATCACGTAATTTTAATGGGGGATTTTAATACGTGCTTAATTAAAAACGACTCTCGCTCTCTCAAACTCCTCTCCGTCTTGTCTTCCTTCAATCTTCAAGTCTTGCCTCTATCTGCAACTCACTATTTTCCTAATTGTACACCGTCTTTTCTAGACCTTATGATTGTTTCCTCTCCTAATAATGTTAAATATCATGGTCAAGTTACTGCTAATTTTTCCTACCACGATCTTATTTATCTGTCGTATCGCATCCGTGTCCCTAAGCGTAAGCCCCAGTTATTATATCTCCGTAACTACACAGGCATTGATCTGGAGGCATTGCAGCGTGATGCTAACAATATCGACTGGTCCCCTCTGGTCGTGACGGAAAGTATCGAAGAGAAGGTGAGTTATTTTACTACATTAGTTCTCAACTTGTTTGACCAGCATGCACCCATCCGACGTGTCAAAGTGAGACATAACCCTGCTCGATGGATTACCACACAAATTAAAGAGCTTATGGCACGTAGGGATAAAGCTAAGAGTAGATATAAGCGCAGACCTTCAGAGCTGAATCTCTCTTATTACAAATCGCTACGTAATCGCTGCAGTCATCTGTGTCAAGATGCCAAGAGACGCTATTTCCACGATCAACTCACCAACCGTAGTTCTTCCGATGTTTGGAAATTTCTCAAGTCTGTAGGCATAGGCAAAACACCTACCAACCAGTGCAAGGATGTGAACCTCAATGATCTAAATAAACATTTTTCTTTCCTTCCCTTTTCTCTCGATTCGTCTGTCAAGGCTGTGACCCTGGAGAACCTTTCTAGACTGCCGTTGCCGCAATGTTCTCCTTTTAACCTTAGCGATGTTTCTGAGGATGACGTTAGGAAATCTGTCCTTGCGATTACATCTTCTGCAGTCGGTAACGATAAGTTGTGTTCAAGAATGGTTACTCTTATCCTTCCATCTTTACTTCCTGTTCTTACTTACATCTTTAACCACTCTTTTTCCTGTTGCTCTTTTCTCTCAGTTTGGAAGCAAGCTCACATCATACCTTTACCTAAAACTAACAATCCCTCCTCGCTATCCCACTTTAGACCTATTTCTATTCTCCCATTTCTTTCCAAAGTTTTTGAGCACTTAGTTCATAAGCAATTAACATTTTTCTTAGCGTCAAACTCTTTAATATCCCCTTTCCAATCTGGTTTCCGCTCGGGTCATAGTACTGTCACTGCACTTTTGAAAGTTACTGACGATATCCGCTGGGCAATGGAGAGTAAGTCACTTACCGTCCTTGTATTGCTTGACTTCAGTAGTGCCTTCAACTCTGTGGATTTCGACATTTTGCTAGGTATCCTCAAATCTTTAAATTTCTCTTCTTCTGCTTTAGCCTGGTTCAATTCTTATCTTCGGGGACGCTCTCAGTGTGTTCGCCTTGATGAGGCTTTCTCTGATTGGTGTAGCCTCACCGAGGGTGTCCCTCAGGGTAGCGTTCTCTCTCCTCTTCTTTTTTCAATTTTCATAAACATGGTTACCAGTGTAATCTCTTCCAATTTCCATCTTTATGCAGATGACCTGCAGCTCTACCGGCACTTTACAGTAGCTGATGCCAATTCTGCCATTGCTGCTATGAATCATGACCTGGCCTGTATCAGCGCCTGGGCTAAGTCATTTGGATTGCAAATTAACCCTGCTAAATCTCAGGCCATGGTCATAGGCAGCCGATTTGTTCGTGGTGCAGCCGTTGCTGCATCTCTGATGCCGCTGTACCTCGATGGTGTTCGCATCGATTATACAGATACCGCCAAAGATCTGGGTGTTACTATTGACTCCTATCTGTCGTGGCGAGCTCAAGTCAATGAGGTAAGCCGCAAGGTTCACTTTTCTCTTCATTCGTTGAAATGCCTTCAGAATCTCCTGCCTTTGAAGACTAAAATCACCTTGGCACAAACACTTATTCAGCCGATAATAGATTATGCTGATGCCTGCTACCTGGATGCTACTGAGGAGCTATTAAATAAGCTTGAGCGCTTGCAAAATTTATGTATTCGCTTTATTTTTGGTCTCCGTAAATATGACCACGTTTCTCACCTTCGCAAAGAACTCAAGTGGCTCCCAATCCGCCTTCGCAGGAACACTAGGATCCTATGTCTCCTTTTTAATATCCTACACAACCCGTCCTATCCTTCTTACCTGCGCGAGCGTTTTTCTTATGCTCGCTCTACTGACGCACCGTGTAGATCGCACCTTCGATCCCTACTTAAATCCCATCCTCATAAATCCAGCTATTACTCGTATTCCTTCTCCGTCCATGCTGTAAGGTTGTGGAACGCACTTCCGCCTAGCATTCGTGATTTGAAGACCATTTCACTATTCAAATCCAGAGTGAAAGAGCATTACCTTTCCTCTCAACCATGATTTATTATATTTATTAGTCTATATATTTTAGCAATATGTATTTATATAAGTATTTATTAATATCTACATAAATGTGTATTTATATATCTTAATAGGTTAAGTTAGGTAAGGCACATAATCTGTATTCTCTTCCTTCTCTCACACACTATTGTCTACATTTCTTTTTCATTTCTTCTTTTGCAGGGCTGCTGGCAGAAATTTCTTAAGAAATAAGCAGTACCTATGTACTCATATTTTTTCATGTGTTTTCCTGTGCTGTGTACTGTGTGTACATAAATAGTAAAATAAATAAATAAAAAAAGTAAATGGTCTTGCGGTTTTAAATGTCTTTACCTAAGCACTGTGCATTGTGAATGGGTTGAGGTTAAGAGGTTTTTGTATTGTCATTTATAAATTGACTACATCCATCGTAATAATATTATCATGCAAAACAGCGATTAATGACAAATTAATTTACAGATTTTTCCTCTAGGAAAATAATTCTAACTTCTAATATACTTTAGGAATTACAGGCCAAAATAGCAAGATATATTGGACCACTAAATCGATAACCGTAAAAAGTAACGATGACGTAGATACCAGTTTCAGGCGTTTTCCAGGTAAACAAGCTTAGAACTCATTGACCTGTATTAGCTCAAAATAAAAATAAACCCCAGCTCCCTTCGTTCACAACCTAACATTACCGAATTGCCATCACATGATAATTACGTCAATAGACTTCCATACAATTACACATCACACACTACTCCCTAACGAGACACGAAAGAATGCGCCAAGTTCTACATGATCGCCTCACAAAAGTTTAATCGACTGTCTTCAAAAGTAATTACAACAAAGACATTTCTCCTCTCCCCATCTATAAAGGGATATGGGCCGAAAATATATGAACAAAATCAATGATTTGTATTAAAAAGTAGTAATTTTCAATCAAGAGACCGATTATTTCCACTATCCGTCACTAGGGGTGGAACAGGGGCCGGGAAATTATTCCCATCCCCCTTAGGGGTCCATAATGACTTGGAATAGTGTGGGGTCCTTTTTCATTAGTTTTTTTTTTGTGTAAATCATTGCAGCGTATGTGTTGATTTTCTTCGGGAAATGTGATTGGGATTTGATTTGTTTTGTTGGTGGAAATTAGAATTTAACCAAGTCCGATTTCAGAGTCATAAGCAAGTTTATCATTTAGTGGGGGAAGACTGGTCTTGATAAAATTTTTTGGGCTATGTCCAACCGTGGATGTAGACATCAGCTGAAATAAATAAATATCGCTGGACATTACACATAGCGCCACCTAGTGCCACACTAAGCAACGAGGCT
Source organism: Xestia rhomboidea (assembly GCA_963853795.1). Classification (NCBI taxonomy): domain Eukaryota; kingdom Metazoa; phylum Arthropoda; class Insecta; order Lepidoptera; family Noctuidae; genus Xestia; species Xestia rhomboidea. The sequence continues at coordinate 1,076,537 of OY970775.1, forward strand.
TGTATCGTGGACACCAGATAGTTGATATACTACATAGATACTTTTTTTTTTTTTGTAAATACATACTTATTATAAATATAAACATCCATGACTCGGAGACAAAATTAATGTCCATGCTCATCACACAAACATTTGCTCCTACCGGGATTCGAACCCGGGACCCTAAGAACGTAAGGCAGCTTCACTACCGCTGCGCCAATCGGGTCGTCAAAATGATGATGATGTGTATTTTACTTAACGATGATCAACGCTTGGGTTGGTTATGCCTCCGAAAATCAAGTTATTAAACAGTTACTTTTATAATTTCTTAAGAGTTCATAAAATATTTAAAAGCTGATACATAAAAACAGCGTAAACTACATAAGTAGATAGGAGTAACGCAGAAATCAATCTGTTCACTCCGCATACCAAGAGTGATGAATTCTCATCTATTTTCAGTCCCAATGCTTAATCCAACTCCCCATCTTAAACTATCCTACCACCATTAAAACCACCATTTTTCATAGTTAACACATTCACCCTAACTTCATTCAAACACTTATTGCTTTACGATAAGGCACAATCATTGGAACCTCACCCTTTTGTTGAAAATCTTATTTGAATTGCATTAGGGGTGAAGATTGACAAAGTATCAAGAACTTGGCGGGTGTGCTACCGTGCATCGAAAATTAAAAGTTAAATCTGGACGTGAGAAGGTTTCGAGATTTTATAAGTAGATACTTTGAATAACATTACTGCGTACTTATGTTAGTACTTCGTGGGTTCGTATTGTTTGTGAGGCACGTACTACTGTGATTTTTGTAGGGTTTAACTGTCATTACTTGTATTTAACAACAATTTTTTGTCTTTGCTTCATGTATTTTGAGGTCCTTTTATACAAAGGTAAATAAAAATCAAATGTCATTTGTTTAAATAAGGCTAAAAATTAGCACATTTTGAATGCCCAAATTATATAAGATGGTCTCCATTTTAACGCTCGCCCTTCACAACTTCCTACCAGTATTTTAGTTGAAAAAAAAAAGAAGATAACTGTCGTTAAAACAGAAATGACTAATAATCTCTTTTTAGAGTCATTCTATCATGTGACAGTACCTCTAATCTATGGCACACGTAAAACAGATGAGATAACGCAATTACAAAAGCCCGACCAATACAATCATGACCAGTAATACACTTTCAGACACAGGAAGATACAGGAAAGCAAAAATACCCTTAATACCAAGCCACTTATCCTGAGTCCAACATACCACACCGGTAGGCACATGAGGGAGACAACAATACATTTCAGAAGAAGATAGAGTGAGACAAAAAACAAATGACGCAAACCCAATTGACTTGGGTTTCAAAAAAGTCGTATAAAAAGCCAATGGCCGCGGCTTCGCTGGGAATCAAACCCCATTGTGATACGGTGAGAAATTTTACACCCCGTACATTTACATTTATATGAAGACGCTTTGAAAGCAGTTTCAAATTGTTTTTAGTATTTTCTCGTGCGTTTTTTGGTGTGCTTGAGATTTTATGGCGCGGATTTGGGTTTACGAGCTGGTTTGTGCATTGAATACTTGAGTAAAGAAGGACGACGAAAAAGAAGACATAGTCGAGGATTGGGTGGAGGGTCCTCTATTTAAATTAGATTTACACATAATTGACGAAGTAACTAGTGGATGTACTACTTAACTACACATCTACCTAACCCTTCGGGGATTACAGGCTTGATGCGGTGTTTGACCGGAGTGGAAGGAGGGGTCTGCCACTAGTTAGAACTACCATATTATTTTAAACAGTGGATAATAACAAGTAAATTAATAAAATAATCCAAAAGAGTTGTAACGTCTGCACTGTTTTTACAAAAGCTCCGTAGCTCTACGTACAAATCAAAACCAATGGCACGGCAACGGTTATAAGTCAGATAAACTACCTTTTTGATAACTGGACAGTAACACATATTTCCTACTAATCAGATTAAGATCACATCGAAACAAACACCAGATTGTTCTAATCGTAGCGTGTCACAAAATATAACGCAACCAATCCAACGCTTTTGCATAAATAATAATATAATACGTACAATTTTCGGCGAATTTCCGAAGCAGCCGTCTTTCATTTAATTTATTCAAATTACCAGCGGTAGGGACCAACATTATAATTTAGTTGGATTATACGTTTTTTATTACATAATGTATGGAGTTTGATTTTAATGATGGGCGACACGATTTCTACTGATTTTGTTTTGCTTTCGTTTACAGGCCGGTCAAAGTTGTGCGGTCATTGGCAACAGCTTTGTTTATATTTTGTAGATCAACTTATGCTCCAAAACCACTTGATAACATATACAGGGTGGAATTTTTCAACGCCACCTTGAGAGAAAGTACTCTAAATACAGGAGATAGCAAATTTAACTCAAAGGAAGCATTCCTTTATTTTTAAAAAGAAACAAATCTGCATTCATAGATTTTCGAAAAAGTTTCCGAAAGGAAAACCATGAATAAAAGTGCTTTATCTTATTGAATTTATCCCATTGAATTTATAACTGTTCAAAAAGATACAGAATGTTATTTTTTCAAACTTTAGTCGATTCGATCCCCGAGTATGGCAAGCGAATTTTCGAAAATCTGTGAATGCAGATTTGTTTCTTTTTAATAATAATGGAGTGTTTCCTTTGACTAAAATTTGCTATCTCCAGTATTTCAAGTACTTTCCCTAAAGGTGGCATTGAAAAATTCCACCCTGTATAAAAGACAGTATTAACTTTTACTCAACATCAGCATATAACGTTTCCACTGATGGTACACACCTCCTCTATTCGAGACCCTAATTGAATCATATTCAACTTCGCGGGGATAAAGAGGGCTGGTAGATAATTACAGCACATGTCTTTGAATTTTCGGTTTTGGACATACGAAAAGTTTTGGAATCTCGGCCCTCGAGTTTTTCTCAGGGCATTCACCTCTTCGCAATCAGGCCAGTGGTTGCTATACTCACTAAAATGAAGTAGTGGTATGGTATAAATTAATTTACCAGCAAACAGTAGTATCTCGTCAGAGAGCTTCCATAGAGCTCTCATAAGATTGGCTACAATATTTACTATGCTCTCTGTTTCTTCAATGCAGACTAGATTAGTTTTTCCTGTCTAGAATAAACTTAGCATGAGCAAGATAAGTTTATGGTTCCTTCTGCGCAATTGCCTGGCTTCTTATAAAGTTATTAATATCTGAACAAGCGGTTTTTATAACTGCCTTGACACTAAACTAGTGGTCGAAAACTCGTGCTGACCGTGTCGTCCTGGTGGCCCAAATGGGGTAAAGTTTTCTATTCCATTTTATGACGATATCATCGTCCATTATCTACAAAAGCCTTAAAATCAATTAGGGACTTTATAATAAAAGCTAAATGTGGAATAACTATACACCTATGGTTAACCGTTCGAAAAGTGTATACGAAATGTTATGGTGCTGTATTCAACCAAGGTATCATCAACATCAGCCGGCATCGGAATACTCCTGGACATAGGCATCTCCAATAGCCCGCCATTCAACTTGATTCTCGGCAACTCTTGTCCAGCTGCGACCAGCCACCCTACGGAGATCGCCGCTCTGCCTATCTCAGGCTAGACCTCCCACCTTACGCTTGTCGATTCGCACTCTCCACTCACACACACACATCTACCGCAACGGTCCTCGGTTCTACGGCAAAATTTGACCAGTTAATTGCCATTTAAGATACCTTGTTTCATGAACTAGTAGCTCATGTCCGCGGATTCGCCCGCGTAGAGTTCGATAATTGTCCCACGGGATCATATTATAGGAATAAAAACTGCTATGTGTTAATCCAGGTTATAAACTATCTGTATGCTAAACATCCAAATCCGTTCAGTAGTTTTGGCTTGAAATATTAACAAACATCCATCACCCACCCATCCTAACAAGCTTTCGCATTTATAATATTAGTAAGATTGAGAAGTAAGATATCGATGAAGAAATTAATTAAAAAAAAAATAGAGAGAAGACCTCTCCCCCCAGCAGTGAGAATTAAGGCCGATTATACTTTTATACTATGCCTTTTAACAATACATTACAGTATTATTTAACCATTAACATATCAGCTGATTCTGAGGCTCGTGCCCACGCAGCACTTGCTCAGTCGCGGTGATAAATGTGACGTTTCTTAGGCATGAGAGACAGCGCCCTTAGCGTAATATCTGAAATATTGCCGCCATGTTGCCGCGATGGCGACGTCATTATTTACGGATTCGTGACGTCACCGCGTAATTAGCTTTCGAATGTATGTTATTGGAAGTTTTAAGATGGGGAGACAGTGGTTGTGTATTGGTTGAGGGTTGTGTATTGAGTTCACTTTATATGAAAGTGGACGTCCAGTTTACCTACTTCATATTTTGTTGGAATTTTATTGGACTTGTAATTCCACGATGTTTTTTTCATTGATTACAAATTAATTTAAATAATAATACAATTGATATGAGCGCATCTTTTCTGATATCAGAACTCAAAATGATCGGTCAGGAGAAAAATTTCAATCACCTTTTTTTTTTTTTCGGATGGGAAATCATCAAATGACCCTCCTCCCGCTCTGGGCGGAGCAGGAGGGAGTGTCAGACTTTTACTGACTAAAACCCATCCATGTTCCTTCATCGCCCTTTGTGTTCCGGTGCCACGATATCTCTTTCGAATAGTCCCGCAGCCCCGGAATTTCAATCACCTGGTATTGGGTTGATTTTGTTCACCATCCTCAAAATCAATTTAATTTATTTAAACATGCTTGTTTGAGCCAATTTTGCCAGAAAGCTACAACGAAGCTATGAAATGAGCTACTATCATTGTAAATAGTAGATTCGAACTTGTAATAAACAGAAGGAAAGGTACTGCTATCTATCCTTTTTGAAGTTGTCAGGCCAATTCTACACTTTAATTCACTTACCATTCACCACTTAAATTCCATTGAAAAAAATAAACCTTTACCAACTTTACCATCCCATCCAATAGCAAGCCTGAATACCGCGCACAAGGTACCCAAACCCACAGGTTTCCAAACAAAGAGTTCATTACGAGGCACCTAACGCCCGGCTTGGTCCAATCTGACGCTGAACAAAAACAGATATTATAATAACACGCAGATGCTCAGGCTCATAATTTTTGCAAACAAAAATGTCATCGGGCCGTGAGTTGGGAACCGCAGGTCACCCGTCTAGTGAGGGGATCGAACCATCGTTATTGGATTATGGGAGTATCGATTTTTTGGACTTCATATTGGGTGGAGGCAATTGTTATACGTAGGTTTAAGACTAGCACAGTTAATATTTTCAATATGGTCTGCTTCTTACATAAATATTAAGACAAGAAACATTTCTTTTAAAATAGATTTCATCATTATGTAATGAAATTGTTTCAGATCACTTTAAATTAATTCTAAGTTTCCGAAATTAAAATAATTTCAACAGCAGGTTTGAACAAAATCGTGCTGCTTGAGTAGGTGGCATAAAAATCTAACTTACGTAAGAAAAAGGTGGCTCTATATTGTTCAAAGACTTTAGACTGCCAAGTGCAGCGCTGATTTTATCCCAACATCAAACTAAAATCGTCCATCCATCCCGTAAACCCACCAGCACAAAACATTCCCAGCAGCCGAATGCAAATCAAGACTTTCACAAAACAGATCGAAAAGAATCGAGCATTCACATCGCATCGCTCTAAACTCGAGCTTGCCATCGCGTGCAATCGCTTACCTTTCCCAGCACTAGTTTCTATTGTTACGTTTGTCGCTCGGACCTCTAGCGCCTTTGTCATACAACGTTCACTCATTGTTCAAACGACAACTTTTACATTTGCAGGCATTGTGACTTTTATGACAATGGGGGAGAGATGAATTTTCAGTGCGAAATGTTTCTCGGTCAGAAAACTCGAATGAAAATGAAGCGATTCGGACCGTTTGATGCATTCTGAAAGATTCGCGCTATTGTTGTGTTATATTAATTCTATGTTTTGATGTGGGTTGAGGTTTTGCGTTTCAAAGGAGGCATCTATTCATGTCACTTTGTTGAATGGAGTCCGATTTTGGTAAAAAGTGATGTTAGCGCACCATTTTTGGCGTCGTTTATGTTTAGGGAAGTTAGAATGTTGGCTTTTAAGCTTTTAAGATTCAATTCAGTTCGCAGTTAGAAAATTAAAGATCCTTTTTATAATTGCTCAGTTTTATTTATTTATTCTAACTTAATGTACAATAATAGTGCATATGCGGACTTAATGCCACAAGGCGTTCTCTACAAGTCAACCTGTGGGTCAAATACTCCGGCCTTCTGTTACTTACCATAACTTGGTTATGATCATCATATGTCATAATATCATTCCGTAAATCAAACCTAAGTATAGGTCACGCTATTTTTTTCTGGCCGTTGCAAAAGATTAAAGTAGCAGAGACCAATAGTCAACCGCTCATAGTGCCGATTCGGATGTTTTACCGACCACTAGTTGACGCGAACACTATCGTAACACATTCTTAAGAAGTTTTGACAGTTAAAAGTTTCATGTGTCTCCGTAGCAGTCGCGCTTTACGAAATAATTTACAATTTGGATCCAAACATTTCCGCCTGCCCATCTGTCGTCACTTGCCAAACATATAATTACAATTTATGGAAAATAGCACTACAAATGCCTTCTACACCACGTTTCTTTGATCCACTATAAAAAAGCGCCAAAGCATTAGCTAGCCGTAATATGGGACAAGCTCAAACAGCGTTTAGTCCGCGTCCTTGTCCCGTTCAATGAGAAATTCCTGCGATACCTCGCGCTCGACATTTTGCGGAGGTGAGGTAAAAATACGTCCCGACGATTAACGGTACAAGCGGTGCGATTTAAGCGGTTTATGTCAGCTTTTGTTATGATGGCTCAGAATAGATTATTTATTTATTTAACACTTCAAGCACAAAGTACAGAGGCGGATTTAATGCCATAGGCATTTTTTATCTTATTTGTCAGTTAAAGAGAGGAATTAGAGAACACAAGTGAATATAAAATATTGGTGACATAGGTATGGCATCTCATGACCTGAAGAACCAAGATTGTTAAAAAGTACATAGGGCCAGTTTCCCCCTTACTAACATACAAACCTCACGCCTAAATTCCCCGAAAGATTGGGCAGTGCTGAATGGGTACGTATCATAATGCCTAAGTTTATCCTAACTATTTTCGATATAACTACGGTCCAATGACCCACTGGCTACTGTTTAAAATACATAAAGATGTTTCACACATTTTTGTAATAACTAATGAACGAAATTCATAAAAAAAACCATCCCATTCCATGATTTGACGACCCGAATGGCGCAGCGGTAGTGAGGCAGCCTTACGTTCTTAAGGTCCCGGGTTCGAATCCCGGTAGGAGCAAACATTTGTTTCCGAGTCATGGATGTTTATATGTATAATAAGTATGTATTTACAAACATAAAGTATCTAAGTAGTATATCAACTATCTGGTGTCCACGACACAAGCCTCGCTTATTGTGGCACTAGATGGCTCTGTGTGTAATGTCCAGCAATATTTATTTATTTATTTATTCATCTACGGTGGACTCACTTACGGTTTAAACATGCGCCCGTGTTAGTTGCGTTTCCTTTCTGATACATAAAAACAAACAAAGTACCAAGGAAATAAAGTACAACTCAGTATTGCTTAGTGCTTTTCTGCATTGGGTCTTGCTAGTTGGCGTGAGGAGCGTAGGCCGAAGGCCGGCGGAGCGACGACGATATTTGTGACAGAAAGTGGGTGTGTAATGTAAAATGCGAGCGTAGCGAGCGTGCGTCACATCCAATCAATGCGACAGCCAATATCTTAAAAACCATTAGATTAATCGTTCGTTAGTGCGATTGATTTTAGTTGAATCAAAATTAGGTAAGTTAAACCGTAGTTGAGTCGGCCAATATGTGTTATGAACATATTATGTGAATCAACCGTAGTTATATCGAAAATACTTTGGATAAACTTAGGTGTTATGATACGTACCGTACTGAATATATAGTACACCCGTAATTCGCCAGTTATGTTTATGTTACTCATAGTAATGATATGATGATCACAAAAACCGTTCTCCATTTCTCCTTGATTACCTAACATTTAAGTCAGAGGTGACCTCAATCTCGCTCCCTCTTATGACTCACGCCCCACTAGTTAAATTATCTGGTTTTCGCCGTTGAATTATTGAAATAATCCGTCTGTATGAAGCCGCGTAATGACAGCTCATAAATATCACTAATAAGGAACATTTTGTACCGCTAACCGAACAATTTCATTTTATTTAATGCGCTTTTGTTTCGGTGCTATTGCGGTGCGCCACAGAATGATTGAATCGCTTTATGTGTCAGCCAATTGCCATATTAATATCAGCCTGTATACTCATGAGCACAAATATGTATACACTTAGCCAGATCCAAGAGGTTTTTACTTCGAAGTAAAAAGTTAAATGACCCTAAAGCTATCTTCGTTTTAATATATAACTACAATCAATAAAGTAGGCGACAATCACTTTTTATTAGTTGGTACGTATAGCAATAATAAATACAGTGTACCTAAAATTTGACTATAACTTAGTGGCAAGATACAAGACATGTGCAACTGTGCTTAAACTAGGTGGACCACCGTGATCAAGCTGCCGTATATGCAAATTAAAACTGGTGACTCTACTTGTCTTGTTGGAAAGCAAAAATCTCTTTTAATAAACCTGAGTTTAGATTACCATACTCGCTCATACTACATACCATTTGTAACATGACAAATCACTATGTACGACTTTCTTAACTTCTTACGGTTGTGTGTCACTGCAAACAAAACTTGCACAGTTTAGAGGTATTATATGAAAGGTACAAAGTAAAAAATATTAGAGGACGCCCCGGCTGTCATTTTTAGATCTTTGACAGTCTTTACAGGTCGTCAGAGTGGCCCGAAAGTCTGACAACCAGTTTTACCAAAGGGAAGTCAGATAGGCAGTCCCTTCATGTAAAATACTGGTAATAAACTGCATCTGGTTAGACTGGAAACCGATCCCAACTTTCAGGAAAAGGCTACGCAGATGATGGCAAATTAAAATTATTCAATGCTGCCTGTTCCGTGTTTCTGGAACTTAATTATCTTAAGACCCGTTACTGGATCTAATGATCTAATGTCGACAGCAAGACTGTCGGCTTTTAGGTGACAATCAACCTGTCAGGTGAACATGTATTTAATTGTTTAATACTTTTCATAATCAGCTTTGTTCGCATACAATCAATCCTCTAACTAAAGTATTCCACGAGAACAGCTCAGCGTGAAAAGACGTGAGCTATTCGATCTTAAAACTATGGCCGAAGCGGTTAACTGCGGACGAAGTTTTAATAGAATCTCTATCAAACCATTTCCTTACAAGTTTCTACACACAAATCAATCTTAACAACTACTCGTCGTTTTCTTTAGAAATATCGGAAAAGGACGTTCTTTCATGATGGGGAAAAACATCATGAAACCTTGTCACGGATTTTTTAAACTTTTCTGTTATAAGTCCTTTTCATTTTTAAATCAATATATTCAAAAGTTTAAAAAAGGGGGTTTTGGACTGAATCAAAAGTCATTAATTTGAAGATCATGAGGCTGAGCATCAGCACTTTTTGAACGTCAAAATCAAGAGGCAGTCCTCCAAAACGGCCGCCCCTTTACGATTTTCTTGTGTTTTAGCGAGATGGAAAAAGTGGTGGAACAAATTTTCCAGCAACACATTCTTATTCTTTCTTCTTCTTATCCGGTACGCTCTTGACAGAGCGGTCGTGATCGTTAAGTACTGGTAGCGTTATTGGAAGTGGCAGATGTGATGCACTTCACGACATTTCGCCACCGCTGCCTGCTAGAGGTCATCCGGCTGCATTCATTAACTGAACCCTCAATGGCAGACTTGATCTTGATCTGGTCAGTCCAACGCGTAGGTGACCTTCCGCGCGGTCTAGTGCCTTCTACTTTCCCTTGGACGACAAGGCGTTCTATGGACCGATTGTCACGCCGGGAAACATGTCCAAAGAATGTTAGGATGCGAGATTGTACAATCGAAAACAGACGCTGCCTGATATTCTATATATGTCTTATTCTTTATTGCACACAAAATTAAAAAATATACACACAAAATTAACGCATATTTGTTCGGTTAGAAGAACTTGATTATAAATACAATAAATAATATGCAAAGTAAATTACAAAACAAAAAAAAAATTAAGATAGCTTTGCATATTTTCATAATAAGTACAATTAGTAATTACCCTTGTTTGTCGTCGTTAAAATAGTGCATACCATACACTTCTCAAGAACAAGGATCTTCAATCTTAATACAAAAAACCTATGAGTGCACCGCAATGAAGCGAACAATTTATTTACGCGTGGTTGTTAAGCCCTTCTGTGAGTGATTGGCTGCTGATGTGTAGCTACTGAGCTGATTGTAAACCGGGAATGTTTCTGGAACAGCAGGATTTTGTGTGTTGGTTTTGGTTTTATGATTTATCAGGGAGGAATTGGTGGAAATGTGTTGGCTGATTGAACTGTGATCGAGAATTCTCGCAAACAGTGACACCTAAATGAAATTCTAAATGCGCATTGTTGAGTTTCTAAACCTTGTCGCTGAGCAGTTGAAAACAATAATATTCGGGCATTTTTAGTAGTCACATAGTATTGGTGAAAACAGCTTTATCACTAATAAAGCTGTTTTGTTTCCATAAACACTAAGTTCTAACAACAAACCTAGAGAATAAACAATCTTTTTGGAACTGACAGAACGCAAGTGTTATTATGATTAAAAGTTTATTGTGGTTTGTTCAGCCAATTAAGACTAAAATTGGCCTCAATCTATTAAAGAGAATCCATTTCTACAGCTAATAGACACATTCTCCTAATCCGACTTGAACCACAAGCTACTCCACTAACCCAAGACATGTATTTATCTCTCCTCTTTTTCCTCCAACCGACAGACATCCTTTCATTACAGAAATTCAATCACGTTAACAACAAAACATCGAACTCGATGATCATCGGTCCAATAGCATTGTTTATTGGGGTGCCCATGATTTATGGTCTTCCGCAGGACATGTCCTTGCCAACGATGGCGCAAATTGTCCCGGCATTTGTCCCGGCCTTAGTAAATGTGTGGTGATAATTCACGCGGACCACTCAGTGCGTTAATGTCGGGAAAAGTCCGGACAAAACGGGACAAATTCGCGTAGTGGGTAAATAAGGATGATATTATTATTTTGTGTGTTGGATGTGTTCGTTAAACGTTGGGACTATATTTCTTCATAACGCCTCAATGTCAGAGGCGGAATAACCTGAGAGGTGCGTGGGGTGCGGGGCCACTCTTAATAAATATTTAGAAAGGTATTTGGTTACGCACAGAAAGAAAAAATAAATTCTTCGGGTCGATCTTCAGGTTAATTCCCGCTTGCCTGGGTTAATCCGTGGATGGGTGACCACCGATTACATATCGAGTTTTCTCTGTGCCTCAGAAAGCACGTTAAGCCATTGGTCCCGACAGTCAATTTGTAGGTCTTTGACCGTTACCGTTACCGAGTCGTAACAAGTCAACCAGTCGTTACAAGTTAACTGGGTGGTGGAGATCAGATAAGCAGTCGCTCCATGTAAATTCTAGTATTCAGCTGCATCCGGTTAGACTGGAAGCCGACCTTAACATACTTGGGAAAGAGGCAGACAGATGATGATGGCAGAAAGAAAAAGTAACCAATGATTTGTTAAAACAAATTACGTTTTGTCTAAAAGTTGATTAAGTCACAAATAGCTAAATATGTCGCTGTTTTGATTAATTAATTAATATTACTAAATTACATTAAGAATTATCTCTTTGTGTTGCACCTAAATATTAAACACGGAGTTCATTTGTTTATTTTGATTTTGATTTTTATCGCTATTTGCGATATTGCCAACTTTCAAAAAGCCTTATCCGATTCGAGAAACCCTGAAGAACCCCTACATACGTACACCTACCCTATCCAACGCCTTTACTCACCATTTAAAAAGGCGTTGCACTGCACGTAATGCCGGTAAGTATAAAAATACACCTTCCGCGGCTCGTGCTGAACGAGCTATGGTAAGCTATAGTGGGCTACAGTGGGCTATAGTGGGCTATGGTGCATAGGTATCAACGCAAGGACTCACGAGAGCCCCTTCGCAACTGGGGTAAGGGCTTTCCACCTTACGGCAGTAGGGATGGGCGCTGTCGGTGGGAAGTCTTAGAAAATGCATGGATTGTGCAATGTGCAGTAAGAAATGGGTAGTAGCAACTTGCTAGCTGATTCCGATGCCTTTCAAATTCAAAATAATTTGTATTTTTCAAATAGACCTACATGAGCACCTAAGTAACTTCAGAAACTAAGTGCTCGGTTCGAACTCTTATATTATATTTAAAGTTCTTCCTCATATGAGAAAGAACTTAATTTACTCTTTGAACTACAAAAACTTAATCTGCAAATCTAGCTCGTAAAAATCATATAATAATATTTTTTCAGGAGTGTTTGCCAATGTTTTCTATGTTATTTTACATTGATGTTAGAGTTGACTTAGTCAGTAACAGTTTAATTATCTTAGTCACTGTCATATTTTCAAAGCCAGTATTTAAAACTCGTAATAAAAACAAAAGTTTATCGATACTCCCACCCGGCAGATCCCAACACTAGAACACATCAAAGTAATAGGTACAAGCATTTTGTGCTCGAAGCAACTCGCGCCAGCACCGCGCCACTAAATTACCCTCTCACCTCATAATATACCTAGCTAACTGTACCTGGCACGAACAAATGATACTGGAATAGGTGCTCCTACAAATACTGAAACTAGAATTTGGAAAATACATGATCGTTACATTACATCACGCCTGAAGTGTTAGACAGAGGTGTATCTGGTTATACTTAATTTCCATGTAGTAGAAGGTGAGCCTATTGCCATCAACCGTGCACAAATTCAAACAACAGACTGCTATTGATAAATTCCAGTGGACCAAACCAATCTCATGCTCAGCGGTAGCGCTAGTCACCACTACACCAACGGGGTAATAAAACACAACTTCATGTCTTTTTCATCGATCATCTCAAAGAAACTTAATTGCAAAAAATAAAATCGACTTAAATAACCACAAAGTGAAAAATAACTTCAGCTTCAGAAGTCGGTGACAAAAAAACTAAATCAATCAAACAAAGGTCACCAACTTTTTTTTTCACTTTTTAGTAGTTCACATGTGCTTACCCCTTCACAACGTACCGGCGTGGTGTTATGTTATGAACGGGTATAAACAATAGACAGACATGAGATTTCAGCAAACCCAGTTCATTTGCTATCATTTATTGAGGAGTTCCGATGCCTATCTCCGAAGTTCTTCATCAGATCTTCACCAAATTGAAATGGGACCACTCCGAGAAAGTACTCTTTCAAAAACTACCCATATCGCTTCAAGTGTGCCTCTAAAATTTGAAGAGTTCTCTCTATTTCTCCAGGATCCCATCATCAGATCCTGACTTAATGATCATGGGACCACCTGGGAAGTATACCCTTTCAAATAAAACAAATCGGTCCTCTTCGAGTAATCGGACAAAAGGTTCCGACGAATTGACGAATTGAGAACCTCCTTCTTTTTGAAGTCGGTTAATAAGGCTAGTTAAAACAAGACATCGTTATTTCTAACTTGTTGTTATGTGATGGAAACACGATAAAATGTCTTATTAATGGTTATAAACTAAAGCCCACACAGGATGCAAATTACAATTAATTTTTATGTGCAAAAAAAATATACCTTCAAAACCTAAAATTGTATCCACTCTAGTGGCTCACTAAGTACTCGATGTGTTCCACAATAAATGAGTGTTCGAGCTACTTCGGTATCGGAGCTACGGCATCGTAGCATACAACGTGCTCGTAGCACGGTCGTAGTTGCAAAATTTTAAAACGACCTGTGTTTTGTGGCGTAGCTTTTAATGAGGGGAACATTACACGCGGAAATTACTAGGTATAAATATTATTTCTTAATTTCGTCCTCTCATATAACAAAAAAAAGGACGAAAATTACTCGAAAAAAAAGTAAAACCACCCACAAGAACGGCCTTCCTAAAAATACTGATACGGAGACCGTAATTTTTAAATGTTTCATAAAACGCGACCCCTGTAATGAGAAACTTAATTTGTTCCCGTAATAAATATGAAAAGCCGGATTAAGCATTTTTATGTCAAAGGATACTCGTTTGTGGGGAGTTGACCTTGGCTTATGATTACTTAAGTCATTCGGAGTTTTACGCGGTTGAGGATTGGTCAACGGGAATTTAAGCATAGATACAGTTTTAATTTTTTTGTTTAAGCTTTTTGCGTCGTAACGCATCTCTCAGGATACCATGCTACAAAAACAGGTCACCAATAGACCTAAGATGTACTTAACTTTTGAAATTCCTTAATTAAAGACCAACAAAACTTATACAATCCTAAGAACTATAGCTGCATTACTTACAAACAACATTCTCATTTTCCAATCAAAGTAAAAAAGTACCATTCCACTTACCCTCTTGTTGTCTCGAAACTTCAACCAGCCACTGATGACACTGTTATCCACAGCGGAACAGTCTTCCTCCTCCACATCCGACCTCCTGGACAACAGAGGAGAGCCCCCAGGACTGTCCAAGACCTCCCGCCTCCTCATCACAGGAGTACATTGTTGAGATAACCTGCCCTCATTGACTAAATCACTCCTCCTGCCAAGAACTGGTGTAGCATGAGCTGAGACACCTCCTAAAAGACCTCGCCTAGCCGTGAAAGGACTGCCTTCCCAAGGTCTTTTGGCTGTGGTTTTGCATTCTGCATGAACACATAAAGCATCAAAGTTCGCCAGCTCCACTGACACCCGGGTCTGAAGACCGCTGGGGTGTGTGGTCAGGATGGTCTGCTTGGCAATGCTGCAGCCATGGCGGTGGATCTCCTCACGTCTCTCCATTTTGGGAAGGTATTACAGCATTACGGCAGGTTTCCGTTGGAAGAAATCCATTTGATTGTCTTTTGTCCCATCTGGAAAGAGAAAAGGGTTATTTTAACATTTTCAACATTAGACCTTTTTTGTATTGTTTTAAAATAGATATCAATTTGCTTTTTTTATTTAAGAATTTAGATATAATTTTAGTAGGTCTTATTTTTTCACCAATAAGGTTCCTATGTAAGTGTGTTTATGAACATGTTATTTGATTTTCCCTCTGTAAAATAATATAAAACAAACAATATTAGAACAACAAAGTTATTACTTATTTTCCGGAGCAGGAAACTATAATAACATTTTGGACATAATTATAATAAAATAATATGTGCCCGAGGGGAAGTTTTAATCCACTATATTTATGCCAATAACCGTTGTTAATTTTATGCGTAAACATACAGGCTGTGGTTATAAACGTCAGTTAAATTGCACCGCCTCGCCGTCGGTATATAATGACGGGTTGCTATCATATTTGTGTCTAGTTGTTAGCTGTCTTTAGAAATAATGCTGCTTTATGAAATGCCTACATGACAACACAGTGATAATTTGCTGCTTTGGTCTTTGTAGGGACAGTTGTCATAAATATTCTTAAAGTATTGATATAAGGTTTGTATGTACAAACCGGTATGGGCAGATTGCGGACAGATACTTCAGTTCATTATCTGTTAAGAATACGGTGTCTAGTCCCGCGTCCGCAGTTTATAAGTCGCGTTCTGAAATGGTTACCTAATTGTTAGGGTGCTATTTAATCACCGAAAAAAAGCGGGTAAAGATATAAGATAACCGTATATAAGCGGTGCTATTATTTATGTTCCGAAAATAAAACTCGTTATGTACTTAATGGCTGTAGGACGCCAACCACCATTAAATTGTGAAGGTCAAACTGAATGTTGTCGTGTGGTTTGACTTCAAGACTCGAGAAAAATGTACTAGTGGTTTCATTAATATTTTCCAAGCGCTATTGCGTCACAAATATTCTCCTTTAATTTTAATAAAGTATCACAAATTCTCTAACATTAATTTTGTCCGTAATATTAAGTACAGCGATGACGAAAACTTCAGTTTTGTGAATAAATTGGGCCACTAGAAACTTAAGTGGGCCGAGACGAATAATTTCATTAAACAAAATTGACAATATAATTGTACAATTTAGGACACTTAAGAGGCTCAATTGAAAGTAATTAAACCGGGACTATTTCGGAACTTTGAAATTTTGATACAACAATTATTTTAGCCTACTGGTAATTAATTACTTAATTATAAGTTATACACTTAATAATTATTAGTAAGTTCTAAAAATAAAACTGTACATTAAATATGACCGACTAGGTGCACAGACGATCTCATTAAAGCGGCCGGAAGAAACGGGATAGCCATGACACAAAACCGCCAAAAGTGGAGAGATTTGGAAGAGACCTCCACTCAGCATTGGGTGGTCAAAGGTTGAAGAAGAAGTCGTTTCCATCTTTCCTAGACTGGTGCATATTGTTACAAAATAATCGAGATTTTGTCTTATCAGTATTAGAGTATAAAGTTATACAGTTTTACTTGCTCGCTGGAAGTTAGAAGCAAGTAATAGTGCATTGATGCATGTGTGCAAATGACGAATGCTCACGCCTAACAAACGATGATTTTCGACAAACTTGCATCAGAAAAGTAAATAGCTAATCTGTACCTAAATGTGATGCAATAAGAGCCGCTTTTTGGGTATCTTCTTTCTTTATCGTGTGGTTAGTGCCTAACCTGGTGTCAGAGTCTAATGCCGCCCATGGGCCTCTGAGTTGGCTTTACATGCCATTGGCTGGTGTGTTGAAAAGATATAATAGTTGAAAACGTATTTTAGTTCAAAATGTTTAGTTCATTAGCAACCGTTAGCAAACCGCCTAGGTCTTAAAACTGTACCAAACGCATAAAATATGAAAGCAGTGGCTTCATTACTTCTTGATTACCCAGACAATAATTCAGACCGCCTGTCTTTCTACGCAACCGTCTTCAAATTGCCGTTCTTAGTTATCAAAACGGCTTTTATTGTAATAATTCGAGAGGTCATAGATCTCGACCCATTTGTAGGGGACTTTAATCTATGGTACATTTGAATGGGTTCCGCGAAAACTCCCTTTAATGAAGTTAAGGAGTCTTCATAATTCCTCGAGGGGTTGAATTTGGCTGTCATGATCATTTATTACTTGTTTTTAATAGGATTAAAGAATGCGAAGCTCCCGTTAATATGTTTGGTGATGGATCATTATTTTTGGGCGGAGTTGTACTTTAAATTGATGCATAGAATATGAATTAATATTAGATAGAATATTAACTCTTAACCTCTCGTATTAATTTAAATAATAATACGAGAGGTTAAGAGTAGTAAATTTTGAAGCTTTTTGCTGTCAAAGAGCTCAGAATTCATTCTCAAATGTCGTTACAGGCTGGTATAGTCAATGGCCCGAAAGTCTGACAACTAGTCTTACCAAGGGTAATTAATCATAATCATAAATCTTTATTTATCTCGACATCAGAAATTACAGGCGCTGGTATATGCACAATCTTAAATAGAGAAAGGTGTCTGAAGTAGGAAAATCCTGAGGTACAGATCACCTTGTATTGAATGAATTGAATTTATCTAACTACTAACTGAGTCGTGGACGTTAGATATGCAGTCGCTCCATTTAAAATACAGGTATTCAGCTGCATTCGGTTATACTGGAAGCCGACCCCAACATAGTTGGGAAAGGTCAGACAGATGATTACTGTGTATGTAAATTATATTAAGGTTTAAGAAATTCGGCTGAAGTCATAAACAAAAATCTGCTGCTCTACCAATAGTTCTACAAAGAGTCTCAATACTACCATTAACTGACTGGGCCATCCCGTACCTATAGACGAAGTAAAAGTGCTGTAAGCCGGTAAAGACAGCGTGGTTTCAAGCACATTTAAGCTGTCTTAAACAAACAGCAGTCCAGCAGTTCCTTTTACCTATCCTACTACGAACAGAACAATCATTTCTTTAGAAATTCTTCAGAACTTCAGTAGTACAAACAGTCCGAAGGTACGTGCGATAAATAATGTATGAAAAGCCGTTTAAAAGCCGGTTACGGACGGTAAACGGTGGTCATTACCATCATTACCGTTACTTACCGGTCGGTAATGATATGCTTACTGTCAATGAATAATGGAAGGTTTGCGCCCATTTTGTAGATTACGGCGGTTTTATGGAGCTATGGTAAAGGGTGAAGACATGGGGATTTAAACACGGTTGATTAAACCCTTAATAACTTGTTAATAAAATCATAGCTGCAGCTGTCCTTTGGCAGCATTGTAATGCGTTTCATCAGTCTGCCTAGATTTTTACATGGAGCGACTGCTTACAATTGATTTTCTAAATAATATTTGTTTCAGCTTTAATGCTGAAGATCGCTTCATAGCGGTTCGTATTAAAACAAACGACATTCAACAGGATCAACATATGATTTTCAGTAGCTAAAGTCTACCCAAAACATTTTAGCTTTGCCATTGTTGTCGCTCATAGTGTCACTGTATAATGACGGTTGGTCACAAATCATAATTGTAACCAAAACCAACGGCTGTGGAGCCCAAAACACAGATAATTTGAAACAATTGCAAGAAGAGTAAGAAACGGTCACCCATCGCCAAACCGACAGCAGCAAACTCTGCTTAACCTCACAAACCAATCGATCCGCTTGCTTATTTAGCCATGAGTCGTACACATAGCTATTACACTGCCGGCCACAATACTCTACCCCCCCTCAGCCGTTTAGAGCCATGAATTATGTATGGCACAGCGTAGTGCGCCTGTACGTCTGTTTGTCACTACATTACTGCACAATGTGCGGCCATTGTGTTTGAGTGACGTGACGTAAGTTGACAGGTTGAAGAAAATGTTATGAGGGGTTTGCTGGTGTTAACAAATTACTTCGGTACATTCTGTTATGGTTTAGGCAGAAGGTGATAACGGTGTGCTACAAACTTTTTATTTTATGAAGTCAAAATGGTACGGACTAGCTAAGGGACACCGCATGCGTCCACAGTTTGTCCAAAACCGGTTTGATAAAGTAAAATAAAAAAAAAATCTTTTATTTCAGGTAACTAGCACCCATTGCCACATTGCATATACATTGATAACCAATCAGATTCAATAAAATAAAATCAAATAAATTAAAATACAGTAAAATCAGAATAAATCAAATAGTATCAATTAAAACCAAATAAAACAAATTAAATTAAATCTCAATAAATCGAATAAAGCTAAATCAAGTCAAACTAGATTTAAATATATAATCAAACAATAACATTAGTGTACTGGACGCGGATGGAGTTGTATATCTTGTTGTCTCTATTAGAATAGTAAATTTATAATTTGTGTAAAATAAATACAATTTTATTTGCAAATAAAAGAGTTTCACTTTTTGTTTTAAGTGTACTTTTCCAACCTCGTGGTCAAGCGTAAACTTTTTAAAACAGATGTCTTTTGTTTCACGAGTCGACGCAGGAGAGCAAAGGGAATCGACGCAGGAGGAATTATTCCTAATAACTTCAGTTTCGTATTTGTAGAACAAAGTAATGTCGAACAGACAGCAGACTATATGTTCTTACATAAATATCAGTCGATATATCAAGCCCAAAAAATAGAGAACTCTGAAATATAGAACTCCGATTTACTCAACGGAGTTAATAAACGCTTACAAAAGATCCAACCAATACTCATTAAACACAACGAACACAAACCTGCCCATTCCATTACTTGAAACTACAGTAAATAATAAGCAGCAAGCAAACCTTTCACTTTAATTAACAATCCCCACTTAAACACTATAAATACTGCTTTAATTCCGTGAGACAATACACAGCTGTTAATCAGCTTTCCTTTAACTACCCTATCCGCATTAACCAATAAGAATTTAACATGTACTGCAACATCTGTGGATGTCCAACACCCAACATTCACAACACCCACAACATCCACCATTCTTACATTATTTCATTAACGTAAATAAATAAATACAAAATTGTGAATCGGCTCCGATAGGATTACACAGCAATCCACTTTGCAATGGCGAGAATTTCGCTTTAATTCACACTTGTGCAGTTTATTTGCACTGCACTGTACAACTGTACGTTTAATCGTCTGTTTTGATACACGCTTTATTGTGCAAATGAGTGATTTGATTTAGTCATACAATACCGCTAAATAATATATATGGTTCAAAATGTTTAGTGAATTGATCAAATCAAATCTATTCAAATATTCTCCCTGGAGCGAACACTTGAATACCCTAAATCTTGGCCATGACCGTGACGAAATTGAAACGTCCAGCTAAGAATACTCAATATCTAAAAGCTACCTATCCCAAAACTCCCCAATATAACAAGAGCAAATCTTTTCAGACAAAGAATTGTCGCACAAACTCCTTCCTTCACACAATTGCGATAGTTCAACAGATATATTTTACAAAGAAACCGCTACTTCCAAACACATTACCTAACTTTGCTAGCGGTCGGGTAAATAATGTGGACAGAGCTACACATCACGTGACTATTAAGCTGGTACTAAGTACCCCATTTATTTGCTCGCCAGTGTAACATCGGCGATCTTTGCAGAGAAGATAAAAGAAGATAATTCTCTTCTTATCTTTTCAATTATCTCCTTCCGTTTGATTGCGCGAATTTATTTGGTATTGGTCAGTTTTGTGGGAGCTAATAGTTTTGTTGTGAATTCTATCGGAAAATCTAGGAATTGGTTTTAGCTGAGATTTTCTTTGAGAAACAGGAATTCTAAAAAAAATGTTGTCTCTATTTGTAGGATTAATAAATATTTTACCGAGTAGACAGTAGGACTCACATCACTGGTAACTAAACCATTATAAGCTGGGCCTCTTTTTTATTGAAATTCCATACTATCTCAGGTCAGGTCAAGGTCAAAGTACACCCTCCAGCACAAACTTATAACATAATCTTCAAAATAAAGTAAGGTAAGTAAAGAGACCCAAGTATTCCTAGCTCAGCATATCCCACGTAAATGATTCTATTGACCCACATAAAAAATACTGATGGTATTTTATTTTTGCGTTTCTGCAAACAAAGCGAACCTTGGGTCCATCAACAAATCTCTATACACAGCCCAAAGAATGAGACGCATCGTTTTTCCTAACAGACCCTTTGAACTGTCATCAAAATAATCGTTACGGGTCGCTTCGCCTGTATTCAATTTTTATACCAATTCGTTTAGAAGTCTTTCTTCAAACCTGATGCTTAGAACCCCTTTTAATTGGAAAGCTCGAATGGAATAATTTTAATTTAAAATATTCATTCGTGGCGGTGGCAGTAAGTCCATAAAACGTTCTTTTGAGTGCAATAAAGAGATCGTGTTTCGTTTGCGCGCAAAATGTTATGAAAGATCTTTCTTTGCCCACAATTTTTCTTGCAAGTTGACCTCGTAAAAATGTGGAATTTAAAATGTAGGGGAGTTAAATTTGCATAAACATGCTGTGTGCCTACGGTAGTAAATATTTTATTTGCACAATTTATTTCTACCTTTAAGACGGAGTAAAGGTCTCATTAACATGTTGAAATAATACATTTTTCAAATTATTTTGTAAAAAGTTACACGGTTGCGGCTTATAAAAAACCGTATTTATACCCCTTTTTTAAGTAATTCGACATCTCTTTGAGTTTTAACTTCTACATTATCATCACCGTTTTTTATCTTTGTTCATTTATTACATTCCTCTCATCTACAAAAAAAACAATCATAATCCCATTCAATAAAAAAACCCACTGAACCTCACAAAATCCTAATAAAACCATCTCCCACAAACATATTTCCTTCACTCGAAATTCAGCTCCGACCGCCACACAACTGCGATAATGTTCCAACTGTTTGGCGTCGTCAAATGAAGCGAACGCAATCACGTATTGGTTTAGGACGACGTGCGACGTGCGGGCACAACCCGCCCGAGTAGAAGATAAGTTTCTTGTTCAATAGAGCGTCCCCACCGACGACTTGCCATTTAGCTGGGTTATTATCTGATTGTGATGTATACGCCGCTGTTCTAATGTTGTTTTAGGCAATTTATTGAATTTGTGTTTAATGTTTTGTTGGTTCTGTTATTGTTTCTTATTTAATTTGAAAGAGAAGGAGGTTGAGTTTGATTCGATTTGGCGGAAACTGTTTTATTTAGAAGTCGATAACTGGCAACATGAGGGTACATAATATACCTGTTCTATAAACCACAGCCTAGCCCTTTGCGAAAAGCAAGCATTATGTTATATGTTATAATTATTATCATCGTTTTGTTCTTTAAAAACCTGTCTACCAACACAATTTCTATCATTATGAAATCTAACAACCAGAATGTTTATTAATCTAAAATTATTGCTTTCATTATAGTGCACCGTAAAACAAAGGAAAGCAATCTAAACTAGCAACCATCTCCATAAAGTTTCCACGTATCGTATACACCCATAATTCAATGCATGCACACCATTTTATTCAAGTTAAATTACCTATTTTTCATTTGTACAAAACTTTCTACATTCAGCATGAAAAGCAATATACGATAGGAAAGGATACAATAGCTTTGATCCAATAGAGTTGAGATCCAAGTTAACTGCTCAAGCTGAGTTAAACAGCTGTATAGGTAAGGAACAGTTTAAATTAACTTTCTCGTCTGCTGTACCGGGGGGTCGCTCTTAATGTACCAAGTTTATATGAGGAAGTTGAAGTCAAAAATTTTAAACGACATGTATATTTAAAGTAACCACCTGAAGAGATTTTCTTAATGTTTTAACTCAATTGTTCCGGTCCTGGAGTTTGTTTGAATTTATTACGTATTTAAACATGTTTCCAGTTTTGTAGGAAGGCAGCATATGAATTGGGAACCAAATTATTTCTTTTAGAATAAATCTTTGCAATGAGGAAAATCGTCTAACTGGAGCTAATCTTGGCTTTTCATTAAGTAGGGATCAAAATCAAAGTTTAAACTTGACAACACAAACAAACTTCACGACACTTTAACAATAATAATTATTTGGATAATTAAATAACTTTAATAGCTTCATTGCCGTATAATTACGAAAATCATAATAAGACTGAAATTAACGTACATGGATGATATCCTAGTTCGCCCAAATCTTCTAAAATAACTTTCAAAGCCTTAATAAGCCCCATAAAGTATACGTAAATATAGTAAAGTGAAATAATTTAATCTGTGAAGTCCAAGGGTTCCAAGCGTTCCTTCAGGTTACAAAATCAACGACCGCTGACCGCATTCACAATGTTTCAATCAACGTGTATCGATCGAGTTTAGGTTCGTATCCCGTATGCAGCGTGTTACACATTTATAGGCAGCCTGCGGACTAGCGTGCGGTAAATATACCTGCATCGCTGGATGATCCACTGGAATAACATAAGTAATGTTTAATTGGATCAATGGTGTTTGTTTATGGTGTCGTTGTTACAGGAATGTAGCTGTGTATAACTTATGTGAGTTTCTTTAATCTACTTGATTTGTATTAGTTAGCAATTTCTGGGTATAACGAAAGTAATATTGAATTTTATGAAAATACTCTCTTTGTCAATGGCAAAAATTCTAGTTACATTTTAATTCAAATAAAATCAAAACAATCAAAATCAAAGCATTTTATTTCAAGTAGGCTAGTTACGGGCACTTTTGAATTGTCGAAAAAGATGAAAACTAAACGTAGCTACTGTAATATTTGGGACCAGAGAGCACAAAGGAAACAGCCGATTCGTAGCAAGATTTATTCCGGACTGCCTGTCACAACACTTTTCCAACTACCATCAGTATCTTAATATTACTAAAGTAGGTACCTACACTACACCCCTCCCCACTTAATTAACAAGAATAACAACCATGTAAACGATGCTTAATTAAGTACTTATTTTTAATAATCTTATTATTTACCATCTGTCGTCTTAGCTAGGCGACACTTACGAATCGGTCTCGACCGGGACGGTACAGGGGTTGTAGGAGGCGTAGAAAACTGTTCAGCAGCTGGTGCACCCGGAACTGCGTCAGACGGAGACTGTGTCTCCATCCGCAGACCGTCCGCGCCGCTCGACACCTCGGACTGCCCGGACCCGACCTCAGCAGGCTCGGCCGGTACACAGACAGGTGGATCCTGATGAGATAGCCTAGCATTTGTGGGGATTACAAGTGAATCTCTAGATCTACGCTTTAATTGATCGATATGCCTATTAATCATGTTACCCTTGCTATCCAAGATTTTAAAATCATGAGCTCCCATCGATCCCGCCACTAATCCTGGTTGCCACTTCTCTGTTTTCAAATACTGTCGATACCAAACATCCTCCCCAATTCCTACCTTCCTATCTACTCCTCCCTTAGTCCTAATCTGTCTCTGTTGAGCTTCCCGAACCCTTGTTTCCCTGTCCGGTTTCAAAACATCTAACTTTGTCCTTAAATGTCTACCCATTAATAACATAGAAGGTCTCTCACCGGTCGAACAATGCTCTGTGTTACTATAATGTACTAAGAAAGTGTTTAACGTTAATTCAATATTTTTATTTTCCGCTAATGCCTTTTTAACCACTTTTTGAAGAGTTTTTACTGCATTTTCTGCCGCCCCATTAGAAGCGGGATGATATGGTGCAGTAAAAATGTGTTCAATACCATCGCTTCCTAGAAAAGTAGCAAATTCGCTACTCGTATACGGTGGTCCGTTGTCAGTCACGACTTGTTTAGGAATTCCAAACCTACTCCCCTAGTCTAGAAATAGTGCTACGCGCTGCCGTACTGGGACTAGAAAAATCTCTAACCATTTCGACATGGCATCTATGACGACCAAAAATGTTTTCCCATCTATTGGACCCATGAAATCCAAGTGTAGTCTAGTCCATGGCCTGACGGGCCAAGGCCAGGGCCGTGGGGGAGCGCGCGGCGGCGCGTCGGCCAGCTTAGCACAGGTGGCACACGCGCGGCACTCCCGCTCGACAGCCTCGTCGATGCCGGCCCACCACACATAACTACGAGCAATGGCTTTAGATTTTACGATACCCATATGCGGCTCATGTATGAGTTTTAAAACCTTATCCCGGCAGCACTCTGGAATCACTACCCGGTGACCCCACGTCACACAACCTAGTTCCTCATACAACTCTGATCTCCTATTAAAATAAGGCTGCATACCTACTATTTCACATTTTTCCGTCCAACCGTCTCCTACATAAGTTATCACCTTACTTAAAATAGGATCTTTTAATGTTTCACTTCTAATTTGCTTGTGATCTAATAACAAAGCATCCTGAGCAAAATGTAAATAAATTTGTTCCGGAATCAAGTCCTTAGTCCGTTCGGTAGTAGAACTCGGTAACCGTGATAACCCGTCCGCACAATTATCGTTAGTCGTAATGTATTCTATATCATAGTCGTAGGCAGACAAAATCACTGCCCACCGCTGCATCCTGCTGGCGGTCATAGTTGGTATACCTGCGTGAGGACCTAATATAGACACTAATGGTTTATGGTCGGTTCGTAATCTAAACCTACGCCCATATAAGTACTGGTGGAATTTTTTCACGCAGAATATAATCGCTAAAGCTTCGCGGTGTATCTGCGAATAATTACCTACACTACAGCTACAGTCCCAGTCACAAGACAGAAAAACTGTGTATGTACTGTAGTTGCCCAAATTAGTCAGTAGTGTATATATTATCTCTATCTATCTATTCTGCCATTGCTCCTTGCCTATGTGGTCTAATTAAACTAAAACTGAGACCTAGAACATTCTAATTCTCTAAATTCAAACCACATTCAGTAAAATCAAATAATTTGTTGTTCTTGACCTATAGGTGTACCAGACAGACCGAATGAAGTTAATATTATACGTTTTATAAAAGCTATGAATAGACCCACCAAATTAAATTGACTCCATTATAGTGTGATTAGCACAGTTGTGGTTCCACTTAATTCCATCAAAACAGGTGAACGATACAGCGTCTCCGACAAACCGTCATAATGGAGAGACGATATCAAATACTTGTCATATTATCATCTCAATTTCTAACGAGATTAGTATTCATAACTCGTGTTCTTGTCGCTGATATCATCTGTGTGGCATTAAGTTATGGGATATTTGAGAGATATTCAGGACATCAAAATATTTGGTTGTACGTAATACCTAACTGAAAATCGTGGAGTATTTTTTCAAATGGATATCATTCTCCTGTCCTTATACCAATTCATTTGTGGTCGGCGCAGCACGTCTTCTTCTTCCATACTTCTCTATTAGTCGTCATGTCATCAGACACCTCCTGTCTTGCCATATCATCCTTCACCAGATCAGTATATCGTTTCTTAGGTCTTCCTCCACTCTTATCCACATTCATACTCAGTACTTACTTTCCTCACATTTTTCAATTTTTTTTAAAGTCCAATCTTAGTAATGTAACATACTTGTGTTTGTCTTGAACAGATGTGTTTTTTAAACGACTATTATTATCTTCATTCACCAACTTTTCTTCAAATTTTCTCCCAACTCTATATCAGGATCGACTTCCACTGAATACTTGTATGATCCATGGATTGACTGCGTATTTGACTTCCACATACTAGTTTCTCATGAACATTCAATATTCTCAGACTACAAACTGTTGTGGCAATGGGCTTTGTAACTGACTTGACTGAGAAAACTTACTTTGAAAGATACATTCCAGCTTCTGATTTGAGAAAGATAACACCAATCATAACAGTCTTCGATGTATACTTAACAATACTTTTTTGCGTAAGAAATTTAAAAGGATCTTTAACAAGTTCTCAATTCATAAACCTAGCTGGAGTTACAACAGAACTCAACTTAAGATTTCTCAACAGACTCATAGCTCAAAGACATATTCGAGCTATCAGGCACCAAGCTTAAAGCTACTTGTACATTTCTACTAGCTACTCATGCTGATACAGTTACCAAATACACAGTCTAAATTAACTAACCCTCTGTCTCCTGTATCTTACTCCACGCTAACCATAGAAGCAAAACTGTGCAGTTAATATAACGTAGTTAACTCGTATGTCAAAGGGCGCCGTCGTCGTGAATACGCAATCGCTAAGTAATCGTGTATCGGTAAATATGTTGCTTATTTACGAGCTCGATGCCGATGGGTTAACGTTTGATGAGGTTAAAGCAAGTGGTTTAAGTGTTCTCTTGTATACTAGTTTTAGATACCTATGACTGCAATAGTGAACGGAGATAGCTTTGTAGACCGTTTTTGGTTCTTTGGTTGGGCTCGTCCGGAAAAACTTTACACTACTTTACTTTTTTTTGTTGATTTTACTTTTGATTTGGTTTGAAGTGTACATGTTTCGTTATTCCATTTTAGGATTCCGTATCCGAAGGGAACCACCGGGACCCTATTACTAAGCCTCCGCCGTCCGTCCGTCAGTCTGTCAGCGGGCTGTATCTCATGATCCATAATAGGTAGACAGTTGATTTTTTTCCTCTGGGCACACACCTGTAGGTTTGGGTATTAATTGTAGATCTTTTCATAAATATATTATCATCGATAAAAATGTGTTTGTTTATTAAATGAGTTCTAAGAAAGACTGTATTACTTCTTAAAGTGCATGCTGTTATATCGATATTAGAATCAGTTATTGATATTTTCTGAAAATCAAGCAAGGTGCAGAGTGTATCTTGACAAGGAAATAAGAGCATCAATTTCATGTTTCTATGAACGAAATTCATCGTAAGCCAGTGCAATATACATCTGCCTATACAAAATCCAAAATATGCTTTCCAACAGTTTAGTGACCGTTCACAAAACTATTGTATATTCTAACGAAGCGCCGTCCTATTTGTTTAATTGCCGTCTGTTAGTTTTCAGTTAACCGCCGGAATGTTTCAACGCGCCTGAAATACGGAAACTGGACTAAATAAACGGAAAAATATAGTTTTCACCTATATTCGATTGTTGAATGTTTTTTTGGGGTGTTAGATACTCGTTCACGATGATATTTCCCGAAGGATAGGCAGAGAAGAGAACTTCTTCCTTTGTTTATCAAGTG
This sequence comes from Xestia rhomboidea, assembly GCA_963853795.1. Classification (NCBI taxonomy): domain Eukaryota; kingdom Metazoa; phylum Arthropoda; class Insecta; order Lepidoptera; family Noctuidae; genus Xestia; species Xestia rhomboidea. The sequence goes on from OY970775.1 coordinate 1,104,626, forward strand.
TATCAAACTACTTATAGCATGTCATAACAACACGCCTGTACACTTCGAATGGTTAGGCAGAGATGTATCTTATAGGGCATGTTTGATGATACAAGTTAGCACAACGGTCATGGGTTCGATTCCCGCTCATATCAAATTATTTGCCTACAGATAATGGAAATGCTTATTTTTTCTGGGGCTATCTATTATTGCACTTACGTTTCAGTAAATAGCGTTTCAGTGTGAAGCGAATCGTATGATTTTTTGGCCGTTACCAGCAAATAGATAGTTAAACACAAGGAAAACAATCACGGCTGGCCCCATTAACTTTACCATAACTCCTGGAATCAGAACCCATAACCATATTTCACGTCAACGAACCAGAAAACCAAAAGAAATATGTTATCAATTAATTGATCTCACGCCGATCTTTGATTCAATTAATGAACCAATTGATTGGGAAATACTTTCAATTAACTGTTAGGCAATGGATTACCGTCATCTGGGAGGTCGTTGTCCGACCGGAAGTGACGCAATAGGGTCGTGCGCCGGACCGGAAACTATTACAAGTGACCCTTCGTACTGTGGACTATGGGGTTTTTGTTCGCACAATATATGTAGCAATATGATGGGGTTTGTGAGGGTTATGGCCCATATGGTATGTTTCCGGATTTAAAAGGATACAGAGATAAGTCAATGTTTCATGAAATCGGCGAAAACCTCTCTTTTTCAACGGTCGGTGCAAAACATTGGTTTCGCAGTAAACGGGTCACGAGAAAATTACTGTAATGACTTACATAGCGAAGCACTGATTGGTAATTGCAGATGGTTGTTGTGATTCGCAAACAGAAACTCGTTGTTGGAGGCTGCTAGATAAAACTATGTTCTGATGGAAAAAAGTTTTATCTAGCAATAGAGTTCTATTGGAAAAAATTAAATGCTTTGAAAGCAATCGTCGCTTGTAGAATAGAATAGAAATAATTTATTTGCATTGAATGTAGGTAATACATACATGAGATTGTTATAGTAGTAGTTATTAGTTCCTGGTACATTCTTCTACCATTTGGCATGCAAAAATTCACACTTTTAAACCAATACACAACTTCAATTTAAAACTTTCACAATAGGCCTTCTGGTTCCTGGTAAACTGCTTTAAACATTAACTGATACATTAACTGATACTCAGCAAAAATACGCATGATAAGCGGCTTCGTAATTGCAGTATTTTATCATAAGTGTCATGTCGGATACTACTGTCGCCATGAATGACAGTCAGAATGTTTCATTTGGGTCTACATACTAAATGAATATATTTATTTCTGTAAGTAGGTTAGAATTTTGGTTTCTACAAACACTTTTACACGTTAATATATTAAGATCCAAAACAAAGCAAAAAAAAAACGTTTGACATCTTGACATGTTGACATGCAATCAAGTATGCCAATCGCTCTCAGTGTTTCATATTCCTGCAATAACTCTATACAGGATTACTTCAAACTTTTTAATAGCCTATATCAACTTAATACATTTTTGACATCATCTTTATCGCTAATAGAAAATTACTAAAACGGTCTGAACTAAATCTCATCAAACTATATCCGTAACAGAAAAATCCTTGAAAATCTGAAAGATGTGACTACTCGAATACGATCACTTTCATATTCCACGCGGCACTCGCCAACAATAACCGTCACCTAGCTTTAACCCTCCACTGCTATCAGCGTACAATCTATTCACACATAACCCTCTCTCCGCCACGTCGGGTAAACCGGAGATGGGCGCGTACCGGATGCCACCTCTATCATTTTACCGGAGCGATATTTTAGGATACCGTGGCATTCCGACTCTATTATTCATTTTATTCAGGTTTTATTGAATACAGTTTGCGGTAAGCAGAAGGGTTTTTGTATAAATGTAGATTTCTGACCTTGACATTTTTGTATGACTTTGTGTGACCATATTTTTTTTTCAATTTCTGTAATTTTCTAAAAACGTTGCTGTAGCTGATGCAATCATTGCGGGGTAACACAGGCTCCTTCAAAAGCCTACTCAACTACTACGCACGCCTCAAAGAGAGTCAGCAATAATGAAGGGGTCCGCAAGGGCCGAAGCCTGCCGGGGCTGCGGGACTATCCGAAAGAGATACCGTGGGCCCGAAACACAAAGGGCGATGAAGAAACATGGATGGGTTTTAGTCAGCAAAAGTCTGACACTCCCTCCTGCTCCGCCCAGAGCGGGAGGAGTCATTTGATGATTTACCATCCAAAAAAAAAAAAAAACAGTCTCTTCCAATGCAGGAATTTAACATAGTCAAAAACATTGTTATTTTTTAAGGACACCAATATTATGAAGAGAGAATAAAATAAATAAATTGAATCATTTGAATTAAACCAACTTCAGCCTTTAAAGTAAAAGTAAAGTAAACAGGCACCTTCTAGGTACGGTCATACCTTCAGTAGTCTTCATCCATAGCTTTCATGCAATAGAAAAAAGACAAATATCGCGAGTGTACAACAAAAGTGAAAAAGAATTCACGTCGCTGCAAAAATAATTGGCCAGTTGGTATGAAAGTTTAACCGTAAAAGAGCATGAGTCTAACAAGCCGCCATTTGTAGAAAAATAAACAAAACCAGAGACAAATGCTAACGCGCTAATTTCACCAAATCACAACGAGCCTGTGACGAGGATGTTTTGTGTTTTTTGTGATGGCAACCCTGCCTGTAGTGTTACCATATTCTCTTCGGTTTTTACAAATTACATGAGTTTTTTTTAATAATGCAACTATTTTGATACACAATCAAAGTTTAAACCGTGTTTATGTTTCAATTAAGATAATATTATCGTTAGTATAGTGTCACTATTATCTAATTTTCATATTACTAACTTAGCACATAACTCTCTCTCTCTTATCAGAAATACTCTAACATTTACACCAACATTTTTCTTCAGACAAATTCCTAAAGCATTTTTTTGAGGCCTTGGCCAGGACTGCGGCAGTTTAGGCTGACAACCTAAACAGGGGTATAAAAAATGGTTGTCTGTAAAATCGGTTCACGGACGATAATTTTACGTGATAACGTCATTTAAGTAAACATTTATGAAAAATTGCACACTTTTATGAATTGAATTGAATTATTATCACTGAATTATCATTATTTTGTTTATTACAAAGAAGGAGTTAATTGAAAATTACAATTTTCATCTCTATTTTACCCTCTTCTAGGACGACTATTCAAAAACGCTGGTACATGTAACTATTAATTACCAACCAAAAGGCTAAATACAAATATTCATGATATTAGTGATTTTAACTTAAAAAACAAAATTTCATCCACCTATTCACCCCTTAAGGATTGAAATTCTAACAACACCGCTGCGTAGCTTCCTACTATACGCCTAGATAGGTAATACATTTTGTGATTTTTATTTCGAAAATTAAGGACTTTCCATACACAACGTCTTCCCCTTTTTTAACCCTTTGGGGGTGGAATTATCAAAAACGCTGAGACATGTATAAATTAATTTTCAATCATCACTCTAAACACAAAATTTTAAGATCCTAACTTTCTTTCATACAAACTTTCATCCCCTATTTAACTCGCTTAGGGGTTGAATTTCGAAAAATCCTTATTCCTTGTCTACATTATAAAGGGAACCACTGTGCAAAATTTTAGCTTTCTAGGTCCAAGGGTTTGGGCTGGTCGTTGATCGACTGGCGCGACTGCGTGCAGCCGGTGTTCATCGATTTATAAAATAAATCGTATGAAAAAAAATTGTAATTTTTACACATCACATCGCATTTCTTACCCAAAATCCCTTCGCAAAAAGATGGCTAACTAAACTACCAAAGATTAGTTTAAACGCCAGTCCCAAAAAGCTTCCAAATAATTCTTGGCAACACTACAGACGGGGCTTGCAACCCTTTGGAAGACCGTCATTTTTCATGTTGAACCGGCCAATTTATGCGCCGCTTAATTAGGTGTTTCAGAAATGTTTTATTTATAGCTCGCTTACAATTATATGCATTGCGAAGAACTGTTATGATATGATGTCGGAGCGCAGTTTTTGTCTGAATATTTTTATGCTTTTGTTGGACTTTTTGAGAGAGAAATAAGAATTCAAAGTAAAAATGGGTAAGTGTTATTGTTTATTTTGAATTTCTTTTCTTGCAACTATCACAATTGAGAGATCACTTAGCTTTTATTTATTTATTTTACTATTTATGTACACACAGTATACAGCACAGGAAAATACATTAAAAAATATGAGTACATAGGTAACGCTTATTTCTTAAGAAATTTCTGCCAGCAACCCTGCAAAAGGAGAAATGAAAAAGAAATGTAGACCATTGTCTACATTTCTTTTTCATTTCTGTGGGAGAGAAGGAAGAGAATACAGATTCTCACAGGGAGATCATTTAACTTTTTAAGGCATTGGTCAGAAAAACTTTCCATTCTTTCTTCATCTACTATAACAACTACGAGTATTAAATATTAGAACTTTTATGTGCATAAACTAAACACACTCTGACTTTAAACTTAGTACAGGAGTCCAACATTCTCAAATAACACACATCTTCAGTAAGTCTATCCATTTACAAATGCGTTTATATAGGTATTCCTGGGTGTGGGAAAGAGACAAAAACCCAATCCTGCCGGTGGAGTTATCCTAATCGATAATATTAATATCTCAGGGCGAAATATTCGGAGAGGTTTCTAAGGAATGATGGGTGCACATTCCTACCCCTATCTTATTGATGTACTCCCTGGACCCACGTATGTGTGTGATGGGATTATACAGGATGTGTATGATTATGGTTTTGGTAAATGTGGTTTGGCTCCTTGACTACTAAAATCATTATTAACACAGATTAATCAATTTTGTTGTTAATCACTATTTTAAATTGATTTACGAATTAATAGACACGTTGTACTGACTCTAGTACCAACTGACTGCCTCGTTTGTCTAAAAATCGCAAGCATGACTGTTGAGCATGAAGTCCTGGGTTCAATTCCCAGGTCGGGCAAAGTGTTGTTGAATTTTTCTATTAGGGATTCCTCAGTCGCAGTCAACTAGTCTGAATTTGTTCCCGGTTGATGGCAATAGGAGCTCGTGGCTAAATGATAAACGCCGCTCGGGTCAATCTTTAGATTTAACCGTGTTTGCCTAGGTTGGTCTGTGGATGGGTGACCACCCATTACATACCGAGTTTCCTTCGTGCCTCGGAAAACACGTTAAGCAGTTGGTCCCGGCTGTCATTTGTAGATCTTTGACAGTCCTTACAGGTAGTCAGTGGCCCAAAACGTCTGACAACTAGTCTTACCAAGGGGTATCGTATTACCCAGTGCTAACTGGGTTGTGGAGGTCAGATAGGCAGTCGCTCCGTGTTAAATAAATACTAGTATTCAACTTCATCCGGTTAGTCTGGAAGCCGACCCCAATACAGTTAGGAAAAGGCTAGGCAGATGATGATGGCAATAGGGTCGCCCTCTTTTTCACGTTACTTAAACATAACTGGCAAAATGTGGGCGTACTACTAGTTACACCTCTGCTCAACCTTTCAGGTTTAACCGGCATGATGTTGTGTTAAACATTTGCAGATGATGAACAAAATTAATTTTAGAAACAAAATTCGTGGTCCCTTAGAACTAAACTCCTTTCCTCATTCAAAACACTCCCTTACCACCGCTCTAGATTGTTCACTCAATTATTAAGCGCTGCCCACATTGACTGACAAGCAATTAATTCTTAGTACTTACCCTAAATACATAAATACAAGACAATGTAACGGAAAACTATCCATCACTGTACAATGAACATTAATGATAGATGTTTAACCTTGGGGTATTTAAATAATGCAGGCAAGGAGTTTACGTGAAGATATTGTGGTTATTACAATTATTTTAAGACATTAATGCCTGTTTCCACGAGCACCACACAATAACTAAGTGTATTGCCTAACAAAAGTGCACTTGTGGATTTCCAATGGGCATTTATGCTACGTGAAAATTATGTTTAATAAAGTGAACTTTTTGACGTCTTTCAATAAATAAATTTCTTTTTCTTTTGGATACGGCTTTTTACAAGTTCTTTTTTAATAATTCAGGCGCTGAGTCGTTTCGAGTTCGATTCCTTTTAATAAAAGGAGAGACGTTTTTTTTAAATTAGCAGACCTGCTGTTGAGACGTGATAATTAATTATGATGGCGTGTGTGTTTTCAGCAAATTCCATATTATATTAGCAACTATTAAAATACGGAACATCCCCAAACATGTTCCCGTGACCACATTTCAAGCCATCCCTCACCGTGTTCTAAATATAATCGATAATGTTGAAAGCGTGCAGATAATCGATACCTACTCGTACGAAGCAACCGAGTGGAAGACGACGCAGCGTCGCCGTACGTGTGGCTGCACCCCTGTGTTAGTGCTGAGGGTGGTGTCTTCTTTATCTTATTTATATCTCTGGTTTGGGTAAAAGGACTGGCCTTATATTGAGTATCAATGTGAACAGTTCTTAGTCAAGGCAGAGAAATTAGTTGTTAAGCAAATTGATACCTTACTTTAATTTGCCGCGTCCATGGCATTTTATACAACTGTCAAAAATTACAACTGGGATTTGAATTTAGGAGCTTTTCAAGTTGGTAGTGAATTTAATGAACTGTTTATTTCCGCTACCCTTGAAATGTGTTGTTATGACGGTTACGTATTTATATTGCATCTGCAGACAAGCGAACACGTCCAGCGATGGACGGCGGTGTCCGCTAATCCAATCAATAAACCACAAACTTGATATCACCAATTGTCTATTTTGTTCTTATACAAGCTTTAAGAACGAAGTTACTAAAATGTCAATGTAACTGTTGTTCTGCTAGATGTGACTCCTGACCTTAATAACTGGCATGAAATGTTTAAGTGCTAATGGACATCCCCCTCTACTCACGACGTCCACGAAAATTACTAGGGACCTATCTTGAAACCACACGTCACGCTATCCAAAAAAGAATCGATACTCGTAATGCGTGCAGTTAATCGATATAAGTAATCGAGTGGAAGACGTGCGTGTGATGCACCCCTCTAGTCGTAGGGTAGTAGCTAATAAGGTTTATTGTTTTATTAATACAAGTCAATAAGTTCGGTGTAAACATGACTTTACAATCACTTGTGGGGCTTCTTTTGAGGTTTTGAATGTTGTTTGATACTGTTTGAGTTCATCGTTTTTGGATTATTAGTAGTTTGTTAACAGTTTTTGGATACGTATTATGTCAAGAAAAGAGCATCAAGGAGTTTCTGGCTGAAATAAAAACTGCACCACGCTAGGACTTTCTCTTGTATCGTGGGTGCATCTACAAACATTTAAACTCACAAACAGCCAGACCCGGAACAACTACCTGTAAGTCATGCCAGTATTTATCCCGTACGGGAATCAAACCCGCTACGCTTGTCTCAGCTACCTCACGGGTGCAGTGGTCGCAAGTGCTACTGCTGAGCATGAGGTAACAGGTTCTAATTTCAGTACCCGAATCGGGAAAAGTAATTCAGGAACTTCTCAGTAGCAGCCCGAAGCCTCGATTCGGGAACCCTGGGACTTGACTTAACACTACGGCGAAGTATGGTTTTTCTATAGGTTTCTTTCTTTCTAAACATTTGTGGAAAACAGGCCTGATTTATTATTATGTTATATCTTGTCCCCGTCTGTACACAGCCTAAGAGAGACATCATTACAAGCTGCCAATAACACGCGTACTGCCGCCAAAATAATGACGTCATAACACGATACGACATTGCCAACACCCCCCCCGCCCCCACAAGCACACCTCCTTGCCAAAAAACACCAATACATACTTTAAAAAGGTGACATGCAGATAAGTGCATACAAATTATTATAATTACTAGAGAGGGGCGAAGTTGGCAGTCGCGTCGAAATAATACAGTCTGCCTGGTACGGCTTCTGTATCGAATAACGGATACTACCGAAGTACCGACGACTCCTCGGCAAGCTGTTTTGTATTCATCGAGCTTATGTTACGAGCCGCGTGCTGTTTCTCTTGGGGTTGCAGTGGAATTTGAATTAAATGATTGCCGTTACTGATGTAGGGCAAGTCATGATGACTGATTTCATGATGGTTTTGCCAAGTCTAACTCAGTTTAGGCAGGATTTAGGGAACAACAGACTTTTACTGAATTTTTCAAATATTGTTCGAAGGAATCACCATGTTAGGCAGAACTCTGGACACCGTGTTTGATCGAAGTTTTTGATAACACTAAAAAGGATTCTAGTACCTACTCCTGCAACATCGTTGGCCAATTTTGCAAGACAACGTAGACGAAAAGTGGTCCAGCATTTGATGTTATTTTCATATCCGTTTATCAAAAAAACGTCGCAAATAAATTAGTTTGTCATCTTATAAATTATGGTTTATGGTTTAAGAACTTTATTTCTCAAAAATAATTACATTCACTTACGTATATATGAGAAAAACCTTATTTCTACTTATGATACATTAGCGACGCGACGGTTACACAACAAAAACAGTTTAGAGTATTACACTACCCGGAGATAGCTTACATTTTTAAATCCGCTAAATTGTGTTTCTTTAGATTTTTTTTTTAAGTAAACATACAATTTTGATCTTTCACATGCCGAGGCAATTTGTTGTAAAGCTGTGCTCCTTCATACAGAATAGTACTCCTGCCGTAGTTTGTTCTACGGGCCCGCAACGCTATGTCATTTGCTTGTCTAGTTCTGTATTTGTTTTTTATTTGTGATTGTTTTGTGAGAGTTATTTGTGTGTATGGTTTGTTTAAAATTTTATGTACAAGAATTGTACCTATATATCTGAGAAATATTCATAAGCTTTGTGTTATTGTACAGTTTTAGTGTAGGTGTTCGGTTGTTGTATTTAAAAAGAAATTTGATAATTTTATTTTGTGCTGTTTGCAAGATTTATAGGTTGGATTTATAAGTGCAGCAATACACTTCAATTAAGTAGTCCAAATGAGGTCTTACCATGGAGTAATAAATCATATAAATTAGTTACTTTTATCCATAAAACATAAAATAACATCAGACAAACATCTCTCTGCTTTTAGTCCCCAAGGGTTGAACAGAGGTGCATAGAAGCACAAATAAACAATTATTCATTATATTTTTGAAAGCCAATGTAAAAAGATAGTTCCAAGTTAAAATTGTAAAGCGACAAATAACGAAGACATGTGACCATAGGGATTTGTGACAATGTCAATGTCAATGACATGTCAATCGTTAAAAGGAAGTCGTGGGTTACGACCTCAACCGGCAACACTATAACAGTGACAATCCCTCCGGGGACCACTATAGCGGGATGGTGTGAAACGATATGTCTTGAAACTAAACTTAACGTAGGTAACTCACATAGTACGTAATATGGCGCTTGGTGTAAGTGTGGTGGTAGAAATTTATTAGGTATGGTGTCGGGCGTGGTATGGAAGTGTTTAGGATTGGTTCGATGTCTATCTACACACATTCATCTCAGTGGAGCGGTGGTAGCTCAGTGAAACCTACTACTAGTTTAAGTCTTAGGTTCGATACCAGATAGGCATTTTAATTTATGTAAATTATTTCAGTTGCTCTGATAACAGTGGAGCTCGTGGATAAATAATAACAACCGCTCGGGTCGATCTTTAGGTTAAGCCGTGCTTGCCTAGGTTGGTCCGTTGATGGGTGACCGCCTATTACATACTGAGTTTCCTCCGTGCCTCGGAAAGAACGTTAAGCCGTTGGTCCCGGCTGTCATTTGTAGATCTTTGACAGTCGTTACAGAGGCCGAAAAACTGTTACAACCAGTTTTACCAAGGGGTATCGTATTACCCAGTACTAACTGGGTTGTGGAGGTCAGATAAGCAGTCGCTCCATGTAAAATACTGATATTCAGCTGCATCCGGTTAGACTGGAAGCCGACCCCAACATAGTTGGGAAAAGGCTCAGATGATGTTACTCTGTTCTCAGTGAAGGAAAACATGCAACATGCTTTGGTCCTGCGTAGTGAATTACGGCTCACTTCTCAGAGTGTTACACATGAGGCAGTCTTTTTCTTTTTCGTGTGGTTAAATTTTTTACTACATTACTTTGGTTTGTGTTTCATTCTGCAACATCAAATAGCTGCTATTAGGTAAACCGCTGTTCAAGATTGTTGACATAACCCAAGCATGTGGTAAACGAATCAGTAATCGTTGTACCTATGTATGTCATTAGTAGGTAGCTGGGTGGTTTCTCATACTGTGTGTTTATCCTGATATCAATGTTTTACTATGAAGTTTTCATTTATTTTTTCTCTACTGAAAACCGAACTTTACACGCTAATGTCCGAAACTGAAATTCAGTAAATGAAACAAATGAATTCAGTTCTAAGATAAAATTCCATTTCAAATACTTTCTCCGTAGCTGGCAAAACTCCAATGAATGAAATACAAACAATTTATCTCCTAAAATAATTAAATTAAAACAAAAATTTAGTTACTAAGACCTGACCTAAGTTTCATCTAGAACTATGTACGCTATTCATAAATTTCTGAACGAAATTTATCACCATCGCCGCGCCAAGGAAAATGTCTGCGGAACTTAGGCATTAATAATAAATTGTTAAAAGTATACGCTTCTACGATAACTAATGTTTATTTATGTATTAGATAGTTACTGTCTTCTAGCGTGTATCTAAGGCCCGAAAGAATTGTGGGCATAAAAACTAAATTGTTGTGTTTTCGTAAAGGAAAAATAATTTATCAAGGTACCTAATTCGATGTCGAAATTAAATACAGGAAGTAAACAACCTCATCACGTAGCCGTCAACCAAGCATTCTGTACATCAAACTAAGTAACTTTACGCAAAAAATATTGCTGGGAAATGTATTTTTTTTTTTAAATCATGATTTGTGGTAGAACTCAATGTTACGCATTCAAAATATTGTGCTGATGTATGGATTCAATTCATTAAAAACTTGTACTTAAAAAAAAACTTGTCAAAAATTTGGAACTTTGATCCCCAATATCTCCGTAACTAGAAGGTTCCCAGGTATGGTGTAGAACAAACAAATGATCGCAATGACGGGGAGAACAAGTGCCTTTCGGCTTCGTCAAGAGGTTTTTTACACTTGTCGCTTCATGTAAAATTGTGGTATTCATTTTTATTCAGTTAAAGTAGCAGCCATCATCTTCCACAGCCTGACTTCACCCACAGCTGGGTTTTTGGGCCTCTCTTTGCTTGTGCCAAGCTCCACATTCTTGTGCCAGCCTCATCAAGGATATTCCCGCGATGGCAGCAATGACGTCTGCCCATCTCATCGTGTCAGCCGACCCCAACTTATTTGTAAGAAGAGTGATGTATACTAGTAGTTATTCATTAAAAGACGGCCCAAATAATGGCGTAACAGTATCAGCGTTTCTGACAATAATAGGTCAAAAATTTATATTAAATCGTAAGTTCGTACCTAGGCTACTAATTGTAAGTTTATTTCATCACTAATACAGCCCACTTGGTATTTCTAATAATAAAATACTTTATCAGCGACCTAGACAGTCATCTATCAATAAATAAAGTTGAAACCATATATTATCTCGTCTGGGCCCAACAAAGACCAAAGTTATCCAATGTCAAGGACGCCATCACTATGCCAACCACGTATTACCTAATACCGTGAAGAATTGTGCGAGAACCTTTGTGAACCAGTAGCACACATATTGTCTTGCCACAGTATTTTAAGCTAAGCCGACATCAGCCCGACTTTTCAGTCTTAGCTAGGTCAAAGAAAAGTCTAGAATTATCATATAAAAAGTTCCAAGAACAAGATACAATAAGAAAAGAATGGAGGTTGTTTTAGTAGAAGACATTTCTTTACGAAGATATTTTTTTTATTTCAAACTTCAAACTAAACAATTCATTCAGAATTTTCTGTTATTACGGTAGTCTATTGTCTTATAAACAACAGGTATATTTTTTACCCTCCAAGTCTCTAGTTTATTCTTAAAAAAAGTATATAAATAAGAAAATCCCGAAGTTATTTTTTAAGTACCTACCTACTAAAAATTCGCACAGACAGTCCAGTTACTAACACTGTAGTCTACTTTCTTATAATAACAGGTATTTTTTTTAAAATAAATATGAATAAGACAATCCAGAAATAGTTTTAATACAAACAATGATAAAAACATAAAAGGTAATTTCCACTGTTGAAATGTTCAAATCAAACACTATAGATTTTTTCTTGAGATTTTCCCTTTACTCTTGAAATGACCGCGATTTATTTTTAGAATAAGCAGACAATTGGACTTTACCCTATATAGTAAAGATTGTGAATCTTGAACTCACGACGTAAATTATGGCAAACTAGCAACCTTGAGTTCAAAGAAAGTACCCAAGGACCAAATAATATAATGATGTAGGAAATATGACTACAAAGACCAAAGAGTATGTTTGAATAATATGAGCACCTAACCCTCTCGTTCCGGTTCACGGTCAAAGACACAATAGGTCATCTCAAATATACACGGTACAATATTACCAATGGAAATAATAGTTTTCACGCCTAAAATCCTTTTCAAGAAAGAACCTGAATAAATAAAGGAACTTTCATGAATTTAAAAATATTCTGAATCTGAATAATATCTCAATTATTATTATTTTTTTATTTATTGAGGAAAAAAAACAGTGACACATTACATTAATATAAAAAAAAAAACAATAAAAACAAGTAGGTGTAAATGTGTTACCAACAACATTTTCCACGGAATACATTAAAAAAGATACAAGCTTTACAGACCATGCAAGTTTAGACCTACAAACTACAATAATTTATAAAATATTGGTGTTTATTTTTTTTTAGGTATCTAATTTAATTTATAAACTACTTTCTATGTGATAAAATTTAAGACAGAAAAAAAGAAAAACACAAGGTATGTGAATAATTATGCCTAATCAATGCCAAGTGTTATCAAAATGAATTATAATTTAAATTTAATAATAATAATCTCTAATATTGGTCAATGTTGTATCATAATTGTAAAATTTTATTGGTAACCATTGTTGTTGTTGGTTCATTTTGTTGGTAACTATAATAAAAGTTCATTAACATAAAGGTCTTAAATTCAAATAATCGAGTTAACTATTGTCAATCTACATAAATATCCTTTATTCCGTATACAAAAAAAAACAAGCTAACAATATAAAAAAAAAGTCTTGTGAACACACAAACATACATAAATTCAATACTTACTAAAAACAATAGCTTTATGTTCAAACTGAGTCACTTCACATCACTTATTACAAAAACACAATAATAATAAATCATTGTACATCCCTAAACGACACCACCACACCGTCTCAGCAAGTAAAATAATTATTCAATCAAACAAAAATGACAAGTTTCAAATATCTCCACAGTTTACAAACTTACGCACTTTACTATGCAAATACTTCGCGAGAGAAACACGAAGGGACGAGATCGCCTCCCCTTGCACGTCTGCTCGCCGCAACAACGCGACGTAAACTGAAGCATCGGAATCAGCCCTTACAGTTTTCCGCGACAGACAAGGACGCAGATAACTAGGAAGCGGGAAATTGTCTATGTAGGGCAGAGATGGGGATAGGAAGTTCCGTTTCGCACGTGGTACGATGCGGTCAATTGCAATGCTACGGTCATTGCCATAGTGTGATCATTTTTAATCTTTTAACAGTAACCCTATATTTATGGTTTTTTTTTTTCCTTATATTACTTGGGTAAGCCTCTTAAGAGAAGAAAAACAGGGTTAAAACACCCATTTTCCTGTGTTGACTTTAACAATTCGCGCGGGATGATAACCGGTTGACGCACTGTATTTTTTTCCTGCACTCCCGGATGGGTCATAATGAACCCATTCATTGTGAGATAGGGTAAAAGAAGAAATCTTCACGCTTGATTTTTTTGGGGTAAATGAAGACGGATAATCGAGTGTCATTAGTGATGTGTTAATGACCCGTCAATAGTTCGTGCTCGATGTGACAGATGATGCTCTAGCTCTACTCGGTTCATTACACACAAGTTCTCGTTATCTTACTTAACACGAAGTTTTTTCAACCGGTCTTTTGGACCGGAAGTGTCAAGTGTGGGTCACGAGACTTGTATTAATGGTCATTTCAATCAAGTCAATCTATCGCTTATGTACGTAGATTCAAATGCACCGGTCTATCTATCGTGTCCTGTGATAACAAACAGAAATAGAACTACTTATTAGAACAGTATCTCATCTCAGAATTGAATAACAGGAAAAACAATTTAAATATTTATTGTATTTACTTGTGGCTAAACAAAATCGAATTAAAAGTATTAAGTTTGACTAACAGCCTGATCTTACATTATATGAAATATTTATAACGATAAAAATATACAACGGATGAACAGATACTTATAAAATTAACTGAAAGACTTTTGAAAATGATTGTGCTTCGGTGTATAAAAAATTAAATAAAGAATTAATATCAGCAAAGGAATTTAAGCTTGTAAATTCGAAGCTGTCATATAAAACCGGGCCCAAGCTACTGGACATTTTCAATCATAAAACTTAACCAAAATTACTACTCAGCCTCAAAATTGCAAGCACGATCTTTAACCCAACAACCGGCCAACTAACGACTCAACCAATACCATTTACGCCCCGTCCACGACCTGAGACGATGCGATCTTTACGTCAAGCGATACGCGTGAGCTTTACTTGTTATCTTCGTATGTATGACGACGCGTCGCAATTTGAATCGCAGTGAATCGTGGCTTGCTCCAAAGCACTTTTTTCATGTATTTTCTGCGCAGGAAATGTCGCAACATGCGTATTACTTGAGTTCATGGCCAACCAGTTACACAACAAAGTAACATTTTTAACCATGCCGATAACACTCAACCACCAAACTTTACATAGAAAACAGCACTAATAAACTATAGTAAATAATAGTTTTATTAAACCAAACTGCCAGTAACCTAGTAATCTACGGACCGGCCAGTATGCAAGGGTTTACAGTAAATTATGTAAAACACCCGTTACTTTTATGGGGGTACCATATGGGCCAGAAAGTTGAAGTGAAATCGTAAAAAGTTTTGTAATACGAACTAGTTGGTACTTCGTGTTGGTACGTATCGATGGGTTTTGTTAGGTCCTTCTAGCCGGATAACGTTGGTTTCGTATGGAAGGACAAGTTGTGTGAAGGACAAGTTTAGATTGGTTGACTAAAGACGTGACGTGATGTTAAGGTCTATTGTGGATTAGTTCTTTATCTATTAATAGTTTTGTAATTAATCTTTGACTTTTTTGTTTACTTCCAAGATTTTATTTCTACAAAATAAACGCTAACCGAGTCTTACAACAGCGACTGAGGGAAAATTAATCAAGTTCCTGAATGTGGCCCCAGAAATCGTAACTTCCTTTCTTCGAATATAACACTTAGTTTAGACAGTAAATAATATTTCTGTTAATTTCCAGACAAAAACTTCACATCTTTGGTTTGTGTCGTACCCTCAAAATTACAGAGGACTATTCGGTGACCACAAGGACCAATCCACGCATCAAATTATTCAAATTCAAACTACTGATGCAATAAACACCACTACCATACATGAAACCTCGTAGCACCGTAGCCGCTGGCTACGAGCTACGTCGCTACGCGCGCCTACGGTGCTACGCCGACCGCTTTAATTTCACTTAGGGGTATGCGTGCACTTGTTAGTCCAATGATTGTGAGGTGGCAGGCTATTGTGGGCAATAGTGGGCTAGAGTGGGCTATTGTTTCTAAGGTATTAACTCGCTGGTACAATGAAGGATCATGTGACAGAGGGGAACGCTGGAGTCATGTTCGCATCTCTGAAAGGTAGGAGTTTCAATTACCGGGGACAGTTCATGCAATCATGTTTTGCACGGGGCATGGGATGTTTTGAAATTGTTGATTGGTGGTAGGTTTATCTTACCAAAGTTACTAACACGCTACGCTTATGTGGCAAAACTTAACTAAGTGGCTATTTAGTGTAAAATAGGAAGTTATTACAAATATCAAAGAGTATCAACTTGTAATGCTTCATATATTTACTTGTGTTTTGTGTATTAGTGCATAGACGGACTTAATGCTCGCGACATTCTGTATCAAGGACAACATTGAATAGGTTACAAAAATAATAATAAAACATTTATGAATGCTTTCATGCATTCCTAAGCTCACCCCTAGAAGTAATCGTTTAACTAAGACACCGCTTATGGACCACAGACATCTAAGGCACTCAAACTCACTATGATGGCAACATAAAACATGCCTCAACAAAACCACCATCATTATATTCTTCCACTACACCCCATACACTTTCATGACCTCCTTTAAAATCCCGACCCCACACGCAATAATACCACAAATCATTGAACGTATAAAGTTGACCCAAGGATTTAAAAGGACCAGATAACGCGAAGGACCAAATAACTCGATGAGAAGATTCTTTTGATCGGTGAAGCGTTCAACTCGCGTGTCCTATGGGTCCTTCTGAAGAGAGTGAATCGGCGGTTTTTGAGAAGGGAGGCTGTGTATGTGAGTGACGTCATGTTTAGAGGAAATGACACCGTGTAAAGATAACCAGTAAACCAACTAGGCCCTTTTTATTGAACCGCTAGCTTTTGCCCGCGGTTTCGCTCGCGTTAATGTCGGAAATTATGAGACTCATGAATAATGTAGCTTCCCGTTCGTAAAAGAATTTTTGGAATCGGATTAGCAATTCCAAAGATTAACCCCTACATCAAAACATACGAACTTTATGTCTTTAAAATATTAGTAAAGATACACGAGCGTTAGGGTTTTTAATTAAACTTTTTTTTATGTTCACTACACTTACAAATTAGGTACCAATCGTCTCGATGCCACAGCCCCGACTGACTTACGAGTTACCGGTTACCTAAAGTTTGCTTATAACACGTATATTCGCCCTGCATGTGCGTATGAGCTGATTCCGATTATTTGTAACATAAAGTTGAAATACTGTATGTTAATAGTAATAAGTATGTCTATAGTGATACTGATAACGATAATCCTTATGGTATGGTTGTTGCTAGGTATGGTAATCATAATTATAAAGTGTGCTATAAGTTGTGCTTGTTAAGTATGTGGGTAAAGATTTTAAGTGAAACGACCTAATAAGTGTGTTTTATGACGTATTTTCTGTTACGTAAGACATTTCACTAGATGTACCTTGCAAGTGCACGTATAACAAAGCGTTGTAGAGATCATAATTTCTTGCATGTTAAAGCAAGTTTTTGTTCTTGTATCCTCATCATAACTGCTCAAGATATTTTGTTGATTCTAGAGAGAATTGAGCATCTAAAAAAAGAAAACAAATCAAAACATTTATTTGCTAAAATATGGTACATAAGGTGTTGCAGTAAATTTGTTTTAGCATATCCTGCTTTAACATGGCGTGCAAATGTATTCACAATAAGTGATGTCAATTAGTTTGACTTACAAATTACAAATTCTATTGACTTGTCTTTTAAGTAGTCCTTAACGGTTTAATATCTTTTAATTTATAAGAGTTTGAAAAGTATTTTTTTAAATATTATCAGCGGTAATCTTGAAAACTATTTGATTGAAAATAATAATTGACATGCAGTATTCAATTTTAGGGTTCCGTACATCAAAAGATAAAAAAGGAACCCTTATAAGATCACTTTCTTGTCCGTCTGTCACCACAGATTTTCTCAGGAACGGTTGAACCTAGCGAGTTAAAATTTATACCAAATACTAAAGTCTATAGTCCCTATTAGATGTATAAAAATCAAGGTCCTGAGTCAACACGATAAAAAGATATGGGCAAATTTAGATTTTAGCGAGAACTTGTAAGTACCAAAATTTACCTTAATTTTTAACTATTTTTTATTTTTCGGAGCTTTCCCTTTACTTGTGCTGAAAGACCTTGCTTTTAACCAAGATTGACAATTCTAGGTTAACCAGAAGTAGGTTTTGGGTCGAAAACCTATATGGTAGTTCCCGTTGACATAGAATCACGAAATTTGGTGAAAAGCAAGTTCTTACAGAACATCTGAAAACCGTAAATATGCAGTTTAATAACAAAAAAAAGCGATTTTACTATTACAAACTTATTATTTGCGGTTGGTGCAATAGCCGTTTCTAGAGATCGAAAAGCGAAGTTAAGTTTGTCCTGTAAAAAGTTTGTACGGAACCCTCGGTGCGCGAGTCCGACTCGCAGGAGCGAGTCGGACCAAGTGCGGCCAAGAGGCCGGTTTTATTTTTACCTATAAAAACTCTGTCAAAATCTACTGAGTTACCCCATATTACAATGCCGTATCTAAGTACGGATGATACATAACCATGGTAAGCCAGCATTGCAGTGTCACAGTTTACTGTTTGTCTAATTCTTTTCACATATATAAAACGATCTATTTTTAAGAATCTTTTAGAACTATATGTGTTTTCCAATTTTTATTTTTATCGACCGTTATACCTAAGAATACACAATTATCGACAGTGGTCAAGTGAGAATCTATAAAACGAATGTCTAGTTTATTTATGTTTGCGTTGTATGTTTGAAATTGTATTATGTTTGTTTTAGTCATATTTATTTTTAAGTGTTTTTTTTTCTAGCCATACGAAAGGAGCGTTCAATCGCCAAAAACTTTTCGTGTCAGTTATTAAAAAGATTATCCTATCGTATCCGTAGATTTAAGTACAAAACACTAGCAATTACATCAATACTTTCCTTTAAAAACGCTGTACTCCCAGGTACATCATAAAACGCTTTCAACTCGACTGATGGGCGATAGAAGCCGTGACCCTATTAGTGAGCCATGTCCACTATTATCCCAGCGTCGGGAACACTCGTCGGGCACACTGAGCGTCCGCGGCTCAAAGGACCAGAGCCTTATACAAGGCTTTCATTAGATTATACAGTGTGATGGTATGACAAGTTTTTAAGAGCCGTGTATTGAGAGGCTCCTGTGTTGCTCGTGTATGAGAGTGCTGTTTTTAGAGTAGTGCGTGAAAATAGTATGCAGTTTTGAATAATGAAGTTACAAATAAATGTTTTAGTAGTGTCTTCCAAGGGTCCTTAGTCAGACAATCAATAGGTTCTAATATATTGTTCACCAAAATTATCGCACAGCTCTATTGAAATATTGCAGGCTACCAAGGCGGATTTATTCATATTATGCTAATAATGTCCATGTTCCAGATAACCTTAGTTATTTACGCATGTTCGAATTAAAAAGAAAAAAAAACTACACAAATAAATCTTATTCACGTGTCTTTTTTTACAGAAAAAAAAATCAAAACTCTGAGAAATAAAAGAACAAATGATACCTTGAAAAAACAGCTGTTTTTATATTTTACCTCTCCGCACGAACGTAAAAGTAAGCGAAAATTAAATCATATTCCTCACATAACTTACAGTTTCTTTAACCATAAGTGACGTGAAGTTGCAAGACACACAGCGTTCTTGGCAAGAACATGAGCAATAAATCTTGCTCCGCCATCTTATTTTTACACAACTTTTGTTAAGGACTCGCGGACAACGCCGGAATATTTAATAGGTTTATTTAAATAAATTATAATTTGCCTCGTCGTGTTCTTATGACGTATAAGCTCATGCTGCATCCAGTTATTCGTCCTTTGGAATGAAATACATGCCAGTGTAATAAAGCCGTCAGACTACAGGTGACATATATACGTGTGCGATACATACAATTCGACAACTCTATAAGTCCTTTCCATAGTCTCTTTTATATAGATACCTACATCCACGCTTTCAAACGGCCTGTCGCGCCTGTATTCAAGATTCTTTGTTTGCATGAAATATGGTACATTGTCGTCTTATAAATAAAAAAGTTTCACATATTACGCTGACTTCATTCCGCATCAAACTTGAAATTAAATTGAAATACCTAACACAATGAACTCGTAATTTAGAGAAGCAGAAACTACAGTTTATCACCTACTGATCTCTCTTCTATCGTGAAAATCTGTTACTTTCGACAAATAATAATGTGCTGCATTGTCGATTTTATTGAATAAACCTTGGTCTTATTAACTATCATTAATCTACTAACAAATGAATTTTAATATCATATTAACAAGTAGATTTTTACAAGTTGCTCATCAAAACCCGAAACTAAATTCATTGAATTTCCAAGTGCTTTGTGATATCCACACACTTTATACCTGCCGCTATGAACAGATCCGGACTGGAACTAGCATCCGTCTCTACCCCAACCGTTACCCTTAGGCCACTACCGATGCCGCTTTAAATTTCAAATTGAACTCCATCCATGCATTGTAGATTGCATCCATTTTGTCTACGACTGGGTATCCGCCCTCTAGTCCCATCTAATTGTTTATAAATACTACTGTTTTTTTGAAGGTAAGTAAATATTGATCTAGGAATGAGCCCGTTGTAAATTATAATATGTTTTCTGCCTTTGTCAAGCTTTCGTGTTTTAACATTGAAGAAGGCAATAGACGCCATTGTAATAACCACTTAGCATTCATAGTATGTAAAATTGTGATGCGTAAGCAGCCTGTAATGTGCCCACTGCTGGGACACAGACAGTGATTGGGCAGTAATTCTCTGCGCAGGGTCCAGTGCAGGTTGAAGGTTGTCACAAATGTCTTCAATTTATACGTTTTCCTTGCACGTTTTAAGAGCAGGGTAAAAACATAATTTTCACAGTACACTTTCATAAAAACTTGGTCACATACAAAACTAAACAAATTAACTTCCCCACCATACTTTGCTTTCCAACATTGTTTTTCTACCACTTTACATCATAACACGCTATTTCTAAACTAATAATTAAAATACGCAGAAGCGTTCACTTTCTCTGTTAACATTTTTTGTCCCGCTCTGTCGCGGGATGCGGGCCAGCAAATGAAGCGATCGCGTGTCTCACCATCATTCTTCAAACACCCTGTACTCGCCCTTTGTATACAGGGTGCGTGCCGATGTCCGGGCCGAGGGTAGTGGCCCGGCTTGCATCTTGCAAGCCCACGTGGTTTAGTTGACGTGACTATGGTCCCTGGAGGAATTGAGGTGTATTTTCGGATAAATACACTGGACTGGAAATATTGCGAATAGGTTTATTGTATATAGGAAGAGAGCTAATAACACAGTTTTAGTTATTAACCCGAACTATGTCTGACATCCACAACCCAGTTACTGCAATTATTCATACTTAATCAGTCAGGAGCTATTTCCACAGGTCCACCTTAATATTAAAATATAAACTTAATTATAAAGACTACAATTATTTGGTTTCAAAAATTCTGCTCATATAAAAAACCGCCTGTATATAAATTGCGGCAGGTACGCGAGCCGCTGACGTGCGACGGTTAAAAACGAATTATAACGGAGCACCCTGTAGCCGGCCATTTGTCATGAGAGCCAGTGACGTGACCAAGAATAGCAATCGAGTCTAATCGAGTGATGGGCAAAACTGGATTTCAAATTCTGCGTTGAACATGAATATTTAGTTGTGCAATATTGAGCCAAACATAAAATACTAGCTAGATAGCTATATGAGGATCATAGTTACATAAGCATTAGGCCTATTATACCCAGTGTTAGGTACGGGTTTACCAATAGTACACATTCCGCCAGTTATGTTTGAGTCCCATTTAGGTAATAGGGGGTGACCCTATTGCCATCGGCCGGGCATAAATCCAGACTGGGCTACTACTTAGAAATTAATACATAAAACTAATAAAGTACTTATGCTCATTTGACACTGCATTGCACCTACTTCCTACCAGTACTGAACACAACCAACAACATTCTGAAACACAGTTGCCCGGTAACATCCATGCGCAGCGATAAATGAGCATCCCCCAAACTTACTCGATACCCAACCGTTCGATTACTTCACCACGATGTGTCCCATCACTTGACTACGGGCCGCAGTACCGCATAGACCAAGAGACAGGCAACTATTAATTTACGAAATAGCGAAACAAAGAGCGGATCTGACGGAATCATTAATTGTGCCAACGATTGATGATTGCTGAAGAACAGACCTGTGAATGATATGCGCGCTTACAGCATTAATTTTGATTCGTTTTGATTGATTGATTGAATTAATCAGTCGTAGTTTCTAATTAGAAACTGTAGTTTTATGCTTGGTTGGGTAAATTATGTAAAATAATATTCGTGTTATTTCATGTTCATGTCATGGCTCACAACAATTTTATATCCTGTCATCATTTATGTTAGTATCTAATTTAATTTGAAGAGATATTGTAAGTCTGTCATAATTAAAATCACTAAATTACCGAGATCATATAATATCATATCGCACATCCTATAAAAAAACTGTCATAACACAAAATATGTAGGTATTTTAGATAATATCCCACTCAACTTTAATTGTGTTTGCTCTTTAATTGAAAAAAAAACCACCTTGAGTATACAAAAATAAGTGGCCAAATGGCACAAGAGAAAGTTTTTTACGCAAAACACGACGAGCATAAGAACACAATAAACTTGTAAATACGTATACCTCAAAACTGCTATTTTTGTGTTAAGACAGTTTTTGAGCGGATGTGCGATATAAATAAAACAAAGTTAGAAAGCGAGCTGTAATAGTGAACGAAACTTTTCATTTGTGATTTGAATTTCTTATTTAGGTCATTCCGTAACTGATAACTAGTCTTTACTTATCCTGGATTTCAGTATAATTGAGACTCGTTTCCTTATTTCTTTTGTTTAGATGAAATATGTACCCCAGCCAAAAATGTACCAAGCCTAATTTCCAATTTGCTTTGGGGTCAGCTTCTAGTTTAACCAGATGCAGCAGATTACCAGTATTCTAAGTATAAACAGTGACTGCACAATGTCCCCTGGCTCCCGGCCTACAATGTAATCCAGATAAAAACACATTTTTTCCAGTTACGGCGGACTTCAACAAATAAAGTTAAAGTGTGGTTATCTGGCCTAACTATCAGCTAAGTCATTTTTAATTACCTTCGTAATTGGTTTGCGTTAGTCTTTAGTTACCGCGGTGGAAATAAATCTGAGAGGGCTTTGTGTTCGCCATTCATGGACGACATTGCACTAAGTGAATGTTTTGTAGAATTTTTGTCTAGTTTTGTCAAGTTTTTAGGGTTGCGGGTATTCCGATCACGATTGTCAATTTGGCTTCGAAAGTTTTTTTGCCATTTGTGGTTAGGATTTATACTTAGTAGGTAGCTTAGGTACAGAAGCTATTATGAGCAATATTAATTACTGCTCAATATATTTGTACACGTCGTTACCAATTTACCGTTCTTACGGGTTATTAAGCAAAAGCAAAGTATGTCGAGAACTGGCTACCCTCGAGGCAATTGACCCCTAAATATTAAATAGCCAAGACATACCGCCACAACTCATTTTGAAGAATTAACTCGAATATTAAAAACACTAAGGAATCTACTTACTCGCCTGGCGTCAGTTTTCGCTCCTCAGTGTTAGTAAGTCAATTGACCCGAATAACTATATCCAGCAGACCTAGAATAGACTCAAAAGAGACCGAAACTAATTAGCGCTCAACAAAAAAGGAAAAATGGCGAGCAATTTGGTTCGATTCGAGGACTCTTCGCTACAGAGCTATATTGCTTTCGCGATTTGGTTTCCCAAGATGTAAACAAATATGTGATCTTAAAAAATAACACTTTAACACCCACACAGGCCACACACAAAGTTGAGTTTCCAACTTTTCACAAAAACTCCAAACATTTTTATGAGTCTTTCAATAATACTCATATATTCTGAATTCAACTTAAATTACACTAACAAAGAGTTGAAATACGTTCAAAAAGAAATAACAGCAAACGAAGACATGAATTTCGATAGACTTTAGAACCGTTCAGATAGTAAATCTCAATACAGCCAAACGCGTTTAGACTTCTGGCGGGACGCCAACGCTTGGATTATGTTAATACTGGATACGGTAATAATAGGCTTAGACGAAGAATTAAGGCATTTTTTATCTGAGAATTGTGGAGGTTTATCCTTGATTACTACATTCTGGAATTTTTCGGCTTTTTGCCAGGTCTTGGAGTAAGGTAATTGTGTGCTCATTAGCAAGTTCTAAAGGAGTTTTTCTTGTAATGTGTGTCGCTATTTATTTTTCCCCGAAACGAATATTTTAACTTGTTTTATCTTTGTCGTTCTTTTGGAAAACTGTTTTTATTTTAATACACAGCTACTTCAATCAACTAATTACTTTGGAAGCTGTATAATTATACTTACTTGATGAAGAGTTCCATATTGTGCATTCCCAATATTATTCGTTCTACCTACTAGCTTCATGAGAACCATAAGAAAAGATGCCTTTACAAAAGATACAATAACAGCTTTTTTCAAATGATCTTTTTTACTGAGCTCTTAATCCAACTCTTCCCAGATCTAAGACTAAACTCAAGTTAGGACTCAACCGACGTTGAAATCCTTACAACACCGCGGACGACCAATTCAGGGATTTTCTTCAATCACACAATACACTTTCAACTCTACTGAAACAACATAAAGTCTAAGTTAGCCCAACAACACAAAGATATCTCGTAGAATCACATACGAGTTAATGAAATAAATGGATAAAATAATATACCCACCCATTGTCGGCAGTTACAATGCAGTTTTTATTCGTTTGTTCAAGTTTATGATTTCCAATTCGCAATCAACTGTTTTTATTGAAGCACTCTTTTGACAAAAATTGAATGCAGCTTGCATTCAATTTTTGTTGGCATTCTAAATGCCTTTGGCGTTTATAAAGGAATGAGATTTGCATTATATGTATTTATGAGTTCGACCGAAGAGTCCAATCGAAGTTTCTATCCGAAGCTAAAGCCGATTAATCGGTTATCGCCACAACCTTCGACTGGAGCCGATGGTTTGATTTAATTATCCTAAGATATTCAGTTTAAGATTGGCTAAAATCGGTTCCCTGTCCATTTGCATAACATTTCAAGACCTAATATAACTTTGCATGCTTTTTTTACTCCTATTTATATTTTCGCATAACATTATTTACGCATAACAGCTTACGCATATTTTTTTTGAGCCTAATTTCTCTAATCCTAATAATGCTTAAGCATAACATTCATAATACATACATACACATACGACATAATTAAAATAATTTGCAACCTTAAAAACACGAATACTGTTGGATACGATGGAGTTTCCACAAAAGTATTAAAATTTACGAAAGATCTAATAGCATCTCCATTAGCTCATATAATTAACCTGTGCACGCTGATGGCATTTTTCCGGACAAGCTCAAAAAAGTTATTATAAAACCTCTTTTTAAAAAAGATGACAAAACTGATATCAAAAATTACAGACCTATTGCAAAAATTCCGACTATTTCTAAATTTTTTTAAGAAAGTTATCTATAACTCTTTATATGCCTATTTCGAAAAGTACAAACTATTTTTCCAAGAACAAAAAGGCTTTCGAAAGAACACTACGATTAATATGGCATTGTTTGACTTATTAGCTAATGTCATGTCATCTGTGGATAGGAAAAATCCAGTCTGTGCAATCTACACTGACATGACCAAGGCTTTTGACTACATTGACCATAAGATTCTGTTGCACAAATTGCATAGCTATGGTATAAGAGGGAACATTTTAAAGTTAATAGAATCGTACCTAAGTAATAGGGTTCAATGCTCAGAAGTTTCTAGGATATTTCCAAAAAGAAAATTGGAAACCGTATATGTATCAAAACCAAGACACGTAAAATATGGCGTCCCACAGGGTAGCGTACTGGGTCCGCCGCTTTTCTTAATATACGTAAATGATCTCCCAAAAGCAACAACGCACCAAATGGTTCTTTTTGCAGATGATAGTACAGCTATAATAAAATGTGCTGATCCAAATAATTATAAGAATAACATCAATACTTGTTTAAATGACATCATAAATTGGCTAAATAATAATAATTTGGTTATAAACCTGACTAAAACAAAAGTCATGCATTTTTATCAACGATGTCTGAAACCAAAGGTTGAAATTTCCTACAATGGCTGTGATATTGAAGAAGCTAATAAAGCGAAGTTCTTAGGTATTATAATTGATAGCCAACTTACATGGAAGCCTCATGTTGAAGAATTATGTAAGAAACTTAGCAAATCCGCATATGCTCTATTTCAACTCTCAAAGAAAGTTAACGATCAGGCTCTTTTAGCTCCGTACCATGGACTGGTTGCCTCTGTGTTACGGTATGGCATTATTTTCTGGGGTCAGTCCACTGGTAGGGAGCTGGTATTTAGATTGCAGAAGCGATGCATCAGATCAATGTGCGGTCTTAAGACAACTGATAGCTGCGTGCCCTATTTTAAATCATTAAAAATTTTAACTTTTCCTTCTTTGTTTATATTAGAAACGGCTTTGTTTGTGAAATGTAATCCACATCTATTTCAAAAATTATCAGAGGTCAGAAAAATCCAATACGTGCTCAATACGTCAATAAATTATGTCAAGTGAAATGTAAAACCGCACTAATGCAAAAAAGTTTTTTTGGTCTTGCCCCACGCATATTTAAAAAAGTACCTAATGTTATAAAAAACTTGACTGTCTTAAAATTCAAAAGGGCGCTAAAAGAAATTTTAATTATGAAAAGTTATTATTTAATTGACGACTTTCTAAATGATGATTTACTGACTGATTGATTTACTTTCTGCACGTTATTTATTGACTGGTTTATAATTACCTACCTACTCTTACTATTATTGACATATTATTGTTATTCTAGTTGGTATAATGTTATTAATTTTCCGTTTGACATTATTGATATTTTTACTTTTTTTATGACTTTGACCATGTTAACATTTTTTAATCTTTTATTACTTTGACCATGTTGACATTTTTTAAATTATTTTTTAGTGTATGTAATTCCAATAACATGCCACTTAATTTTAAATTTATAATTTTATTGTAAACCAATTATTTGCATGTCCATGTAACGGCAAAATGTGGAGAACTTTATTGTAAAAGAACATCATGTACCTATTACCTATGTTTGCAAAGAATAAATGATTTGATTTGATTTGATTTGATAGGCATAAATTTGTTTACACATAATGATATTAAAGCATATTTTTTATAGGCATAACAAAGAAGCATAATAATGAACTCCTAAAATGTTAGACATACCCTGATTGGATATACCAATTTATTTTGACGATTGGAAAAAAAACCATATCTCCTGCAGCAGGTAATACTTAACATATTTGTTTTGAACATAGTTGATTATGAACATATGTGAGTTTTTTTCCCTGTTTCTTTTCTGTTCCTTTTTCCCAAGCATGCAGCAAGCATGCAGCAAGCAAGCATGCAGTATGCAACATGCAGCAGGCATGGTTTCTGTCACGGCTCCGGCGCTGCGGGGCTCCGGCGGCCCCACGCGAGCTTAAATAACACTCTAGGGGTGTGGCAGACAAGACTACGTGGAGTCGGTTTTGCAGCGATTCGTTTCTGTCACTAACCTTTGTAGCTCAACTTAATGAATTTTTAATTAAAAATAAATACGTTAAAATAAGTCAAATTGGATTCCGTTACTTCTATTAATTGTATGCGTAAATACTATTATGCTAATAGTCATTATGCCTAGTAACATTATGCGAATTCAATTTATGCCAAAATAAATTAGCCTTCAAGATGATTATGCCAACATAAACTGTATGCCAAAAAAAAATGGCAAAGTATTATTATGGCAAAACAAATTATGCCAAAACAGTTATGCCAAAGTATATTAGGAAAAAGAACATTATGCAAAAAGAAGGGATCCCGCTAAAATCATAATACTTCTAAATGTGTGACCCCAGCTCTTCACGCTTCGCCTCTTCCATCTCGTTCTTGTGCATTCGTAACAGTTCTTCCAATTTGCGTGCTTGCTCGTTTTGGTCGAAAGTGGTTTTTAGGACCGGACACTATTACCCAGTTAGTTAGGTTGAAGAGATCAGATAGGCAGTCGCTCCATGTAAAATAAAATACTAATATTCAACCGCATCCGGTTAGACTGGAAGCCGACCCCAACATAGTTTGGAGAAAGGCTAGGCAGATGATGATGATGAGCTAAGCTTTTTGTAGTGCCATTTGGCAACTTAGCAATTTTGGCAATTGATCAAATTAGCAGTACAAAAAATTTGGCTACAAAAAATCCCAGTCCCAGTCACTTATAAATAATGTTTAGTCTATAAACACAAAGGTCACTGTCTCTTTTCAAATAAACCAATTAGCGCCACTATAAATTCAACCCTCCCGATCCGATCCCAAAATTAAATTAATTTGAAACATCCACTAACATTTCCATACCGCACTTCAAAGAATTTAATATAGCGGAACGTGTGACAGTCGGGGAGGGTGGGGGGGACCGAGGTTACCTCGTAACCCGCGCGCTGTCACACGTCAGTCATCATTCGTCACGCGCATGGAGCACACGTCAAAGATATTGCGCTCAGATTGCGTTTAATTTCACTGGGGTGCAGTTACATGCGGCGGATCGAATTTGAGATGTTTGTTTTGTAAATCTGAGTCGGGTGGATTTAGGTTGCTGGCTGATGATTTGGTATGCTAAATTCAAGGGTTTGCATATTATTAAAACTTGTTTGTTTAGACGATGACAAAGTAGACTCTATGGAAATTATAATTTGAAACTGTGAAAAGTGCCTAGTTCACTCACTCATCATCTCATCTCTCTCATCGCAAAATATTACAGTCGGGACCAACGTGCAACGGCTTAACTTGCTGTCCGAGTCATGGAGGAAACTCAGTATGTAATGGATGGTCACCCATCCACAGACTGACCAGGGCAAGTCCTGCCATGTGATTAGTTAGCCCCAAGCTTAATTTACTCACAGCTTTTAACTTATCACTTACTTTAAATTAGGAAACACCACTAACAAAAAAGGCCTACAACAAATAATGAAAGTCTTAGCTATCAGCGAATCAATTGCCGTACTGAAACAAAAAGGTACTTTCGAAGTCGAGTCTTATTCATTGAAGTCTCTCCGAACCATTTACTAATTGAAAATCTAACAAAACGATATGCTTTGGTGCTATTTATGAAGATATTTTAAGTCTACAAAAGAAAATTGTAGTTTAGAATCTCACTTTGATTTTCTGTCTTGGAATTATTTAATCTGTTAAGTAGAATAAGCTGCGGTTTTCTCTTATTGCTATGAAATAAATATTTTCAAGGAGCTTTGGAGGCTAGTTACTTTTATTCTTAAGCTCAGCTTTTTCTGGTCTGTTGCCAGGCTTAGTTTTTGCGGCTGTATTAAAGAAAGTATAGTTTTTACTGTAAAATCTGAAAAGATCACGGAATAAGTTCTCATTTGATAAAAACTATTAGAAGGTTGATAAGTTAAGGTTGGCTGATGTGGACAAATTTCTCATTTGGCATTAGGCGTCTTATTCGAAATAACCGCCGTAGTCACTAATGACTAGAGTCTCTAGTCGTAGACTAATCTAGTGAGAAATGGATAGAGTCCTTTGTCCAGTAGTGCGACAGTATATAGTTCCAAGATTGAAAACGTAATGTCAAATTCTATGGAAGAGATTTCAGTTCCAACCATTTTACACCACATAGATCAAATGCCAGATTTCCAAACCTACAATAAAAAGAACTATAAGAACTTTTGATCAAAGTCCAATATTTTAGGCTCCACATTAATATAGTGCGCACAAGCTTGTACTCGATATGGGCTAAGTATTTAGTATAAGCGCGGATCAGTGACAGATGAGCGATTGTTGCAATTTATCACGAGCGCCTCCCCGCACCGCGCGCCCTATTTAGTATGTGGCCACCGAGCGAACTGCTGACAGGGCCAAGAATTATTGATACCAGGTTTTCCGCCAGCAGCTTTACTGAGCCGTAGCATAATATAACTTCACGTCTATAATCCCAGAAGGGCTAGGCAGGTATCTATAGTACACCTATATTTTGTATATTTAAGTGTCATCTAAGAATCCAGTTTAAATAAAAATGACGTGTAAAAATGTGTGTAAAAACCTATTTGCAAAATAAACATCATTTGTCATGTAAGGCGAGCCTATGGCCACCAAAGGGACACAAATCCAGACTCCGGACTGCTACTGAGGCATATTGAGGTTAATTATAATAGGGTAAGAAACAAACTCTTAAAATCTTTTCATAAACTGACACTGTAAACCCAACGTCAGATGCCTTTTTTTTTCGGATGAGAAATCATCAAATGTCAGAAGAGTGTCAGACTTTTACTGACTGTATCTCTTTCGAACAGTCTCGCAGCCCCAACGTCAGATGCCTCATTTTGACTTTTTGAGTTCACGTTTTACTTTTTGCCTTGCAAACCACTTTAGTTTTGAAGGTTATGAACTACATAGTTTATGTTTGTTTCGTGGCTCCACTGCAGCCGTATGTATGTCGTCCATGACATGTGGCTTGAATCGCACCTCCTCCGTGTAAAAATATATCGCTCTCATCTGTTATCGTATGCTTTCAACATAAAAATCATATAAAATAGATACGTTTTGTTCCGATTCAATCCTATTTATTTTTACTTTGCATTGTTTTTAAACACGTGTCTGGCTATCTGTAATAATATATTGCGAGAGATTAGAATGGCATTGTTTAATTAGTAAACTATTAAAACCGGCCCATAGGCTCTTAATTAATTTAAAGACATTCAATAACTGCATGCGAATGTAAAATCAAGTAACTTAGCAAACCGTACTCCGGCAAGATGGTAGAAAATTATAATGAATAAGAGAAAAAAAAACTTAAGATTTTTTTTCATAAAATCCTTCCTAATTATGAACTTCAAAAATATTAAGCAGAAATTTTTAATTTTTTTTCCCACTCTTTAATGGGCCTGACCCAGTTGCGACTTTAACAATTTTTACATTTAAAAGTCCACATCTTTAACTTTTTTCAGGGAAGTTCATAAAACTCTACGAAGAATGACTCCATGAATGATTGATAATGAAAAACTCGTGCTCCCCGACTCACTCTCGTTAACTTTCACGACGAGCTTGTTCTTGTATTATTTCTTTCATTCTTTTCTTGAATACTCACGGAATGGAAATGAAAATTTTATAGATCAATCGGAACGCTTTGTCGACCACCTTCCTTATATTTCCCTGTACCTGCTTTAATTGCTACATGGTTGCCATTCACACGTGTTAGTTAATGTGAATGTAACAACGTAGACAGAAGATAATATTCCATACAATAATTCGTTGACCGTTTAAAATTCGATCTGAAAGCCTGTAATTCTAATCAGCCTCAGAATGAAACCTATGATGTCACGCTCTACTACCAAGCTCCCAACCACTTATCAATAACCGGCAAAAATTAACCAAAAAAAACGGCAACATAATTCGCTGGCGTATCTTAATTATTTAGGTATGATTTCGACCCCTGAAGTTAAGTAACCCTTTTCACCTCGTTAATATTGCGAAGACTTATTAAGTGTCAGTTTAGGGGGTGCCTTAACTTCGGCTTTACGAATAAATGAGTCAACGGTGCAAATTATCATAAACGGTGGCTGATTCATACATTTTTCAGGCTTAAATAATAATTACTTGTAACCCTGCCGGACTGTGCAGACATTTTACACGGGTCAATTTATTTCTTTGTCTTACTTTCTTTCGTTATATTTCAAGAACAATATGTGCACAGGTGTATTATTTGAGTACATCCAACGCCCTGTCCTGTACCCTGTAACCTGGGTTTTCAGCTTAATCAAAGCCATATGAAAAATAAAGTACAATGGATTTTTTCAACTTGAAAAAAAACATCTAAAAGCCTTCATTCACTCACTTACTCTCGCATGAAACCTTAACTCGATTAAACTGCATTACTCTCCTACGTTAAAAACCCTCAAATTTAACGTGATGCCATTTGCATCAATGTCAACTATCATTACTTCGAAACTCAAACTAAAAGCCGAAAGCTGGACGCGCCTAAAAGTCTCATTAGTGCATAACCTTGTTAATTCCACCCTGTGGATGAATAATTGAATAAATCTTCGCAATGCGTGCCAGTACTGGTATACCAGTAAAAATATAACAGTAGCTAGTATAGTGCGGAAGCCGGCAGCGAAATAAGACAATCCTTTTGCGTCACATCAAAGCGAATATTTGTTGGCGGCAGATTTCGCACAATTCAATAAATAATCGGCCGAGTGAGATGTGTGGTGTAAGTTGTACACTTATTAAGGGGTTTTCACCCAGAAATCAAACATGGATACTAAAAGGTGATTAATAATAACAGACAAGGACAATAACAGACTAGTATTGTAATACTTCAGGACGCATTTCAACAATGACATAACCCGACCGGCACTTATTACGTTCAAGAGCTTTCAATGTAATTTGTATTATGGAATATTGAAACTTACTGCTCTGGAATGCGGTTCAGATTCGCTGATTGCGATCTTTTATTGATGATCAACCTCGGTTGTTTGATTTACAGACTTAACGTCTCAATCGCTACCACCCATGCCTTGCTAACATATTTTTATATAAAAATCCGTGTGTATGTCGGACCTGCATCCAATATCCGCGTGTCTGTCCGAGTTTAGGAGCGAGTGCGGGTGACGCCGCGATTATTTTGTACCCGTCGACTTTGAGCAGGGAACGCTATCACGCTTGTGTTTTGTGGTGTAAGCAGGACGTGAAATAAATCGAGAAATGCATGGACTCAATTTCATTTTATTTTTGAATATTAGGAACCGCAGTGTGCTAAAGAGGTTTTGGTGTTCAAATAAACGAACTCCAAATCTGTGTTTAGGAGTGTTACACATATATTCGGCTAGACTTGATTCGGCATAGTCGGATGGCAGCATCGAATGTATGTTTAGGTAAAATCCACTTGACGCAGATTGAATTGTGCCGAGCCGAACATGATTCAGCGATGGTAGATGCCGAACGAAGTCTGCCGACAGGCACTTGCCGCATGATGCCCAGATATAGTCATTGCTTCGGGTTGGCCTTGCTGTTCTAAAATTCTGCGGAATCGAATGTGAGAACTTGAAAATATTAAGCACTCCTCATTCCTATGACACAGTGACTCGTATTTAATTAAATATAAATATCGCTGGACATTACACACAGTGCCATCTAGTGCCACACTAAGCAACGAGGCTTGTGTCGTGGACACCAGATAGTTGATATACTACATAGATACTTTTTTTAAGTTTTGTAAATACACTACTACTTATTATACATATCCATGACTCGGAAACAAATGCCCATGTTCATCACACCAACATTTGCTCCTACCAGGATTCGAACCCGGGACCCTACGAACGTAAGGCAGCCTCACTACCGCTGTAATATTCGGGTCGTCAATTGGTGTAGTTTTACTGCTTTTTTTGTGAAAACATAATTATTTGGAACTGGCTATTAATAAGCATGTCAGAAAATACTGACGGCATAATTAGTAAGACTCTTGAGATTTAAACGAAGAACTCAGTAGGTATTAATACTAGTTCTTAACTACGGACTAGGAAACTTCAACCACTTTTCAACTTATAAAGAAACACCAAGTCAAAATATCTTAATAAAAACTTTGCAATATTTAATGAAAGTGGAATCCCTAAGCAGCACACCTTTATCAAGCGGGAAGTTTTCTGCATAATGTTTCCATAATATTTTACATATTTTAACAGTGCACTTGAGTCTATGGCAACATTGGCAACCCTACCGGTTGCCGCAACCTCATATATTTGGGTCTATGACATAAAACACAGCCTCCTACTAATATATTCACCTATGGGCTTTTTAACCTAAAAAGGATAAACCGCAGGCAGCTGGGTTAGACCGTAATTTAGTTATTTTTAGAAAATATTAGTGACAGTGTGTTGGCCTAATTTGACAAAAAGTTCTCTCAATTTGCTTAGTGTAACATAACAGTATAACATCACGCCTGGAAATCCTGAAGGGTTAGGCAGAGGCGTACACTCATTCCACCAGTTATGTATAAGTCCCAAGTAACAAGTGGCGAGCCTGATGCTATCAACCAGCGTTACTCGCTGTGTTAGTAAATGAATACATGTTTGAGGTCCTAAATCTGTCTAAGCTATTGACTTTAGACAGATTTAGGACATCCTTATCTTTCTTATCTCTCTTTTTTTTATTTTATCTTTTTTTTCTTTCTTCACAAAAGATAGAGATCTCATCAATAATGTAACGCACTAAACATAGTATTATGTCAAACGTTCTTCAAAGCATAAACATTAAAATATTGCCATAAGAACATGTTATTAATAACTCTACTTCCTCACTGAACCCTGCATCTAACGCGACAATCTAGCAGTTTATCCGCCACTTCCACCATCTATTTAACCGTCACTCTTAAACCATCGCCGTGTTGAAGAACGACGTCTACTAACCCGATCTCTGCTGAAATCTGTGCCGTGATCTATCGACTCACGTCAATCGGGAGTTTCGGCCTGTTTTCACGCTGACGTCCATCCATCGGGTAGAGGAATGAAGTCGGTCGAATTTGACGTTTGAATTAGATGGAGTTGATAACGTATTGCTTGGTGTTAAAAAAAAAAAAAGAACACTAAAGGTATATTTAGGCACGGAACAAAGCAAACAACATCGTTATCTGCTTACAGAAGCTAATTTTTAACCGACTACGGCGAAGCCAAAAGGAAGGGTTATGATTTTAACAGTCTATGTATGTATGTATTTTACGTATGTTCCTCCGTAGCGCCTAAACTATTCTCTCTTTTTGATTAAGGTGTCAATCGATTCGTTATTATGACCCGGGTAACATAGGCTATGAAATGAAATGATGTTTGTTTTATATATATAAGGTGTATCTATTCATACACGAAATCTCTTAAGGGGTCATTGTACTCATCAGTATGAACAACTTTTACTATAGGACCATACCCTGAATCGCGAAAAATAAATCAGCTGTTCCTTCGGTCAATTAGTCAGGTTCATCAAGTAGTCGGGGTCAAACTTGGCAGGTATATAATTTTGCTTCACTTGATCGCAGTTTTTCTTAGACATTTCTTCTAATAACGACTCTAGAGTATCTTAAATATCTTTGAATAGCACCTCAAGAAGTTTCAATATCTGATTTTCAAATGGTTTTTAAGTGTGTAACATAAACTTTCTTAGTTACTACAATAACTAATTTATAACTTCAAAAATGTTTGCCAAACTAACATAATCGTAATTCTCTGTTACCGAAAATAATTGAAAGCCAAATTACAAAGTTTCCTTCTTATCACGTGGGTATAACAGGAGTCCTTACGAAAATTTGTTGAAATATTTTATAAATTAGCCTTTTAATGTCAAAAATTAAGGGAAGGTTTACGCAAACTCTAATACCTATGTTATAATTTTCATTCGTAATCCATTTAAGGCCAAGTTAAGAGTTTTCAGCAAATAAAGCCCTTTTATTTTCCTGACCTTGTTTTAATTTTTATTTTTTTTACAATGAAACTGTTTATTTTGCTTATTTTTACGCCTGAAAAAGCAATTAACGGGATAAACAGGATGGGACCAAGGTTAGTGCCATTATTAACTTTTTAGGTGCTTACCCGTAAATTAAAATTATTGTTTTGAATAAAAATGTGCTTCAATTTTAAGCGTTTAATTTCTCGAAATAAACCGGTTAGGTTTTAGGTATAAGGGTCTGTCTGAGAGCATCATGTTTGCTGTTTAGCAGCATTGCGGTGCCATTCGGTGCGTTATGGTTTTCTAACAAAAATAGCGGGCTCGGAATCAATTTTAACTTACATGCCTCTATTTCCTTGAAGTAAAAATTAATCTGCAACCATTTCCTGTCACTGACTAGCATGTAGCGTCGCTCACTACCTACCATCTAGCCTGAACCTCTTCATATCTTTACACCAAAACCAACATCACCCAACCACAGTAACACAAACTGCTCTAAAAATACCCCGACGTACCCATATCCAAGTCCCTGCCGACAGAGAGGCAAGTGAAAATGTTCGTCGATCTAACTAGCGAGTAATCAGGCCGCTTTGATCCGCCATCAAAGGCATAGCTCCAATCAGTCTCTAGCAGTAGGCTAGAAGGTATGTGCTGATTAAAAATATCTTTGATTTTAGCCTTGAGGGTCCCTGTACGGGGGTATGTATTGTGTGATGTATCGTCCAAATTGGTTGGGCTTTCTTTTGTTTTTAGTGTAGGAAGAAGGTATGTTTTCGTAGAAAACAGTTCTCATAAACAGAAATCCTAACAAAAGAATTGTTATTTTCTATAACTGCTCCTGATGACTCTTTAGTAAACTGATGGCAAACGAAAATTGAACTTTTTATGAAGATTTCTATTCAAAAACATGATAAAAGTAAACGTATAACAGCAATACCTTGCTCGTTTCCTGCAATTCTGATAACGAATTGACTATTGTTATTTATTCATATATTTGAATAGGCATAATTTAAGCTACGCAGAATACAAGACTAATCAAGTATCAATGCAATGGCCATCTAATTTCCAATAGATACCATTTTATTTAAAAAAAAAAGAAAACTTCGCAGCCCGCGTGTTGTTTATAACGAGCCGACGTCAAACTGACGGTCTGACGTCAGGTGGGCCGGGACGCGTATGCTCAAATATTCATTGAATTTATGACGCGGCGCCATGAAATACGCGAGTTTTATTTTGTGAGGACACTTCGCATGAACGCCTTGCCGTTATGGCCGGTGCCTGACAAAGCGACCTTGCTAACATTGAAGTATTCTGTGACATGAAGGCAAATACATTAATTAAATCAACCTTCTTAAGGTTCGGTCAGCGGACACCGGATACGAACTAATACACTCACTCACTCTCTCTGACTCAGTCCGGTGTCCGGAACCGCGTTCGCAATTTATCAGAACCGGTTTGATAAGTTATGGAATAAGGCGTTATTTTGCGCTAATCCGTAACTTTAAAAAACATGCATAATTTTAAGTTTTCATTCCACATAACTCCAAAGATCCAAGCTTGCATGCAGAATGTAGCGCTCCCAATTATTGTCTGTAAAAACGTGCACACGCAGAAATTGCGATAATTATCATGCAACAGGCAACCCAAACCCGACTACCCGAATGGCGCAGCGGTAGCCTTACGTTCTTAGGGTCCCGGGTTCGAATACCGGTAGGAGCGAATGTTTGTGTGATGAACATGGACATTTGTTTCCGAGTCATAGATGTTTATGTTTTTGTTTATGTTTATGTATAATAATTATGTATTTACAAACAAAAAATATCTATGTAGTATATCAACTATCTGGTGTCCACTACACAAGCCTCCTCCGTCCCTTGCGTGTAGTCGCTTAGTTTGTAAGTCCTGGCTGGAGGCCTTACACTTAAGGCACCCACAGGAAAGTCCGGTTAAGCAGACGACAACCTCTCTGGTTGAACAGCGAGATGCCATATCGAAAAAAAAAAAAAAAAACTACACAAGCCTCGTTGCTTAGTGTGGCACTAGATGGCGCTGTGTGTAATGTCCAGAGATATTTATTTCTTTATTAAATAAACCATACTGGTGTTTGGCAGTCCCACGGGGCATCCTCAAGATATGTTAACTGGTCGAGCGCTCGGACGCGAATGAAAATGAATATTTTCCCCAAAGTCAAACGCCTGATTTTTTTACTTCTCTATACACAACGCTTCCAAAAAGAGTGCTCTCATAATTCCATTTCTAATTTCAAACTATTTATTTTTCACTTTACGTTTCGGGAAAAGAGCGATCTGTTTTCGTGGCCACACACAACTGTCACACATCTTTGCAACTCGGGGGAATAGCATAAAATATTGAGTTATATTTAATAATCCCTTTGTATCGAGAGTGCTTCCACTGTACTTTCTACAAATGAGCTACTTAATAACATCAAAGTATTTGTTTTTCCAACCATTGCTTGTTACGTATTTATTATAACCGGAAGTTTTAAGTTAGAATCAAACAGGAGTTGTTACCGTGAAAAAAAGTCGCATCATGTGTTCTATTATACCAATCTTATTAAGTAGATAACACATTTTCTCTTCCTTACGTCACACACTAGGTATTGTCTATATTTCTTTTTCATTTCTCTCTCTCCGCTGTCTACTGTCTATGGCAGTGCTCGCAAGAGGTCGCGGAAACTACTTCAGTAAAAAAGAAACAATAAAGTTTAAAATGGTAGATAGTATGCATACAAATTAACAAAACAAAACCCTATGAGTACTCGTCCATCTTAATGCGAAGGTTGCGCTTGTTTTAAATTAATTAATTTCTCCAATCGTGCATCAGTTTTTACTACAATGAGAATTAAATCGTTTTCTAAATTTAAAAAAAGTTGTTAATTAGGTATTTAACCAAATTCTAACTATGCAAATGCGTAAAAATATTGGATGAATTGAATATTTGTAACATAATAAAATATATGAGCGAAGGGGGGTCGCGAAAAGTTTTTTCTTACTATCGGGGGTCATTATATGAATAAGGTTGAAAAACACTGGTCTATGATATGAATCAGCAAATTAGTGAGGTTGACCGATAACTGATAGAAAAGCCTAAAAAAAAACCTAATTGTTTGTATCGCCATACGCTTTGTTCTGCAACACGTTCCGAAACTCAATAAAACACACAGCAAAATCACATAAACTACCTCTAAAACCAACATAGAATACTAGACCAACACAGATTTCTCCAGAAACCGAACTATGTCAGGCATAGAAGGGTGTCAAGCATAGCAAATAGAGCTGATGGCACACGATCGTGCCGGCTTGCCGTCGTCGCGGGCGCTCGTGTGTGATACTGCTATTGCCTGCAGTGACGCAGAGCGCAGAATGTAGTTGAGCAGAGTTTGGTTATGGGATATGGGCGCTTAGTCTTCTGTCAAAAGACTTGAAAGCCTGTTTTCACATGTAAAGCCTGATTGCTAGTGTCTGGATTTGTATACTGTTCAGAAACATAACAGCAGAAATCCAGTGGAAAACCAGTGCTAGGCACAATCAAATGCAGAACTATATATGTATGTACCTCTAGCCGTAAGATAAATAGACAAGAAAGCAATCACTTTCTACAACAATTTATTACTAAATATTGGCAAAACATTGCTCTGCATGAAGTAACTTCAGTGGATGCACCAAAAGTTGCCATATCCACCGACTTGCCGATCACATACACTGCAGTGAGCTATGACGTACATCGCGGCGCATCACGGACGGTTCCGCACGTTCTAACAACAACTCCAACTAGTTGCGGCTCAAATATCTTGCATTTTTACAATATGTATATATTGTAGTCTTGACCATAATCAATGTATCATTCGTCGTCATTTTGAGGAGACCCGTTTGAGTTTAGAAAATATAATTTTATTTTAATCGAGAATATTATTGCTTTTGGATTGCAAAGCAAAAAAATAATCTTAGGTCATTAATTATAATAAGACCAAGTTTCAGAAATGTGGTAAATAGTTAATGTGAACTACGAAGAGGGAATAATATTGTTGTTGAGAGCACTGTATGCGATACTAAATCTGATAGACAACTCTATTCTATACTAATATCATCAAGAGGTAAAAGTTTGTAAGTTTGTATGTTGGGGGGTAATCTCCGGCCGGGGCTGCGGGACTGTTCGAAAGAGATACCGCGGCTCCGGAACATAAAGGAGGAGGAAGGAACATGGATGGATTTTAGTCAATAAAAGTCTGACACTCCCTCCCGTTCCGCCCAGAGCGGGAGGAGTCATCTGATGATTTCCCATCCGAAAACCTCCGGAACAATGATCCAATTCTAAAAATTATTTTAATAGCAGATAGCTACATTATTCGTGAGTGCTATAGGCTATAAATTATATATATATTATGCATATAATTATATAGCCGAGCTATCACAATTTTTACGGACGAAGTGGCGAGCAAAGTGCTAGTATAATATTCATTGACGCACGAAACACGGAACCCCAAAAGCAAAAAACTGTCGACTGTCAAAACCACATGACGTTATGGGCATCAATCTGTGATGGATTGGTCGCGTCTACGGTTCGAACGTGTACAGATTCGTTCTATACATACATATAAATAACTATAGCTTTGTATATATGTTATTACTCGCCCAGGTGAGACTAGCTGCAATATAGAACTTTTAGTTCGCAATAAATAAGGATTTGTGACAGCATCGTTTGAACTTATGGTGCATTGCATTAAATAACAATGCTAGCTTGTAATTGTGCCACTGCGGCAATTTTCTCATCTTGTTTTCCTTAACTGTAACGCTAGGGTATATACG
The DNA here is from genome assembly GCA_963853795.1 of Xestia rhomboidea. Taxonomy (NCBI): domain Eukaryota; kingdom Metazoa; phylum Arthropoda; class Insecta; order Lepidoptera; family Noctuidae; genus Xestia; species Xestia rhomboidea. The sequence continues at coordinate 1,144,857 of OY970775.1, forward strand.
TTTTTAAACTTAGATGTTCACTAACAATACTAACACTTTTTTTTTTTCGGATGGGAAATTATCAAATGACTTCTCCCGCTCTGGGCGGAGCAGGAGAGAGACTTTTACTGACTAAAACCCATCCATGTTCCTTCATAGCCCTTTGTGTTCCGGGGCCTCGGTATCTCTTTCGAATAGTCCCGCAGCCCCGGCAGAACAATACTAACACTGAAAATGGAATATATACCATGTTTACTATTCGGTTTAAAGATATTTATTTCTCATAAGAATTCTATTTGTTTCGAGTCCTCGATATATCGGCGCTGTTGCAAGCACCATGATCATGGATAACCTGAAGTTATTGCGGGTAGGTGTGTTAATTGTTTATGAGCAGACAAATCGGTCTACCCACTTTCTTGTTCGTTTTTTGCACTCGTTACCGCTACCACTGTTACTCACAACTCGATTCTGTTCCACGAAACTCATTGTGTCCGCTCGCGAACTTTTTTCAGCACTTTTCACCTGTGAAACCGGGTATTAGGCATTGAGTTAGAAATAAGTGTTGTTAAAAATATGAATTAGGCATCTAGTTAGGTGACAGTTAGTCTTTGTGAAAACGGGTATTATGGTTAGGTTAGCTTACAATTGTGACCCCAAAAGCAAGATAAAAGTAAGTTACTTACTGAAGTCACTCCCGCCAACCGCATATTCACCACGCCTTTTTTCCATGGGGTCGGCTGAAACTACTGAACGCTACCTGCTACGATCCCCGTATACTCATTTGGCTTCTTCCACGTTCATTCACTTGCGTCACGGCAAGTATTAGTACATTATGATATAAGTGCGGTAAGTTGAAAATTACTGCCGAGGCGATATTGCTAGCCCGAGCCGTAGGCGAGGGCTATAAAAAAGCAGAGGCTGTAATTATCAAAGCGCACGTATGTCATACGACGTTTTATAACATATTTGCGAGGAAATAATTAAAACAAATAAAAACAATACAGCGAAAAGAAAAAGCGCGCGGAATAATTTTTACTTCTTCACAAATTAGCGAAGACACAAAAAACACAGATAAACAAAAACAAAAACATAGATACACAGTTTTGTTACAGATAAATGGTTGTAATTTATTGTCAAAATAAGTATTAAATGTTTATTTATTATATTTCATTTGCCAAATTTAATTTTATTCATAAAAGACCACTTTTCTGACATAAAAACTCTGTGCTAAGATTAAGATTTTAAAAAGTACCGTTTGGTTTAGACGGAGCATCTTGATAAACCGTGCATTTTACTTTACAGCACAAGTACGTAATGAGATACATTACGATATTGAAATTGGTGAAATAAGAGACCCTTTACGAGCAAATGTGTTATAATAGTACATTATGATATAAGTGCGGTAAGTTGAAAATTACAGCCGAGGCGATATTGGTTGCCCGAGCCGTAGGCGAGGGCGATAAAATGGCAGAGGCTGTAATTATCTAAGCGCACGTATGTCATACAACGTTTTGTTTCGTATTTGCGAGGAAATAAATAAAACAAATAAAAACAACACAGCGAAAAGAAAAAGCGCGCGGAATAATTTTTACTTGTTCACAAATTAGTGAGGCGCGCGCATCAGCGCTTTTTTTTAAGGCAAAGACACAAAAAACAGCCAGTATTACTAATAAAGTAAATTAATATTTTTGTTTGTTTTTTTTACAGATAAATGGTTTAATTTATTGACAAAATTAATTAAATTAAAGAATTAAATGTTTATTTATTATATTTCATCTCCCAAAGTTAATTTTATTCATAAAATGTTGACCACTTTTCTGATAATAAAAACTCTTTGCTAAGATTTAAAAAAGTATAAACCGTGCATTTTACTTTACAGCACAAGTACGTAATGAGATACATTACGATATTGAAATTGGTGAAATAAGAGACCCTTAGCGAGCAAATGTGTTATAAAAATAATTACATATACATACATGATAACTACAAAATTAAGACAAAAATAAAACAAGAACAGAACAGGAAAATCGAGCAACAAGCGCCTATTAAAAACAAGAGAACCCTTAAAAACATCTTAAAATTAAACTCTCCTCCAGAGCACCCACCAAAAATGAAAATGAAAATAGAGTCTCGTGTAAATAGGTCAACATCGCAACATTTCATTTGGCGGGTTAATAACCGAGAGATCACATTATAAGGCAGGTAGATTCAGCGGCGATTACACGTAATAACACCGCAATAAATATCGCGAAGCCACTTCAGGTAACCCTCGAGTGGGACGGTGGGGGTGTGGTGCAAGGGATAGGCGGAGGAAGCCCACTTAACAAGAAATTATTAAAAAGGTTCGAAAGATGTTCCAGGAAATTGTTCATTTTGCAAAGATTAAGATTCTTCTTCCTGTCCTAAGAGTCGAGACGAAATGTGTGCCGTAATGTCTTCTTATCTAGTAGTCCAGTCCGTAGTTAAAATATGAGCCAGTCAAAATGGTAGTAGCATTGCTGTAGGCTGTATTAACATTTAAACATCGTCATTAATTCTGCGATGCATTCAACTATACAAAAACATCAAACAATTGAAATTCGGTTTCGTTTCCACAACGTCGGATTTTTTTTTTTTTAATGATTAACCGCTATGGTAAAGTACCCTTCCCATCTTTTCATGTCGTATTTGAAACAACTAGGTGAATTTCCCGGCTAATTGTTTATTGAAAATTGCCTCACCATATTTTCAAATTTGTCTAGTATTTTTTAAATATCAATCAATTTTTTTTCTCATCACTTTGCTTTTGTTCCTCCCCGCTACCGCTTGTACCTTGAACCGGCCACTATCAGAGCTTAGTCCGTCCGTTCAACACGATAATTCACCCGGTAATTAGCACTCGTTGTATTTCAACAAAAATGTCCGCCATATTCCAACTGTTTTGTGAAATTATTTTATATTTATGTGCCCGGCGTTTTATCTTAACAAGGATCTGACTTGACCGCGGTCCTTGTGGAAAACTCACTTGAAAATTATTTTAATTAGTTTAAATCTTTGTTTTTATTATTCTGACTGTAATACTGCATCAGTGGAATTAAATATCACCAGCTTTCCTGTCCCCAGTTGGTCTTGTGGTCGCAAGCACTTTGTGTTACACGAGGACTTAGGTTCAATACCCGTGTCGGACAAAGACCTGTTGGTTATTTTCACCGAGAATTTTTCAGTAGCAGCTCTGAGACTGAATTTGTGATCGGATGGGGACGACAAAATGTGCATGCGTGTGCGACGGGGTACATCTCTGCCTAGCCCTTGGAAGATTACAGGCGTGATGCTATGTTATGTTTAAATGTAGTTTGTAAACATTGAGTTGTCGTGTAGTCATTACGTGTCGGTATTTGGACAACTACCTCATTGTGTAGCTGTCACAAGCGCACCTGCTGTGCACAGGGTCCTGTGTTCGATGCCAGAGTCAGGCAAAAAGTTAACTTGGTCAATCTACATAATATCTGCCTACCACACAGGAGAATATAGGCATGACGTTATGGCATGATTTCTTAATCACTCCTAACTGTGATTATTAATTGATAACTCTAGATTATGTAAAAGATGTTGACGCACATCGCACATGTTGATTACAATCAGTTTGCAGAAACGAGTGATTATAAATAAAAATATAATTAAATGATAGCATCATCCGCACAAGAAAATTGCAAAACATCATAAGACAGCAACTCTTGATGACTAGGCCTGATAGATGCGGTCAGTGAGCATTGGGTTCGACTAGCTATGTCCCAGCTATGCCCCAAAACATGCAGGTATTGTGACCTCTGGGTCTGGGTCAACAAGATTTAAAATACTGTCGTGACAGCGATACCAAGGAGAAGGGTATGATTAGGGACTTAATCACCACCTCTTATACAATAACATAAACATCACGCCTGTAATTCCCGAATGGTTAGGCAGAGGTGTACCTAATAGTCCCTCATTTTGGCAGTTATGTTTTTTTAAGTCCCACGTAATAAGGGGCGAGCCTATTGCCATCAACCGGGCACAAATTAAGACTCTGTGGCTAGTGACTATTATACCAGTACGATCATTTCTCTTCGTTGTGAGTAAGAGATTCAGTTTTAAAGGACGGATGGCTTCATCCCTCTTCCACAACGACAACCCCAGGTAGGCCCCCAGCACTCGGCAACTTGCCGTTGTTGTCCCTAAAAGTGTAAGAAACACCTGAACCAAGAACATCCCAATCCTTGATAAATAAGGGAAAACATAGGAGGCCTTAGCCATGATGAAAAATCATTACACACATAACACACGCCTGTAATCCCCAAAGGCGCTAGGCAGTGGTGTAGGTACTATAGTACCCACACAATTTCGCAGTTGAAGTCCTGTTATATGGGTAATCCTATTGCCTCCAACCAATACTTTGGAATTACTATTTAATAACTAGTTACAGAAACAGATAAGTAAATAAAACGTTTAAAAGTAAATAAAATAATTTAGTTTAATACTACTTACATAATAAATGCATAATTTATCATAAGATCACTTAACAAAATAACTGTCCAAAAATAAGCAAGTTTTTAAAAAACCTATTAATTATAACACTTAATAGCTAGTCTTGCCGAAGATGTAGTTGCCAGCAGCGCTGACATCCTCGGATGTGAAGTACTCCTTCCACAGCGCCTGGAACTCGGGCCACGTGACCTCAGTCTTGCCTTTAGCCATCTTCTTGAAGGCAGAGACAGCCTCCTCCTTGTCCAGGCCAAACGAAACGTAGACTGAAGAGAACTCCTCAGCATCAATGGATCCATCGTTGCTGGCATCTTCAATGGTGAAGGCGAACTTGCAGTACAGGTTCTGCCATTCTAAGGGCTTGGTGGTAAAAGTCTCCCACATGGCGATCCACTCGTCTTGGCTGACCTGTCCATCCTTGTTGGCGTCAGCTACTTCTTGGATGCCGCTCCAGATCTTGAATAGGGTCTCTTCTACGTATTTGTATTTCTCGTCACCTGCTTTCCAGCCGCGGGTCTTGGTGATCCTCTCGATGGCTGCTGCGAAGTCATCCTTCTCGATGTTGCCACTGCCATCTGTGTCGAAGAAGGCGTTGAAGACGTGGAGAAGCTTCTTCTTTCTGAAGTCGGAAACCATGGTTGCTGCTGACTGGTGTCTGTTTCAGTGGTAAATAGTGCCGGTATCTCGTGTGTAGCTTATATAGTCGCCAAGTGTACACAGTGCGGGCGATACGTGGCCATGTTTGTGTATGAATCATGAGTGATTAGTCAAGTTAAAGTGAAAGTATTATTGTGTCATACTTTATGACATTTCTGTCTGTTTGTTGTGTTAATTAATTAATTTCAAAAATACTACAATTATGCTCTTGCCTTCGGAAAATTTTGTGAGGAAAGTTTTGACTGAACTGTTTAAAAGATAATATGGCTAGAAAAAAAAAATCCCTTTCATTCTTCTTGACATGATCTTATAGTAGACAGCCGGAAGTACCTAGATATATACATATAAGGAGACATGCTGCGCTGAAATGATACTGCGCCCCAAATTTATTGAGATATAAAAGGAAAATGATGATAATGAATTGAGTAAAGTTATGTTGGACACAATTTACATGTTCTGCATAAACACGACCTTTCCAAACCCAAATTGATCACCCAATTTCACAAAATTTAAACATGTTTCGTGCAATAAGTTCGACAATCGTTCCAATAGTCGCGAGGGAATTATAAAATGGTTAGTAACGGTAATTGTCACAGCCGCACACGTTGGTACCGAACAATGTTTAAACGGAACAGTTATTGCAATGAGCTTCCCAGTGGTACCATCCGAAAATGGTCTGGGGTCATTATAGTGTCGTACAACGCCGGAATCTGTCCAGTATTTTATTTTACTATCTAAAATGGGCTACTGATAGTTTTTTTTGCCGTTTCTCTTTGGGATACTTAGGTTCTAAACCAGACAGTGCATTGTGGCTCTCATTTGCAACTCTGTTTTGATCATTCATTTTCGTTTAAGTGTTATACGAACTTTGCACGTATAGTTAGGTGTGTGTTACTTTCATAAATTGTCACGCAGGCAGGACTCAAACATTACTTAAAATTAGTTTCCCCCAATCATATGGCTTGATTCTAGTTTTATGTAACGTAACGTGAGTGTTGAGTGCCGTGCCGTGATACGGACCTTACAGTGCTAGAAGGATCTTTTGATATTGGAATTGCATTGAAAAAACAAGATGGCGGTGTTTAAACCTAGTTGATGTGTTAACTTGTAAAAACAAATATCACGTAAACCTTAACATTGCTTTTTTAATCCTTGGTTCCAGCAATAATAACAGTTACCTAATGATTCCATAGCAGGATATTTGATGATTTTTAAGTAGAGACATAGGTTAGCTGTCTGAATATGCTATGCCATCGAAGCTAACTAGCCGACACAAGACGGAGATAGATGGCATATTAATGGTGAAATATCTATTATACATTACCCTACGCCCCCTACACCCCTTACCCCTCGTACCCCATGCTTCGGACAGCCATATGGATAACGGAGCACCCTCTAATGGGGCTGCGCGGGTGCAATATATCCGGGGAAACCAAATTATAACGCGTCTGGTTTTTGGTTGAGAGGAAAAAAGGTTTTGATGGAAAAATTGTTAATTGTAACAAAATTATTTACGAATTGTTATAAATGCTGTTTAAAACATTATTTTTCTATTTTATTAAGATGTTACTTGGCGAATAACAAAAATAATTCTTTGGATTTCAGGTTCTTAGAAGATATAGAGAATGCCTTGGTTGTTTTATTTAAAAAAGACTTTAAATGAGCGGGACTGCCTCGTTGGCCTAGTGGTCGTAAGAGCGACTACTGAGTATGAGGCCCGGGGTCGATTCCCAGGTTGGGCAAAGTGTTATTGGGTTTTTTCAATCATGAATTTTTCAGTAGCAGCCACGGCGTCTGGATCTGTGGCCGATTAATGTCAATAGGCTCACCCCCTATTTCATGGGACTTAAACATAACTGGTGAAATGTGGATGTACTATTAGGTACACCTCTGTCTAACCATTCCGGGATTACAGGCGTGATGTTATGTCAAGTTATGACTGTAATAGTACATTATGATATAAGTGCGGTAAGTTGAAAATTACAGCCGAGGCGATATTCCTAGCCCGAGCCGTAGGCGAGGGCGATAAAAAAGCTGAGGCTGTAATTATCAAAGCGCACGCATGTCATACGACGTTTTATAACATATTTGCGAGGAAATAAATAAAACAAATAAAAACATTGTTTTTTTTTATTTTTACTTGTTTTCAAATTAGTGCGGTGTGCGCATCGGCGCTTTTTTAAAGGCAAAGACACAAAAAACAGCCAGTATTACTAATAAAGTAAATTAAAATTTTTGTGTTTTTGTTACAGATAAATGGTTGTAATTTATTGTCAAAATTAATTAAATTCCAGAATTAAATGTTAATTTATTATATTTCATCTCCCAAAGTTAATTTTATTCATAAAATGTTGACCACTTTTCTGACATAAAAACTCTTTGCTAAGATTTAAAAAAGTATAAACCGTGCATTTTACTTTACAGCACAAGTACGTAATGAGATACATTACGATATTGAAATTGGTGAAATAAAAGACCCTTTACGAGCAAATGTGTTATAAATACAATTACCTTATCGGTGGCTCAGATGAGCCTTTACATTCTTTCGCTCTTGTTGAACAGTATAGTTATGAGAAACCAGACTGAGGTCATCATCATCATCATCATCTACCTAGGCTTAGTACCTTGGCCTAAGTATGCAGCTCAATACTGGTATTGAGCTGCATACTTAGGATACTATATTTGATTAGATACTATACTTACTTCACATTGTCGACCGTCTATTTGATGCCAAATACAACAAAAAATTAAAACAAAAAAAAAAACAACAGACAAACTCGCACACCAAACCTAGTGACATAATTAAAGTAATTAATACTGATTCTTAAGATAACACTGACGTCCACCGCTATCTCGTCAACTGCAATGCAGGGAACCGTACATACAGTGTTTGTTCCTTATCAACGCTTATATAAACACCAAATTAATTATAAAGTATATCTAATTACGTGCACTTGTAAAAAGATCGAGGTGATTATTTTTTACAGGCGCCGCCTCTGTTTGATTTTCATTTGGTAAGAACCTGTGTGTAAGAACCGCAGAAGGTACGTAGCGGAGAGATAGATCATCATAACATCAAGCCGGTAATACGCGAAGGGTTAGTTAGAGATGTACGAGTAGATAGTATACCCACAATTTGCCAGTTATTTTGAAGTCCTACATAATTATGTAATAGGGGGTGCTATACGAGTATAACTGGTGAAATGTGGTCGTACTATGGTTCACCGTTATATAACCCGTCGGGGAAATACAGGTGTGATGTTGATTGAATTAGTAGTATAGGAGTTATTCAAACATTCGATTTTAAAGTTAAAAGTGTATTGCAGCAGTGGAGATCTAATTGTTAATAGCAGTGATTTGCGAGTGTGGGTTGTGGGTTCAAATCCAGACGGGCTCTATGAGTAAGTTATTTCATCACCACTGCTCTGCCAAAACGGTGAAGGAAACCACTAATTGGAATACATCTACCTACCCGCACTGGATCTGCGCTTTAGACTTTGACCCACTCCTTCTCATAGAGAAGAGACCTGCTTTCCAGCAATGGAAGTAGTATTGGAAGGTGATGCTTGTTGTTGATGCTCTAGTAAGTAGCGGAGGTTGCAACCCCAAAATGCTAGCAGAGCAAAATTTTCTTTAGTAACGGCTCTCGAAGAGTACACAAAAATCAGCCCCCACGATATCATTGCGCACATAACAAATTATAACGAGTGTAAGCAGAGCAGTTGATGTTCCATATGACAAATACTAACACATCACTCAACTCTCCCCCTCTGACATATTATTACGCCATTTATATGTACTGAGCATAGAAGTTGGACGTGACAACATTGTTGGCAAGGAGAAAATCTTTGAAATAAGTAGCAATTTTTTAAAACTATTCCGTTATTAATATTCGGCTCTATATAAGGTCTTAAATCCGATTGAGAATTGGAAGAGTCCTAAATATACAGCACTGGAGAACAACTAGATGCTGCCAAAAACACAGGAAAAATGTAGTGACAAGGATGTGATTCGACGAATCACAACAGACGATAGCCATTGCAAAATAAATTATTGTCTGATAACTTGCAACGCTATGTATTATTATATCGGAAGATACCTAGTTAGTGATCAATGATTAATTAATTTAAAGATAAAGTTTCCTTATAAGTGTAGGCTAGCCGATTGGAGAAAACAGCTGGAATTAGGAAGACTGGATAGACAACGAAGGATTGTGTTTTGTAGAAATACCAAAATAATAGCAACTCTTAGATAGGATAGTAAAGTGTTTGATATTAAAAAAAAACTGTTGACAAAACGACAAATACATAATTTGTTTCGTTGTTATGAGTTCGGTCACAACAACGAACAGTTGGATCGTCAGAAGACTTATTAGTTACTGATGTATAAAAAGTATGTATTTACAAACAAAAAGTATCTATGTAGTATATCAACTATCTGGTGTCCACGACACAAGCCTTGTTGCTTAGTGTGGCACTAGATGGCGCTGTGTGTAATGTCCAGCGATTTTTTTTATCTAGGGTATATCCCTTTTGCATATTTCTATATTCTATCTTCCTTCAGGTAGCTAAGTATTAAATAAAACATAACACATCATCACGCCTGTAATCCCTGTAATGCTAAGCAGAGGTGTAACTAATTCAAAACAGAGATCTCCAAATCACACCTGCCTTGTGTTGAAAAGTGTCCATGTCCTGTAACATTAGTTAACATAAGAGTACAGCACTGTGGCCGAGGGTAGCTCTGTAGCTGATGTGCCGCGTGACAGATACGATGCATCGCTCAAAAACGCCCCTCTGACATCCACACAGCTAAGTGGAAGTAGGTGAGGGGACTGGTGGATGCGGCATCTAAATGATAACAGACGAGCAAGATGAGTCACATTCGAACTTAGTTTCAGCAAATTAAACTGAGATAACGGTCTAGTTAGGTAGGTCTAACTTCGACAAAGAGGTCAATCGTCGAATCCGTCTCGGCTGGGCAGCGTTCGGGAAGTTGCGCGGTATCTTCTCGTCCAACTTACCGCAGTGTCTCAAGACGAAAGTCTATGACCAGTGTTGCCAGTGATTACATACGCGACCGAAACGTGGTCGCTCGGAGTTTCCTTGCGCGATCGAATCAGAAATGAAGACATCCGCAAGAGAACCAAGGTTACCGACGTAACCCGAAGAATTGCCAAACTTAAGTGGCAGTGGGCAGGTCACATTGCTCGCAGAACGGATGGCCGATGGGGCCGAAAAGTTCTCGAGTGGCGACCGCGAACCGGAAGACGTTGCGTTGGAAGGCCTCCCACTAGGTGGACCGATGACCTGGTGAAGGTTGCGGGAGTCCGCTGGATGCGAGTCGCATGGGACCGGTCAATGTGGCGACACTTGGGGGAGGCCTACGTCTTTCGGCTGAAATGATGATGATGAAACTGAGATAAAACTTGAATTACCAAATATAATGTTTTTTTTTTTTTGAGGCACGTAAGTTTTTTGTACCTCCCTAGTTTTAGTAAACTATTTGTTTTAATTATTACCCTGCCGGCATGCCCTGTGCAAACTAAGGCCTAATTTTTAAATAACAGTTTGAAAAAAAAATGATTAATGTTTATTAAAAGTTAATATATTTCGGTCATTCTCCAATCAGGCGTTCTTTGCCTAATTACCGTACCCTTTTTTATTTTTCACTGTTTGACATTAAACACATTAGAATATGAAACACATCAAAGATACGAATTCAATAGTTAATGAGGCATTTAAGTATTAGTCGTGGTTTTCTAGATAATGAGACTTAAAAATTGTATACGTATGGTAATTAGATAAGTTGAATATTTGATGCAACGGTAATTAGAAAATATCATCAAGTCCTTGTAAAATATTAAAAATTATAATATTACTCATTTGACATGCATTAATCATTTGTACACAATCCTAATAAAATTATAGCATTAGAATTAACAATGTACCTCATATCCAATCGTAAAAAAGACACTTTATCATTGCTATCGTTTATTAAAAATTACACACAAATGACACTTTCAATGAAAATCAGCTAAAAACATACTAAAAAAATATGATGTCTTAATTGGTAATCTTTTAAAGGTAAGTAGGATGGAACTTATGACTAATATTCTTAATTATATTGAATAATAAGGATAGATCTAGCATAAAGCTACTCATAGCTCTTTTAAAATTTACGTATATTAGTATCACTGAGAACTTATATTCTATTAATCATCATAATTACACCGACTAGTATGTCATACAGTTGAATCAGTCTTGTTTTATAGTAATTTTCTATTTAAAAATTAAGTCCATATAAATGGGGGTCTTACACATGCAAGTCTCTATTGCTCGTGAATCAGGGGTCACGACCCAAAATGGTCGCATCTTGCAAAATGTTGAGTAGGTAGCTGATTTTATAGGTGTGTAACTCAAGAAATTTAGTGTGGAGATTTAATAAAGTGTCTGTCAAGAAACGTTTTTGCTTTTTTATTGTTTTTCTTAAAATGTATTCTCTCTTGCCAGGACAAATGCGACTATTCTCGTCTTGTTCTAGAAAAAATTGGACGTCTCGTTAATTTTCTCTACATTAGTCTCCTTATTATTATTATGTAAATACTTTGGTTCGTTTTCCTTTTCGTGACTTTGTTTTGGTTTTGCATGTAGCGTGCTTTTATATTTCAGCCTTAATGCTTGCTTCCTGTACTTTTCTTTTGCTCTTTTTAACTCCTCAATTTTTTTCAGCATAATATAACATTTCTTTATTTATTTTATCTATATGTCTTTTTAATAACAACAAGGGTGAGATTTTTTTCGTTTCGGTTTCTCGCCAGTTCTTTTCGAAGATAGTGAAGTTGGTGTTGAACATAAGGAAAACGCTCGTTCCATACTTGTATCTTTATTTTCTGTCAATTGCTCAATATTGCCTAATAATAACAAAGTATCAGTAGAAGATGATGACAGAGCACTAGATGGACGCGGAGTTGATGTGATTAAGGTAGGTATGGAATTTGATATCTTCTTCAAGGGAACTTCTTTTTTTTAAAGAAGTCGCAGATAGGAAGTATTTCTTATCTCTTTTTCTTTTATTATACCTTTCTTTCTCTTTTTCTTTTGATTGTTTATACAAAACAGGGTCATTTTTAATTCGTTCTCGGCGTAGTAAGTATTAATTTTTCATACAACGGTAATTATTAGCACATGGTAATTAGTATACGGTAATTAGAAAACGATAGACTTTCTTGAAAATATCGAAAACCAACATAGTATGCTAATACTGGCTTATCACAAAGTACGGAGGCCAAAGTACTGTTCCATTTACATTATCAACTAGGGTCTAACTTAAAAAATCAAGTATCTAAATAAGTACAACGGTAATTAGATTTTATTTTAACCAAGGCTACGGTAATTATATATTCACGTGCTTCTTTGCCGGTACACTAACGTAACAGACGTGCAACTGCTGATGGGCCGCGGCCCACCCTTAGGAGATCCGACGCGTGCGGTAGTGATTTTCCAAATACCGTTATTTATGTATGTGCACCCGAGAACAGAAAATGTCACGGCAATTATAACTTTCGAGCGGACATGCGGTTATTTCATGATAATTATTTACAGACTGGTTCTATTGAGTTGATATTTTGTTATGCGATACACGTTGCTTAATATCGTTTAAAACGTTGAATGGATCATAGTAAATCTGTACGTTTTAGAAATTACAAGCAAGTTTTAACATTAAGTTGGTGTGCGGACACGCCACGGTAATTAGAGAATAGAGGCTCTTTGAACAGAGGTTAAATTAATTTAGTCTTATCTAATTAAAAACAGAACCCAATATTTTGTTTACAGCTAGATACTGATGTTATCTAACATATAAAAAAAAACCATGATTGAATTTGATAATATTACGGATGATGTAAGCCCGGACAAGTAAAAACTTGCAACCGGAGAATGGCCGATTTAGATTTTCAATGTTGAGATTATGATTCATCTTATCTACCAATCCCGTTAAATAACTGCCAATGAAGTAAGCCAAATAACACGCAAAAATATCTGTAAATAATTTAATAAGCAAAATAATCTAATCAGTAAAGAAAAAGAAAACTATATTTCCAATAATTTTCTCAAAACTAGTTTTTCGTGAGATACCGTTTTTGCGTTTAGCCATAGATTATATATGGTTTAGCACGGCAGTATTGCAGTTCATCCTCTCCATACACAGCCCCATGCATCTTCGCACATCCGACCAGCTAATGCGATAAAAGAGAGTTGTAATAGCTGTGGTCTGAGGGTACGCCACTCATTTGGCAAATTGTCCAAACTCATAGAATTCTTTATAGCCACTTCTATCTAGAAGCCTAGAGTAATGGCCGCCATTACATCGTTGCATCTCTAATGGGACTTTTTATGGAAACTTCCAGATGGTGATTGTTATGTTCTTGAGTTTATAGTGCTTTGAGTTGAGGAAACATAGATTATATCGGTTTAGAAGTGAATCATAATGTTTAAGTACATTGTGTACCTGACTAGCTTCATTATTTCTTAAAAACTTGATTTTCCTGTATGACCTAACAGGAAAAACAGTTACAGTAAGTAAGTATTTTTTCTTAACTTGTGACCATAAAACACGACAAAAAAGAACGTAATCACGTATCTTTAGTTACAAAAAATTCTACTGGATAAACTAAAATAAAAACACAAATCCATTTATTTTTAATGTTAATGTTAAACTCTTTATTGACTACAGGGGTTAACCTAGATACCATGGAAAGACCTTATTCATAAACGCTGTATAAGTTATGATTAACGCGATATTAATTATTTTTCGTTGTTTTAACGTCTCAGCTACATATAATCAGCGTCCAGGAATAAACCCCATTGTGCCTTAGTCCACTTAAGCCACGTCTGCCCTCCTTTTATATTTATCTAAAAGGAGGGCAGACGTTTTATTGACATCAAACATGAATAAACAAACAGAATCTTTCATTATGTAAATACACTTAAAATTAGTCCTTAACTTAATGCGAGTGAGAATGGGAATGCTTCGACAGACTGCAGATGTAACATCCGAAGATGAAGTTCCCTGGAGCATCCTGATCCTCAGACACGAAGTACTCCTTCCACAGCTGCTGGAACTCCTCGAAGGAGACGGCTTCCTTACCCTTGGCCATCTTGTGGAAAGCTTCTATAGACTCCTGCTTATCAAGCCCAAAGGATGCGTAGACTGAGGAGAACTCTTCGACATCAATAGCTCCATCGTTACTAGCGTCTTCTAACTCAAAGATAAACTTGCAGTACAGGTTCTGCCAATCAGCAGCAGCCGACGGGTTCTTCGCGAACTGGTCCCACATCTGAATCCACTCATCTTTCGATATCTCACCATCATTGTCGGAGTCAGCACGGCTTTGCAGACCATCCCAGACCTTCAGAAGAGTATCTTCTACTTTCTTGTATTTGGCATCACCAGGCTTGTACCCTCGGAACTCGGAAATCTTCTGTATAGCTAGTTCGAAGTCTTTCTTGTCGATTGCACCACTTCTGTTTGTGTCGAAGAACGCGTTGAACACATGTAGTAACTTCTTCTTTCTAAAATCGGACACCATTTTGGCAACTATTGGGACGGACTAATCTAATGCTTAGAAAAAAGGCTTTATATATTCATTCCAGAGATTAAACATACCGATATGCAAAGTATAATCGATAAGTAAATCTGTATATAATGTTATAAAGGCTATCAAGACGGTATCGAGTAGGAATTAGAAACGGCGGGAGTTTATCTGAATGTTATCAGTCGAATGATCTCGTTATTAACGATTAGTTCGTTACATCCATCACGTTGTCGTTAATCTTTTATAGCGAATCGTTACGTCAACGCCTTATCTTAAGAAATATAATTAAGATTGGGCTGAATTTTCGTTACTATGAACGCTGTAGGTAACGACATTATTGAGGCTGAGTTTTGAATAATAATAGTTACTTTAGAACACTGCCATTCTTCTTTATAAATAGACTAGGCTATTTGACTATTCAGGGCAAAAACTAATACCTACCATTGTAAAACAGAACAAAGACGGAAAATCAACTAATTTTCTCAGTGCCAGACTTGAATATCAATTTCTGGGAAAATTCAACTTTTATCTATCACCACCAATTCTTGAGGAAAAAGTTTCGTGTTACTTAGAAAATAACCCCCTTAGGGGGATGCGCCAGGGCACCCCGCGAAATTGAAATTTTCTTACGTTTTTTGCAATTTACAGGTCAGTGTCAAGCTATAATTATATTGAACAAAATATACCGTTACACGCATGTAGTTCCAGAATTATAATTATTAAAATACATACAACCTGCAAATAGCAAAAAAAGTTAGATGTCACATCCTCCAGAAGAAAAAACATGCCATGGTAGGTACCCGAAGTAGGAAGTAAAAATTGTTCCCTAACACAACTTCCTACGCATCTCCTATCCTATGATTACGCTAGCTAAAGCCGCGAACGTCGGCGATCCACCACTCGCAATACATCAGCTTAGACCAGCACAGCAAAAACAAAGAAACACACGTCTTTTGTCTGCTAAGCCCGCGGGCCCGGCAAGAAATTGTTTTGTGTAGGAAAGTCACTATGTGGGGATTACCGCGTTTGTTTTTACTCTTGTAAAGGCATGTGGCTACATGGTTAGATAATATTTTTGCTTAAATATGATATTCTTCAGGATATATGCTAGTATGGTGGTGTTTTGAAAACATAATACAACAATTTTTGGTTTGGTTTAAGGTATTTTACTCGATAGAAAAAAATCTCGAACATATCTCTAAAAAATTCTTTTAACGAGTAAAAACCATACTAAAATACATGCGATCATTCTGATTTTTTGGCAAATAATTCTACAAGCAACATAATTATGAGCATGATAGTGTTTTATTTTTTTAGTCCAATCAATAGATTTTTTTTAAATCGCAAAAAACCACTCATTTCGCACTATTTGGCCCGCAGTGACTGACGTAACAACCACTTTGTAGTGCAAGCTGATTAGAACTTTATTCTAACAGTATTTCAAACGAAGTTTGTACCACCACAAATAGAGTTGCTAATTTAGCTCCTGCAGTCACCTTAATAGGTATAATGTTGTGATTGTTTTCTCCAATGCGATCAACGCCAGACAATTATCAGGCTAATGAAAACAATAAGGGACGAGCGTTTGGCATATTATAATGTACCTATTGTGTGATATGTATAATTAGCCATTAGGTACCCAACTATGCTGTTCAATCGCTTCCAGTCTAACCGTATACAAGCCAGCCAGCGTCTAAACCCAGTTACATAATATTCCTTGGTAAGACTAGTCGTGTGACTTATTAACAAAAATCATCTTCATCATCTTCCAGCCCTTGTCCCAAAACTAGTAAGTATCAAACATAGGTCAGAAACAGGCTATGATGTTCCCACTGTTGGGTTTTTTCCCGTGTTCCAGCAGTGGGAACATTACCTCCCTCCCTCTCTCTTTGACAAGGAGTAGCACGCAGTCTACCACGTGGTACTCCACTTTTGAAACATTTAAACACCTACCGTACCCATTTTCAAACACAAAACTTCCCATAACCCGACTACAAAAACGTGATACAAACAGTAATTTGTCTGTAACAATAAATATTAGATCGGCTAATGTGTTCTGCCGGTGCTTCGTAGATAGCTAGCGTGATTTACGACGCAAATCGTACATGTTTGCTGTAATCATGCTATCGTGGATTTGCGATCAGTGTTATGTGGGTAAAAATATGGATTCTTGTGTTTAATAATGTTGATACCACAACCTGTACTATGTACATATAACATAGCATCACGACTGTGTTCCACGAAGGGGTAGTTAGAGGTGTATTGGTCTCAAATTTCCTTGTAGGTAATGGGGTGAAACTTTACCAATACGAAATCGAACCCAGCACATTAGCTGTGAAGTCGGTTACTACAACTACTGACTCTACATTGTTCGTAGAGTTTTTGACGCGGAAGCAAATATTCCCAAATCTCAGTATATAAAGAAAGAAAGAAAACATGTTAATTTGGCACATGCCACAAGTGCACACAATTTAAAACAGAAAAAAAAAACTTAAATAAAAACAAAAAAAAGGTAATATTGAGTGAATCATATCCGGTAATCACTACTACCTATAACAACCTACGCTAGTAATCTGCATTTGTATCAAAATTTCAGTAACTGGAGCCTGGTACCTACTGACGCTTGAAACAATTGCTTGCCCCTTGATTTAATAGCCACCCATTAGGGTACAAACACAAACAATGTTCACCCCCAAAAATCAACATTGAACAAAACATTTGATTATTTCAACTACATTTGAAACGCGTAACGAAGTTAACACAAACGTAACGCATTAATACGAGTTAATGGCTCGAAACGTTTACGTACTTAACGCAGTTATAAATTATTTACAGCTAAAACGTAAACGCGTAAGTTAAGTGATTTATGTTAGGTTTACGTTATCTGATTGCGAATATTGGTGATATTGCCTTGACTGCGTTATCGGTCGGATGATAAGGAACTAATCGCGGATTTGATTCCTGTGCATATAAGACTTATTTAATTGATTATAATAAGCTAATCTTATTATAATCAATTAACAACCTTTTCTCAAATGGGAATTGGAATATTACGAATTGGCAATAAAAAAAAGTTCTTTATTTTGGAACATAGACAGTTGGCACAATTACAAAGGAAACGGTGATAGCTAAAAAAGTTTATAACTGTCGCAGTCCAGACCAGTGGTGATATTGTAAACACTAAGAATTTCTTCTGTATAATTATTAGTATTTACAAACATTCACAAACAGTCAGACCCGGAGTAACTATCATTAGGTCATACTAATATTTGTAACGTCTGGGAATCGAATCCGCGACACGTAGCACAGCAGTCAATCGCTCAGTCACTGTGCAAACCGTGCCGTCATTTCACGTTGATTAGTTGATGATGAGAAGTGGTGTCCCGGACTCCCTAGAGATGTCGACCCCGGTCTACGAGTTTTAGGTCTCGAATTCGAAACCGAGCAGGAAATAAATTTTAATCACCCTGCGTAAATAATACAGTGATTTATTTCATCACCACTGCTCAAAGGTGAACAAAACCGCCTTGTCGTAGAACCGCTGGTGTCCAACGCCCATTCCATCACTCAGTCTGTTTCCCAGCAGCGGCATCGTAATAGGTTGCTTACGCAAAGATGGTTGCAGAGCTGGACCGCCTGAGCCTCACGAAGGCTCCTAAACGCATCTTTTAACCTCTCAATTCATTCACAAGTAAAACAATAATTTGTAGAATTACCACTGTATTAGTACTGTAGGGATGTTTTGATTAAGTAAACGGCTATCCAGTATCAGCCTATGTAGTTACGAGCCGATACCGCTACTCGATAGTCAAGCCTCCGAAAATTACGCCCGCTTCTCGACAAAGCCTGGCGATAGCTATCACTAACTATCGCTATAGTCTTGTTTGTGCGGCGGAGGCTCAAAAGTGCAGCATGCGGGTAGTATCGACTTGATTGACGTCACTACCGGGGCACATGGGTAAACAGTCTGTGACGTCATGAATATTCTGCGGAGGGTAGTTTTAAGTTTTTAGGGAAGTTACTGTTTTTGGTTACGGTTTTTAAAGTAAGCGACCTCAGGTATAGTCCGCGCGCAAGCTCCGAGGAATCGGTGGCTTGTTTAAAACATTGGTGGTTCCACCTCAAGCACATAACACCCTCACAGAATGATTTCATAATTTAGTTCGCGCGGAGTACGATTATGAAACTATTTTAAGAGGGCACTATGCACCCGAAATAAAACCACCAATGTTTTAAACAAGCCACCGATTCCTCGGAGCTCGCGCGCGGGCTATAACATGGGTTGGCTAAAGCTGAAGTTGCGTTTGAACGCGTCTATTTAAGCATGAGTTGAGTTGAACAACTCATTTTCAAAGAGAAGGCCTGTGTCTTAACATTAGGCTGTGCTAAGTAGGTACCCAGCTTTTTTTAAACAGAACCTATTTTGAAATATCCTTGAAATTAATTGGTAAGTAGGAACCTTCGCAGTAATTCTGCAGTTTGAAGGTTCACGAAGCTTTCAGCAACTATCAAACGTGTAGCCCGCTTTGTGATTTACAGCTACCCTTTCATGTCAGGGTTTCGTGCACATAAAATGTGCATTGTGACTGCACAATACTATATACTGACACAAGCGCTGCAATCATGCCAGTAGTACCCTTATTAACGTGTTCATTATAACATCCACATGACGACTGCATGGAGGCTTTCAAAAACGAGACCAAATATTAAAATGCACTCATCCGCACCACACTATCGAGCTACGCGCACTAAACGTCCACATTTCAGCCAGATCGCGGCCACCAACAAATAAGCTAAAACTCCACAACGGCGGGTAGTTCACTACAATGGCGACCTATCTGCCCCCCTCCCTCGCCCCGCACCGCGACCCGCTCACGATATACCCAACAAAAGGCCTTCTGCATGCACGCCGTCTTTCATTTGATATTTGTGTTTCAGATAAGTTATATTTTATACTGGATGTGACTGATAAATTATCAGATTTTCAGCAACAGAAACCCAACAGCTGAAAGGTTGCGAAAAACGGGTTGCGGAACTATTGTAACAAAACCATTGTGATGTTTCAGTGACAGATGTTGTGTTGCCACGCCAAAATAAAATTCACTGTGATTTTCTGAGTAAGTAAAATAATTGTGGCCAATTACCTAATTGGCATGTTGATTGGTATTGATACCTATCAATATTCGAGACCCCTGAAGTGCCTTTTCCACAAAACCATTATTGCTTGTAGGTGACTTTTAAACTTGCCTGCAAACCATCACGACGATGTTTACTCAAGTAGTTGCTCAAGCACTTACACCAACAATTTATTGAAATAGAAAGTTCTGAGGAAAATTTTATTGTTGTCTAATATAATTATGATGATAAGAAATAACAACATCATCACCGTGTATAAATATAGCCATTACATAATCATTATTGGGACAGTACGTTATCAATAGCCTTACCCTAATAACATTCACTTTTGGTTGCTATCGTATTAAAACGAGGTGATTTCCTTCTTATCAATCAATTTGCGCTATAGACGTCAGAGAAAAAGAGTACTTAATAACAAAATTGCTAGGTACTTTAAGAAAACAAGCTGAAACAGCAATGGGCCGACTACATTTATATTCGGCATAGAACAGATTCTGATTGGAGACCGCTAATTGCCACCAGGACTCGAACCGGGAATCGACCGGGAATCAGGTTAAACGGTGTGCAGTGATATTGATGACGCTGTTCTCTTGCATTGGCACGATCCAGAGCACGGAGACGCTTTGGAAAGTACCGGAGTGTGACCGTGAGCATGACAGAAGTGGTACGGTCAACGCAATTTTGAAACAAAGAATTTTATTAGTAAGATCAACTCATGGCGCAGTAGGTACGAATGTAGTCAGTCTGCATATTAGAAGGAATTATTGTGGAAGGGAAGCTGAGTTCAACAACTCAACAAGGGAGTCACACGTCCCTTCGGAGACTTTCCTGGTGAAATACTCAATAACTCTGTCCGATCCTAACATTGAATCCAGAATCCTATTCACTTGCGTTTGTGACCAACAATAACAAATGTGACTGCATAATGTGTCAAATCCTATTGAATTTTAGTTATTCAAGCACACACACAATAAATATAAAAATACAAAATAAGGAGGAAAACATAATATGTGCTGTGTGCCTCACGGCTGCGCCAAAAAGGAGAAGGCATTGGGAAAAGCAACTTATATTCCTTCCCATCATCAATCTCCTGTCCTTATCACAATGTATTTGGAGCTGCACAGCATGTCATCTTCCATACTTCTCTATTAGTTGTCGTCACCCGAGTCACCTTTATAGCCATATCATCTTTTACTAAGTCGAACTAACATTTCTTTGATCTTCCCCTACTCTTATTATAGCTATTCATACTTAAAACATTTTCACAAAATTTTCCTCAACTATACCTATTCACCTAGCTATCTATTCAAACTAATTGCTGCTTGATAATCCTCGTTATCAGTCTTGACAATGCGAATTTGTTCATCTGTTTGTAAGTGTTTTTGCATACTTAGGTGTTTTTTTTTACGAATTATAATTGTTTTTCACTTGTGTAATAAAAAACTGCTTAGGTTGCAAGGTGAGTAACCCTCTAGTTTTGAACGTTAAGTATAATTACGGCTTAGTTTCGGAATAGTTACAGCCAGTTTCAGACTAACTTCCTACTAGGTAGTTTCGGACCAATCCCGAGTAGGTGCGAACAAATAAATAAATAAATTCCTATTAGCAACCATCGTGACATATATATATATCGATATATATATACTATAATTGGTACCCTTTTTACGCACTTTTCCCATAGTTGACGATTTGACTTTTTGTAAGCCCTGTTTGTTTCCCGCATCTCTTAAAACCTTTTACAACTAAAGAGAGAAGCTACCTTCCCAATTCGACACACATGCAAGAGCCCACCGCGCCTAAGTGACACATATCTGAAGACATGAGCGTGCACGTCGCATGTCGTCTCATCTCGCCGTATCTCCGTGTCATGTATTATTTTTAATCCGGCACACAATGCAGCGACGCGACCTCACCCGCACACGGCTAATCCGAGCCACGAGCTGTGCCCATTGTTTTACGATGCGAGATGCGGAATTATGGGGATAGGTTAGGATTTTTGGCTTCTACCTGATTCTAGTGTGCTACTTTAACTTTGTATAAATATGCAAAATGGTCGCTTGAAATATTAGATTTACACCTCTTTTTTTTTTCGGATGGGTAATCATCAAATCACTCCTCCCTCTCTGGGCGGAGCAGGAGGGAGTGTCAGACTTTTACTGACTAAAACCCATCCATGTTTCTTCGTCGCCCTTTGTGTTCCGGGGCTGCGGTATCTCTTTCGAATAGTCCCGCAGCCCCGGCAGGCTTCGGCCCTTGCGGACCCCTTCCTTATTGCTGACTCTCTTTGAGGCGCGCGTGGAACACGAACGCGTCGTCGACACGGTCTGTCGTCATGAGACGGAGGACACAGGCCCACGCCTACGGTGGCCGGAAGCCACCACGTGGCCCCCGACGCCCGGGGCGTGCTCCAATCCGCCACCTCCTTCGCTAGCATGACTGCTTCACAGAAGGAGGTGACGGCGTCCCATTCCGTCTCGCTCCGGATTGAACCAAGGCTGGGAGCGAGAGATCGCCGCCGCCGATCGCCGCTTCGAGGACACGGCGGTGCTCCGCCCAAGCGGGGCACACCTCCACGGTGTGCGCCACAGTGTCCTCCGGTAGATTTACACCTCTGACTTTACTTTTACTTCGTGTGCATGTGTGAAACTACGAAACCACAACGCTATGTGTACGTTACCCTAGCAGGAAAGTGTCTCCTAGAGTTATATGAGTGGAACGTTTAATGTGTGCCCTAACTGCTTTAAATGTGCCCCCACATAAAAAAATGTGTGCCCCGGTCATCGATATGTATGAATCCGTCGCTTTTTAGTAGTCATTCGAAGTTTTGTTTTTTGTTAAAATTTACTTAATGCGGAACATTCCAAGCTGAATATTTTCACCATATATTTTTGACTAAAGGCACACTAGTTACTTAACACCTACACATCTGGGATTGAGCTGGTTCCTGGTATTTTGCCGTCAAAGTTATGACACCATCGTTTTAACTTTTAGCAAGATTATTCAAAAACGCAAGCATGACCAGTTTTGAAACTTTGTATGGTTATTAGTAGCGTCAAGACGGTCCGAATACAGTCAGCGAGCTTATATTTTGTCTCATTTAGGCGCTGCGATGTTTTTTCGAGTTTTCATAAAACCGCGATAACTTGGAAATTATAAATATTTTCTTAAATCTAATTGGGGCACTAAGAGCTACGCGTGTATGTTTATTCTACAGGGGCACATGCAATGGTTTTAGAGATATACGATTCTGCAAAACGTTACTCCAGCAGGAAATGCAATATCTCGAAAACCTGAAGGGGCACACAATTTATTTTTGGGGGCACACTTTGGCACTACTATAAGCTACAAGGCCATGCACAATTTTTCTCTCTACGATCATTCGTTTAGAATTTTGCTGCTAGAAAAACGTTACCCCAGCAGGAATCGTTTTTTCCGTTTTTTTCCAAAACGACAGGGGGCACACATTTTTTATGTATTTACAGCAGTTAGGGCACACATTAACCTTTTGACCGCCACGTCAAAAACAAAAAGCGTGCCCTCGGCGCCAAGCTATGAATTCATCCTATAATATCTACAAAATAGTAGTGAGTTCGAAATTATATCGATAAAGCACTATCTATTTTTTTTTTAACCTAGAGTAGGTATGTTTTTAATAAAAGGTCTATACCGGGACAATATAATACAGGAGTTTTATTTCATTCCGCTTTGTCCTTTAACCCTTTGACCGCCACAGTCGTGTATAGGCGACAAACCAAAATGTGCCTAGCACGCCACGGTCTCGACTGCGTTACAGAATTTTAAACGTAAATAAATGTCATAAAACAGCATTGTTTTGTTTATTTCCCTTGTTAAATAATTACCTTGACTCTTCTTAATTTATTTGAAGTGAATTGCTTTCGTTAGATTTCATCTTTAGTAACGTAATATGACAAAAAAGAAAACCAGTCATAAAGTTCGAAAAACATAGTGCCCTCGACGCCACAGCCACCATAACAGGACACGTAGTGATGTAGGTAGCAGTCAATATAACAAGAATATCGACCTCGACGGCAACCTACGTTATATTTAATTTACTCTGAATTCTGCAATAGTAAATAAATAAAACATTTGCTATTGAACTTTTATGTTTGAGAAATCAAGAAAATTTTATAAAACTGAGCTATGTGCTCTTTAAAAGTCGAGTGTTAGTTGATTATCAATTAATTGTAATGACTGTAATGCCGATCTCTATCACACTGTTGTAATGTCTGTGCCGGGGACTCCACAGTCGTCTATGTTTGACATACCCATGACGTCAAACGCGGTTTTTTTTTAAATAGAGTAGTTCCTCTACTGTTATTTAATATTATTAACAATGGATGCGGTCATCCATTACTAACCTTTTATTTATATCCGTTTACGTCGGATATAATCCGACAAATACTTTCGGGTCCATAACGATTTAGTCAGGGTCGTATATTTACGACCAAAATACTACAGCTCGTTTAATGTACTTTTTTATTTAATTACATAATGATGCCTTAGAGCATTTTCCTGTTAGAATACTAACCGGCAAAAGTCAGTGATGCAAAATATGTGCAGCAAAATAAAAACGGTATGTAACTCGTTTAATGTGCCAAAAATGCAAAGTTTAACTGTGCGTAGATCAATATTTTTGCGTTTAGTATAACGAGACCATGACCATGACCAACCATTAAAACAAAATACTTATTATTATTTCGATATTATTTCTAAATATCGGTTGCGCACCTCTAGCTAATAAATGCTCTAAGGCATCATTTTTATGAAATTAAATAAAAAAAAGTACATTAAACGAGCTGTGGTATTTTGGTCGTAAATATACGACCCTGACTAAATCGTCATGGACCCGAAAGTATTTGTCGGATTAATCCGACGTAAGCGGTTAAATAAAAGGTTAATAATGGATGACCGCATCCTTTATTAATAATATTTAATAACAGTAAAGGAGCTACTCTATTTAAAAAAAAACCGCGTTTGACGTCATGGGTATGTCAAACATAGACGACTGTGGCGTCCCCGGCACAGACATTACAACAGTGTGATAGAGATGGGCATTACAGTCATTACAATTAATCGATAATCAACTAACACTCGACTTTTATAGAGCGCATAGCTCAGTATTATAAAATTTTCTTGATTTCTCAAACATAAAAGTTCAATAGCAAATGTTTTTTTATTTACTAGTGCAGAATTCTGAGTAAATTAAATATAACGTAGGTTGCCGTCGAGGTCGATATTCTTGTTATATTGACTGCTACCTACATCACTACGTGTCCTGTTATGGTGACTGTGGCGTCGAGGGCACTATGTTTTTCGAACTTTATGACTGGTTTTCTTTTCATATTACGTTACTAAAGATGAAATCTAACGAAAGCAATTCACTTCAAATAAATTAAGAAGAGTCAGGGTACATAATTAACTAGGGAAATAAACAAAACAATGCTGTTTTGACATTCATTTACGTTTAAAATTCTGTCACGCAGTCGTGACCGTGGCGTGCTAGGCACATTTTGGTTTGTCGTCTATACACGACTGTGGCGGTCAAAAGGTTAAACGTTCCACTCATATAACTCTAGAGGAGACACTTTCCTACTGGGGTAACGTACACCAACGCTATTGGTGCATCGGCTCTCCGTGCTTATATGCATTCGATCAGAAAAATCTTCACATGGCAATATCGAAACTTACCAATTAGGTAAGTAATCTACCTACGGTGGTTGGTGTATTGCTGTATGAAGTTTTTCTTCTCTTTTCCTCTTATACTTTATATTGTAATTAGGTTCGAAGTTAGTATGATATATTGATATCCAAGCTCGTGTGCCTAGTTTTAAGCCTAAGTTACTTACTTGTACTTTTTCCATGCGGTAAAGATTAACCTAACACATTTTAACCTGACTCATTGGACACGCACCCCCTCGTGCATTGGCGCTCACCTCAGCGATGCGCTGGTATAGATAACGTCCCGTCTTATTCACTGCATCTCTACAACTTATCGTTACCTACTCACTGTACCTGCACAGTGCAGTGTGCACATCTGCATATATCTGTGAGCAAGCGTACCCTCATTGTTGGGTAGATGAATAGAGTGGAGGAATAGTTACAGTTGTTAAAAATGCTTTCAATGTAATAATGTTACATTCGTTCGGATCCTGGAGAATAGTGGTAAGGCGCCATGGGCTGCCCTCGCCTGTTTGACCAGTAGGAAGATAAGTAGGGCGATTGGCTACTGTGCTGTGGGTTGCAATTTTGACTCTAGAGTAAAGTATAGACGATTGATAACGAACGCATTTAATACGTGTTTACATTCCGAAGACTAGGTTGGCTATTGTACACTTGTAGATTGATTATTATACACTTGTAGATTATTTATAAACTACTATTTATTACTATTTCGATTACTTTTTTTTATTTTTTTGCTT
This sequence comes from Xestia rhomboidea, assembly GCA_963853795.1. Classification (NCBI taxonomy): domain Eukaryota; kingdom Metazoa; phylum Arthropoda; class Insecta; order Lepidoptera; family Noctuidae; genus Xestia; species Xestia rhomboidea. The sequence continues at coordinate 1,171,161 of OY970775.1, forward strand.
TACTTATTGGAAGCATTTCACATCGCCTTGTTCTCAAGATCATCACGTGGCCGGCAAAATGTTCTCGCATCAGTGTTCGTCGGTCACGGATCGATCTAAGGGGCATAGGTAGTCTCCTCCTTTTCATTATTAACAATATATTATTTGCCTGACACGTTCCGAGCTCGGTCATGGGCATACGGTGTATTAGGCAGACTCATAAAAGTAAACGTGTTTATAAAGAACCTAGAGTCACCTACAATGTTGCATGAATGATGAATGTACCGCATTGATTGCTTATTAAGCTCATTGTAAGTATTTTATGGCTTTACGATTACGAAGAATGCGATTAACAGAATTATTAAATCCGTACCTCATAACACTGCTCTAATCTTTATGAAAGCCTCTTACAAGCTGCACTTGAAATGATGTTTAGATTATTACCGACAAATGCACTTAACTGTAGCATGTTAACACAAATAGACTGATTGATAACACAATTACTATGATGCACTTGTAAAGCTTAATCATGTTTTCAAGTACCTACCGGCAATTCTTGATTGATAAGACGCATTTATTACATACTTCCCTGTACGCCAGGGTTGGATATAAACATTTTTTAAAGGAACCTGTTACTGAACTGAAAAAAAAACATTTCCTTTGCTTGCATAGCAAACTTTGGTAGAGTATTTACAGTTACATTCAGGAACTGCAAAACTTTACAAAAAATCCTAGCAACTCTTTATTTTAAACGCAGGAATAGTAATTATCGAAATAGGCCCGTGATTGCTCTGAACGCTCGCTGTCGCAGAATGCACTCACATCGGTCCCGGGGATACCCGCTGGCGCTGCAGGCAGTAAGTGCTGAAAGTGCTTCAACGTATTTAAACGCGTAATATCGTCCTTGAGTCGCGAATTATTTGTCTAGGGAGGGTTTGGGGGACAGGGATATTTATTTATCGTAGTGGTTATACAAATGCTGGCAGAGAGATATGACGCTCTGCTTATACTCTTATACCCATATCTGTGGACGCCTACATTCGTGTAACCACTAGGGATGCTATTCACATGTTCGGTTGATGGCCGAACATACGTATATTGTGTAGTACGCTTTGTTGATGAGCATTAAGCATAATAGCAAAATCCACTCTATAATGTCCACACAGGCCAATCTTCTATGAGAAGGAGATGGGCTGTCTTCTTCTTCGTATCGCTTTCGTTAGCCCAAAACTTCGACACTTCCACCGCGTCGTCGGTGGCAGCGCAAGGGTAACTTCGGCTGCATTTTGGGCTAAGAGGGCAAGATAGTTGTATAATAGTGGAGCATAGTTAGCGGCACAGCTACACAACCACACCCGCTGCTGTTTCATTGCGCTAGCCCCACTTAACGAGGTTGGAGTTACATCTTCCTACTTGAGTCCGGAGACGGTTCAAGGTCTTCCGGGTGGACCACGGTAGGTTAGACCCTGCAGGAAGATGCTCACTTGGTGGTAAACAGTGAGTGGGAGCTGGGACAGCTATTTTCCCACAGCTGACATCGGCGTCAGTCGGATTTCCTGGCTGTAATTTATTCTCATCTTTACATGTAGGTCTAAACTTTAGATTATCAATAAAACCACCAAAATAATTTTCTAAAAAATATAATTTTCATCAATAATATAATTCTATAATACATTATTATTTATATTAAGTTATATAGTAGTAACAGAGCTCGTACAGTACTCGCACATTACAACAAAACATTTAGATATTAGAACATACAATTTGTGTGTCTTGGGCACTAGTAGGACAAATTATAATATTATGAATACATGTCGAACTTATTATGCTGTCGAGACTTCTTGCATGCATAAGGTTCCCACTGCTGGGATAAAGCACACCTTTTTGTGAGGAGTGGGGGCCATTACCCACCACGTGGGGACAGAACCGGTTGGTGGAATCTCGTTGCTTAGCATTATTCAATTTCCTTCATTAAACAAGATCGATAGGCTCATTTTTTATTTTTGTTAGAATTTATAGTCTTATCTCTAGTTTAGTAAATGCACTTTACAATGTATTAAAAAGTACAAAAGGTCTTCTAAGAAAGCTTTCCTGCAACTACTTTATTTGTATGTATTGTATACTAACTTGCATCACAACTCTGTATGACCCCTTATTTTTATTTAATATTACTTGTTAATAATCGTTGTTTGATATCAAAATTGTGCTCGATAACTAGTGCTTATAACAACACGGTGCAGTTATTTTATTCTATTGCCATGCACGGTGTTCATAAGGCCATATTATATTGCTCGTAATTACAAGAGGTGTTATAAGCTCTATGCCCAAGCAAATGATTAAATAGGAAATTAAACAATACCTTGCGAAATAAATTATTTATCATAAGACAATTTACTGAACACAAACTACTACATATTTCATTTAGTTATGGTATAAATAAATAATTATGCTTTGATATGAAAAGTTAAGCAGTTCTGAGCAATCTTTTTACAAAAAATCTATCAGATTTATAATATATTATTGAATACATTTATAATGAATATATTAAAATTTTATTATTAATTATGTTAACGATGAGGCCACGCTGTGAGTGGGGTCTTAGAATCGATGACAGTCATATTATGATACGATTATTATAAATGTCAATCTTCTTCGGCTATGGCGTTCTTTATGCGTTATTTGACGTTACAGCTGTACAAGGATCAGAAGGAACGCAGCCATCTTGTATTTTGTATGTCGATCAAAGCTCATTGTAGATGGCGTAGGCATAGCTAAGTTCAAATCTGACCAATGACATCGAGCTATTTTGAAGTATAAAATGACATTAACAGATTTTCAACCAACGTTGATGCTTGGAACTAGCTATGCTAGCGCCATTACTTCCACGGTTATCTTCTCCATACATTTAAAAACATAATTTCACATTATAGCTTTAAACGACTAATTAGTATTTTAATAGTTAATCAATTGACATAAATCTCCTGGAGATTTGCTAACGGACTGGAGGCAAGGCTCCTCTTTCTAAATCATTCGAGCGCCAAAAGATCCTTGTGCCAATGTATATGTGGAGAACTCTCTTTACACTAGTAGTACTTTTAATGATGTGCATTGAGGGAGGCACCAATATGTGAATAAATAACACAATTACATGTCAAAAGACGTTGAACGTAAGAAGTTGGACATTCGCTGATCGATAAGTTTTGTACCACTTTGAAGCATTTACCTTCATTCATTTTTATAAAAGATAGATTTGTTAAATTAGAACTTGGTGCCAAAAACTCGTAGTTTTAGGCGCTCTTTGAAAACTAGTTAAATAAGGTATACTTTTGTAACAATAGTAGGTTTTAAGGGGACATGCTGTGTCATCACAGAATAAATTAAGATAAAGGTAGGGAGATGATGACAATATTTAAGATGTCATATAGCATATGCCATGAATTTTTCGTGTATTCCATAGAGGTAAAAGTCGGGTCAAGGTCAAAATACTTGGGCTGCGGGACTGTTCGATAGAGATACCGTGGCCCCGGAACACAAAGGGCGATGAAGGAAGATGGATGGGTTTTAGTCAGTACAAGACTGACACTCCCTTCCGCTCTGCCCAGAGCGAAAGGGGTCATTTGATGATTTCCCATCCAAAAAAAAAAGGCTAAAATACTTATTACGTGGCCTACCATACCCTGAAAATAGTACTCGGTAGGTACTTGCCTCATTTACTGTTCTGTCTAGATCCGTGCTGAAAAGTGATACAAAAGCTTGTAGCAGCACCTGTGGCACAGCTCGTGCGACAGTTCACCGCAGCAGGACGGCGAGCTGCGCGGCCAGCTGGCACAGCATCTTCAGGCCCGGCAGGAAGCGCGCCACGGCCGCGAAGTCGGCGCCCGTGGCCAGTGACGTCACCACCTGCAGCGCGGCGGCGTGGTCGCCGCTCTGCAGGTGCTGGCAGCACGAGTGCAGCGACGCGCACGCCGTGTCGGATAGCTACCGGGGAAGTTATTACTCAAATATTAACTCTTTCTCACCCAATTTTTAGATTACTCTAAAGCCACCGTCGTCGGAGCATTCGATTGTAATGCAACAATGCAAGTGTGACTGTCCGTCATGTACTCACGTAAATCTTAATTTTGATTGTTATTTCAAAATCATCACACGGTATCGGCCACTTACAAAAACATCACATTAAACCTCTACTTTATGGCTGACAGCTTGATAAGTCACCGTAATTAACAATGAAGCGTCCTTTCTTCCTTTGGAATTGAAAAACAATATTAAACAACTTGAAAACGCATAACTCCTTTACTTTAATGGGAAACGGAGAGCTGCCTGACAGGTCAAATGTAATATTTTATCAAATTCTTAAGAAACGATATAAATATCCGATTTTAAATGCATTTTTGAATACAAGTGCGACATCTGTTTGTAATTTACCCCAACTAAGGCGCTTATAGGGATTCTTGGAACGATTGAGACGTTGGCACAAAAACGGCCATAAAATTATCCTGAGAAAAAAATATGGAGAGGATGTTAGCGTGGTATTTTTGAGAAAGGCTAGAAGGCGGGAGATATAGGAGGGAAGTTGAGGGAACGAGAGGCAGTTGGCTTTAGATCGCGGAAGTATTCGGACCTTGAAGCTCATAGCCCACATAAACGACACCGCTCCCACCCGGCAAAAAGAATGTAATTCAAATTTGGGCTTTATGTATTGCTCTTTAGATATACTTTACATTGGCAACATAAATTAGCAGACAGCTCGCTGTCAGCGAGGTTACCGCCGTCAGACTGCTCGGTTGCCAATGTATTGTCTTTTTGCCGGGTGGGAGCGCGAGCGGAGTGGTTTATGTGGACTAAGACCTTCATGCTATTCGAGCTAAGTCAGGGAAGCTGGTTTAAGACCGTAAAACTGCTAGGACGTCCTAGGTTAGAATAGTGAAGTTAGCGTAGTCTTGGTACCAAGATCCACATGTCTAGCTCAGAAACATTGCGTAGATAATTATTAGCGCATATTTCTGGTAGCGGGGCCGGGGGTAGGCTTCACTAAGTATCTCAAACTGAATTGATAGCTACGTTCTAAGGAACGCTAGGGACTGTATCTCGTTAAAACCTAAGCCTAACCTGATAGGCCTATTTCTGAATTATCACTATTTAGCGAGACAAGCAACCACGACATGGGGCAGAGTAAAGAAATGTGAAGTGACGATACAATTTCCACTTCGGCGTCCAAGAATAACAATCGCAATATGTTCTGCTACTGATCGAGTCTACGGTACGCTTGTGAAAATTGTGTTATTATACAATAATTGGGGTAGACAGCCGTAAGGGCATTACTAGAATGAGTACGCGTGTAGGTAGAAATACTGAAAACCTGTCTTCACTAATGGGAGCTGGCCTCACAACCCAGTGTGTAAGGATTGGGAAAGATATGTAGATAGTGCTTAGGGAACGTGCGCTGTTAGAGTTCGTAGCAGTGTCCTTAGCAGGACTATGCACTTAGGTCTAACAGTGCACGGCCGTACGCCGAGCAGTTGTTGTAAAACGGTTCCATGTTGTAACATCGAATCGTTTGCGTTCTTAAGCACAAACGTAACGGTTCCCTTACCTACCTTTTCGTCATATATCATATCGTTGCGTCCTCTTGTCTTACTAGCTTCATGCCTTATTGATGTTTTGTCCCATAAGATTTGATATTATTCATGTATAATTATGTCTAATTGTGAATTCCCAATATTAACTTCACCCTCACATCCTCCCTGTCCCCTAGCTTTCAAAGTTGGACAGGGCAGCCCCAAATTAGGAATCAGTCCTCTTATCGGTCGGAGGTCATCCAGTATGGGACGACACCTACAGGGTCGTGCGGATGGCGCGGCTGTTTCCCTTTCGGAGGAAACCGACTTTAATACTAACATTAATGTGATTTAGGAAAAAACGTTAATTTTATCCGTCTAGGGTAATTTATGAACAGTCACACAAGATACGATTTTGTCCAGAAACAAGTGATTGTTACAAATTGTATCGTGTTACAGGTTGAGCACTGTAACGCTCGGCTCTCGGTTACTCGGATGTAATGCTCGAATCTGAGGCCCTACTCTCTAACGTTTCGTCCGTATATTCGGATCTACCCGTCTCTCTCGCACACGTCTGCAGATGAGTGCGAGTGAGAGAGACGGATAGATCGGAATATACGGACGTAACGTTAGAGAGTAGGGCCTCTGAACTGTTACATTACAGGCGAAAGTTCCTGGTGAGGCGGCTTTATATAAATATACGGAAATATTTAGAAAAAACATCGTCAACGTAAGCATCAGAAATATGTCAGCACATCTATAAAACTAACCTTGTATTCACGTAGCATATCATATAGAGTCTCTAATCTTGCCTGTACGTCATCTAACTTTCTCCTTATTTGCTGAAAACAAAATGTAATTATTATTCACGTTAGTATAGCGTTACATGGTTGGGGACAAGTTTATTTCGTGATAAGAGTTGAGGTAACTGTCCTACTGCCACCTCTTAGCGAGAAGCGAGTAGAACTAAAACAAATTGTTTGTATGTGTCTCTTTTACTCGCACGGGACCTACAACTTTTGTACGTTTCTTGAGATAGAAAATCGTCGACTGGTAGTCGTTTCCTCTTCGGCAGAAAATATCGTATTATTCGTATATCGCTCAAGGTCGCGGTTAGTTAAGAGTTCGTTAGTCCCGTGATACTTACCGGGGTAGTAGCCCTGTTGAGACACTCCTGCCGGACGGCGTCGAACACTCGCTGCAGCGCCGCCTGCTCGTCCGGCAGCGGCGCCTTGTGCAGCGCGCCCGGGCTCTCCGCCTGCACAACACTTGTAATGAGACCAACAACGATATGGCTATGTGTGGTAGGTGCTCGCGTAAAATCTGCATCTAAATGGTAAACATGGCGAAGCGCTTTGATCGTTTATTAGAATATCCTGTAATTAATACCACAGGATGCACAAGCCGGTTTCCTAATAAAATACCATAAAAACATCAAACCTTCTGCGGATAAGCAGGCGACATAGCCGCCGCCTGATAGTCCGGGTACTGGTTAGGGTTCTGCTGGCCGTACTGCGGCGCGGGCTGCCCGTACTGCTGACCGGGCTGCTGCCCCTGCTGGCCGTACTGCTGGCCCTGCTGGCCGTACTGCTGACCCTGCTGGCCGTACTGCTGGCCCTGCTGGCCAAACTGCGCGGGCGCCAGCGGCACATGTTGCGGAGGTTCCACGCCGAACAGTGGGTGTGTGATCGGCGCTTGCGCTGTTACCTCTTGTTTGGGCTAGAAGAGACGGGTTTTGGTAAAGGTTGGTGGTAGATTGGTGTGGGTGAGTTGGGGCGTGTGTATTGAGTACAATGGAGGACTAACTTAAAACATGCTTTCTATAAGCTTCTAGGGATCTGTTTTTGTTCTTCCTTTGTGAATAATAATTCAAAAGTTCACCTTTTAAATTATTAAATTATCAAATACACACATCAACACCGTCTAGGGATATTTTGTATAAAGTTCTTAAACTCAAAAAATACTAGCCAGTTTTAAATTCTTTTCAAGAAAGCTTATTTTGTAAACCTTTTTGAATGATTCTAAATTTGAATTTGAAAAAATAAATTAAAAAAGAATTACGCGGCATAATGGTAGTGAAGTCCGAAAGTTTAATTTACCTACAGTAGTTTTTGGCTATTTTTTTGTGTCAAATTTAGGTTTTTTAACAAGTTATCGGTTAATTTCAAATTAATGTTATTGTGTGCATCATGCAGCGGCGCCATTTAACGAGAGAGGAAATTTTGAGGCAGTAGGCATGCTCCAAGCTGGGACTACTCAACGGAGTATTGCTGAGGAGATTGGAACAAGACAAAACGTGATATCAAGGTTATGGTCACGTTATCGTGCTACTGGTGAAGTGGCTGAAAGACACCCAGGCGGGAAGCGCATAACCACTCAGCGACAAGACCGACTTTTGCAAGTTCCCGCGAGAAGACAACCAAATGTTACGGCCATGCAGTTGGTTCAGAGGCTCCAGTCAGAGCACCAGTTGCTTGTAAGTGACCAAACTGTGCGGAGATGGCTGCATGAAGCTAACCTTCATGCTCGCAGACCGCTGCGTACTCCAGCACTACGCCGAGGAAATCGTGGACGACGACTAGAGTGGGCTCGTGAACATTTGCTCTGGGAAGATAACCACTGGTCTGTAGTGCCGTTTACCGATGAGTCTCGGTTTGGTTTCCATCTCGATACACGTAGAGTACGTGTTTGGCGAGTTCCTGGTCGTGAGAGCCGTCTGCAACATCCTCGGGAAGTCCAGTCATACCACGGCAGGACAATTGTGGTTTGGGCGGGAATAAGTGTTGGTGGAAGAACAGATCTCGTTTGAAAACACCATGACGGCTGAAAAATACCGTAACGAGGTTCTAGTACCAATTATCTACCCCCATCGACTACAAATGGGCCAAGAATTCACGCTCATGCACGATAACGCCCGTCCGCACACAGCGAGAGTGGTGACGAGCTGGTTGCAGGAGCACGACGTATTGGTCTTAGACTGGCGCGCTCAATCGCCTGACCTAAACCCCATAGAACACGCGTGGGACATGCTCCAAAGAAGGGCTTTGACGAATTTCCCTGAAAAATTGCGACGGAAGAGTAACTTTTTTTGAATCTTAGCCGGACCTGGGACAATATACCGCAGCAAGACTTGGATAACTTAATCCAAAGCATAAAAAATCGTTGCAGGACGGTTACTAACGTCATGGGTGGTGGTTTTCACCGAATTGATCACAGAGACATCATTGAACATTTGCTTCTTGGTAGACATGATGAAGTCAATCTCATTTCTCGTTGCACCATCGGGGCTCTGCCAGGTCCACTTTCTGTGCTCAGGCTTTTTGAAGAAGGAGTTCATCATATAGAGGCCCTCCTTCTCCATAAAACTAGCCAGTTGGTGACCCCGGCGATTCCGACGTCCAACTCCAAATTGCCCCACCTGCAGCTCATCCCCGTCTCGTTTGCCCAGTTTCGCGTTGAAGTCCCCCATGACAACGGTAAAGTGAGTTTTGGAACCATGCATGGCTCTAGTAATATCCTCATACATGGTCTCCACTTCGTCGTCGGGGTGTGCCGAGGTCGGGGCGTAAACCTGTATGACCTTCAGCGAATATCTTGAGGATATTCTGAGTATAAGGTACGCCACCCTGGTCGACACACTCTCGATCTTCACTACGTTGTTCACGAGGGACTTGTGGACGATAAACCCGACACTACCCTAGGACTGCCGGTCACCCTCTCGGAAATAGAGCAGGTTGCCGGATTTCAGGATTATCGTGTCCTCCCCCTCTCTTCGGACTTCTGATAATCCCACAATACTCCATCGCAGCCTACTCAATTCCTCTTCGAGTTCCGTTATCTTCTCGTCGGTCCGGAGTGTGCGTGTGTTATATGTTGCCAGGTCCAGTCGCTGGTATTGGCAGCCGGATCCCTTCCGGAGATTCTTCGCACCCCTTGCCACGCCGTAGCCTCGACCGCTGCCGTAGTCGAGGGTAGACGGGCTGCCGGGCACTAGGGGCCATTTCTTTGATGCGCTTTTCATGTGGGGGGGTTTTGCCATAATCGCCACGCTTGGCAGGCGGGTTGGCGATCGCAGTACGGTTGTTACAAAAGCACAGAGAACGCTGCTGCCCATTCTCTAGTAAGTCCCTTAGTCGCCTCTTACGACACCCACGGGAAGATATGGGATGGTGCTATTCTTTACGTCCGACACCATACGGACAGTAAATTGAGTAAATCCAAAATATCCCTAGACAATGTTGATGTGTGTACAATTAGTTTACAAATACAACAAAACTTTGGTTTGAACACATCAGTCACTCCAGCTTTCTAGTACTACTTTTTTAAATAAATATGCTTTTTTAAGACAGACAAAAATTGTTTTAGATATATAGCGCGCGGAGCTTGGTCTACATAGCATGACGGTACAGCATCCGAATTTATGAAAATGTCAGTATGAGTCAACAAAAGGGGGGATGCAAAAACTTATTGAAATTTTATTAAACAACTTGAAGACGTGTTAGAAGATGTACAGGATGATCAAATCGGGTTTAAAACATGAAAACGGCAACACTTTTTGACAGGCTGGTGATAAAATATCGCGGTTCACACTGAGGTACCTCGTCTAAGTGCCGCCTATGTTCGATAATGTTGTTCCAGCGGCGCGTCCCGGCGTGCAAGGCCGACATGTCACCCGTGTCTAAATGCTGATAATGTGACTCCATCAAATACTATGTATACTGACGTTTTGGAATAGTAGATTGTACATCAAGTGCATAAAACGGACCATTTTACGCGAGACGAAACAGTCATATTAAATGACCGTCAAACATTATTTATACACAAAAAAAATGTCAATATTCCATTGAAAATACAAAATCATATCAGAATTATGAGAAAATAATAATATGTTCTGCACATACCTTAAGCTTAGAAGACATCATAGGTGGATCATTCCACCCCGGTGGAACGGGTTTCGACGGCACCGCGGCTGCGGCAGGCTCTGGTGCCTGAACCGGGTTGTAATAGGAGCCGTTAACCGCTGGGCTGAAACCAGGCTGGTTCAACTGGCCCGGATTCACCGACATCTGACCCGGAGGGCCGTGGATATGGCTCATTGGACCTGAGTTCATAGGCCCCGAGTTTATCGGACCTGAATTCATCGGACCTGAGTTCATAGGACCCGCGTTCATGGATCCCTGGTTGTAAGCCGGTACGCTACTGCCTCCGTATTGGTCGGGTACAGGGCTGTTGAACCCGCCGTAAGGTTGAGATGTGACGGGGTTGTTGAAACTGTATTGGTTGTATAGGGGAGCGGAGAGCACCGAGGGATCCACTTTGTATTTGGAGCGAGATCCTAAGCCTGCAAGAAATATGATATGTTGACATATGATAATTAGTGATTGATTAACTAAACCTCATTCCTATAATCTGAATCGGTACAAAATTTTAAAGATTTTTATGGGTTTTTGCTACTAAATTGTATTGGTAATAAAAGTCACCAGTAGGTCCCACACTGCCCGGCCTGGGCGGCTGGGTGGCCTGAGGCGGCGGTACGGCCGGTTGCAGGAGCTGCGGTGCCTGCGCGGGCTGCGAGTAGGCGGGCCGCGCCGGGGTGTGCGCAGGCGCAGCCACTGACGATTGTGGCCAGGGCTGCTCGTAGGCTGGGACTGCGTGGGTGAATTTAAGTTTTTATAGTGAAGGTCATTATTAGCAAGTTACTAGCAGTAAAATCTGTTTTTTTTTTTCGATTCTTATAATTTATTATAACTACACATAAATAACAGAATTATTATTATATTTTCATGAGAGACAATAGGGAATATGCATTTAATTTTTTCTTCACTTAAATCAATAAAATACGGTATTATCAACCCAAGAAAAGTATTAAAAGTTAAGTTCAACTACTGCTTGTCGCTCAAAAGTAATATTAAACTCCTGCAATTTTCCACGACAGTTTAAACGCCCGAGACTATCGCGGACATGATGTGACGTCATTTACCAATCTGTCTTGTTTACCTCTATTTTTTTGGCCAAATTAAAGTAATTTAATTGTATGTGCTTCATTCAAGCAAAAATTGCGATAACGATATTATAATAAAATCTTAGTGAAACTTTACCTACTTTTCAAATGAAAGTGTTTTTTTGACACATAGACTTTGACGTCACTACTGGCGTTATCGAGGACGACGCGTTTTGAGAGTGCGTTCCGTTTCACCAAAAACATGCTACATAAAACAATAAATTGTAAAATAAGTGATGTTTTAGAAACTTAAACAAGTGTACCACAATGTCTTTATGCGCCAATACAAGGCATTTTTAATTTAAAAAAAAAGAGTTTTGTATTTCTTACATATTCCCAATTGAAAGTCGCTATTAGAAACGTCTGATAAACGCAAAACTTACCAGTCGGTGCATAGCTTGGCTCAGTGTGCGACGACAAGTGCGGGCGACGCTGTGGGTGCACGTGACCTACTGAGTGACGCGGTTGCTGTGGTTGCTGTAGACAAAGACATTGCACTTTACAAGGATCTTTGTTATATTACTCACATTTGATCACTTTGTTCGGGCGGAACGTGGAATATAATGATGCTAAACAAATTCCCACGTTTACTTTAATTTTTAAACAAATGCTTCGAGTGTAACACTCACATGGCTAGCCCTCCTCTGCTGCTGCAGCAGGCCCAGCGCGTGCAGGAGCCGGTCCCGCAGCTCGGTGTGCTGGATGCCCTCCAGTGTGTTGAGTGCGCTCTGCAGGCAGCCCTGCGACGCCAGGCGGGACGCGTACGCGTTCAGGACTGTTTCTAGTTTGCCGCCGGCCTGTAGCAGAGGTCAAATGTAAAACAACTGAAAGCATCTATATCGTAGACTTGTGACACTGAGTGAAGACAGAAAAAATCAACTTCAAGAATAAGTGCCAGGCCCATGGGCACTGAAGCCCATTCCTACCCGTTGCCCTTCGGGAACAAGGCAGTCTACACGTAGTGTCAAAAACATAACAAAAATGCAAAAAAAAACATGTCAACAAAGAAAGCAACAGGTAGCGCCAAATAAGCCCGTGCTCGGGTGTCAGAATTCAGAACTAAAATCGTATGGACGCGCAGACGTGACTTCGCGGCTGGCCTTTACCTACAAAACGGTTCTCTTTTTGTAGGGAGCTAGGTAAGCCGAAGATTATCGAGTTACGGCAGGGGCAGAAAGAAAGATTGAAATAGTTATTTGTTATACAAGAGTGCATAGTTGCTTTTTAACCGCGTGCTCAATTTTGATAACCGAGCAAGCGAAGGATTCTAAAATTGAGTCACGAGCGCAGCGAGTGATTCAAAAATTAGAATCCTGAGCGTTAGCGAGGGAATCAAAAGAGCACGAGGTGAAAAATCTTTGCACTCGAGTGCAACACGTAACTTTTCATCCCACCTCAGCGAGGAAATGACTAAATGCAAAAAAAAACATTTACAATCACAAGCTACTTTTACTTTTATTTCAGTTTAGGTGTTAACTACTACATTATGGTAGGTAAGTATTCCCCTCGCGAGGGGAACACCCGCCCCCGCCTATGGCTCCGCCGGCTGCGGTGCCGGAAGCGGACCACGAAAGTGACGACGACGACGCTCCGGAAGTGACCGGGGTATAACTGAGAGTGGCGGTACGCAGGCTCAGTGCCAAAAATACCGCCCCGGGACCCGACGGCTTGCCTGGCAAAGCCTGGGTCCTGGCCTCGGAGGCTCTCGGTCCCCGACTGGAGGGGTTCTTAAGCGCATGCTTGGAGAGGGGCCAGTTCCCGCTTCGCTGGAAGACGGGGAAGCTGGTCCTCATCCGGAAGCCGGGGCGCCCGGCGGACTCTCCGTCCGCCTACCGGCCCGTGGTGTTGCTCGACGAGGTGGGCAAGCTCTTTGAAAGAGTCATTGCAAACCGCCTCGCCGAGCACCTTGCGGGGACGGGGCCGGACGGTTGGCGGTGTCTCTCGACATCGCCAACGCCTTCAACTCCATGCCCTGGAGCTGCATAAGGGAGGCACTCCGGTATCACCGGGTGCCGACCTACCTCCGTCGTGTGGTCGGGGACTACCTGGCGGACAGGTACGTCATCTACCCCGGTCGCAGTGGAGACTGGAACCGGCGAGAGATGTCGTGCGGTGTTCCGCAGGGATCGGTTCTAGGCCCATCCTTGTGGAACATCGGTTACGACTGGGTGCTGCGCGCCGACCTCCCTAGCGGCGTCAGCGTGGTCTGCTATGCGGACGACACGCTGGTGCTCGCACAGGGGGGGTCGCACGAGGCGGCGGCCGAAGTTATGACACGCGGGGTTGCGATAGTCGTTGAGAGGATCCGGCAACTGGGTCTCGAGGTGGCATTGCACAAGTCCGAGGCCATGTGCTTTCATGGGCCTCGGAATGCGCCACCTCCGGGATCCTCAGTGATGGCAGGAGGGGTTTCCATCGGCGTCGAGTCGACGCTGAAGTACCTGGGACTTGTCCTCGACAGCCGGTGGAACTTCGTGGAGCATTTCCGACGTTTGGCCCCCAGACTGGAGCGGACAGGGGCTGCCTTCAGGCGGCTCCTGCCCAACCTGGGGGGGCCGAACGCCTCCTGCCGGAGGCTCTACGCGGGAGTCGTACGGTCCATGGCCCTTTACGGGGCCCCGGTGTGGGCACGTTCATTGAGGCGGCGTGCCGCCCACCACTTGAACGTGCCCCAGAAGGTGGTAGCCGTAAGGCTGGTCCGGGGGTACCGCACGATCTCCCGCGAGGCGGCGAACCTCCTTGCCGGATTGCCGCCATGGGATCTGGAGGCAATAGTCCTCGCGCGCCTACATGAGTGGCGCGCGGAGGCGCTACGCCGGGGGGAAACTCCGCTGCCGCGGCAAATTGTCGCTCAGCGGACGGACTTCCGGCGGGATCTCATGGCGACATGGAGAGAGCGACTATCGCAACCCCGTGCAGGGCACGCCACAATAGTGGCGATAAGTCCCCTCTTTGAGGAGTGGCTGGAGAGACGCCACGGCGTCCTCACCTTCCGCCTGACGCAGGTTCTTACCGGACACGGATGTTTCGGTAAGTTCCTGCACCGAATCGGGCGGGAGGAAACGCCCGGGTGCTATCATTGTGAGGAAAGGCCGGAGGACACGGTGGAGCACACTGTGGAGGTGTGCCCCGCTTGGGTGGAGCACCGCCGTGTCCTCGAGGTGGCGATCGGCGGCGGCGACCTCTCGCTCCCGGCCCTGGTTCGTGCCATGGTCCGGAGCGAGACGGAATGGGACGCCGTCACCTCCTGCGAAGCAGTCATGCTAGCGAAGGAGGTGGCGGAACAGGACAGGGAGAGATCCTCACGTCCCGGCCGCCGCGGGAGACGCCCCGGGCGTCGGGGGCCACGTGGTGGCTTCCGGCCACCGTAGGCGCGGGCCTGTGGACGGGGAGCTATGGGCTAGCTCGCCGTCCGTACGTCTCATGACGACAGGCCGTGTCGACGGCGCGTTCGTGTTCCACGCGCGCCTCAAAGAGAGTCAGCAACAATGAAGGGGTCCGCAAGGGCCAATGCCTGCCGGGGCTGCGGGACTATTCGAAAGAGATACCGTGGCCCCGGAACACAAAGGGCGATGAAGGAACATGGATGGGTTTTAGTCAGTAAAAGTCTGACACTCCCTCCTGCTCAGCCCAGAGCGGGAGAAGTCATTTGATGATTTCCCATCCGAAAAAAAAAAAAAAAAAAAATGGTAGGTAAGTATTACAGAATAATCTTTAAATTATAACAAATAATACTTAGGTACAATTAAGAAAACTTTAAAGTAACGTGGCTACAGTTAGTTAAGTTGAGTGTAATATTTATTTATTAAAACTTTATGCCAAGTAAAAACTGTACAAAGGCGGACTTAATGCCTTGGGCATTTTCTACCTATTTTTTTTCAATTTTTTTAATATCGTACTGTTTCAAATCCTTCTCGCGTGATTGTTGAGGGAGAAAGCTCATTTGCGCATTATTAACAGTTTCAGTCAATTCTGTTGGCGTCAAATAAACTTCTTGGTCGCCAAAACCACTTATTTTACGTTTTTCACTTGTTTTTAACCTAAGGTTTTAACAATTGACCTGACAAGAAAATGGCACGCGCAAAGCAAATTATAAAAGTACACCAAGAAGGTTCCGAGTCTGAGTTTTTAACAAATTAAAAAAGGTTGTACCTATGATAAATTCGGCACCATGGAGGTAGAAGTAAATAGGTTTAATGATGTTTTGAATTCACAAACTTAGTGCACACGATGTTCTAAATTCAATTTACTTTATCCTCTAGAGGATAAAAACGACTTTTGCACTCAGATATCGAAGAGCAAAAATACTCTTTCCGAGATGGGGGGATGAAAAAGTATTTATTAAACTCACACAGGACAATAAGTACAAAAAAAAGAGAAAAAAGAAAAGATAAAAAAGAAAAGAAAGGAAAGTATGTATGGTAGAACGAGATAGAATGAGTAATGGTCGATATCGTATTTGGTACCAACAAGATTTTTTATTTTATTTATTTGCATGTTAAAATCACTTTATTTTTTTTATAATTCGTGTGCAGCAATTCTCTTTTTTTTCTTCATGGATGTCTTTTTCGTGGTTTTCGGGGTCGTTGATAATGAAAGTAAGGTCAAAATGAAAATTCAAGATGGCGCTGACGAAAATTTATGGTTTTTTCTTCATGGATGTCATTTTCGTGGTTTTCGGGGTTGCTGATAACGAAAATGATGTGAAAATGGAAATCCAAGATTGAGCCGATGAAAATTTTCGGTGTCTTCGTCATGAGTGTCATTTTCATGGTTTTCGGTATTCTTCAGATTGAAATTCCACAGTACTTTAGTTTTTTTTTCGAATATGAAAATTGCTACGCAATTTGGTATTACAATATATTGTTCTGGAAAGTTACAGCCTAAAACAAAAAAACTAAGTAATTCACCTGCACTTGTCTCCCTCTCGCTAGCGCGGCTCTCCTAGCCAGTAACGCCAGCTCAGTGAGAGCAGCCAGAGCGGCCACGTCTCCCTTCCTGCTCTGACTCCAGCGGCCCACCAGCTCTTCAGGACTCATGGCGCACAGGTAGCATATGGTGGCGGCATCGGCTAAGGCCGGGTCCGATTCCTTTGACAGTTTGTTGCCGAGCATTTCTGTGGGAAAAATAATTAATTCCGTGTTTTTATCAAATGTAAAAATAAAGGTTAACGCACAAAGAGCCTAGTGGCCCACCCAAATGCCATTGGGCGCCCCACTATCTTGTATGGACCACACATAATAAGCGATGCGGCTGTAATGTTCACTTAGGTTGAAAATGAGGATTATTATGTTGAAATTTCCACATTTGTCCACTGCTTTTAATCTTGAGTCTAGTGACAAAGAGTGATCGCTGAGCCACACAAATGATATCCCACCTCCTGTCCTGCATTGTGTACAACTCCAGCTGCACTTTGGGGACCTGTCTGAAGCCACTGATAACGCTTTCGATTAGACATAGTTCTACATCATCAACACGACGAAGAAGAAGACTTACCACAGTAATGGCTGGCGGAGTCGGGGTCGCAGTGCGTGAGTAGCGCCGCCAGCGTGTCCCGCCAGCTGCTGGGCGCGGCTGACGTCACGAGCGAGTCCCAGCGCGCCAGCAGTAGGGAGCCGCACAGCAGCGAGGCGGGCTCGCCTGCTGTAGTGTTGATGTGGTACTTCTGCACCTTGTAGAGGAGCTCTGGGCTACCTGTGAACAGAATTAAACTTGAAGCGTGAGATACGAAAATAAAAAAAAACGTGTGCCACTCGGGACGCTCGACAGAAGTGATAATTTAAACGAATCTAAGTTGAACTATTTAATATTGAAATTGTTTAAAAATAAACAAAATAGTGGCGTTAGTTCAGATTTTGGCCGCGCACCAAAAGATCCTTGTACGTTATTATATAGAAGACAGGTTCTAGATCTCACATTTCTTCACAAACTATTCAATGGGGTTGTTGACTGTAGCGAGCTTCTTGGAAAGCTGCAGATAAGCGCACCATCTCGCTTGCCGCGCAAATGTAACTATAACCTTTTCTATGTGCCGGGATCCAAAACAAACCTCGGACACTTTGCCGTTTTGCCAAGACCCTGTAGGCGTTAAAACAAAGTATCGAAGCGTAATGAAGTGGATATTACATGCAAAATAGCTAGGTTTAATAAAGACTTAAATGTCACAGTACCCAAGTCGTAATATTTTGTTATTCTTGTATTATTATTGGAATCTTTTTTTTCCTTATTGTTCATTTCCGTTGTTATTATAGTTTAATCTTTTATGTAATTCACCTTGTTTCTTTTTTATAATTTTTTGTGTAATGTATTTTGATTTGTTTAGATTTTTGACCTTATCAAATTTACTGTATGTACCTACCTAGATTATAAGTGAATGATGTGGTCTCCTATAATTGGAAGCGCACACTTGTATTTGTCCCTGATCTATGTATACTTGCATGTTATTGTTTAGTTTCTATTGGAGATCCAATAAATAAATAAATACAGTCAAAAGATCCATATAACACTGTAGTATAGACAACAAATTTGTGGCGTTAGTTCAGATGTTTGCCACGCGCCAAAAGATCCTTGTACAGTCAAAAGATTCATATAACACTGCTGTGTTCTAAGGATCTTTAGTACAAGGATCTTTTTTTCAGGATAACAAAATAGTGGCGTTAGTTCAGATGTTTGCCACGCGCCTAAAGATCAAAGATCCATATAACACTATAGTATACACAACAAATCAAACACAGATATTTTCTCATGTTTTTAGGGTTCCGTAATCCTGACAAGGAACCCTTATAGTTTCGTCATGTCCGTCTGTCTGTCCGAGGTTTTGCTAAGAGACCGTTAGTACTAAAAAGCTGTAGAGATGTGTATATAAATACCGCCGACAAAGTGGTAAAATAAAATTTTGTAAAATATTTTGTTTTAGGGTAGCTCCCCTACATGTGAAGTGGGGATGAATTTTTTTTCGTCGTCTACTCCCGCGTGTGGGATATCGTTGAATAGATCTTTTAAAATGACATAGGGGTTGCTAATACTACTTTCGATTAAATGCTCCATTTACGAAATATTAAACTTTAAAGTGCATAAACTTTAAAGGAAAACTATAGGGGTTAAGATAACTTAATTAGTTTAACGGACCGATTTGTTCGAGACACAATTGTTTAACTATCGTGTCTACTTCGTGAACAGATCAAGGGATACGATAACTTTATTAGTTTAGCAGTAATAGTCGCTGAATTTGGGTGTCGGATAATTTTGTACGAAATACAAAATCCTATAAATTGACTAAGATGAAGTAGTTGCTTAACGGGTAAAGACTTCCATTGAAAAACAAAATCTAAAATTAAAAAAAAACATAATAAATTATCATAAGTTTCACAAAATTACCGCTAGATGGCGCTTTACCAAAGCGTTCGTTCTATATTGTGATAATGGGCTACTACGGAACCCTACACTGCGCGTGGCCCGACACGCACTTGGCCGGTTTTTTAAATGAATGATTAATCATTTCTATGTGGAGGGGTTCAGAATGATGTACAAGTCCCTTCCATCCGTATAATGCCCAGCGACTTACCGAGCGAAGCAATGATGAGTGCGTCGGCGACCCGCTTGGCGTCCAGACACAGCTCCACCGCGTCCTCCAGCTGCCCGCACACCAGCGCGCGGCAGATCAGGCTTGTGGAGTCTACAGGACACACAAAATCTCAACTTTGTACAACATATTACAATTTTAATAGAAATGGAGGCAGTTGTGTACACTACACCCATAGCGATTCTGAGCTGATACTGAGACTTTTTGGTAGAAAAACTCAATATTACCTGACTTGGGAATTGAATGCAGGAATACAGACTCAGTAGTTTTTCTCAAAGCGACTACTTTTAAAATACGCTTCCTTGGTCAACCGCCACTAAACTAACTAAGCAATTTTATGTAACTACGTTAGTCATCAATACACTATCTAGAAATAAATACCGCATAGAAAACGAACAAAATATTTTGTGTGGAAGCCAATCTCACGTTTTTCTCAACCAGTTACAGATCTATACATATTATACATATTGATTCCAATGTTAAAGCATGTCTAAAATACTTGTTATAATGTACCTTCTCCATTCGGGATGACGACGTTGGAGACATTAGGTGTCAAGTCAAGGTTGGCCAATTTTCTCTCAATCTGTGTGTGAGCGTCCTGTAATTAAATTATCCCTTAATAATGTGAGCATAAAAATGTTTGACATTTAAATAAAAAGACGGACGCATTCATTCAAATCATGTACCGCTTATCTTAGAACCAAAGAAGACATGGGGCATCTACAGATAGTTCTATCCGTCTAGTGGATAAGGCCCACTCCTTGTCATGGAGGGGAGGCCTGCGTCCAGCAGAGGGGAACAATAAAGGCTCATTATGCTAATAAAGCCAGCAAGACATCTTCGGGCTAGGCACATTGGTACTTTCAAAAGAAAACATACCCGTAGCTTACAAACAAGCAAGCATACAATATTGTTTAAGAACTATCTTGTTACAAATTAACGATTAGTAGCTGTTATGGCCTACGCAAAAAAATCGTTAGGTGGGCCCTCGAAGTATTTAGTACTTCGCGCGAAAAAACAGCGAGTGCTGAGCATTTGTCACTTGTCAATGTCATCAATCTTGAATATAAAGCGACCAATAAGCGACAAGGAAAAATCATAACGCTATGGCGCAACAAAGTTTTCAGCACGGCACTCCATGACAGCTTAATGACACTGAGCGCCAACCACGCAGAAGTAGTTTGCCAGTTTTATTCTCCCTTCTTGCAGTAAAACAGTGTTGCCATCAACAGCTGTACTTACCGATAGATCAGTGCTGGTATCGGTAGACAACTCGGCTTCCGTTTCCGTGGACTCGCCCTAGCCGCGCCAGGCAGACAGACAGTAGCATATTATACTGAGTTAAGTGAGCACAGATTATATAGATGTTATATACATTAGTACTGTTAAACTTTTCACTGCCGCTGACTTTAAACGAAGAATAATTTATCAGGTTTGAATTTAAAAACTTTACCAAGTCGGAATAAAGTTCTAAATACAAAAACAATACAGTCATTTATTATCTCTCATTGTTAATTTATTTATTTTAAGTATGTATTTTTGCACCTTTTAGTCTGAAACACAGGTTCAACCTAGTTCAGGCAATAAGCAACAGTGCTCTATTTTAGTTGTTAAGATACTTAATTGTAAATGTGCCCCTTTTTATAAATAAACAATTTATATTATTATTATTATATTATGCAATTTCTGTTAAGCGACTCATGTATACCCTGAAAATTAGGCATTATTTATGATTAAATATATCAGACCGTTTGGATCAGTTAGGAGTGGTAGTCATATGTAGTTAGAAACTTAGAAGTGGTACAAATATTTTCGAGTCCAACTGATTCAGGCCAACCCGAACATGGTGTCTAGCTTCCCATCACGTGGCAGTGAAAAGGTCAAAATTACTAAATTAAGAGCAGTTAGCTATGATATAAGTCGTGCTACAGAATTCATTTCAGAAAACAATTAAATTTTTAACATGAAAATTTAGCACAATGAAAAATAAAGTTACAATGTTATAAGCACAGAAAACAGCGCTGGCAGATCAAAGCCATATTAATAGAAAACACGTTATTTAGATATAAGGGAGGTAACTCACTCTACTCAATGCAGCGACGTCTGGATGTGTTCCGTCACCGGTCGGTATGTTGGGACTCTTAAACTTTGAAGTCACATCGTCTTGTTTGAAACCTACGGTGCGGAGATATAGTATAAAAATATGAATTAAAAACATAGGAGTATGAGACCCTTAAATGGTTAGACCAGTTTTTATATTTAAATTGCCCACACTTTTTACGGAATTTTAGCGCATATCATTCTTGTTCACTCAATCAGACCCAAGTTTGGATAGTGCGCAACCAAACCGGTGCCAGTTCATTCCACCTAGGGCTGTTTTTTCAACATCAGATACTTTGAGGGTTTATAAGTACTGCACGGTATCAGCAACGCCTCAACTCGACGCTGCAACCCACACTTATATTACCGTAACAGCATCACCGTAGCTTGGGATCTGCAGTTACTAAGAATGAGGTGATGGTGGAATAAATTTGACCGAAACTAGACGGTTTTTGCATGGCGAAACTGGCGAAACTGTCAAAACTTTCCTGAGACAAAGAAATCTGGCATTATTATAGCATCAGCCTCGACCAGATAATGTTGATGTAAACTTACCCAATAAGTTAAGCACTTCACTCCGGAACGTCGGTAGGAAGTTAGCGCGAAGGAAGAACCAAGTGTAGCGTTCATTCTGGTCAGTCGCAGCGTCGCCCTTTTGACGGCAGTAACTGTGCAAGCGCATGTGTCAGGTTAAAGTGATATCCGAGTTTTACAAGTTGATTGTACAATAAACTATACAAACAACAAAAAAAACGGGAATAGGTATAACTTATGTAAAATGTCAAGATCTAAGATCTATAAGTACCACAACAAAAACTTATTTCTATGTATTTAGTACCCACTAACTTAAAAAAGTAATCGTTATATTGCTATTTTAAGTTAGTAGGTACTAAATTAGGTTGATGTTGCAATCTTTTTTTTTTTAATAAGTATTTTATTTTTATTTTTTACGGGCACGCGACTACTTTACTTAACACCCTGTATAATATTATTGTTAAATATGGAATACACTCACTCAGCAAGTCTTTCAGTGGCGGCCGGGTCGTGGCTGAGACTGGCTTCTAGTACAGCATCCAACTCCGTCGCTCGCTCTACTATCTCTGGTTCACTTATAACCTGTTCACATAATATGACGATAAGTCATCGACACAAAGAACAAGAAGACAATAATGAATCAATCGACTAGTGGTCACTGATTCAGCTGTTGTTACTTCTGGACATTATGAATTTAGGAAGTTCTTTTTTTGTTGTCAGTGAAGTTTCGCCAGTTAATTTAAATTGACTTTTTCATAGTTTATTTAAAAAATCAGAAATTTAAGGAAAACTATTAAATATTAGATCAGACATCAATATTAAGCGCGATCTTACCTGGCTTATGTGTACAAATTTCTGCGGGCCTGCTTCTTGTGGACATTTCTCGAACGTAACCAATTTGCCGCCAAACTAAAATGCAGAAGAAATAACAATTACTTCAGTTGGTCCAAAAAAACCAAATATAATCAAGACTAAAACGTTGTTATTGTGGGCTGTAGTGAAAAGGGAGCGAAAATTTTGATATGGTTTACACAGTATACGTAAGAGGGGCGGCGGCGAGGGCCACAGTATACTCACACAGAACTTAGAGCCCACAGGTCGCTTGAGCCAGCAGGGCGGGCGCGGCAGGTGCGGCGCGGGCCACAGTATACTCACACAGAACTTAGAGCCCACAGGTCGCTTGAGCCAGCAGGGCGGGCGCGGCAGGTGCGGCGCGGGCCACAGTATACTCACACAGAACTTAGAGCCCACAGGTCGCTTGAGCCAGCAGGGCGGGCGCGGCAGGTGCGGCGCGGGCCACAGTATACTCACACAGAACTTAGAGCCCACAGGTCGCTTGAGCCAGCAGGGCGGGCGCGGCAGGTGCGGCGCGGGCCACAGTATACTCACACAGAACTTAGAGCCCACAGGTCGCTTGAGCCAGCAGGGCGGGCGCGGCAGGTGCGGCGCGGGCCACAGTATACTCACACAGAACTTAGAGCCCACAGGTCGCTTGAGCCAGCAGGGCGGGCGCGGCAGGTGCGGCGCGGGCCACAGTATACTCACACAGAACTTAGAGCCCACAGGTCGCTTGAGCCAGCAGGGCGGGCGCGGCAGGTGCGGCGCGGGCCACAGTATACTCACACAGAACTTAGAGCCCACAGGTCGCTTGAGCCAGCAGGGCGGGCGCGGCAGGTGCGGCGCGGGCCACAGTATACTCACACAGAACTTAGAGCCCACAGGTCGCTTGAGCCAGCAGGGCGGGCGCGGCAGGTGCGGCGCGGGCCACAGTATACTCACACAGAACTTAGAGCCCACAGGTCGCTTGAGCCAGCAGGGCGGGCGCGGCAGGTGCGGCGCGGGCCACAGTATACTCACACAGAACTTAGAGCCCACAGGTCGCTTGAGCCAGCAGGGCGGGCGCGGCAGGTGCGGCGCGGGCCACAGTATACTCACACAGAACTTAGAGCCCACAGGTCGCTTGAGCCAGCAGGGCGGGCGCGGCAGGTGCGGCGCGGGCCACAGTATACTCACACAGAACTTAGAGCCCACAGGTCGCTTGAGCCAGCAGGGCGGGCGCGGCAGGTGCGGCGCGGGCCACAGTATACTCACACAGAACTTAGAGCCCACAGGTCGCTTGAGCCAGCAGGGCGGGCGCGGCAGGTGCGGCGCGGGCCACAGTATACTCACACAGAACTTAGAGCCCACAGGTCGCTTGAGCCAGCAGGGCGGGCGCGGCAGGTGCGGCGCGGGCCACAGTATACTCACACAGAACTTAGAGCCCACAGGTCGCTTGAGCCAGCAGGGCGGGCGCGGCAGGTGCGGCGCGGGCCACAGTATACTCACACAGAACTTAGAGCCCACAGGTCGCTTGAGCCAGCAGGGCGGGCGCGGCAGGTGCGGCGCGGGCCACAGTATACTCACACAGAACTTAGAGCCCACAGGTCGCTTGAGCCAGCAGGGCGGGCGCGGCAGGTGCGGCGCGGGCCACAGTATACTCACACAGAACTTAGAGCCCACAGGTCGCTTGAGCCAGCAGGGCGGGCGCGGCAGGTGCGGCGCGGGCCACAGTATACTCACACAGAACTTAGAGCCCACAGGTCGCTTGAGCCAGCAGGGCGGGCGCGGCAGGTGCGGCGCGGGCCACAGTATACTCACACAGAACTTAGAGCCCACAGGTCGCTTGAGCCAGCAGGGCGGGCGCGGCAGGTGCGGCGCGGGCCACAGTATACTCACACAGAACTTAGAGCCCACAGGTCGCTTGAGCCAGCAGGGCGGGCGCGGCAGGTGCGGCGCGGGCCACAGTATACTCACACAGAACTTAGAGCCCACAGGTCGCTTGAGCCAGCAGGGCGGGCGCGGCAGGTGCGGCGCGGGCCACAGTATACTCACACAGAACTTAGAGCCCACAGGTCGCTTGAGCCAGCAGGGCGGGCGCGGCAGGTGCGGCGCGGGCCACAGTATACTCACACAGAACTTAGAGCCCACAGGTCGCTTGAGCCAGCAGGGCGGGCGCGGCAGGTGCGGCGCGGGCGCGGGGGGAGGGGCGGCGGCGCGGGCGACGGCCGGGAGCGCACTGAACGAGTCCACGCCGCCGAACGAGTCCATTATGTTGCTCTGGTTGTGCGTCGTCTGGAACGAAGGAGTGTATAGGAGTATGAGAAACAGGGTTTGAAGTTCTTCAATTTACCATTGAATAGGGATCACCTAATTCCCCGGCTAGAAGGGTGTTCTGTCTGGTGGGCTACGCGAGTTTTTGTTTATCGTCATCATCATCATCATTTCAGCCGAAAGACGTCCACTGCTGGACATAGGCCTCCCCCAAGTGTCGCCACATTGACCGGTCCCGTGCGAATCTCATCCAGCGGATTCCCGCAACCTTAACCAGGTCATCGGTCCACCTAGTGGGAGGTTTTCCAACGCAACGTCTTCCGGTTCGCGGTCGCCACTCCAGAACTTTTCGGCCCCATCGGCCATCCGTTCTGCGATCAATGTGCCCTGCCCACTGCCACTTAAGTTTGGCAATTCTTCGGGCTACGTCGGTAACCTTGGTTCTCTTGCGGATGTTTTCATTTCTGATTCGATCGCGCAAGGAAACTCCGAGCATAGCCCTCTCCATTGCCCTTTGGGTGACTTTAAGGCTTCTGATGAGGCCCATTGTGAGCGACCACGTTTCGGTCCCGTATGTAATCACTGGCAACACACACTGGACATAGATTTTCGTCTTGAGACACTGCGGTGAGTTGGACGAGAGGATACCGCGCAACTTCCCGAACGCTGCTCAGCCGAGTCGGATTCGACGATTGACCTCTTTCTCGAAGTTAGACCTACCTAACTGGACCGTTTGTCCCAGGTACACATAATCGTCTACAACTTCGAGTGTAGTCTCCGATCTTGATAGGCGTGGGTGTGACATGGGCATTCATCATGACCTTGGTTTTGTCCATGTTCATTTTAAGACCCACTCTTCCGGAAGCTCTACTGAGGTCATCGAGCATCGTATTGAGGTCCTCGATGGTCTCTGCCATGACCACTATATCGTCGGCAAACCGAAGGTGAGTGATGCACTCGCCATTGACGTTGATGCCTAGCCCTCTCCAGTCCAGAACCTTGAAGACATCCTCCAGTGCAGCGGTGAATAGTTTTGGAGATATGACGTCTCCCTGTCTCACACCTCGCTGCAGGAGGATAGGTTCCGAGGCTTGGTCCTGAAGTCGGACTGACATGGTGGCGTTTTTGTACAAACACTTCAACACCTCGATGTACCGATAGTCGATTTGGCACCGTTGGAGAGACTGCAGTACAGCCCAGGTCTCGATCGAATCGAAGGCTTTCTCGTAGTCCACAAACGCTAAACAAAGGGGCAGGTTATACTCTTCGGTCTTCTGTATAACCTGCCGCAGCGTATGTATGTGGTCCACGGTGCTAAAGCCTTTTCGGAAACCGGCTTGTTCGGGACGCTGGAAATCGTCAAACCTGCGCGCGAGACGATTCGTGATGACTCTTGAAAACAACTTGTAGACATGGCTTAGAAGTGAGATGGGCCTATAATTCTTCAACCGGGCATTGTCGCCCTTCTTGAAGAAGAGTACCACCACACCCCTGCACCATGCCTGTGGCGTTCTTCCCTCAAGTATGACGGAATTAAACAGCTTCTGAAGGGCCTCAAGTACCGGTATTCCACCCGCCTTCAGGAGTTCGGCTGTAATACCGTCATCACCCGGTGCCTTGTTGTTTTTGAGTTGCTTCAGAGCCATCCTAATCTCGTACAGGCTGACGTCCGGGATGTCTTCGGTATAGTGTCGGGTCAGTCTAGCTCTTGGGTCGTTTGCTAGATCTACGACGGGTTTATTGGTTGACGTGTACAACTGTCCATAGAAGCTCTCGATCTCCCTTAGCAGCTCCGATTTGGCGGATAAGATCCTACCATCGTCGGTCTTCAGTTTCGTGAGCTGGCTCTGCCCAATAGCCAGATCTCTTGCAAATACCTTGGAGCCTTTATTCCGCTCAATCGCGTCTTTAATACGCTCGGTATTAAAGCGGCGGAGGTTGCTCTGCAAGGATTTAGAGATCCGTCTATTGAGCTGCCGGTATTTACACGCCTCGTCTGAAGACTGCAGGATCATCTCACGCAACTCCTTCATGAGCTTGAGAGTGTGATCGGAGAGTCTCTTGTTCTGATCTGTACGACGTGCCTTGAAGAACTTAGACCCGGTCGTATGGACAGCTTCCACGAACCCATCGTTGTATTCGTCCACTGAGCTTCCTAGGCACTCGAAACGGTTTTGGAGTTCAAGCTGGAAGCTCTCGGGGTTTTGGATTTGGATCTGTGCTGGACGGAGCGTAGACTTCATCAGTCGATACCTTTCAAGCTTGATATTGATGTTCAATGTGCCTCTTACCATGCGGTGATCGCTCCCGGTTTTCACCGAATTGATCACCGAGACATCATTGAACATTTGCTTCTTGGTAGACATGATGAAGTCAATCTCATTTCTAGTTGCACCATCGGGATCTCTGCCAGGTCCACTTCCTGTGCTCACGTTTTCTGAAGAAGGAGTTCATCATATAGAGGCCCTCTTCTCCATAAAACTAGCCAGTTGGTGACCCCGGCGATTCCGACGTCCAACTCCAAATTGAACCACAAGCAGCTCATCCCCGTCTCGTTTGCCCAGTTTCGCGTTGAAGTCCCCCATGACAACGGTAAAGTGAGTTTTGGAACCATGCATGGCTTTAGAAATATCCTCATACATGGTCTCCACTTCGTCGTCGGGGTGTGCCGAGGTCGGGGCGTAGACCTGTATGACCATCAGCGAATATCTTGAGGATATTCTGAGTATAAGGTACGCCCCACCCTGGTCAACACACTTTCGATCTTCACCACATTGTTCACAAGGGACTTGTGGACGATAAACCCGACACTACCCTGGGACTGCCGGTCACCCTCTCGGAAATAGAGCAGGTTGCCGGATTTAGGATCATCGTGTCCTCCCCCTCTCTTCGGACTTCGGATAATCCCACAAAACCCCATCGCAGCCTACTCAATTCCTCTTCGAGTTCCGTTATCTTCTCGTCGGTCCGGAGTGTGCGTGTGTTATATGTTGCCAGGTCCAGTCGCTGGTATTGGCAGCCCGATCTCTACCGGAGATTCTTCGCACCCCTTGCCACGCCGTAGCCTCGACCGCTGCCGTAGTCGAGGGTAGACCGGCTGCCGGGCACTAGGGGCTATTTCTTTGATGCGCTATTCATTTGGGGGGGTTTTGCCATAATCGCCACGCTTGGCAGGCGGGTTGGCGATCGCAGTGAGTGCGGTTCTCACAGAAGACACAGAGAGCGCTGCTGCCCATTCTCTGGTAAGTCCCTTAGTCGCCTCTTACGACACCCACGGGAAGATATGGGATGGTGCTATTCTTTACGTCCGACACCATACAGACACGTTGTTGTATATACGCTTAAGATGTATTCCCCTTTTTTCTGTCACGTCTAATTTTTTGGTTACATAATGCAGAACCTAGATCTGATTTCCAGGTCGAGCGCAGTGTGATAGATCCATGGTTTTCAGGATTTGTGCTTGAATGATGGCAATAAGCTTGGCCCTATTACATGTGACTTAAATGTAACTGACAAAATGTTGGTGTACTATAAAGTAATCCCCGGTGTAACCCTTCAGGGCAAATACAATACACTCACGATCTCAGGGCGCGAGCCGCCCAGCAGCGAGTGCACGGCCACCTGCTGGTCGAAGGACGCGGTGACCATGAGGCTCGGGTCTCGCGGACACCACGACACGTCGAACACCCACTGCTGTTGGTGACTGATCTCGGACAAGAGTTCGCCTCCCTGCAGACAAAATGAATGATGAAAAATAAGTCAATAAATATAATAAAAACAAACAATTACTTACAAAGACTTACTTTTTATAAGTAATTGTTTGAAAAGGAAGAGGAAGAGGAATTGTTTTAAGGAATTGTTTGTTTTGAAAAACACTATAATGGTGCGGTTTTCGGGAAAAGAATTCACCATTCTTGCACTTTTGGTAAAATGATGCCAACGACGCGACGTCTAATCTCCTTAATTCATGTAAAAACCCCACAGTTATAACCTAGAGATATCATGGGATAGACTGGTTTAAAGCGGGTTTTTCACCATTCAGGTGTTTATTTATTTATTTATTTGTTTATTTTCTCGCTCACCGCTCCATTTTTTCTCACAGCTCAAGTGAAACACCAGGGGGCCGAGTCTGCTATTACAATAGTGTCACAATGGTCTATCATTGATTTCATAATTGTTGATCAATGACAATGGTCATTTTGCTAAAAGTTCGTAATCTGCTAAATTCATAATGGTCGATCATTGGTCAGTCAATGGCCTCGTAATAGAATTGTGTTATAATGACATTGTTGTATTGCCATTAATAAAAAAAATGATTTTCGAAAAAATTGAATTAAATTTGAACATCTAATCATGCCAGATTTTATTTATATATTTTTTTACATATTATTTATTATTGTTATAAGCAATCTGTAAGAAGTTCGGAAATAGCAAAAAAGAACATTAAGTTATGTGTAACGCGGATTAATGAAAAACTATACAATTCGTCAAATGTGACATATACTGCTTCATCATCATCATCAGCCTATTAATGTTCCCACTGCTGAGACACAGGCCTCCTCTCAATGAGACGGAATGGGCTATAATCCACCACGCAGGCCCAGTGGGGATTGGTAGATGTCACATGTCTTCGAATTTTTTGGTTCTAGGACATGCCGGTTTCCTCACGATGTTTTCCTTCACCGTTTTGAGAGCAGTGGTGATGAAATAAATTACACAAAGTAATGCGCCTGCCTGGGTTCGAACCCACGACTTACTGTTCGTAAGTCGGGGTCGCTACCACTAGGCCACCGCTGCTCTGACATTTTATCTGTTTTTATTTGTAGCGACCGGTGTTTTGATTTGTTTTCATCTAGGTGTTTTAAATTATCTATAATAACGAAGCCTATATTTATTGCAATACAAAATGGTGCTAATTGAGCAAATAACGGCTGGAGCTGTCAAAATTTTAGCAGATTACCGGGTAAGTCAGTCATTCATTTGTCATTGTGTACGAGATTACCATTCTATACCATTTCTTTCAATGGAGTGTAAGTGAGTGACCATTGGAAAATCACAGACGCCACTATATTAGTAGATTACCAAACATGTCAAAATCAACAATTATGAAACCAATGATAGACAATTCTGACACTATTGTAATAGCAGACTTGCACCCTGGTCAGGAATGGCTCAAGATGATTTATGTAAGCAGTCTTACCAAGGGGTAACCTGTTACCCAGTTGTTGAGTTGAGGAAGCTCAGATTGGTAGTCGCTCTATGTAAAATACTGGTTTTCGGCTGCATTCGGTTAGATTGGAAACCGACCCCAAGTTAGTTGGGTAAAGGCAGGCATATGATGACGGTTATAGTAAATGTTGTGAACTGAGGCAGCAAGGACACTAGGAGATCATATAGTCATGATGACCCACCGGCTGGGTGTTGTTGGGGTTCCAGCACAACACCTTGCCGTCCTTGCCGGCAGACAGCAGCAGCTCGGGGTCCTGGCGGCTCCAGGAGACGGACATCACGCCCTTGTGGTGGGCTTCCAGGGTTACTAGGGGAGAAGCAGCCAGTCTGCAACAAATAAGTGTTTAGTCTATGGAAGTTTTGGTATTTCACTATTTGGCTGTCAAGATGTGGTACAAAATTAGGACATTTGTTTATTATATTTATACTATCTGATGCCCGCGGCTTCGCCCGCCCGCAAATTATATACTAAAACCTTCCTCTTGAATCACTCTATCTATTAAAAAAAAACCGCATCAAAATCCGTTGCGTAGTTTTAAAGATTTAAGCATACATAGGTTTATAGGGACAGAGAAAACGACTTTGTTTTATACTATGTAGTGATAGTGATTGCTTCATATAAAAAAAATGTGTGTGTTTGTGTATGTCTTTATCCCCCCCCCCCCCCACTGGGCACAAACTTAATAACACAACTCACACAGCACGTAGTCGTGCTTGCCGAACATTAGCAGGCAGGATTGTAGAGAAAACCAATTTCCATAAGTTCTAGCGTATTTTCTTTCAAATTCTTGTTTAGTGATATATGCCAAATGAACACACAGCCTCGTGGGCTTCCCTGGGCACTACTTATAATTTTGAATAACTGAAAAACTGCATTCAAAAGCTTTTGAAAATTACGTTTACTCAATTTTACTTTTCGTTTGTTTTTGTGTTCTTTACCACAAAATGAGTTTCAAAGAACTAAACAAGGTTTATCATCAAATTCAAAATGTTTGTGAAGGCCGCCAGTGTCCTTACCTCAAATCCCACAGCTGCACGACGGGCACCTGGTCGTCCTCGGACGCGATGCACACTTGTGTCGCGACGTTCGGGTGCCACGCCAGCGAGCGCCATCTTGTGCGAGACTGCGAGTCACTGCAAAACGGATCATTTTCAATACTATATATATATCGTCGAGATTACATTAAAAATTGAATAAGAAACCAAAACTACAACATAGGCATTCAAACTTAATCTACATAGTTGGTCGATGATCTATCATCCCTTCCTTTTATTTTGTTATGAGTTTTACGAGAGTTCATAATATTGAAGTGAAAAGATTAACCAGACAGGAAGGATGCTCGTTCGGGGCTGCGGGACTGTTCGAAAGGGATACCGCGGCCTCGGAACGGGCTAAGAAGGAACATGGATGGGTTTTAGTCAGTACAAGTCTGACACTCCCTTCTGCTCCGCCCAGAGCGGGAGAGGTCATGGGTTGACTTGCCAGGGGGCGTTATAATAAATAATAATAATCATTAATGGACCGTTATCTGGGGAATGTCTAGTTAAAAAACGCACCTTAGTTTCATGATGGGCTCATTCTTCCTCAAATCCCACACGACGCATCTTGTCGCAAATGTAGAGCCGAGAATGTGTTGGACCTATCAAACAAACATTCAGCTGTTTAGTTACTCGTATGAACATAAAGCTAGTAAGATCATTCACGGACAATATACAACACTATTTTTTTGTCGTTTTAATTATTAAAGTAATTGGTGTCTAGTACTCATGAAAATGACCTACCTTACTACTCAGTCGTTAACAACGACAAATCAAACATTAAAGTCTGTGGTCGTTTCAGGTTAGCGTATTTTCACCGCGTATAGGCGCGCCTTATTTCGGCGTGTTCTTTTTTTTTTAAGCGCAAAATGTGGCTCGCTCGTAAGCTGATACAAGCCTGGATTCTTGGAATTGCTTTATCAAAGAGTAAAAAAGACGACACTCGAGAATGTCGAAGTTTTTCTAAAACGCAATGTACGATTTCATCAGCTGCGTACTGTGATGATAATTTCATACAACGGTGTGTAAGTGTACCTAATCTTGTATGCAATCACTTGTGACCAATCTCCTACGGAGCGTACGATGCAATTCGAATCAGTTAAGAATCAATTGAGTACAAAAAGCTTGGGTTCATTATTCGATATTACATTTGACGACGATCGAGAGTTTTAGTACTTTCTTTGGCAAACTTTTAGGTTTTCGAATCCAAATGGCAAAAACACAACACTTCATTTAGTTCTTACCGTCTGTCCGTTAGATCGGTTGTCACAGCCACTTTACTCGAGGTCTTAACGATACATTTTTATTCATATTATAGAGAATGCAGATTTTTAGAAACTAGATATTTAGATACTAGATATATTATATATAGATAGAAGATCGTCGCGATACCTACTTCTGTCGCTAAGCACCGTTATTGTAATCCAGTATGCATTTTACAGAGGTTATTCAACTTTTTCAAGGACATAAATAAAGCAGCTTCGCATCAATTATTACATTCAAAATTAAAAACTTGATCCCTGCTATTAATTTATGTAACTTTTTTACAGACATCTAAAAAGATCCAAACAACTGGAGGTTTTGACTACAGTACAGATTACACTGAAGGCTTGAAAAACTGGAGGTACGCGTCTTATAAACGTCTTATAAATCGATGAATACCGGCTGCACGCACGAAAAAGTGTCACACCGTTCCGCGCGCCAGTCACGTACCTCCTGACTCATCAACACCCAGCCCAAACCCTTGGACCTAGAAAACTGAAATTTTGCACAGTGGTTCCCTATAAAATGTACACAAGGAACAAAGAAGGATTTTTCGAAATTCAACCCCTAAAGGAGTTAAATAGGGGATGAAAGTCCGTCAGTTTTAAATAAATAAATGTATCGCTGGACATTACACAAAGCGCCATCTAGTGCCACGAGCAAGAGCAAGCAGCAACGAGGCTTGTGTGGTGGACACCAGATAGTTAATTTACTACACAGATACGTTTTGTTTGTAAATACATACTTATTATACATATCCATCCATGACTTGGAAACAAATGTCCATGCTCATCACACAAACATTTGCTCCTACCGGGATTCGAACCCGGGACCTTAAGAACGTAAGGCAGCCTCACTGCTGCGCCATTCGGGTCGCCGTAAAGTTACGATCTTAAAATTTTGTGTTTAGGCTGACGATTGAAAATTAATTTATAAATACGTGTCCCATCGTTTTTGATAATTCCACCCCCAAAAGGGTTAAAAAAGGGGATGAAGTTGTGTATGGAAAGTCCTTAATTTTCGAAATCAAAATGACAAAATTTATTATCTAGACGTATGGTTGGAAGCTAACGCTACGGTGGTGTTAGAATTTCAATCCTTAGGGGGGGTGAAAAGGGGGATGAAATATCAATTCATAAAAGTATGCAATTTTACATCAATGTTTTCTTATGACGTTATATCACGTAAAAGTATCGTCCGTAAACCGACTTTTGCAGATAACAATTCTTTTTTTCTTACCTGCTGATTCCAAGCCAACCCCTGCACATGGTCGTAAGGCTGGTTCCTGTTGCCGGGGGCCATGGGCTGACTGGTGTTGTTCAGGTCCCATATGAAGATCTCGCTGTCTGACGCCCCGGACGCGAGCAAGTTCTTCTGGTAAGGGTTGATGTCAAGCGCTGATACATTGCCTGGTAGAGCAGAGAATTTGAATGATGTAAGTAGTAGTGAAAACTAACATGACATCACGTCTGTTTTCCCAGAAGGATAAGGCAGCGGTGTATATCCATCCACATTTTGAACATGAATGATGGGACTCGAGATTATCAAAAATCACCGGTATGTCGTAAAAGAATTTGTTTAGTACGTGAATTGAAAGTTGAGAAAGTTAATTGCTCAATCGACACGCGAATTGAACCGTTAAGTGAATCTTATTTACACAATACGTCGATAATACTAGAACTACGTGTAGAGAAGATTCGAAGAATAATTATCCGGCGCATCTGTGTTTAGATTTTCTTTATCTGTATTTCCTACACTACTACATACATACTATGGCACAAGTAGGTACGACGACGACCGCCGGTGGGTTTTTGTTAAGGTTAACAACCATAGTAAAGATGCTTCGCGCCTTTTCAGTAGCCTTGGCAGTAAGACGTAATGTAGAAGCCTATAGATTTTTAGAATCGTACTGTTTAATTCTAATAAAATACGCAACATCTACGTAATGATCATCAAAAACATTTCAAATACCCGAAAGAGATGACCTCCCCAAAACAGAAAGAATGCGTAAGTATGAGGTCATCTATTGTAATGTTGTCACAACTCACAAGCTAAACAACGAGCAGTTATTATACAGTAGACGGAGATAGTGTGTTATCAGTTATCACGAAGTTTTTAACGGTATTTAATGACAGTCAGAAGCTCACAGATAACGAAATTGAAAGAGCAAAGAGTTGTGTATTGAATGCGCTTTTATATGTATGCATTTTGCATGTTTTGAGTTATTTATAGAGGCATTATGTATTATTTAAAAATTCCTAACCTTGGCATCCATAAGCTGGCGTAGAATAGCAGAAATATCTCAAATTTACTGTTGGCTTGACCTAATTATTTTCAAATAGTCCGCGATTTCATCCGCGTGAATTATATTTTATTCTGATACATGTATAAGCTATATTTCTGTTAAGTTTCATCAAAATACGTTAATTGCGTGAAACAGTAACAAACATCGGTTGCATCAAATTACCAGCAACAAGAAGGCTAGTCCTTTAAATTTGAAGCTTTACCCAAAAAGCTTGGGTAATACTATAAGCTAACCTGGATGAACCTAAGTTTACTTCTTCTAGCATTACCCGTAAATATAATGTTAACAGTGTCAGGTAAAATGTATTATCCTTTATGTATTGCCAGGGTTCTTGTTGTAAATTATACTCACGAACACTAGTACATATAAAGTTTATTCATAGACACATTATTACAGAATTAACAAAATACAAATTGAAACACAACTTATCTATCTGACAGCTAGTCGAAAATGGAACCAAATCGATGAAAATGGAACCAAAATTACAGAATGTATTAAATAACTAAAGGCCGGTTTTTCAATCGCCAGTTAACTTTTATCTGATGAATAAGTTTGTCATTTATACAGTTTTTGTATGGACACTGTCAAAACGCCACATTTACTCTTCAAGTAAAAGTTATCTAATGACTGAAAAATCAGCCCTAAGAGAAATAAGATTTTGTAAAAGTATGATGCAAATGAATAATAATAATTATTATTCAGCTGCATCCGGTTAGACTGGAAGCTGACCCCAACATAGTTGGGAAAAGGCTCGCCTAATGATAATGATGATGCAAATGAATTCAGAATAATGATGCAACAAAATTAAAGTGCAGATTGGGCAATTGAGCATTAGCATGTTCTATTTATTACTGTTAGTAATTAGATTCTCCCATCGGAAAACGCATCTTTACAGCCTGTAACTTGGTACTACCAGAAAATTAAGCAAACACACAATTAGTGTGTTTAAAACTGTTACTATAAATTTTATTGATTGCTTTATTGCCTATTAAAATAAAACTATCAATGATAAAGTGAGCAGTTTTGTGTATGAAACATTTTCTGCAATATGTTAATATACTGCTCTGAGTAAAAACATTTATGAATTACATGATGACCCATTTCCCTTGCTACCAATTCAATGATAACAAAAATAAACTCAAGATGATTATGTATCATCTAAAGATGTTACATAAAGTTTGTTCAATTTTATTATCTGAGATGTTTACGTGTCGTACTATAAGTACTCCCGAGTTCACTGACGGTCCAACACTTTTAACCCTTATGACCTAAGGAATTAGGTTGATAATTGGTTGACCATCAGTAACAGTAACCCTTTGGGAAGTACAGGCATGATGTTTTTTGTTTATGTTTTTGTGTAAAAAGTTTTGATTATCAAATAGAATTTAACCCCTTGTATGCCGTAATTACAGACACAATTAAAAGCCATTGTGTATCGCGTACATTTAGTACATTTACGTTAGACGGTATACAAAGGTTTAAGAAATAGTCATTCTGGCAATTGTTTTGTTTTTCTTTTGCAATAATACCAATCGCACAGGCAATATACTGAGATAATATTCAGTTATAAAGTACCAAATGGTGATGGGCCAGGATAGTAGTATAAAACCGAATTAAAAGGTGCATTCTATTCCAAACCTAAAGCAGTGGTCACAGAAAGCATGACGTCTTAGCACTAAATAGAAAGTTTTGTTGCACTTACCATTATGTTTAGTGCTGCTTCCTAGCAAGGCGTCGCTAGCACTGTTGAGCAGTTTGTCAGCGCTGTAGAACTGAAGGAGCCCTCCATCGCAGCCTCCAACTATTATACCAGCACCAGACCACACTATCTTTTGAAATCTAGAACAAAATAAAACCAAGTAGGTATATGCATATTAATAAGTGAAATACATTGGCACTACTATGTCATCCCCAAGTTGGGCATAACATTGGGGTTAGTTATTTTTTTCAGGAATTTACTTAGCAAAGGTTTAGATTTATATCTGGTAATGGCTATCTTCCTAGTACATAAGATTTTTCTATGATTTTTATATTTTTTTTATAACTCATTATTTTAACTGTCATACACTTGGGAAGGTATCTCATATTTATTTTTAATAACTGTCTTACGTTACTTGTTACATAGTATGAACTTATACAAATTGTATGACATAAAAACAAGTGTAATTTATCATTCTCAAGAGATACATCATAAATAAATATTTAAACAGCCTAGTCATGTATTTGCAATGTTAACATTAATTATGCATTTGTTAAAGAACAGTTGTTTCTATGAGGTCCACTGTTTTTGAAGCAGTGTTACTATTTACAAAAAATCAGCTGCTTGAGTAATATTGTAATGTGATACAATAACATAACTATCAGCTGGACTGTACTAATGTTGTGGAAGTCATTTTTTAAAGAAATTATTTTGAACATTATTTTTCATTTTAATATTTTTTTACTTAACCAACTACACAGTAGAGCTTTTTGGTAAGGGTCCTCAACAATCTTGAACATAATATTTATTATGAGCATCATCATAATTATGAACCTGAGTTCACAGCTGCTGTTGTTCTTACACAAACTGAATTATGTATTTAAAATATTATTACTGTTAATTAGACCTGATGGGTAGACGTGGTGTGGATTACTAATCCCTTAATCCTACTAGCATAATTTTGTCTATAGGTACTCACTTGTGCTCTGTCTGCAAACTGGATTTAAGCTCTAAATCGAGCCCAGGGTCTTCCAAATTCAATGCATAGAGCTCAAGGTGGGAGCTAGAGCTAAACGAAGAGTCAACCTGCTGTGCCGCCGAGCCGGCCGCGATCGTCACCGGGTAATGATCCGCAGGCGACCAGCACACGTTCACCGTCCTCTTCAGCTCCTTCACTTTCATCTTCACAACACTGGCTCACTACAACAAACACCAACCAACACTAAAACCCGCCGAAAAAGTGATTTATTTACCAAATTATGTCACAGAATTGGAACGCTTCCCATTGCCGATTGATAAGCAGAACTTATATTAATTCTGGAGCAAATGCTCAAATAAGGATTATAATGTATTTTTCTAGCCGATTTGAACGGGTTTCAATTAAAAAATACTATATTTACCATAAAAACACCAACTTGGCACTTCCAACGTGGCTGACGTAAATATTCTCGATTTGATTTGACAGATGATCAAGTGACAGTACGTTCGGAAACCAAAAGGAAGCGACACGTCATTTGAATAAAAACACCAAGAAACTTATAAACTAACTGGAATGAGGACGGGCAAGCCACAAACGTTCCGAGCGAGAAAGCTTCAAGAGTGGATGTTGTCTCTTTCTAATAGGGTGTCCAATAATCATACTAACTCTTGAGACAGTTACAGAGTAGCTGTTATTTTATTATTTAATGATGATGACCTGCAACTCAATAGCATTCTAGGCGAAATAGCTTCAAGAGTGGATGTCATTAACTTTTATGTTAACTTAAATGTATGTCTGTACTGTCCAGTTGCAAATTATCCATTTTGCAACCTCAACCGTCTATTCAGACGACTTTTGTATTCGGGGATTCGAGGACTCCGTACTATTATATATTTTTTCAGACAGAAAATCGCATATTCAAGCTATGACTGTTAACCTATAATGTTTTAGTAACATTCGCCAATATTTATTTTATATTCCGAAACGATTCATTTTCACTCGCAGCTCGCCAAATGGATTCTTTTGCTGGAGAAGCATGGAAAAATCCTTAGGACACGGCATGGTGCGGCGGACTCTTTTCTTTTCAATATTTGTATATAAAAAGCAAACTACGTACTACCGAAACCATGTGCGATGTCCGATGTTTCTAATTTATATAATTTACTTTTGATTACTATGTACGACAACGGTGTTCGAAACTTCGAACTTACTTACTTAATTTATTTGGATATTTCCCGTTTGTCAATCTAAAACTTGGTAACCCTAGTCGAAATAAACAACCAAAGTTAAAAAACTTCCCTAAAAAACGAAATTCCACATCCAGCAAACCCTTACTACTACACCCCTTCACACAACACAATTTTACCATTTTTAAAGCGGATTATTTCACTTATATACAATAAAAGTACTTAAATGACTTCAACGCGAAAATGTATTGGCCATATTGTTTACATCGGTGACAAGGCAAGACAGGGACACCATCCACCTTTGTCGGTTTCTCGCTCGGAACGCTTTGTTTTTTTTCTTTTCTATTGCATCCATTGTTCAAATTTAAACTCTAAGCTTTTGAGATAGGGTTTTTTTTTATTTTTTTAGCATTTTGTTCGTACTCATTCCAGTTAGTATATAATTTCCTTGAAAAACACAGAGTAAAAATTAATAATTTATGTTCTAGTTCTAAACCTCAAAGTATTTTTCGGTTCTAAGCATGTAATTAAATTGTTATGTATTTTGACGCCTTTAGCACAAAACACCATAAGACACTACTTTCAGACGAATCTTTAAAGATTTAACATGTTTCCATAGTAACAAAACCGTATTTTGTTGTTTCTCATTTTATTTTACTTTTTTGTCAAAATTAAATGTTAAACATCATTAATTGAAACTTTGCAACAGAAACCCTTTTTGAGTGAGTACATTCTCCTTCTATTTTCTAAACTAACTTCTAACTTCAGATAAATCCTGGCCAAACAAAATTCTAGAAAGGGCAAAAGAACAAATGATAAATGAAACTTCATTCAACATAAATTGTCAAAGAGAATGAAATCATAAAATACTGATGTGATTTATGTTTACGTATACATATATTGGTACAAGTTGAAAGCAAAATAGGTGCGTATGAAATTTTCTATTTGATTCCAGGTTCTAGCATGTTGTTCTCAAAATTATAATCAAAACATCACGCTTGTTAAATCCAAAAAGATTGCAGAGTTATGTGCACAACATGGATCCTTTAGCTTAATTTTATTATCTTTATGTCGCAAGGAATCTAACAAGTATGCCGATTGTACTTAGTAAGAATGAATGGAACCGGCTCCACAAATGGTCGAACTTCGATGCTGAGGACCCAGAGGTGGTGCGACGGCGTGAGTACGTCCAGTACTTGGACACTACCAGCCGAGTGATGACCAAGTCTTGGCCCAACTCTTTAGAGGTAACAGTCTAATAATATAAGAATATACAAGGTGTAAACGGACCCAGAAGATGTTGTGTCAAAAATTTAAAAGAGTAGGTATGCTTAGATGGTTTGGTCATGTGAAGAGGATGAGTGAAAGGCGACTAACAAAAGGTATTTACAAGCCAGCTGTGAGTGGCAACACCGTGACCCTCCCGGCGTTGCCAGTCACAGCTGGCTGGACGCTCTAGGACATACGCTGACTTTATTGGTGAGGTTCTTCAGAAAGGACAGGTATCTGCGTAATACACCGCAACCGGCGGCATGTGTGTATAACTAGATGTATGAACGTGGACGATGCACAGCAAAGGAGTACTCATGGCATGGCAGGTGGCGTTCTGTGGTTTTTGCTTACCCCATGGGCAAAAGGCATGAGTTTACATATACAGGGTGTAAACGGACCCTTCACGAAGCCGTAAACCAAGCATTCTGTACATCCAACTAATAAACTTCACGCAAAAATTATTGCTGGGAAAAGACGTTTTTTGGGGTGAAAAATCACGTTTTCGGTAAAACTCAATGTAACGCACTCAAAATATTGTGCTAATGTATGGATTTAATAGTACGGGGGTCGTAGTAAAAACTTACATTAAAAACATGTACCTACCTATTTAAAAAAAGAAAGTGTAAATGTTGGAACTTTGACTTCCAATATCTCCGTAACTAGATGGTTCCCTTACCTATGGTTCGAATATCGTAATTGGCGGGAAGACGAAGTGCCCTTCGGCTTCGTGAAGGGTTTTATAAACCCATTATGGACATAGCTAGTGAATCCCGAAACCGAAAGTACCGCGAAAACACTGTTTTTAGAGTCGTCTAAGGAACCGGGGTTTTCAAAATCAAATCCCGGTTCTTTCGGTACTTTCGGGAAAAAATATTTTGCGTTTAGAATATTTCTAATTTCTTCCCGGATGTCAGCTATAGATGGATATCCTTTCCGAACATTTGTAAACTCTGAAGATCTGCGAATGCTGTTTCGAAAATCTGGACAGAAATTGCTTAAGGCTGAAAATACCTTTCAATATTGTAATCTTTCTTTTCAATACACTTCCTCGAAAACTGGTTCTTATTATCTATCTATTAGGATTAGGTTCAACATGCAATGTATTTCACACGCGTGCGATTTTTTTCATTTTCACGTGTGCGGGAATGAAAATTGCCACAGATAACTATACCTATACTTAGTCCAAATTGCTTCAATGCCTATAGTCGGAAGTGAATGTTTTTTTTTTTTCGGCAAAGCAATAATGCGTCTAAGGCATAAATATTTGTTGAATATTCAAATTGTGTTTATAAATAGAATATCATAGATAAACATGATTATTTAAAACTAATATTTACTTTTATAAACAAATTAACTTGTGTTCTAAATACAAAAATATATAAAGAAAAACTATTTTTTAAATTAGGCTGTTTAGCGGCTTCATACCTTTGCTTCTCCTTCAACCTGGCGATAGCAAAGCGCGGAAAAAAATAAAATTAAAATCATAGTTTCCTAATAATTCATGACAAAAATTTTTTTCGTTCTTTTATTTTATTTCTTCAAAAGTGTATTGAAAAACGTCGTTTGATACCTACACGTGGACATTTGTCATTGCAGTTCTCGGCTCAAAAACACCCTCGCCTACGGCTCGGGAGTTAATTCCGCCTCGAATGCAATAACAAACTTTCTCCACTTGTATCAAAATGTACTAATAACGTGCGGTCAGTGCCTAACCAGGTGTCAGAGTTTTTATGCTGCCCATGAGCCTATGACTTTGGCTTTACATGCCGTTCATTGTAATAAAATGCAGATAATACAAAACAACGTTATAATCCAAAAACGAACAGAATGCCATAAATTTTCTATACCTTTTGACGAGTGAACATTCATTTGTAATAGGAAATGCTTGCTTTAATGCTTGGTGGGACATAGCCTGAATCAGCACTCGCAGCCTTTGTCCGAAAATTTTAAAAAGCTGTAGGACTATTAGGAGTACGGTCAATTATCAGCGAAAAGATGTGTCGGAAAAATAAAGTCGAATGAGATAAATGCAATATTGCTTACATTCGAAGAGTTTTTGCGCCAGTTTGAAACATCGACTTGGATTTTTACGTAATTTATAGATAAAACAAGAAATAAAACCAAAATGATTTGAAATGAAATGTAAATGTTTTTATTTTGTCCTGTCATTTACTTTTTATTTATATTTTTTTTCTCTTACGTCTCCGTTTCAGCACTTTCAACTCTATCAAATAGTCTTCCATATAAGCATCGAAAGTACTATCCAAAAATCCCGGTTCTTTAAAACAGAACTGGATCTGGGTAGTTCTTCGAAATTTGATTCTTCGACTGATTTAATATGGCCAAAATTTAATTTCTCTTTCAGCTTTGTAACAATGTTCATGAAAATAGGTATGCAAAGTAAGATAATTATATTTTCACCTCAGCACCTCAAACAAGCAGGTTTTGCTGTTTACAGACAGTGAGCAAAATTCGATTTTGCTGCGAGCGTGAGACAAAGTAACTTTTTAATTTTTTTTTTTAATTATCGAGAACTGTGCAGGTCTAATCACAAAATTCGAAAGATTTCAACTTCACTTTGTTCTGTCACTTTCACTTCGATACGAAAAAAGCGAGAGATGGAAAAAAGTCGATTCGAAATTCGATTTTCAAATTCCATATCTAGTAGGCCTAAAAAAGAAACAAACAATAAAATCGATAACCCTAATATTGTAAATCACGTGTTTAGGTTTGAAATGAAAAAAAAATATATTTCGAATTATCGAATTATATTTTTTATAATTAAATTAAGATGAAGAATGTTAAAGAAAAAAATACGAAGTTTATAATGTATCTACATAGTTATTTATAGTTTTAACAATCTTTAATATTGAGGCAGAATACCGCGAGTGTAGTTTTAGAACGAATTAAAAAAAAACAGCGAGATTCAAATTTTTATTGTTTTATTCTCTGTTAAGCTTTTTTATTTTGATAATAAAGTAATAATAATAAATAAATATGAGTGAGTCCAGTGACGAAGTCTGCTATTTAACACCCGAAGAATTGAAGCTAAATGTAAAAAATGCAGAATTAAGTTTCCTGCCTGAAAAGTCTCGCGAAAAATATCTTAAAACTTATGATATTTTTAAGCAATGGAGACTTACAAAGGGTGCAAACACTTTTTCCGAGACTGTACTGTTATCGTACTTCATAGAATTGTCACAAACTAGGCAACCATCTACAATGTGGAGTATTTACTCAATGTTGAAAGCCACAATAAAAACAAAAGATGACGTGCACATTGAAACCTATCCCAAACTTATTGCATTTTTGAAAAGAATGTCAGTAGGGCACAAGTCCAAAAAGTCGAAAATATTTTCGCCCGCTAACATTAAAAAGTTTCTTAATGAAGCTCCGGACTGCAATTTTCTCGCTGCAAAAGTAAGTATAGTTATCTGTAAGAAGTATTGTTAAATAGAATTATGTACACACTACCCATTTGTGAAGTTTTGGCCTAGTATGTATAATATTGTGTTACAATTACTTATTAATGAAAGTGGGTACGTACTTATGTTTTGTCTGTTGTGAATTTTAATTACTCATGTACCTAATATTTTTATTGCAGGTTATCCTCATTATTGGAATAAATGGAGCATGCCGCACGAACGAACTATTAAATCTAACTGTTAATGCCATCGAAAAGCATTCAGACAAATTACTGTTAATCAACTTGCCGAATACAAAGACGAACATTGACAGGTCCTTTGTTATTCGCGGCGAACATGTAAATATTATTGAGAAATATAAGGCATTACGCCCTGCTAATACGAAAACAGATCGATTTTTGTTGCAATATCATAATGATAAGTGTTCGAGACAGCCTATGGGAGTCAACAAAATAGGCGGGACGCCGCGAGCAATAGCCACTTTTCTGAAACTGCAGGAACCTCAGCTTTACACTGGACATTGTTTTCGGCGAACTTCGGCCACGCTTTTGGCTGATTCAGGAGCCGACCTCACTACAATAAAACGACACGGCGGATGGAGGTCGAATACAGTCGCGGAAGGATATATTGAGGATTCGATCCAAAATAAATCTAAAATCTGTAAGCGTATAGTAGAGACGATAAGCTTGAAACAGACCTCAGATCCTTGGTCTCGTCCGTCTACTTCTAGAGTCATGAATACCGCCGCTGAGTCACCTACTTTTACTATCTTCCCATCACAATCCACAAGTAAGGAAGTCGAAACTATAAGCTTAGAACAGACTTCAGATCCTTGGGCTCGCCCATCTACTACCAGAGTCACGAATACCGCCGCTGAGTCACCTA
The DNA here is from genome assembly GCA_963853795.1 of Xestia rhomboidea. Classification (NCBI taxonomy): domain Eukaryota; kingdom Metazoa; phylum Arthropoda; class Insecta; order Lepidoptera; family Noctuidae; genus Xestia; species Xestia rhomboidea. The sequence continues at coordinate 1,215,287 of OY970775.1, forward strand.
CTTTCACTATCCTTCCGTCACATTCCACAAGTAAGGAAGCCGAAACCTCAGCGAATACTCAAACTCAAGTCGCTAACACAACAATATCGGTTCCAAACAAAACTGTTACTTTTAATTTGCAAAACTGCAACCATTTTACTTTTAATTTTTGATTTTTTGATATTGTTTAAATATATGGTGGTGTGGTGGTTTAATTTTTACCATGTTGTTTTTTTTTACCTCTAAGTATATGTTCTCGCTGCTGAGGTGAAAAGTTGTATGTGTTACACGAGACCAAAGTTATTTGCATCTCGTGTCTTTGAATCCCTCGCTACACTCAGGATTCTAACCTAGAATCACTCGCTACGCTCGTGATTCAACTATAGAATCCTTCGCTTACTCGGGATTCAAAATCAACACTCGCAGCAAAAACCTACTTTGCTCTCTTGTTGCACAAATAACTATTGAATGAGGGACTCGTTTTTATAGTTTTCAAGATATTGACGTTCAAATATTATGCGTCCAGATGAATCAGAATTTGTTACTGATAAATCAAGCAATCGTAAAGTAGGCAGTCTGATCAGAATGCCACCTGAACCAAGCACAGATGAATAAGATATTTACCTTCGTAACACCGTGATCTAAGCTAACCAGCCGCACGTCCGCCTTGTAGCTCGTCTATTGCACGACTGGCGTCCCCCTGCGCGGGAAGCCAGACTCTTTCATCAGCATTATACGCCGGACACTTCTTATTTACTCACTAACGTAGTTACAACTAATACTCACTTTTTTTGTAAGAGGACAATTAATTTCCTTTCGATATAATTATAATTTATATTGATTAATCAAACATAAAATGCGATATAGACCATTTTTTTCCGGAAAATGGCAAACGGACGCATTATATGAATCAGAAGAACAAACTTCAAATATTTTTATTCTGTGCCTAGATGACGTTGAGCAATGGGCTAGCTCACCGCTAGCCCATTGCTCAACGTCCACAGGCTCGCGCCTACGGTGGCCCCCGATGCCCGGTGCGTCTCCCGCAGTGGCTGGGACGTGAGGTTCTCTCACTCTCACATTCCGCCTCTTCCTTTGCTAGCATGACTGCTTCGCAGAAGGAGGTGACGGTTTCCCATTCCCTCTAGCTCCGGAACATGGCTTGAACCAGGGCCGGACGCGAGAGGTTGCCGCCGCCGATCGCTGCTACGAGGACACGGTGGTACTACACCCAAACGGGTCAAACCTCCACCGTGTGCTCCACCGTGTCCTCCGGCCGATCCTCGAAGTCAGTCGCAGGGTGCCATGATATATGTCTTATGCCTCTATTCCCCCACAGAATGTAAACAAGCGCAACGAGGAGCTCCGCATAGCGCGCAATCTGCAGGCTGAGCAGACAAACTCCAGGTTCTACGCGCGCTACCTAAGGAAGCAAAAGGAACAACAGGAGCGACTCATGTACTCCGCCAGAGATATGGTCTTTAAGAATAAGGATGCACCGAAATTATTGCTCAGGTGAGTTAGAAAGCTCAGCCGGTCGCGGATTATGGTTTTAGGGTATAATTATTACGTTTTTTGTTATTACTTCAATGTTCGTTGTGCGGGATAGGTACCTATCCCGCCAGCACATCAAGAGAGAGAGGTCGCGGCGCGGCGGCGTCAAATGTAATTGAAAAGGATTCCACAATACTTCTCGTTACAGCCCCCCCCACCGGCGCTGTTTTCAGGTCTTATACTATACCTATAGCACTCGCACATCAAAAAAAAAACAAATACATGTGCTTCCACTGTGAGATAAATAACCAAACCCGTTTTGTTCCTCTCAGTGCGGTAATCGAAACTGCAGTTCAAAAAGAACGAGAAGAACAGGTAAAGTTCTTAAACGAGCAGCGTAGAGAAGAAGCAGAGATAAAGAGACAAGAGGATGACGATATCATAAGGAGGGCCAAGGAGTGGCACGAGCTCATGGCACTAAAAAAGAAGAGAAGGTGGGACGCCAACAAGCAACATCAGGAGGATATTCTTGATCAGTGAGTGACTTTTCTCTACCTACCTCATGCGTGTGAGTACCTATTATCAGACCAAAAGTAGGATACGATGCTTGACGTCTTCTCTCTAATACTAATACCGAATTAAACATGGCAGGGTTCGTTGGTTTAGTAAGATCGCAAGAACGATTACTTGACTCATTGGCTGCTTGGTAGGTAAGTGGGTCCAGGTCGAACAAGGTTATTCCTATAGGAATATCTCAGTCACAGCCCTATCTGAATAGCAATAATCTCCATGCACATGCAGCCTATTACACGGGGCTTTATCAGGTTGAATGTAAGTTGTTGTAGGTAGGTATATCTCTAGCTAAGCTTCGGGAAAATAGGATTCGTTATGTGCCAAAATTTTATAGTGCCCTTGGCGGTTTGTCGCTGGTGCGACTGCTGATCATGAAGTTATGTTAGGTATGTTTTTCGTCAGGGCTCATGAGGTGGCAGAACGTAACCGCATGGAGTACGAGACTGAGCTGAATCTACAGAAGATTGACAACATGAAGGCTACTCAGCAGATAGAAGCGCTCAAACAGTTTGATAAGGAATTCGTAAGTTCCTTTGACTTCACTTTTTTCTATAAAAAAAAAAACTGTTGCTGTTTGCTCATCAAACTACTACCTACAATCTGTCAAATTTCTTTAGGTAATAGATTTTCAACTTTATCGCTAGAAAATTAGGTTCAATGTTGATTGGGAAAATTTGACAGTCGGGGGTTCGGGTCACCTAACCATTCCTTCCGTCTATCTATAGTCCGCGCGCGAGCTCCGATTTATTTCAAGTACATAAAACCCTCATAGAATGATTTCATAATTTAGTTCGCGCGGAGTACTAAATTATGAAACCATTCTATGAGGGCACTATGCACCCGAAATAAAACCACAAGCCATCGATTCCTCAGAGCTCGCGCGCGGACTATAGATAAAATGCTGCCAGGTGGATTTCACCGTAAGCTACTACGCAAAACCCACGGTATTAGTAGGAGGTAATAGTTATTTGTTATACAAGAGTGCAAAGTTGCTTTTTAACCGCGTGCTCCGCTGTTTTTGTTACCAACTTCTGAAGCTAAAGTTATTTTTCTGTTTTTGTGTTTTTTTTTTTAAGTCGGTGTTATTTTTTGCAAAAAAGTTTTTTACTTTTCCATTTTTAGTTGTTCACATGTGCTTACCCCTTCACAGCGTACCGGCGTGATGTTATGTTATGAACTAGTGTAACCAATAGACAGACATGACATTTCAGCAATCCCAGTCCATTTGCTGTCATTTATTGAGGAGTTCCGTTGCCTATCTCCGAAGTTCTTCATCAGATCTTCACCAAATTGAAATGGGACTCCGAGAAAGTACTCTTACTAAAACTATCCAAATCGCTTCAAGTTTGCCTAAAAATTTATCAAGTTCTCTCTATTACTCCAGGATCCCATCATCAGATCCTGACTTGATGATCATGGGACCACCTGGGAAATAAACTCTTTCAAACAAAAAAAAAATCTAAATCGGTCCAGCCATCTTCGAGTAATCGGGGAACATACATAAAAAAAATAAAAAATGTTCCGACGAATTGAGAACCTCCTGCATAGCTATTCACAACGCTTCGATTCGATTTTCGATTAGAAAAGTCGTACTTATGTCTACTCGCTCGATTTCGTAATGTCCAAAAAATATTGACTTTGACTTTTCGAATAATCGAAAATCGAATCGAAGCGTTGTGAATAAGGGGCCTGGAAGTCGGTTAAAAAACCGGCCAAGTGCGTGTCAAGCCACGCGCAGTGTAGGGTTCCGTTGTAGCCCGTTATATTTTAGATTTTGTTTTTCAATGCAAATCTTCACCCGTTATAAACAAGCATCACTTCATCTTAGTCACTTTATAGGATTTATTCTAAGGAGGTTTGAGTAAGGAGTATTTGGTACAAAATTATCCAACACCCTAGTTCAACAACTATTACTGCTAAACTAATAAAGTTATCTAAACCACTTTTTCCTTTTTAAAGTTCATGAAATGCACTATCATCATGATTTTTTCCAGAATTTTCAAGCTAGCAGTTTAGCTTTTAGAGGGGGGGACGCCCTACTGGAAAGAAATTTTGAACTTTAAAGTTTAATATTTCGTAAATGAAGCATGAAATCGAAAAGTAGTATTAGCAATCCCTAAGTCATTTTAAAAGACCTATTCAACGATACCCCACACGATGGGGAAGACGACGTAACAAAAAAACATTCCCATTTCACATGTAGGAGAGCTACCCTAAAAAAAATATTTTCCAAAATTTTATTTTACCACTTTGTCGGCGTTATTGATATACACACCTCTACAAAATTACCTACAGCTTTCTAGTACTAACGGTCTTTTGGCAAAACCTCGGACAGACAGACAGACAGACGGACATGGCGAAACTATAAGGGTTCCTTGTCAGGACTACGGAACCCTAAAAGGGTTGTATGATAAATTCGGCACCATGGAGGTAGAAGTAAATAGGTCTATTGATGTTTTGAATTCACAAACTTAGTGCACACAATGTTCTAAATTCAATTTACCTACTTTATCCTCTAGCTAGCTGATAAAACGGCTTTTTCATTACTCATGCTCGGAAAGTAGGTCTGAAGTTGCCTGTGGAGCGGGTTGAAAGTAATACTTTTCAGCCCTAGGGAGAATCGTTTTCAACTGACAGCTGTCAAATTATAAAAAAAATAGTTAATTTTTCTATTGAACCATGTTCCAACTTTCTATACAGCCACGATGTAAAATTGAAATAACATAAAAGGTGAAAGCGTCAGGGTAGCCCGCGAAATTCAAATTTTCTTACGTTTTTTGCGATTTCCAGGTCAGTGTCAGGTCGTATGTTGATTAAAATTTGAATCGCGGCTGTAACACGTATAATATGTAGTTATAGAATTATAATCATCAAAATCATCAATACAACCCTCCAAGCGCATAAAGGTGCAGGAATGACTTTGACCTTGAAAAATTAAATTCCTTTTTAAATAACTTTATTATAATTTAATTTCAACAATTTCTTTAAAATAACATTGATTTGGGCAAAATATTTACCATTTTTTTGTTGATGAAAATGAAAAATAGGTAGGTAATGGCTGAATAGCTGGCCGGCCACAGAAAAAAAAACAAAATAGGCGAGAAAGCGGCAATCCGATCTTCATTTGTTTTTTCGAGTTGATTCATGTTCTTATTTTTACTTTCCTTGTATTCGTAATGAAAAGCACAGTGTTTACCTCGGGTTAAAGACCTATTTAGTCCCTCAAATTAATAGCGCCCTCGCTGCGCTCGGGCACCAAACGTCGTCTCGGGACTAAATAAATTACTTTCACCGCTAGGGTAACAATGTTGTGCACTCAGATATCGATGAGCAAAAATACTGTTTCCGAGATGGGGGGATGAAAAGGTATTATAAAGCCTTTAGAGTGGCACATTTATGTATTTAAAATGCATGTGCCTCTGATCACATCAACTATACTTACGAAATAATTCATATCGTAATTTGTTACTTAGCCCGGTAGGTGGCCACGTTAATCGCGATGTCATTCAAATTCTTGATTTTTCTGTAAGTATAGAAAGAAGACCAGAGATTCCGCATCTTCAGAAACATAAAAATGTCTCGTGAACAATATGAGGATAGGAAACGCGAAGAAGAAGCTCTCGACAAGATGGACGACAAGCTCATAGAGGTGCTGCAGAAATCTCGCTGCAGGATCGAGCAGATGAGGAAGACAACTGAGGCTGAAGTAAGTAGGTAACAAATATTTACGGAACCGTTGAGGCCGCCGCACACTGTGTCTACTTTTTGAAATCATTTAAACTGTAGCTACTCTAAATTTAGGTAGACGTATTCTAGAAATACTACTCAAAATGTTTTCAGGGACAAATTCCGTTATTGATCACTAGCATTCAGCGCACACGTAACATACCTACGGAACAATTTATTTGAAACATAGGTAGGTACCTACGTCACATAAAGTTTTTCAATGTGCTAGCTTTGTAACAACCCGCAGCGCAAAAACCAATCTACGAGTATCAGCCCAAATTAAGATAAATTTGTACCCACCTATGTAAATGGTGTGATCAAACTTGGCGCGCAAAGCTATCGCTTTATTCTTATGTTCTGTTCAGCTGAAGAATGAGAAGCTCCGTGTGCTGGAGAAGATCAGCCAGCGACTAGAGTCGGGAGAAGCAGGGCGCAATGCTAAGGAACAGGCCATTTTGGACAAGGCCGTCAAAGAAAAGAATGACATGTGAGTTTTCTCTTACCAATTCCTGGACTTAAAAAAAACAACGTAGAGTTCCATAGTTGCCCATCAAAATATTATACAATTTGTCTTCGACTTCGATAGAATTTCCCAACGGTATCCGGACCCTACTCTACTTGCCGCCTACTCTAACCTCTACCTAAATTATTGTTTTCCTTTTTGCTTAGAATTAGGCGGCTAATTTTACACCTGTAATAACTTTGCAGTATTGAAGCCCGTCACCAGGCACAGCTGAAGAAAACTGAGCAGTTCCGACAGGACAAGAAGGAGAGTCGGGCGAAGTTCCTGCGAGATGAGGCGCAGCGCCTGCACGAGTTCAACACGACGAGACAGTGGGACATCATGAACAGGTACCTACTAGTATCACGTAATGTGTAGTCATCAACATGATGTAAGAGTCGTTAGGGTCGAAGTACCAAGAGGACTCGAGACTTGCTCTTTGGTCGTGTCTCTGGTCCCACATAACATAATATTATGTTAACCTAATAAGTTTGGTATGTTTGCGTCACCAGATTCAAGAACGTTGAAATGAACGAAGCCTTCCAGGAGCACCTCCGCAAAGAGAAGGCACGCAAGATTGCAGAGTACAGAGCAGAAATTCTAAGGCTTTGGGTAAGTTTTGCCATATTTGCCGAATAATAGTAGTATAGTCACCTATAATAATAACGGAAAAATAAAATAAAAATTAACCGTTGGTTATACAACAAGAAAGTAATTTTAACATAACATCATCAACATAGCCGTAGTAGATTAAATACGCATTACGGAAACTACCTCAAAAAAACTACTCATCAGAACTTTACTAAATTAACATGAGACCACCCCTGGATACTTACCTCCTTTCTAATAAAAAGGATCTTCCATATCGGCCGACGTGGTTCGCAATTATCACTGAACATACCTACACACAAAAAAAAACTGACGAAGTGATAACCGAGGGGGTTATCAATTCGTCAGTTTTTTTTTTTTTGTTTAATCGGTTAAAACATCTTTGAAAACCTCTAACCGCGTAAGGCCAAGTCCAATCATGGCCCTTGTACTTGCAAGTTGTTAGGACATATACCTGGACGGAAGGCAGCACAACGTTCGAAGGACTCTTATAAACTGGACCGATACTTGGAGTAGGCCACGGAAATTCACTGAATGCGCGAAACGACCGGTCCAAGTGGCGCCGCTTGGGAGAGGCCTTTGTCCAGCAGTGGAAGTATTTGCGCAGATGCGATAATAACCAAGAGCACATGGATAGAGACACATTCAGCATTATGAACATTTTGGTATGAGGAAATCTACGACCGTATTTATAGCGACCTTCGTCTTTGGCTTTAGTCGCGTTTGTGTACTTACTTACTTTTATGACAATTCTAGAAAGAACGCACGGACCGTGAGGCCCAGGAGCTCGCAGACACGCGCTACTTCTACGGAGAGCTGGCAGAGAAGAAGCTGCGTGATGCTGACAACAAGCTGTTGACGCACGCAGCCGTGCTACTGCAGGAGGCCAAAGATCATGGCCGTCCGGACTACGCTCTACACAGAGCTATCGATGTGAGTACTGTAGAAAACAGAATTTTTGTAATGCCACGCCACTGCTACGGGCGAGTTCTTGAGTTCAGTGGTCTTTCCGGAACAGAAGCAGCCCGGAGTCCGGATTTCGGCCCGGTTGATGGCAATATGCTCGCTCGCATTATTTAAACAAGCGAAATGCGCGGGTGAAACGCCGGTGTACTATACTATACACACACCTCCGTGCCTCTTTGGAACACTTCGGGGTAAACAAGCGTCATGTTTTGTAAAATAAAAACTATGTTTTTAACGTTTTACAGGCTTACTGCAAGTTATACCGTCTCTACCCCATGCCGGACCTGCCAAAGTCGGTGAAGGAGCACTTCAAGAGCTACAGGCCGTGGGACGGCTCCAAGCCGGACGAGAGCTACACCGAGCCGGCCCCGCCGCTCGCCAGGGAGGATACCGCCAGGACGGATGGACTGCAACCGATCGTTAAGGTTACTGTGATCTTCTTGTTCGTCTGAGAACTTATTTTTAGGGACATAATATTTTTATCCCAGTTGTATTTGCGCCTATTAGCCTTGTTTTGTGCTGTCCCCTGCTGACATGGAGGGAAGTGGAAATTATGTTTTTCCTACTCCTCCTCTATTTTTTTGATTAATTTCGTTGCGGAACCCAAGACAAGTTTATTTCTTTGGGAGTTCTTCGAGCTTCATTGTTTCTGCGCTTTTCTAGTGGTCGCCACTGTTGATTCTGGCTTTCAGGAGTTGCAGTGGTTTGGGAATAGGGTGTCGGGCTTGTTCCAAAAAAAATCAAACTGGCTTTTTCAGCGCTGTCTCGCGTCTTACAGAATTAAGCTAAGCGATACCCGTATGCCGTGGACGTCACGCATCCCTCACTTTGTTTTTTTTTATATACGTCACGTTCAATGCTGATTTTTCTTTTTTCAATATATCTTTTTCCAATTATTTTTCCTTACTTGTTATTGAGTTGGGTTAACTTCTAGTCAAATCGGATACATATGAATATCAGTATCATAAATAAAGACGACTGCGTATCTGACGTCCACAACCCAGGTGGTTAGGGTAGGCCATAAGTGTGTTGCATTGAAATGAAGCCCTAATGCCAGTCACTTCCACCACACTTTAAAATCCTTCTTTTGTGTAATTTATTCAACCGATCACAACAGCTCATCTGAGACTTGATAGCAGATTTCGTGCTTAAAAAATAGATAATACTAATTTAAAAAACAGTTTCAACAATAATAATATTAATACCACATAAGTTTTGATGTTTCATTTGCAGCCTGGGCCGTCACAACCTAAGGTAGAGAAAAAACCTGAGAATGCAGACTACAAGAGAGCTGCACCAGCTAATGGCTTGCAAAGGAGGAACTTAGAGGTGATTTGAATCCATACGCAGATTACAAATGCAAAAGTAACTCTGTCTGTTACTTTTTTAACACCTTATAAGGTGAACGGGTTTCGGTTAAAGGACATCATTCACTTTCCAAACTAATTGGAACCCAAAAGTTGAATAACCGGCCTGAAAAAAAGTGACTGTCCTTTGGGACATAGCAGTACAGACGAGTTTATCCCAGTAGAACACAACGCTCAAAGGCATCAGGTACAAGTGCCAAGGAATTACTTTTTCAAGGTCAAAGTCATTCCTGCACCTTTATGCGCTTAAAAGGTTGTATTGATGATTTTGATGATTATAATTGTATAACTACATACGTGTTACAGCCGCGAATCATATTTTAATCAACATACAACCTGACACTGACCTGCAAATAACTTAAGAAAATTTGAATTTCGCGGGCTACCCTGGAGCATCCACCTTAAATAATCTAATCCAAATAAATACGTTTTCTTTCTTTCTTTAGACTAAAATCATTCCATCCAATATGGGTCCCGACTGTTGCAGTCAATGTTCCGTATTAGATTTTTTCATTTGTTCTTGGTTTTTTCTTTTCAGTTTTTATTTAAAGTTGTTAGTGGTTTTTTTTTTTTTATTATTATTTTTCTAAGTTATCATTCGGGTTTTGCCCATTGAGCGTATGGACGGACTCGCTTCTTTTTCAGAAAGAAAATAATATGACAGATTTTCGTACTTTGGCCATTTTACAACGTGTTGCTTTTATTTTCAGCAAACGTTCACGCTGCCACCGATATCGGTGAGACCTTGCACAAACGAGAGCTGTCGAAGTGAACTGAAGTCGGGCGGACAATGAAACGATGATTTTAGAAAATATTTACTTTTATTATCTTAGTTATCTTATTACTTTAGAATGTGTTTTGTCTATTTTTAGACCAACCACACATTTGCAATTAAGACGCTCGGTTCAAGGATTAAATATAAGTAAAATAATATTAAAATTGCTAAATATTCAAATTAAAATACTTCTGCGTTAGTTTGGTATCCTGCGACTGTATTGTCGCGTCGTGCGTCTAAGTCGCAAATATGTGCGAGGTCTGTTTAGAGAGCTTGTATGGCACGTGTGCGTTGTTATTTATTTATTCGAGTGTGACTAGATAATTGGTGGTCTCAAATTGTAATTGAAATGTAGTAAAGCTTATCTCTCGGTCCAATACAGTGGTTTTTTGTTTTACTTAAATTATAAAAAAAAATTGAAACTAATTCTAGAGCTTAATTTAAATCTTTGGTCGCAATGAGTGTAGACGCGTATTTCTATAATTTAAAAAAATATTTAATTTTTGTTACAATATATTAATAAGGTGTTGAAGTTTGATGACCAATGTGCAGTATTTGTTACATTGCAGACTGTTACATTTGGCGGCTAACTGTTTGTAGCAACTTAAACTCTCATAACTTTGAGAGATTTAGAGAGAGACACGGAGTTATCCAAGATAACGTTGTCTCTTTCAAACGCACATTCCCATCACCTTTACTTGCAAGAGACAAAAGAATAATTTCTTGTTTACTAAAGGTAACTAAAATGTTGCTTACGTTTTTTTCAATTCTCTTGTTATCGGCCAAACCTAACAGTGGTATACTCTAACAGTGCATTTAAACAACTCGGACTAACAATATTATGAACTTGGCTCTCATCCATTGGAATCGCATATAAACACAGCTTTCGTAATACTCTCGTTGGCTTTGGCTTACACAATATTGTCTAGCATTATAACAAATGCTATTGTTTTACGTCAAATTGTGTTGAGATTTTTTTTAAATATAAAAGTATTAAATAGGCGCCATGGAGATGGAAAAAATAACAATTCAATGCAGAAGGTCGTTCAAAGCATTAAAGATGGCATGTCCAAGTCCATAGATAGGACCCAATCTGACCAATGAGTTTAACCTTTTTTGAAATATAAAATTACGAGATTTGTTGTGATGGCAACGCTTCAACAATAGCACTTGTTTTACAATCAAAACATATTCTAATCATCTCTTCTCCTCCTTCTCACTTCCTGCTTGCACGAGAATTTATCAACTTTAGAAAATAACGGGAATGTTTATAACACAAACATAGTTTGTCCAATTAACGTTTAAAACATGTTGATATGTTATCAATGGGATTTTATTCCCAAAATTATTTAATTCCAATTAAAAAGTCGTATCACTTTCGTCGAGGCATCAAATTACTTTCATTGCTTTCATTGAGGCATCGAAATTTTTTTAACGAGGCATCGAATATTTTTTATCGAGGCATAGCATAAATTTTATCGAGGCGTCGAATGCTTTTATCGAGGCATCGAATTACTTTCGTCAAAGCATTAAATTCTCGTACAACAAGTGAACTATCGAAACAACTAGACGGAACGTTCGTATCGGTCGTGACTTCGTGTCGCGTTATACTTACTTAAACTAGCTTGTACTGTGCGTTCGTAATTATAAACTAAGGATTTACGTCAAACGTTACACTAAATTATTATGCTAAACATTATTTATATGGCATGAATTTGTGCTGGCTGGCATAGCCGTGGTAGGGGATAATTTTGCTATTTTCGAGGCTGCCTCGCAATAAGTTTGCCTCGAAGCGAAGTGATAAGAAATGAGTAAGGCACTAGATATATGTAGAAAGATGCTTAAATCAAAGCAGTCACGAAAATAGCAAAGGCTTTAAGCTAGCATCACATTTATCACACAACTCATTTATACGAATAACTCATTTTAACCATAATTCAGATTATGTAAGTAACTTGCCATGTGATAAAGTGGAGTCCAGCTTTAGTAACTTTATAATAGGTATCAGAATCAACAACATTCACAAAAGTATCATACAAATTGTTCGTGGAAGTTCAAAAATACTTAATTTATATATTAAAGGGCCATTTCCGTTAATGTAACTAAAAGGCTGGTAATTGCACAATATAATCATCCTTTTAATTCTATCTATTTATAGAAAAATAACCCTAGTAATACGTCAATTTACCTAATAATTTAATTGTGTCAAAAATACATACATCTAAACGTTTATTTACAATGTTTGAGGGGTACTACGGTTACTGTTTGAAAGGCAAGACAAGGATTTGCCTCGAGGCATACACTCCTCCCTCTCGCTCACACATTCCAAACATGAGGGAAACATATAGGCGGAGTGGTAACAACCGAAACACATGGAATTAGGTCCTCCAAAATAAAACTCCGTTCATTGTGATGTGGCCTATGTATGATAAAAAGTCTTATTTAGGTTAGTAACCGTTTTATAGAATAATAATCTTTTAACAATTTATACATTATTTTAAATTAATGGTTAGGGTTACAACCACATCCCAATGAACGAAGTCGAAATACATTAAGATTATAAACAATAAATTAAGTAACACAAAAATAAACTAATGAATTTGGCACTAATCTAATACTTAACGCTAACCTGGCCATGAAATGCATTGTGAAACATTGAAATGCTTTACAAAAGTCGAATATTTAATACGTCATAATTTTACTTTGCGCAGAATTTATTTGACATGAGATTATTAGAATGGATTCCTTCCTTTTTCAGATCAATTTATTGACATAGTAGGTACTGAACGAACGATTAATAGAATTCATTCAGTTTTTGTAGTCTTTAACTGGTGTTGTATTGCATTGTTATTAAAGACTCACCACGCAGTCAAATACATCATTTTTTAAAGCTTGAACTTTAGCAAAATCATTTTAATACAGTTTGTAGACATTCACACTAAAATTGCTTGCTTAAAAATTCATCGAAAACCCGCATTATTCAAACTTAACATGTCAGTATAAAACCTATCGTCCACCTGGGCGGCACGTTGCATTGCGTTGGTTAGCGTAGCGTGATATGTACGTGCAAAAGTCTATAACAACGCCTAAGTTGTTTTTACGCTTGCATTGTTTAGTGACGCAATGTGACGTACTATTCAGTACGGACATGGCTTAAGACAAAATGTCAGTCTGCAGCGTAAAGCCGCGGTGACGTCACGCCTCACGTCAAGGCACGTCTCGCGAGGCGTCCATGGCGTGGTTGAGGCAGCGACTCACGAGCTCCAACTTGTTTAGGTACGCGGCTGCTACCTCGCCGCGGGGTGAACTGTCGACGGATTATACACTTTGTAAACTTGCCTTTAGGAGCTGTGTGTTTGAGAGTAAATTAACTTACCTTAGGATAAATGGGTCATCGTGCGGTGAGTTCGCAGTGCATGGTGATCTTCTGACGAAGTCACCCACTGTAAAGAGGTAAAAAGACATTGAAATCTCAACAGAAACCTGGAGTCTAGATTTCAACCCGGTTAATGTCAAGCTTCGTCCTTAAAACATGGGACGTATATAATGTAGGTACCTATTCCAGGGCATAAATGTTTTACCACTATAAAAATATTATAAAAGGGTAAGAGAAAAATCAAAAATTTGACCCGTTTTGAACTCACATCCAGGCGAGGCAGGCAGGTTGAGCCTCATCTCATGTTTGAGTACTCTCCGCGCCAGCGTGTCCGTGACTGCGGCCGAGCGCGGGCCCACTGAGGCGGTGGGCCGGTCGCGGGATGGAGGAGATGTACCGCATACTTGGTTGGTGCTACAAAAATTATTTGTATAATTTAACATTTTTCAAAATCTGTGAATGGGGAACAAAATTTCACAAAAAAATATGGATAGTCTCCTAAGACCATTTTCGTGTAGCTGCAACGGTTAAGGTAGTTCCCCTTACTGCCCCGTTTACCGTATTCGCCCTGTATAAATACATAGTTGATCGCAGACTGATCTCACCGCCACCCTCCGAGAACTGTGACAAACATGTATCGGCCAATCATATGTTACGGTCACGTCTCAAAATCGTGTGCGTACTCCCAGCGGAAAAAAGTCGAATTTCCTAATTTCAGTTATGCAGATACTTAGTGTATGACATCGTGTAAATGTGTACGGTAAATTTAAATTTGTGTATCCAACTATCGGGGAGATTTTAAATATAAACTATAATGGTTCCGCTGGGAGTACGTACACTTTTTTCCAATGGACGTACAAGAAAAAAATACATGCAATACTCAGTGTGTAACGAGGGGTAAATGTGTATGCATAAATGAAATTTGTGTGTCATAATACTGCGAAGATATTCAAGTTTACACCCAGTACAAAGTATACGTACGGCATGGTGCGCGGGGTGCGCAGGAGGCAGGCGGCCGCCAGCGCGCGCACGGCCCCGCGCCGCCGCACCAGGAAGCGCATGCGCAGCGCCGCCAGCACCGCCGTGGCCACACACCTGCGGGACAACACTCACGGCTACAGAATCCGATGCAACTTAACCTACTCATTAGGAAAAACAAATTCACTAACGCCTTTGCATCACCATCGTCAGGATTCTATAACGGTGATGAAGGAGATTCTCCTTGCTTCATACGAAGCGATCTAATTCTCTGATTATCCCAAAGAACTACCCTACACTACACCATCAGAAATACATACTAGGCAATATGATAAAATTTCTCTAACAGCCTTATTCATAAAAAATCCTTAATAGAGGTTTGATCGGTCTATTAGTTAGCAGACTCATTAAGCTTGTTTGACGGTTGTCAAGAAGTATGATTCATAAACGCTTGCTAGCAGTCTGCTAGTTAATGAGCTGCTGATAGACGGATTAGACGCGTTATGTTGGCCATCTTGACAAATCAAAGACAAAAAATGGCGTTATCGAGAATTAAAAAAAAATTGACAGCAGTGACAGCAAATTCATCGATCATCAAGCGGACACACGGTCAGACTGACGGTCAGGTACGGTCAGACAGCCGGTTAGACACGGTCAGACAAACGGTCAAACAGACCGTCAAACAGACGGTCAGACAGACGGTTAGACACGGTCAGACATACCGTCAGATAGACGATCAGTCAGACAGATGGCCAGACAGACGGTCAGGCGGACCGTAAGACAGACGGTCAGACTGGCGGTTAGACAGATGGTCAGATAGACGGTCAGGCACACGGTCAGACAGACCGTTAGACAGATGGACAGACGGTATGGTTTTTTGCTCTTGTCAAAGTCGGCTGTTCAAATTTGCGGCAGCCATTATGTGACTTAGCAGGGAGATAAAGGAGGGCCAACAGTCCTCTAACTTTAGCAGAGCCTTGATGGACTGATTAGCCGCTAATCAGTCCATCAACGCTAATCATTAGCGTTAACAGACGTTTATGAATCATGTTTTTTAGCATCGGGCCTTCAAGGAGACTTCAAGGAGGCTCTAACTTTTTATGAATAAGGCTGTAAGTATTTAAGTCGAAAATAAACAAAATGAAATTCTATTAAGACAGTCATGAGCCACAAGAGGAGCGTTAACAAGTTTTGCAAAAGACTCACTTGAACCTCTTCTTCCCCCTGCTGACTTCCGGCACCCTGGACGAGGGCAGTCTCAAGTTCTTCTCTAGCTCCGTGTAACCCGCCAGCACCCTCTGCAGGTACCTCTTCTGCCACACCAGCGCCTTGCGACAGCTCTCCAGGCGGAGGCAGCGACCGTGCAGGTAACGTATCTGGGGATACAAGAATGAGATCCAAATTATTATACAAAGCCCAGTAGCGGAGAGGGAAATAAACCTAAACGGTGCCTGTTTATTAAGAACAAGTTGAGATGCAACACGTAGGTAATCATAATGCCCTTATCATTTGGGGTCGGCGCAGCACGTCTTCTTCTTCCATACTTCTACTATTACTCGTCCTTTCTTGCCGTATCATCCTTCATATAATCCATCCATCGTTTCTTTAGTCTTCCTCTACTCTTATAGCCATCCACATTAATACTCAAAACTTTCCTCGCGATATTTTCGTCCTTCCTCTGCATTACATGTCCTTATCACGATAATCCATTACCACACAAAAATGCAACCGGCAATAATCTAGAAAATATTATACAATTTTATTTTTTAATAAAGACTTTACAGATTTTGCGTATCGACTTAACTTATTAAGGCTGGGTATCTGCTAAAATTAGTAACTCTATTTGTGGTGGTTCACACTTCGTTTGAAAAACTGTCAGAATAAAGTTCTAACCAGCTTGCACTACAAGGTGGTTGTTAAGTCAGTCACTGCGAGCCGAATAGTGCGAAATGAGTGGTTTTTATTTAATTGTAGCTTAATAAATCATTAAATCAAAATGACAATTGTGCACTTTGTGAAGAAAAATGTGACAAATATTTGTGTGAAAAAACAATACTAAAACTTAATGCCGTTTAGTAGTTACGAAATTTCAAAGAAAAAAAAAATGCTTCACTTTGAATATTTTTTTCATATTATTATAGTAATAATAAAGTTAGAATGATTTCAATTGTACCAATTAAAGTTTAGAGTCTAATAAGCAACAAATATTTTTTTTGCACATTTATATAACTCATCAAAGAGGAGTTACATGGAGAAAACCTCTCGTTAGCAGATACCCCAGCCTTAAGAGGCACTTCCGAACGTGAAAAATCAATAACGTATTTAGTCCGTTAAAAAAAATACATAGCCAAACTTTTTACCGACAAAAAAATAATACCCTAGATACCACGAAAACGAAATTAAAAATAGAACATCACAATGACATGACAGTATTATATTTATGTCACTGTGATGTGGCATTAGATCAGATACGTCGTATTACTAATTTTGTATTAATTTAGTAATAGTAATTTTATATTCATGTACAGAAAATTCGTTGTTTTAAAATGAAAAACCTGTGAGCAAATACAGCCCGTATCAACATGGACGCACCAAAGAGCGACCCCCCGAAATTGCCCGATATGGTGTAAGTTTAGAATGTTTTGAACAAAGGCAGACACACCACGCTTTATTTAGCGTAATTAATTTCATAACAACTATTCTTAACAAAATCTTGAGAAAACCGGCGGCATGTGTAAGAACAAAAAAGCTCAGTCCTGCTCAAAGGGACGAGGCACGTGAACCAGCAGTAGAAATAGCTTGTTTATGTTATGAGCACCGAAAGACATAATCAAATCTAGACGCAAGAGTAACTTAGTTGTAAGAGCAGCATTAAACGTATTATAAAGTAAATCCCGTTGCAGCATGTGCGGGGATCACCCGTCTATCACAAAGACGGAGCTAAACGTGAAAACAGACCCGAAAATGGATAAAAAAGAGGACAAGCTGAAAGAGAAAGCGTTGTCCTACGCCAAGATTACTCCATCGGTATGTAGACATAGCTCCTATATTAGTATTATTGGACATATTACAAGTCTCGACTATCTTAGTCCTTAGACCGAATTGATGTTGTGAAGTGAGTAATCAGTAGTGGACTGACGACATCAAGTGTAGCCATTTCCGAGTATAATTTCTTCAGCAAAGAGGATTTACGATGGGGTCTGAACCACCACCTGAATGATGACGCAACACTAACAAGCCTTGCCCGAAGTGATAGGCAAAGGTGTACCCAATAGTACAGCACATTCATAAGGTGTATTGTATGCGAGCATGAGAGTGATATCGTCAGGGTTCCCGAACGCGCTCGGAGCACGTGCTGCTCCCGAGCGGGGCGAGGCGCCGCGTGCGCGAGCTGGAGGTCGTGCGCCGCCCCGACGTGCACGTGCAGGCCGCCGGACACCGCGCGCTCGTGCAAGGTACACTCACAGGGTAGATCGTCACTAAACTCTTACGTGCAATGGCACGTAAGAGTTTAGTGTGTTATCTTTTTAGTGAAGAGGATTTCACCCTATTTAAGGAATGCCTTAAATAGGGTGAAGTCCTCTACACTAAAAAGTGACATCGACCCCCAAAATAAATGTTGTTCTCCTAAGTTGGGTTTGTCGCTTCTGTCATTCAGTTATTAAATATTCGTGCTACGTAGTTCATTACATTTGAGCGTGTGGTGTGGGTATATAATTGAACAATGTGAAATCATCAGTTTGCCGGTACTAATAAAATATCTTGATCAATCTAGATGTTTCAATTGCACATTTTGAATACGCACAATATTCATTACGCTTGTTTAGTTGTCGAGTAGATACATTTTTCAACCATAGAAGGGAATGGTATATATTGTAACATAACATCAGTCCTATTGTTCCCGAATGGCCTAACCATTCAGAGGTGTACCTAATAGTACACCCATCACCAGTTAGGTTTCCCTGTAATAAGGAGTGAACCTTTTGCCATCAACCGGGCACAAATCAAAACTCCGTGGCTGCTACTGAGAAATTCCTGATGGAATAACTCAGAAACAATTAGCCCGGCCCGGAAATCAGACCTTTATTGCCATGCTACTAGTACCAATAACAGTTCCATGATGGGACTAATAATGTTTTTTTTTAAATCGCTAGTTCCATTTTAAAAGAATCTGAAAATAATGGTAGTAATGTTGAATTTTTGGAGCACTAGTTCCACATAATGATCAGAAGGGAAATGATTGTGTCTGGCGTTGTTACAGTGGCGCTGGGCAGCTTCCGCTGGCCGCCATACCTGCTGTGCGTGTGGGTGCTGGTGCTGCTGCTGACGCACGCGCTGCACTGCCTCGTGTGCCTGCTGCAGCAAGCGCTGCCCGCGCTCAGGTCTCTCCACACCACTTGCTATAACAGCCTATGGTTACCACCCTGAACTTGGTTAAACCTAGTCGACCAGTTTCCTTCTTTCATTTAACAAATGCTATACTGACCAAGAAAAGATTGTGTTGATCGCTGCCCATTGAAAAATTCTTAAATCAGTATTAATACGGACTGACTGTGTTGATTATTTTGTTAGCTAGCACCAGAAGTGTTACATTTCGTAAGCATTGTCATAACTGATGTAGTATTAGCCCTTCCGCTGGTTCCAGGCAGTGCAGCCAGTTCTTCCGCTCGTGGACGGAGACGTCGTGGCGCGGCGAGCTGCAGCCGAAGCAGCGCGCGCTGCCGCTGGCGCTGGGGCTGGTGACGGCGCTGCTGCACGCGCTGTACTACGCGCTGTACGCCGCCTACGCCGTCGTGCTGTGGGCCATCGAGCCGCTGTGTGCCGACACCGAAGACAAACTTCGCACCACGCAAGAGATGATGCCTAAAGTCACCAACTATGAAGATGAACTCAAAAATGATTCGAGTTAGACTGTCGTGTGACTGTAGGGAGATTTGTCAAGTTTTCATATCTATGTTCATGGTTTCACAACTACATAATTAAACGAATGTAACATCAAAACTAGTTTTGTTGTAGTTAATATGATTATTATTTTTTAATTCCTGACATTTTTTTTCCTGAATCTTTGGAAGGCGCTTGAAGTGCCGTAGCCAACTCGCAGATGCTCGTTGGTGCTTTTAGTGAAATGAAGCAACAACGAAGATTATCCCCATCTTATTATTTGGTAAGACATGCCAAGAGCTAGTTACGGATTGTGCTAAAGTATTAAAAGACAAAGTAAACTTAGTAACTTAACTTAGTCTTTTGCACAAGTTACCAAATCCCTATTCCTTCTCGTCTTTGTTTCCGTTTCCTGCGCGAACCTCACTAGAGCGCACATACACAGACACTTTCCGTTTAAACACCAAATCAAAACGCGCGTGCCGCCGTTAAGAAGACACAAGAAACCAAGAGTTGTGTGAATATCAATCAACGGACGTCCCCAGACTATTTAACGTAGTGCACTGTGGAAGAATTACAATCGGGTGTGAGAAGTGAATTAAATAGGTGTGCAGCACTACGGCCACGTGAGTGCCCAGTATCTGCATCATTTCCTTCGGTCCCCTTGTTGTAAGGATATTTTACCGGTGGGTCTACAGTCATTTGATAGAAGGGATATAACCACAAGAGAATGTGTACTATGCTAGGTATCTGTTACTTGTGTTGTGTGATTATTTAAGGGCGCGTTTGCATATCAGGTAAAATTATGCTGTTTTTCGGTACAATTTTATGGCATAACCAAACAAAATCCAATATAACTAATAACTACCTCGTATAGATTGGTTCTTCATCTTCAAATAATAGGAACTTGATCATTGAAAATTTTAGTTTTTTATAATGTAAAATCGATCTGTCGTTGCCATTTTCCCTAAAATTAACGATACAGGGTTGAGTTTAGGTACATTTTTTGTGCTATTATTAACATATTTTACTATTTCTAAAAATACTGTATTTTGGCAAACATAATCAATTCTTAATGCAAGGATTTTTTTTTTATCTAAATGATTTATATAGTTGCAGAAAAAATGAAAACCAAATCTTATTTTTTCACATTTTTTGCTATTCTGGATGAATCTTAATCGATTGCATTAGGGGTTATTTTATTTTGGATACCCATCTTGATTTATTGCACAAACACTTTGAATGAAACTTTAGTCCGCGCACGGCCGCCGTCGAGAGTGGACACGTAACGCCTGTTTGGAGCGGCTCGAGTTGAAAAAGATCGCTGTACAAACACAAAATATTCGATAAACCAAATTTGATACTTGACAAGGCAAGATTTTTATTATTTATTAGTTATGATGAGACCTAACCTCCGGACTTGATGGAGTGACCTGAAGGTGTACTTCGATGATTGCTACTGGAACTCCTTGACGTGTTGTACTGGGTGAGCCGAGTTTGGGCTCGTTCTGTTAGTTATGATGAGACTTTACCTCCGGACTTGATGGAGTGACCTGAAGGTGTACTTCGATGATTGCTACTGGAACTCCTTGACGTGTTGTACTGGGTGAGCCGAGTTTGGGCTCGTTTTGTTAGTTATGATGAGACTTTACCTCTGGACTTGATGGAGTGACCTGAAGGTGTACTTCGGTGATTGATACTGGAACTCCTTCACATGTTGTACTAGGTGAGCAGAGTCTGGGCTCGTTTTGTTAGTTATGATGAGACCTTACCTCCGGACTTGATGGAGTGACCTGAAGGTGTACTTCGGTGATTGCTACTGGAACTCCTTCACATGTTGTACTAGGTGAGCCGAGTTTGGGCTCGTTTTGTTAGTTATGATGAGACTTTACCTTCGGACTTGATGGAGTGACCTGAAGGTGTACTTCGGTGATTGCTACTGGAACTGCTTCACATGTTGTACTAGGTGAGCCGAGTTTGGGCTCGTTTTGTTAGTTATGATGAGACCTTACCTCCGGACTTGATGGAGTGACCTGAAGGTGTACTTCGGTGATTGCTACTGGAACTCCTTCACATGTTGTACTAGGTGAGCCGAGTTTGGGCTCGTTTTGTTAGTTATGATGATACCTTACCTCCGGACTTGATGGAGTGACCTGAAGGTGTACTTCGGTGATTGCTACTGGAACTCCTTCACATGTTGTACTAGTTGAGCCGAGTTTGGGCTCGCCAACTCCGTCAAGGAGTTCCAGTAGCAATCATCGAAGTACACCTTCAGGTCACTCCATCAAGTCCGGAGGTAAGGTATCATCATAACTAACAAAACGAGCCCAAACTCGGCTGACCTAGTACAACACATCGCGGAGTTCCAGTAGCAGTCAGCGAAGTACACCTTCAGGTCACTCCATCAAGTCCGGAGGTAAGGTCTCATCATAACTAACAAAACGAGCCCAAACTCGGCTCACCCAGTACAACACGTCAAAGAGTTCCAGTAGCAATCATCGAAGTACACCTTCAGGTCACTCCATCAAGTCCGGAGGTAAGGTCTCATCATAACTAACAAAACGAGCCCAAACTCGGCTCACCTAGTACAACATGTGAAGGAGTTCCAGTAGCAATCACCGAAGTACACCTTCAGGTCACTCCATCAAGTCCGGAGGTAAGGTCTCATCATAACTAACAAAACGAGCCCAAACTCGGCTCACCTAGTACAACATGTGAAGGAGTTCCAGTAGCAATCACCGAAGTACACCTTCAGGTCACTCCATCAAGTCCGGAGGTAAGGTCTCATCATAACTAACAAAACGAGCCCAAACTCGGCTCACCTAGTACAACATGTGAAGGAGTTCCAGTAGCAATCACCGAAGTACACCTTCAGGTCACTCCATCAAGTCCGGAGGTAAAGTCTCATCATAACTAACAAAACGAGCCCAAACTCGGCTCACCCAGTACAACACGTCGAGGAGTTCCAGTAGCAATCCTCGAAGTACACCTTCAGGACACTCCATCAAGTCCGGAGGTAAGGTCTCATCACAACTAACAAAACGAGCCCAAACTCGACTCACCTAGTACAACACGTCAAGGAGTTCCAGTAGCAGTCACCGATGTACACCTTCAGGTCGCTCCATCAAGTCCGGAGGTAAGGTATCATCATGACTAACAAAACGAGCCCAAACTCGGCTCACCTAGTACAACACGTCGAGAAGTTCCAGTGGCAGTCACTGAAGTATACCTTCAGGTCACTCCATCAAGTTCGGAGGTAATTCGTAAAAACAGTAAAAATATTTTTTTTGTAGTGACCTACCATAATTTTATTTCTAAGAAATACGTAAAAAATCTTTCAAAGCATCAAAATGAGTTCACTTGACTACTATTCTCGCAGTTAGTCGTGCGTACACTTGTGTGTATGACCCGTGTCAATGTAGTAGTTCGATTCTGTACCTATCAATTTTGCAAACGCGTCCTTAAGATAATATTGTGTTGTAAGTTAATTTGTTTTCAATAAACTTCCTCTAAAACCGGCACTTATCGCACTACGATTAGGTTCAACATGCAATGTATTTCAACTTGTGTTTTTTTATTCATTTATCACAACTCGTGCGGAAATAAAAATTTCCTCAGATAACTATCTTATACAAATCCAAATTGGTTCAATTCAGAATTGAACCAAATCCGACTATGGAGTCGGTGGTGATTGTTTTAATCTCGGCAAAGAGATATGCGGCTTTACGGCGAAAATATTTTTTTCACCACTCCCGCACGAAAGAAGTGTCTTTCCTCTACGAAAACAGTGAGGAAAGTTGGTATTTCCTCACTGTTTGAACAGTGAGGAAAGTAATGATCCCGTTCAGAAACTAACCTTGCCTGATTTTTTATGTTAAGATTTAAAGATATTTTAAAAAATAAATAATTTTATGCTTAGAATAGAAATCTTTATAAGTTAAGATAAATGTTTTTTATAAAATTTATCAAATTATTGTAAGTGTATAAGTTCAGAAACATTAAAAAAGTTTAATAAAATATTGAAAAAATTACATCGTCAAATTTAGGATTATAATTTTTGAACGCACTCAAAGAAAGAAGCCTGTGAAAGAAGTACATTAGAAGCGCGAAAATTCTAAGTTTTGTTTACGTGCGATTTTGATTACTAAAAAAAATGAGTGATTCTAGTGAGGAAGATTTAAGTTTAACTCCAAAAGAGTTAAAAAACCTTGTTTCAAATGCCGAACTAAGTTTTTTGCCCAAAAAATCGAAGGAAAGATATCTTAAAACGTTCGATACCTTCAAAAAAATGCGAAAACTTTCTCCGAAACGGTTTTGCTGTCTTATTTCATGGAAATTTCAAACATGAAGCAACCCAGTACATTGTGGAGTATTTATTCTATGATAAAATTAGTATTGGTAACGAAACATAACATAAATTTATAAGAATATCATAAGCTGATTTCATTGCTTAAAATACAGTCTTCTGGGTTCAAAAGCAAGAAATCAAAAGTTTTTACGGGAAATCAAGTTAAGACATTTTTAAACGATGCCCCAGATGATACTTTTCTCGGATTGATCAAAAGTAAGTTTAATATATTATTTTGTATTTCCTACAATTTTTTACCCTGGTTAAAATAACTTGCTTGGCTTTTGCTAGTTCTAGCAAAAATTCACAGATGGCGCTGATTTAATTATTTTGCTATACTTATTACAAAATTTATTTACCTATTATGACTGAACACTTTCTTGCTGGGAGTGGTGAAAAGTTTTGTATGCAACATGTGAGCAAGTTCATTTCCTATTCGTTTTGTTGAGTCTTTCGCTTACTCAGGATTGAAATTTATAATCACTCGCTGCGCTCGTGATTCTATTTTTCAATCCTTCGCTCGCTCAAGATTCAAAATCAAAACTCATAGGAAAAACGAACTTTCCTCACTTGTTGGATAAATAACTATTTCACCACTCCGGCACGAAAGAAGTGTCTTTCCTCTACGAAAACAGCGAGGAAAGTTGGTTTTTCCTCACTGTTTGAACAGTGAGGAAAGTAATGATCCCGTTCAGAAACTAACCTTGCCTGATTTTTTTATGTTAAGTTTTAGAGATATTTAAAAAAAAAAAAAAAATTATGCTTAGAATAGAAATCTTTATAAGTTAAGATAAATGTTTTTTATAAAATTTATCAAATTATTGTAAGTGTATAAGTTCAGAAACATTAAAAAAGTTTAATAAAATATTGAAAAAATTACATCGTCAAATTTAGGATTATAATTTTTGAACGCACTCAAAGAAAGACGCCTGTGAAAGAAGTACATTAGAAGCGCGAAAATTCTAAGTTTTGTTTACGTGCGATTTTGATTACTAAAAAGAAGGAGTGAAGAATCACTCATTTTTTTAAAACTCTTTTATAGTTAAAAGAGTTTAAAAACCTTGTTTCAAATGCCGAACTAAGTTTTTTGCCCAAAAAATCGAAGGAAAGATATCTTAAAACGTTCGATACCTTCAAAAAAATGCGAAAACTTTCTCCGAAACGGTTTTGCTGTCTTATTTCATGGAAATTTCAAACATGAAGCAACCCAGTACATTGTGGAGTATTTATTCTATGATAAAATTAGTATTGGTAACGAAACATAACATAAATATAAAAGAATATCATAAGCTGATTTCATTGCTTAAAATACAGTCTTCTGGGTTCAAAAGCAAGAAATCAAAAGTTTTTACGGCAAAACAAGTTAAGACATTTTTAAACGATGCCCCAGATGATACTTTTCTCGGATTGATTAAAAGTAATTTTAAGTTTAATATTTTGTATTTCCTACAATTTTTCACCTTACTCACCTTACTCACATAACTTGCTTGGCTTTTGCTAGTTCTAGCAAAAAATCACAGATGGCGCTGATTTAATTATTTTGCTATACTTATTACAAAATTTATTTACCTAATATGACTGAACACTTTCTTGCTGGGAGTGGTGAAAAGTTTTGTATGCAACATGTGAGCAAGTTCATTTGCTATTCGTTTTGTTGAGTCTTTCGCTTACTCAGGACTCAAAATCAAAACTCATAGGGAAAACGAACTTTCCTCACTTGTTGGATAAATAACTATTAACAGCTATTGTTAAGTCGGAAATAGTAGATATTCTGAAAATCAAAAAAAAAAAACCACCAATCCAGAAAAAAACCCAGAGAGCAATAAAAACAATAAGAGACAAAGAAACGCCACTCGCGAGCTGAACCATTTAATAAGACAGTCACTCACAGCCTGATCGCGCTCGTCGGGCTGGCCGGCAGGCGCCTCCCGCTGCAGGCGCTCCAGGCGCTCCAGCTTGGCCGACAGCTGCAGCTTCTCCGCGCGGAGAGCGAGCAGCTCGGGGCTGGACGACTCGATGAGGCACTTCTTGAGGGTAGCGAGCTCACGGGCTAGTTCAGTCTTTGTGCTTTCGATTTCAGTCTGTGGAGGAAGGGTGGAGTTAGTAAGCGCCTTATAAAATATCGCGTAGATATCTCCGTTTTTTTTTTAATTACAAAATGGGCCTGCTCTTGACCTCGATCACGCCTGAGCGCAGTGGATCGTACACTATCTATCCCAGAACATTCAATAATGTACGTTTATCTACACCCATGCTATTAATCCTCTATAAAAGTATCTGAAACAGTTAGCTTATTGCCAACATTAAAACAGCCAGTGTAATAGTAACCATAATAGCATCCAAACAGGTGCTATTATAACGTTGTACTAATTTCATTAAACAACTCATTTCAAAAAAAGAACATTGTCAAGCACGCGCGTTTCCCTACCACAGCGCCGTAATTAAAAAAAAAAAAACGCGTGCGCACATATTAAACCACTCTGAGCGCTCGATTTTATACTTCACCATAATCTAGGTCCTTGATATAATTTTATTGAAACTGACTCCGGAAGATTACTTGAACCTTTAAGAATGTATTTGGTAACTGTTACTTAGTACCGTCGTCGTGATAAGTAGGTTAGTCCACTCGAGAGCAATGAATCCGGGTCACTTAAAGAATCCTAAAAATCTCGGAAACTAAAAATGCTAGGTTAATGCAATAAATTATATTTAATAGACAATGTAATACTCCTTAAATGAAGGTATTAAAACTTCTTAGTTATTGTATAGTTATATCATAAAAAAATCAAATTTGAAAAAGGGCCACTTTCGAAGATGGAACTACGAAATTACAGCATTTGGTTTTGCTTTTGTTTGTAATCTGTCATTTATGTGGGTACATAAACCATGTTGATAGTGCTCTATATTCATTATTCAAGCTGAAATTATGTCGCTTACGCCTGAAGAATGCACCAGAATACTTACAATGCTGGAAACCGGCCGGAGTCAGCGCGATACAGCCAGGACTGTCGGTGTGTCGCTGTCAACAGTACAAAGAGTTCTCCGACGTTACGAAGAAACTGGTTCTAACCTACGCAGACCAGGAACGGGCAGAACCAGGTGTACCACAGCACGAGAAGACCGATACTTGGTGAACACCATGCTTCGAAATCGCTTTCTCACAGGAACTGAACTCACAAATCAGTTTCGACGCCTCGGAGGAAGTAACCCAAGTGCATGGACAGTAAGACGTCGGCTTGCTGAATCTAACTTAAAACCCCTTAGACCTGCAAACGGCCCTAAACTGGAGCGTGGGCATCGTATTTCAAGACTAAGATATGCCCAGAGCCACGTAAATTGGAGTATTGAAGATTGGTCAAAAGTTATGTTCTCCGACGAATCAAAATTTATACTCTACAAGCACGATGGAAGACACAGAGTGTATCGAAGACCAGGGGAAAGATTTAAGCAAGCATGCATCGAAGAAAAAGTAGCCTACGGTGGTGGGTCTGTACTTGTGTGGGCCGGAATTTCTTCTGAAAGTCGCACAGAGCTGGTGATCATAGAAAACGGCTCTTTAACTAGCGTAAGATATGTGGAAGAAATCCTCAATGATCACGTTGGTCCATTTATGGTCAATTTAGGTGAGGATGCTATATTTATGCATGACAATGCCCGACCTCATACAGGTAGGATTGTGAATGACTACCTTCAAGAGATGAACATTACTCGTATGGAGTGGCCAGCGCGCAGCCCGGATATCAACCCGATCCAGCATGCTTGGGACGAGCTAGGCAGATGCGTAAAACAACGAAACCCTCCCCCAATCACGCTTCGTGAGCTCAAAATTGCTCTTACAGAGGAATGGGAGAATATTCCCCAAAATCGTATAAAGAACTTGGTGTACAGCATGCCAAACCGCGTAAACGCAGTAATGGAAGCACGAGGAGGCAATACGAAGTATTAAAATTCAAGAAAATCGTAATAAAGTTCAAAAATTTCATGTTTCCTATTTTTGTTTTAAGGAGAGATCAGCAGTTTTTTCTTTATGTAATTTTGTGTTAATAAAATGTATAGTGACTCATATTTTTTTTACTTTCATTTAAGGAGTATTACATTGTCTATTAAATACAATTTATTGCATTAACCTATCATTTTTAGTTTCCGAGATTTTTAACATTCTTTAAGTGACCCGGATTCATTGCTCTCGAGTGTATTTCCAACCGACTTTAAAAAAAGAATGTGTTCGACCCTATGTCTCCGCTATTTTCATAACATAAAATCACGCCTGTTCGAATTTAGCGGGCCAACAGATGTACACCCAATATATGGTAGGTATCAACTAAAACTAAAAAGAAAATATAAGAAACTGTTACGTGTCTAAAAACGAAAAACAACAGGTACCGACACCGACAACCGAAAAGAAAATTCTATTTCACTTTTTTGTAGTAAGTAGGTTTTTTAAAAAAAAAGGCTATGTGAAATAAGTAGGTAGGTACTCAAAATAAAATAATTTCCGGTCATAAGAATTAAAAAACGACTTGAACATTTTGCTATTACATGGAACATTTAAAAGGCTTGGAAGATTTTTGTATTTTAAAATTAATTAATCCGGCCAAAACATCCAACCCCTTTTATTATCTAAAGCTCCTTTTTGGAGCATTACATAATGAGCTAATAACATACTAGCCTGGGAGTTTAAGTAAAAAAAATAAAAGAAATCTTGTCTTCTGAACGATCTTCTTTGAGACTGTGGTGTATGTTTAGGGTTACTTCGTTAAAAGTTAAAGCACACGTAAGTGGTAAAAATCTACAATATATTTATGAAAGGCATGTTACAAAAGTACACCAACAGAAATGTTATTTACAACCTAAGCTTTTATGCATTATTTTTTACACTCAATGCGTTTTTGCGTGTGTGAGCTGCCCCTTAGGCCCATAGAGCTCAGGTATCGGATAGAGGTCAACCAGTTCTGTAAGTAAACAGTTATTGTAGAATTTTACTAAATGTCCTTCCATATTTTCCTTCCAGAACTAGTCGTCTCTTTTCTCTCTCCTTTCTGACACACTGCACTCACTGCGTTTGAAGATAAACATTTTAAACAAAAAGTACATGAAAACTAAATGCTAAACTTGGTGCCAGAACTCACAAAGTACAAACTACAAAGTTCCAACCCCAAAAAAAAACATGAAATCATCTATGACGAAAAGTGGCCGAATTTTCATCGGCGCCATCTAGGATTTTGACTTTGACCCCATATTCGATACAAGCAACCCTGTTAGGGACCTAACTAAGGACGGACCTCAAAAGCAGTGGACTGTAACATAAAATAATATAATCCAAAAATAGGTACAAGAAAATACTATTGGTAAACTAAGGAATGTGCGCGCGCGTCGTCTTCAGAGATCGGTAGCGAAGTGAGCCGGTGGCCCTCGCCCCGCCCGGCGTCACCCGACACCAGCCGAAGATCGCCGAGGGTCGGAGGCGCCCGAATAAACCCCAAAAGCCATGAAAATGACACACATGAAAAAAAGTTGTCAATTTTTGTCGGCGCCATTTTGGGTTTTGGTTATGATCACACACTGCAATCTTTTTTAGTAGTAAAATCGTATTTTTTTTTTTGAGAGAGAGTGATACACCCGGAGGGGTGTATCGCTCTCTCTCGAAAAAAAAAATACACAATATACATTCCGCGCTCAGAAGCGCTCGTGGAAGGAGTTCCACGAGCGCTTCTGAGCGCGGAATGATGAAACGCGAATGCAAAATGTGTTATGTGTGTAATGTGTGTGTTTTTATTTTAGCTAATAATTGGAAAATATGTTGATTTTGTTACAAAAAATTTGCTGATCCTTTAAAGGACTATATATACCGCAATTTATTATAATTTTCAAGATAAAATATGCAGTAAATTTACCTAAAATGTTACCTATTCTGACCCTACTTTTTAAAATTTTCTGTGATTATTATGATGGGAAAAACGACGTATTTGTGCGAAAATTTTATATGACGGCATACAATTTTTCTATGCCAATCTGTAGATGAATATATTATATTTAAATTAAGACCATGAAATCTTCACATTTGTGATTGCTTATACATTAAAATGGTACCTGAAAAACACTGTTATTTGTAGAAAAAAGTAAAAGCACCCTAAGTACTTTGTTGTTTACAAAAATGAGTGATAAAAGTTTTGATAACACACCACCAGATATTTCTAATGCCGCAAAGGACATTTCTAACCAATTATTACCAGAAAAGTCGAGAAAACAATATGAAAAGGTGTACCAAGATTTTATGATTTGGAAACTACAAACTAAAAAAACGGCTAAAATTGTATCTAGTTGGGAAAGCATACTACAGTATTGTAGAATTCTTAAATGACAAAGTCTAATATTTATGTACAATTTATAATTAGATTAAAGGACAAATTAATTTAAATTTGTAATTTAATGCCTAAATTTAATTATTAGTTAATTTAATATTGTTTTTTTTATCCTTGTGTAAATACCTTTTAATGACTTTTTTTACCCATGTATATATTTGTTATGCCCCAAAGGCCGAACATGATGGATCTTTTTGTTTATGAACAACTTGCATATCTTGTAGATATGTATACTCATGTTTCTACAAATAAATGTCTTGTCTTGTCTTGAAAATATCAAAGAGTTGTACATCATTTTCTAAAGATGTGATATTAGTATATTTTCAAGGAAAATTATCAGAAAATAATCAAATCTTCATCCCTATTGAATGCTCAAAATTACGCTCAGTATTAATCGCAACGTGGATATCTCAAAATATTCAAAATTAATTGCCTTGTTAATCCAAAATGTAATGATTACAATAAATAATTCTATTATTACCTATACATAGTTTGTTTATATTAAATACTCAGCAATTAAACTTCCCATGACTTTACATAGACTTCTTACAACACTACAACACCCTACGGTTTCAGAACCTTTTATGGAGGATTCATATCATGGATGTAGATAGTCTTGTATGCAACAGTACATAATAAGGTATTAAAACTAACATATCATTATAACTATTATAACTTTGTACTGCTTTGGCTGCTACTAATTGATATTGATGAGAAATTCTTGTAACTCTGCACTTTTTTAAACTAAATCTTTCACCATATTCAGCTAGGTGGAAGAAGATATTACAAACAGAAACATACCAGTGCATCGGTAACAGGCTTGTGGTTGAGGCCTGACGTTAGTTTTTTCTCCAGTTCAGAGATGGTGTGGCTCTGTGTGCTGATCAACTCTTTTGCACGAAGTAACTGAACGCTTGCATCATGTTTTAATCTGCAAAAAAGATAGTTTTATGTGATCAATTCTATCTTCAAACAACACGTGATGTTGCAGCTGCAAAAAATGAAGTATTGGGTTTTATTGGGGATTGGATATTTTGCAACATTGAATCTGACGTAAGTACCACAAAAACAAGTAACAACTTAAGTCCGCTTTACGAATTTAAAACATTATTCTGTCAATATGAAATAATGATGTTTTGAAATGTACGTTCAGAACTAAATGCATTTACTGATTCGTGGTGTACCTTTGACTCAGTGAAAGTTTGGGGTTATCTAGAGTGATGTCTCCCTTACCTCTTCATCTCAGCGAGTTCGTTTTTCAAGGCGGTGCACTGCTCGTTCTTAGCGTTCATCTCTCTGTCGGCCTGCAGCCGGCTGTACTCCAGCATCGCCTGCGCGTCCTGGCCGCGCGTGCGCTCTACCTCTAGCTTGGACTTCAGTAGGGACACCTCGCCTTTGAGACGTTCGCTGTTTTCCATCTGGTGGAGAAAGATAATTAAATTGATCGAGGTTCCAGCATTTTGACGAGTTAACATCGCATCGTAATGTTACAAAGAAGTGAAAATACGTGTCATGGCGTGTCGAAATAGTTTTGGACATTGCTTTTAATCGTAGATGTTTCTGGGTATATTTTTGCAGGGTAGTAGAATGTCATCGTTTACCACTTAGCTACACCTGATTTTATTATTAACCTTTTGTTGAGGCAACAGCTAGTGGGACATATGATGTTGGTGGCTAATTCGTTTATTTCATACAAGAGGAACAGCAAACAGTTACAACATAAAGTATAAAAAAAGATACACATAACAATTGAACAATACTGTAGCCCACAACGGTGTTCACAAATTAACTGTGGAATGTAATAAACAATTAATTGGATGCTAGGGTAATAATACAAAATAATATTAAAACTCAACTTATTAACTATCATGCTTATCTGTATTTTAACACATCAATCAAGAGAGCTCTTTGAGTATAAGACATTTGAATTTACTGGGAGAACATGCAAAAATATCAATATGTTCAAAAGTCATGTTGTAGGCATCAATCATTCTGCGAACAGGTGAGCACAAACCAGTGTTAGAATGGCAGGTACGCATGGAAAATAGTCTACCAGCGCGCACCTTTCGCTTGTATACAGTTCTAGGAACAACATAGCCTAACATATTGGTTAACTCAATGCAGTCAAATCTATTTCTAACAATGTTATAAAGATTCATGGCCATCAGTGTTGTAAGTTTGTACTTTTAGAGTAAATCCTGATATGGCAAGTAATATCCAAAGCACCTAAAATGCATAGCATTTAGGAAGTTCTGGTGAACACTCTCAATCGCCTCAATGTACTTTTGATAGTATGGACTCCAGACGGACACGGCATACTCCAGTTGCGAGCGTACGAGAGACTTATGCGTATATAGGCAAATAAAGGGTGTAAAACACCTCTTAACGAAGCCGAAAGGCACTTGTTCTCCTCGTCATTGCGATCATTTTTTTGTTCTACACCATACCTTTGAACCTTCTAGTTACGGAGATATTGGGGGTCAAAGTTCCAACTTCTTGGCGACTTTTTTTTAAAATACAAGTTTTTTATGTAAGATTTTTACTTTAAACACCTCCACGACCCCCGTTCTATTCAATCCATCTATCAGCACAATGTTTTGAGTGCGTTGAGTTCTACCACAAAACATGATTTTTCACCCCCAAAAAAAAAGTCGTTTCCCAGCAATAATTTTTGCGTAAAGTTACTTAGTTTGATGTACAGAATGCTTGGTTGACGGCTTCGTGATGAGGTGGTTTACACCCTGTATATGAAGAAGGCTTCTTAAAATCTAAAATCGAGCGCATAACAAATCCATAAAGTTGGTACACTTTATTAACTATTTTACTAATATGCAAGTCTAGGCAGAGCTTGGATTCTAGGATAATGCCGAGATTACGGACAGGGTCCACTTTTCTTAGGGGAGCATCGCACAGAGAGTATGCATATTTTACGATGTTTTTATTTTTGGTGAAGTTAAGAAAATTACATTTAGGTAAACTAAGCTGCAACTTATTTCTACGACAGTAGTCAGACAGTCTATCCAAGTCTTGTTGTAACATAAGGCAGTCATTTACGTCACGGTTTGTTAAGATCGTCGGCGTATAAAAGGAATTTGGTGTTAAGAAAACACTGGCTAATGTCGTTAATGTACAAAACAAATAAAAGGGGACCAAGAATAGAACCTTGTGGTACACCAGAGGTGACCTGCGCGATGCAAGAAGAATGACCATTAACTACAATTCTCTGACTACGGTTAGTGATGTAGGAAGCAAACCACCTAAGTAAGTTTCCACACATTATCAAATAAAAAGCTTGTGAAGAGCAAGAGATTAGTGACTGTGGACCACCGTTTAACAAAACCGTGCTGTTGTTGAACAATAAATAGGATAAATTGCATTATGCACTAACCTCTCAAAGAACTTCGACAAGGCAGACAACATAGAAATAGTACGCTAGTGTTAGCGTGTAGTGTAGTTTAAGTTAATTCGTCCTTCGGTGACCCACATATTATTTCATTGACGTTACATTAATGATGAAACAGATCTTGTGATGTTTGCAAAATTTTCGTGGTAGCCTATCAGTAAAATTGAACAGTTTAGTTTAAGGTCGAAACAGAGGCTAAATCGTAAAGTAAATCAGTATGTGAGCTGCCTATGTGTAACGGTTGTGGATAAGTACCTCATGCCGCAGCTGCGACTTGACGGGGTCGCTGTGCTGCGCGGAGTCCAGCTGCTGCCTCTCCAGCTGCGTGAGGCGCGCGCGGGCCTGCTGCGAGCGCTCTTGTAGCTCCAGCTCCGACTGCATGGCCGCTTCTAGGCGCTTCTTCAGGATTTGGATCATGTTCGAGTCTTGGTTCTGGCGGAGAAAAGTTGTAATTACGTATTGGATGAAAATGGATGTTCGAATGATTTGGAATAATTATTATAGTAATCAAGTACTTGACCTTTCATGGGAAGGGCATGACTAAAAGCAATCCAATGACTGACCAAACTAACAAACCAGTTAGTTTCAGCATTTTCAAGATCATTCGCATTCTAATATCAGGTTTTATCCGTCAAAAATACCTCTAATTAACAACAACAACATATTTTTGACAAGTTTTTGCCATTAACTGTCGCTAAGACGAGATTCTTATGTGAAAGAAACACTGGCAATGACGCAGAAAGGTGATCGGAGCCGGGTGAAATAAGACTAGGATTGAGTTAAATGACTTCGAGATGCTATTTCCAGAAGTGGACTGCAATGCAGCTGATAGATCTTCAGTAATACAGTTATCAAGGCCAGGTTACCTGCAAGCTCTCCGCGGTGTGCTTGTGCGTGTCGAGCAGTAGCGCCAGGCGGCCGCAGTTGTCGCGCTCGGCCTCGTAGCGCAGCTTGCTGGTCTGCCAGTCTTGCACCAGTTTGTCCCGCACCCTGATGTAACATGTTGAATCACTGCACTTTTAGTACTTTGATATTTGATATTTTTTTGCGTGAATAT
Organism: Xestia rhomboidea; assembly: GCA_963853795.1. NCBI lineage: Eukaryota > Metazoa > Arthropoda > Insecta > Lepidoptera > Noctuidae > Xestia > Xestia rhomboidea. Next base: position 1,249,683 of record OY970775.1, read on the forward strand.
GTTGGTGAAGTAATTAGAACAGGTTGACGTTTGGTACGTTTTTGTAACATTATTGAATGTTGAACAACATAAGAAACATTGAACGCGGAAACAGTAAGTTCCGCTCAAATTTAGTTCACAAATTAAATTATAATTTTGGTTTAGCAGTGTAACAAATACAAGCAGAACTAAACCTTGGTTATTTTTTCGCGTGCCAGACGCTCACTTAACAGGCAAAAATCGATGTTAAGTATACCCGCATACCGAGCTTGAGTTTACTATCAGTCACTATTCACAAATTTAATTATTAATAACCTAATGAGCAAATTTCTTTTTTAAAGCAATTTCAAAATATTATGCAGGACCAAAAATTGCAAAAGATAGAGAGAGACTATTGCTAGACTTGAAAGAGGAGTAGTAGTAGCACCAGTAGAACATGATCTTAATATATAAAAATGACGGTCACTGTGTTCGTACACCTCCGAAACCACTTAACCGATTTCAATGAAATTTTGTGATTGTGTGTATATTTGGTTCCAACTTGAAGAATAGGATAGTTTTGGACTCAATAAGTGGCGCCGTCCGAAACACAGGCGGGTCGCTAGTTTATACAGGCTGTAAGGGACAGCCCTCCGCAGACTGATTGGGTGAATTCAGTATTCATACTAAGATGACCGGTACAAGAAATGATTTCAGGAAGGTTATGGGAACCCGTATTGGATTCCCATAACGTTCCCATTTGAATTGTTTAATTTCCTCATACTTAATGTATCGTTACCGTGGCAAAACGCAGGTAGCGAACGGCAAGCGCGACGACGAGTGCAATGAACTCTGTACCTAGGCAGGGAGCTGATTTCACGCGTCGTTCGTAAGAGTATTTCAACATCCGTTGTTGGTTTTTTGGTTTAAAAATGGTTTGAAAGATTCCCGTTGAACATGATTCAAAATAAGGAGCTGAATGCATCCTGTCAGTTTGCCGTCCCTTACACCCTGTGTATTTAACTATTATTATTTTCTTAAGTGGCCAATCCCGTTTTGCAAAACAATTTGTGTTAAAAGGCTCCTATCCTTACCTGTTAAGTTCAGTGATAAGTGCATCTTTATCCTTCAGCCTGGCTTCGAGGTTGTTGACCTGCATCAGTAGCTTGTCGTTTTCAGTCCGTAGTCTGTTGATGCGGTCTGATGATGACGAGTGGATTGAGCTTGACGACCTACAAAAACCAATAAATGTCATAAATATCATTGTCTATTAGCGATTCTTTATTAAAATGTTTATTTTTTTTTGTTCGGTTACTCCGAGGTTACTAAAAATAGTCCTTCCACCATGAAAATACACTTACTTTGACGTATTAAGAGCTAGACGCGGTATGTCTTCTCTTTCGTCACTGCTTGCTGACAAAATCTGTAAATCAACGCATGAATATTAAACAATATCTCAACTAAAAACATCTGTTGTAAACAGGCTAAATGTAACGGCGATGTCGGCTACTATAATTAAGCAGAGACAGAAGTGCAGAATTCAAACGAGGTCCTGCAATGTCCAGTTGTTGTAACGCAGTATTAAATACCGGTTTTGCGAACAAATTGCTTTAATAACATTGGACATTACATTTTTTTGCAGTAATTTTACTGAGAATACCGCCACATTCGAACTAACGTGACTCATCCTATATATCATGATCTGTCAAAGGACCGTTTTGTTCGAGACACATCAAAGGTTATACAGAAACCCGACAACAACTGTGGTATAGTAAGTAGCCCATAAGACACGACACCCGTCCCTTTTCTTAGGAACTTAACAAGCTGTTTGTAATGTTGTCCTGTATGATGACGTACCTGTTCCATAATATCGTCATCTAGAGTATGCGAGTAGTCGAGCTGGTCCCGCAGCGCGCGCTCCAGCTCCGCCGTGGGCGAGCGCCGCTCCGACTGCACCGACTGCACCGACTGCACCGACCGGACCGACTGCCGCCCGGGGGATAGGCGGACTCTGACACAGAACCAGAGCATAGCACAGTACAGTACATACAGTAGGCAGGAAAGTTACACCTTAGACAGATAGCATCCTCAAAGATACACGCTGTCACAGTTAAAGTCCCACCAGTGGGAATAAAAATAGCATGGTGAAACATTATAGTACAAGGTCAAATTATTATTCATGAAGTTTGTCAAGTACGTTCAAAGGTTTCAACATGACAACATGAAAAGATTCTTGGCGGTAACTGTTAGCTCAGCTGCTAATGGCTTTACTTCATAACTTATTGTTACAATTACCTGTCCACAAGTTCCCTTAAGTTATCCAGTTCCACTTCTAATTCTTGGCACCTCTCTACTTTCTGTCGCAGTTTATTCTTTAACTCACCCACGTTCGACTCTTCTCGCAATCTGCAAATACAACGAAAAAACATAACTTACGCCTATACATAGTTTTTAAGTAGTATACAAGGTGTTATTATGCACTTAAGTTATTTACAAAAAAACATACTTTTGTGAATCGAACTGACATCACACAACGCCAGCTAGCGAGCGAAGCGGGCGAGGGTCTTTTCATACTTCAGTTCGGTAGTTCACGGTGTAAACCAAAGTATGAAAAGAGGTAAAACGACGCCTCGCCCACCTCGCTCACTAGCTGGCGGTGTGGTCTGCGCTTTAAGCTCAGAACAAACTGAGCAGAATCTACCTCAAGTTGTAGGACGAAGTTCGCTCGCCCAGATTGTGTCAACTTTAGTTTAACTCACCTAGCCACGACGGTTTCAAGTTGTTGCGCCAGCTGTTCCTTCTCCACCATGAGCTGTTGTATCTCGTGCTGCAAGCTGTCTGCGTGCTGCCTCAGCTCAGCGTTGTCCGCGTCCTTGTCCGCGTTCAGCTTGTTAGCCTGACTAAGGTTGTTGCGCAGTTCTGTCACATCCAGTTTAGCCTTTGCTAGCTCGAATGCCTAAAAAATAAAGACAATTAAATATGCATGAAATTAGAAACCTAGAATAAAGTTAATACAAAACGTGACAAGTGTTAGGTAGTAACACTATATGTAGTGATTTATTCACATGTTTAAATCTCAAATTAATAGCCTTAATTTATTCATCAAAACGGTAGACAAAACTAATATTATTAATCAGATTACTCTACTTATACCCACAAAAACTAACAACAAAAATGTCATCTCACCTTATCATTCAATTCCTTCTTGTTAAAGTCCAGTTCATGTTGTAGCAACGAGATCTGCTTTCTTATCTTGACTAGTTGCTTCTTATCACTGCTCGCCTGTCGGTCTAATGACTTCCTCTCATCTCCACTTTTACTACGAGGAGAAGGACTACGAGACACCATCTTTAATTGTTCCTTTAGAGAAGCTATCTCTTCATGGAAGGCGTTAATGTCTTCATGTAAGATTTCGATCTCTGTTTCCTTATCTTTTAGTTTATCTGTTAATAGTTTCAATTCGTCGATTTTTGCAGTCAATTCACTGTTGAGAGAGTTGACTCTTACAAGTTCACTTTCGTTGCTCTGTAATTTAAGGGACGCGTTCTCTTGTTCTTTTTCCAGTTTCGTCAATTTCAACTTTAAGTCTTTGTGGTGAGTGTTCAATTCGTTGTTTTCTTCGTTCAGTTTTGAAACGTCACGGTTTAATGCTTCGACTGTGTCTTGTAGATGGAACAGTTCGTTTGATTTCTCTTCGAATGCTTCTTTGAGATTGTCTAATTCTTCCGTTTTGTCATTTAGACATCTTTGTAAATCATCTAGTCTGTCCAAATGTTGGTTCAAGCTGTCAATTTGTTGGTTCTTCTCAGAAACAAGTTGCTGTAACTTCTGCAGTTCGTTGACTTTCTCTCTCATCTGATGGTTTTCATTTTCATATTTCTCCAAAGCATTGTTCCTGCTTTGTAGCTCGTCAATCTTAACTTCTAGTTCAGTCATTTTGTTTGTCAAGTTACGTTTCTCTTTAGCGAGTTCTAGGATCATGTTCTCTCGCCTTAGAATGTCTTCTTTGAGCAAATGCAAGTCTTTCGACTTATCGTTGACCTCTTGTGTCAATTCCCCCAGTCTTTGTTCGAGCAAGTTTTTGTTAGACGAGAAGTTATCTAGTTGATTCTCGTAGAATTTTTTGTCATGCTCCATAGTTGCCATCGTGTTTTCTAGAAGACCTTTGAGTTCTTCTACCTCTTCCTTCAAAGCGGGGAATTCACAGAGCTGTTCCTCCGCGTTTTTCAGTGCAGACTTGCAATTTTCCAACTCTGATCTTGATTTCTTAATCTCATGTTTTAGTTGAGTCAGTATATCCGGGAAGTTTTCTTGTTTTACGTCTAAGGTTATTCCTAGTTCTCCTAATGAGGTGTAGTCGTTGTGTGTTTTGTTGTCGGTAGCTTCTAGAGAGAAGTTAATCTTCTTGGGTTCGACGGTTAAGTCTTTACTGTCGTTCACGTCCCTGTTGGGGTACATTGAGCAATTGTCTTGAATGATTTGAGCATGTTTCATTTCAGTGCCGAACATTGTAGTCTCGTTGACGTTTCTCTTGTATTGTTTGAGTAGTTCTTTGGTCTGTGTTGATGTTAAATGAGCTGGTAAAGAATCAGCTCTAGGGGTATAGCCAGGTAAGTCGAAATGGTCAATATATTCTATGTGTAGGGAACTCATGTTTGCTTTATCGAGTTCTGGTGGTAAAGTTCTGTTTAGTGTTTTTTCCTTCGTCATATCGGCGTAGGTCGCGCCGGTTAAACTGGCATTTTGTCCTTTTAGTTCAGCTCTACGCATCTGCAGGTCTTGTTCGTCGAACTCAGATATAGAGACGATATCGCTGAGAGTCCTCGCGGAAGCTTTACCTTCCAAAACGTCGCCATTCTCCTCTTTTTGGTTGTCTTCATCCAGTTTTAGCGCTGTGAAAGCAATGAATCATATTAACTGCGCAAGTTAGCTAGACGGATCTTTTACCGTCAACCTAAATAATTGCGAGGAAGTTGGAATAAATCCAAATCTGCGTATAATTAGTCTAGACTGATGTAAAGTCCTAAAACAAAACTGGAAAACAGACTACGTGAATCACTGGAGCGAAATGGAACTGTTTTGCAAGCTAAAAACATGTTTGTGTACCCACGCTTATATTATACGAAGTTTTTGGCAAGCTTCGAAGATAAAACAAATAAATAAGAAATATTGTTTATGTTTGTCTTGTCAATTCGTCAAGATGGAACAAAAAAAACCTACGGTAATATATGTCTCCTTTTATTTATACAGTCAGATAAATTCAAATATTTATAAAATAGATTGAAATATTGTTTCCTTCACTAATGGCCGCCGTGTTAGCCTCAATTCAACAAGACTATTTAGACGTGGTAGTCGTGTGTGTGTAACTAAGTGAATATAAAGTATGAGAACGCAATAACCATTAAAACATTACATCTACAGTGTTCATGCAGTAATACGATACTGTAACTCTTAGATTAATACTCTCAGATTAAGATTTATATCATCATGCCTTTTCTATTTTGGTTGGTATGATATCTACGCTGTCATTCTTTGCTGTAAACTGTACGTTTTTTTAACGTAGATATTGATGACATCATGTTTACCAGCGTCGTAAATTTTCAATAATATACTGATGTTTTTGAAGATTTTCTTTACCTCCACTGAGTAGAACGTACTTTTAAAAGGTGTTATGTCCGAAAAATAGGTCAACAAGAAGGAACCACATACTTTCTGATTTATTAAAATTTACCGGACTCTAAAGCGACAAAGGCGTACTTAACATTTTCGACCAGTCACTTTAACTAACAGAATGACAATACATTCCCAACAAAAGATCACTCACCAAGTAACTCCTGAAGCTGGTCCTCTTTCTCCGCCAGATTTCTCTGGTGGTCTCTGATGGTGGCCTGGAGTTCCTCCTTATCTTTCTCCAAGCTCCTCGCTAGGCTCTCCAGTTGGGCGACACGTGACTGAGCGGTGGATAGCTCTCGTTCTAGTATTATCACTTTGTCTTTGGGATTACCTGGTGGTTAGAGATTTTGGCTAGGCTTTATTTATTTTAACTTTTATTAATGAATTAAGCAACATAATAAACATCAGCGGACCTACCATGACGTCTTAAAGCAGGATCGTTTTAATTGCGTGCGAGTGAGGGAAAGAAACGGAGCTATAGAGGACGTCTAGCGCCATCTCTTACCCTCACTCGCACGCAATTAAAACGATCCTGCTTTAAGACGTCATGGTAGGCCCGCTGGTCAATTATCTAAATAGGAATGTTTATTAGTCAGTTTTATCAGTTTACCTTGTAACCGTACCCTGACACCTTTCTGTGTTTTACATGAAAACAAATCAGTCAAAGGGAAAATAGACAGTTATAATTGCAGGTGCCTGACGCATTTCATTTTCTATGTGTGACCATAACAGTCAACAAGTAGACATGCGCATACTGGTTGAATCATCAATAAAAGTGTACGTTTATCTACATATTATGTGAATCATACGTATATTGGCTGTGTCTACCATTTTTATACTTGTGATAATAATCAACGCAATTGTAGGATTAGTTCGAAAATATGTAAAAGCTTCAGCTTAGTATAATGTTACTTTAATCTTAAGTATTTAATGTTATTTTAGTAAGGATATTGTGGAATCGAAAAAACGGATTGACTTTGGCAATTACAAAAAAAAAACGAGCAAGGTGTCACACATGGGAAATCGATGGAACCCAATTTTTAGGGTTCCGTACCCAAAGGGTAAAAACGGAACCCTATTACTAAGACTTCACTGTCCGCCTGTCTGTCTGTCACCAGGCTGTATCTGTGATAGCTACAGTTTAATTTTTCACAGATGACGTATTTCTGTTGCCGCTATAACAACAAATAATAAAATAAATAAAAAATACAGGAGGCAACCCTCCTACTATGGTACGGAACCCCTCATGCGCGAGTCCGAGTTGCACATGGCCGGTATTTTTTATTTTAATAAACGGGCGTTAATTCATCACTGGTCGGAAGAATCATGATTCTTTAGTTCGGTACATGCATGTACCGAACTCATGGAAATAGTTTGCGCGTCGATATCCCCTCCACCCTGTGTAAATGAATTACCTCTATAACTGAAGACTTTTACAGGTAATAATAAAGACTGACTTTTTTTTAAATGATAACAATTTATCTTACATGAGGTCCCAAACAGGGAATTCTGTTCATCGTGTAGTTTTTCTCTCTCCTCAAGATTCTGCTTGACTCTAATTAACTGCTTGTCCTTTGATTCCAACTCTTCTTTCAACCGTTGCACCTGGAAATGTAAGAGATTAGTACGGAAGCCCACATTGATGGATTATCCTCGTCGTAAATGTATTCGTTTGAGTGAGGATTAGGTAGCATTTGTCCGTTGGCAAGGAGTTCCGCACCTTGCCTGTGCGTATAATCAAGGCGAGATTTATAGTTCGTTACCTTCATCATCTGCCTAGCCTAGTTCCTAGCCTGTAAACCCTACACAACCCAATGGAGTGTGTGCTCGCCCTCTATTAAATCAGACTTAAAGTCTTGGAGTGGATTCCTGGGTCGGGCGATGTCATTGGATATTTCAGGATTTTTTCCAGGTAGCTGTCTGGAGCCGAGATTTGCGACCGATTAATGGCCATAGGCTCGTCCTCCATTTCAACGGATTTAAACAAAACTGGCGAGAAAATTAGAGGTGTGTTTAGATACACCTCTATTTTTCTCGTCAGTTTTGTTCACACCCCACTCACTATAGGTATTAACCGTTGGAAAGTCGTGATATTATGGATGTTAAATAAGTTCAGTCGTGGTCTTTTCCGCCTGATCAGTTAAAAGTTTTTTCACTTAAATCAGAGGTGTGTTTAGATACACCTCTATTTTTCTCGTCAGTTTTGTTCACACCCCACTATAGGTATTAACCGTTGGAAAGTCGTGATATTATGGATGTTAAATAAGTACAGTCGTGGTCTTTTCCGCCTGATCAGTTAAAAGTTTTTTCACTTAAATCAGAGGTGTGTTTAGATACACCTCTATTTTTCTCGCCAGTTTTGTTCACACCCCACTCACTATAGGTATTAACCGTTGGAAAGTCGTGATATTATGGATGTTAAATAAGTACAGTCGTGGTCTTTTCCGCCTGATCAGTTAAAAGTTTTTTCACTTAAATCAGAGGTGTGTTTAGATACACCTCTATTTTTCTCGCCAGTTTTGTTCACACCCCACTCACTATAGGTATTAACCGTTGGAAAGTCGTGATATTATGGATGTTAAATAAGTTCAGTCGTGGTCTTTTCCGCCTGATCAGTTAAAAGTTTTTTCACTTAAATCACGCGGAGGCGCCGAGCCACGCCCCCTTAAAGTTTAAGCCTATTAGGAAAGCGTCAACATTGGCGCGCAAAATAACAATAACTCGCGTTTGGCGTGCTTCATCAGTCGATCGGAGGCCGATCGTTATTTTTTCATTCATTATTTCTATACAAAGTCAACGGGGCGGGGCAAGAGAGCGTTTCTATGTTGTAAGTGCAAGCAAAAATTAGCTTAGTGGTGATCAGGCGGGAGTGTCGTCGATAGTACCTCGGCGAGCGCATCATGTAGCTGCACACTAAGCTGGCTGGTGGCCTGGTGCGACAAAGCTTCTGCATCATTCCTCTGTTGTTGCAGGCGCGCCGACAGCGACGAGATCTTGAGCGCCTGCTCCGACATGCGCGCCTGGAGGACATCGCGTTCTGCGCGGACCTCCTGTGGACAAACCAGTGAGGACATGTTACTGGGTTGTTAGTATGACACTTGGGGGATACCAATGTAGTTTTAATAATGAATGTTGGGCTTTATTATTTAGCAAGCAGTGGTTTCGAGTTTTAGATATACATAAAAGGTGTAAATAGACCCTTAACGAAGCCGAAAGGCACTTTTTCTCCTCGTCACTGCGATATTTTTTTTGTTCTAGAGTTCTAAGAGTTTTAGACCATACCTGGGAACCTTCTAGTTACGGAGATATCAGGGGTTAAAGTTCCACCTTTTTCACAAGTTTTTTTTTTTTTTTAATACAAGTTTATAATATACATACAACTGTACTTTAGTTACCTCCATGACCCGTTTACTACTCAATGCATCCATCAGCACAATGTGTTGTATGCGTTACATTGAGTTTTACCGTAAAAAATGTGATTGTTCACCCCAAAAAAAATGTAGTTTCCCAGCAATATTTTTTGCGCAGTTACTCAGTTTGATGTACAGAATTCTTGGTTGACGGCTTCGTGAAGGGTCTCTTTACACCCTGTATTTATAAGTTAATTTTGAATGGTTTATAACATTCCGACATGATCGACTTATTCGATGACCGAATAAATAAAAGCTAAGTTTTGGGCCGAATCAGTTAAGGTTGCCATCGACATGCTAAAAAGAAGAATAGTACGCAGCATATGGAAACAGTGGAATAAATACTTAATATATTTATTCGGGAAACAACAAAAACTAAACATTCGGTGGAAGCGTTCGGTCACCGACCTATGCCACTGCGGATGTCGTAACTGCAACATATTAGACAGACTAGTTACAAATATACCATCACCCATTAGTCTAACAACTGACAGCGCAGTCGTCGCGTCATATTACAATTGACATTTCGAACTAGAAAGCCAGCTAGTCGTACCACCTAGTAGACCCGATCCGTCCCTTAAACTGAGCAGCTAAATAAACGCCTGCCTCTAACGCCATTACTCACCGAGTATCAATATAGGTTCAGACTAGTTACAAATACATTGTCACCCATTAGTCTAGGAACTCAACGCCATCTTGTAACTGACATTTAGCACTGAAGCCACTACATGAAAAGCTTCGTTACTACTGAGGATGAGGTCCTGGGTTCGATTATTTGGTTGGGCAAAATGTTATTGGGTTTTTCTATCACGTGGCAGTCCGGATTTTCGACTTGTGGCCCGATGGCAATATGGTAAGGGAGCCCAGAGGGTTTTCAAGTTCAGTGTCATGTAGTTTGAAAACTTGATAGCCGAGTAGGTAGGGCATCATGAGACGGCTAAAATTATCCATTGCAAAGTTTCAGACAGGACCACTTACAGTATACAAAAATGGCCAAAAACTAACAACGGGCTGTTTAGCAACATTGATTTTCATCTCATCTTACGAGGCTTGAACCAAAACGACTTATACTAGGTAAAATTAAAATAATTAAAAACATTAAAACAAAAATATTGGATGTTCACAGTCATCTGACCTCCACAACCGAGTTAGTACTGGGTAATACGATACGAGTACCCCTTAGTAAGACTGTAGTTGTCAGACTTTTTGGGCCACTGACTACCGACTGTCAAAGATCTACAATTGCCGGGACCAACAGCTTAACGTGCTTTCCGAGGCACGGAGGAAACTCGGTATGTAAGGGTGGTCACCCATCCACAGACCAACCTAGGCAAGCACGGCTTAACCTAAAGATCGACCCGAGCAGGTGTTATTATTAAGCCACGAGCTCTTCCAGCTCCAGATGCTGTATTTCAACAAATTATAGAACTACCTTCTACTATACACCTATAGTTTGTTGTGACTTAAGGGTGACGATGATCACCCAGCAGTACACGCCTGTCACGAACGCAAACAAAGTTCAGCAACATTACTCATCAAGAGCTATATTTACACCGCGACACAGTTCCGACACTATGAAAACAGACTGCAAAGATCATTAGGTCGGATTGTCGTTTAATCAATGAGTGGCCCAGATTGTAAGAGATCATATACGTTTTTATTGGTATGCTGATTTCGTAACGAAAATGTTGGTGGCACTGGAAGGTTGCAGGGATCCGCTGGAAGCGAGACGCACGGGACCACTCAATGTGTCACTCTTGGGGGAGGCCTATCTCCAGTGGACGTCTTTCGGCTGAAATGATCAGTTAATTTTATTCATCATCATCTCATTTTCTATAGCAGCTTCTCTGCTATATTTGATTTTCTGTAGTCATCTGAAATCCCTTCATTAATCCGAACTGATTTCGGGATATTTACGATAACTTTAACAAAACAGCGTTCAAAGCAATATGGATAACACCATCAAACATAAGGTGAGTAATGAAGACTTTGCTGCCGATTATAATAACAATATTTCAGTAGCTCCATGTAAAATACTGGTATTCAGCTGCATCCGGTTGGACTAGAAGCCGACCCCGACATAGTTGGCATTAGGCTAGGCAGATGAGTGTCCAGAATTCATGAATACTGAATACGTGAATTGATAGGAAAGGCATCAACATTAACTTAATTGAGTCGTATAATCATCACGCATCCAGAGACAATAGATATTGTTTTGTCAACAAACAATCGTTCCCATTATCAGCTATATAACTAAATGCCGGAAGTTCCGTCTCTATCGATCGAGTTCAACGCTAATGTGAATAAGCAATTAACAGTAAAGGAATTAAGAAGAGCTTTCAGGCAAGCGGCTTATACGAAGCGTCGGTAACGCTTTTGTTATTCAGTTTAAACTCTTGAATCCCACGGGTTAAGTTCGTTGACCCGCCGTTTTGTTTTAAAACGCAAGCTGTTTTTCAATTCCCACTGTGATTTTTTTGTTAAAATATGAGACTTTTATCGGGTTTACTCATAACATAATTTTTGCATTAATTCGACAATATTTGCTTTGCACTGCAGTTTGTTGATTTTATTTTGCGTGACCAAATTAAACACTTTCGGTTAAGTTCCTGCTTAGGTAGTCTTCTTATCGATCATTTCATACAAATTCTGTTTGATGTTTTAATTTATTTGGTAGATAGGGCTTATCGAGACTTTGTGACAAACACATAAGACATAACTCTCCGCAATAGTCGGGTAAAAAATCTGGAGTGTTGAATGGCAGATTCGATACTTGTATTGGATATACGGAGACGCAAATACAAGGAGATCTACGTCTCTGCAAATGGAAGAAAATCTACTAAGAATAACATAAAACTCTTTGTGCAGACATCCTACATGAACATGAACGCATGACAATACGTTGCCAATGTCAATTGATGCAATAAAAGTGACAAATGATACTACGACACGACAGCAGATTGGACAATTTATCGTATTCAATACAATCATGCCGGCGATATAAATAAATATAGGCAAAGTATCAAACATAAAACCTTTGGACTTCTTGTTATTGCGAGCACAAGATGTGATTGTTAATATCACGTACGCTGAACTAGCAACTAGATAAACTACGAATTCGTGGTTTTCCATCAGCGCCGAAGCAACCTGCCAAGACTAACAGAGCTTGTACCTGAGCCGTTGAATCCCTCTGTATCTAGAAGAACAAATCAAAACAAGAATGTATTTGCTTTCGCATACAGTATTGTGTGACTATTGAAAAAAACACGGGTTAGCATATTGAAATATTAAATGTAAATGTATTAAATGTATCAGGCATGACTATAAGCAGTGGTTTTGAGTTTTAGGTAGACATAAAGGATGTAAAAAGACCTTTAACGAAGCCGAAAGGCACTTTTTCTCCCCATTATTACGATTATTTTTTTGTTCTGGACCATACCTGGGAACCTTCTAGTTACGGACATATTGGAGATCAAAGTTTCAAATTTTTCACAAGTTTTTTTTTAATAGCTTTTAAAGTCACAACTTTACTTTGACCCATGGCCATACTATTCAATCCATCCATCAGCACAATTGTTTGAGTGCGTTACATTGAGTTTTACCGTAAAACGTGATTTTTCACACCAAAAAAAGTCGTTTCTAAGCAATATTTTTTTGTACAGTTACTTAGTTTGATGTACAGAATGCTTGGTTGACGGCTTCGTGAAGGGTCCGTTTACACCCTCTATAACAGCGACTAATTAAAGTAAACTAAGGGAGGTTATAATTCAACGTTGACAACCACCCTTTACCGCACCTATAACACCCTTTATTACAAAAAAGCTCAAACCTTTAACAAAACCATCAAAGAATTCAGCTATTGAAAACTGACCAACCATGCTTAAATTCACATCATCTCGTATCTCAAGCAAACGACCGACCATGGATTACTAACACACTCATAACATTCTCATATTTCCGCCAGTTTCCCGGCGCTTTCCCAACGACATTGCGACCTAAGTATATACACATAAAAACGTCCGTGATGCGCAGTTGGCAGCGTCTGACGCACAATCGTTGTATTTACAAGTTATTTAGGATAGAGAACGATTGTTTGATTGTGTTATTTAACAATGAAAAAGGTCTTATTTACATGTAGTAATTATCTATATTTTTTCTTGAAGGACAATGTGTGTGTCGCTTGGAGTTTACAACTTGTTACTTACTACATAAATTAAAATCTCTGGCTTAGGTACTAGGAGTATCTGTAATACCTTCAGTAATCTTGTAAGTTTTATCAAAAGAGCAGTTTCTGATCTAGAAAACCTAAACATTGTAACAATCTAAATCATATTATTGTTTCGTTCATTGTAATTCTAAAAATAAGAAAACCAAATATTATATTCGCATATATTTCAGCCGAAAATCACCAGCTACCGTTTCAGGCACAACAAAACATTTCGTTCCAGACACAACAGCACTTTAACAACAAAGCTTTCACTCCGAAAATAACCTCCAATAAAAGAATCAACGACATAAAACTCACCGTAAGATCCGGCAACCCCATCCTAACGTACTTGGAGAAGTAACTCCAAACAAACATCACACACCACTACATGGACGGGGCACTAAACTATCACTATACATTGCTGGTCACACTGCATGGTTACGCATCACATGTTGATGTTGATGAGAGGGTGCAATGGGTGGCGTGCGTTGATGGCTGGTGAGAGAGACCTTACGGCAGCAGAACACGCTCTGAAGCATCGGGAGAGACTGAGCGTCAGACGTGTGTTCGCGCGGAGGGAGACGCCGATGCGTGATATGTTGGATACGGTAACGCTGGTTTATGACTAACTTTATTTGTTTTAATGTTAAATGTGCAGATAAAATATTAAGAAAGGTAACGAACAAGGGCAAGGGTTGCAAAGTTGCAAAGGTAACGAAAACATTGTACACTGGTCTCTAGGTATAGAATAGCATCTCGCGCAAATTCCTCTTCATTCATAGTTTCCTATCGTCGACACTCACTATACTCCATATTATTCTTGAAAGAACTAGTTCTTTCTATTCCTTAAGTTGCACCTTTCATGTTTTATTTCTGCGTCACCATAAGGTAGCCTAGTCTAAGTCCACCATTGTTTTTACTTGAGCATAAAACATTAAATAAAACATCGCTACTTATCATCGCCGTCCGATACCACATCCACACAATTTTCCTCATTCCCTCCATCCTCTATATTTAACCCACACTCGCGCGTCGCGTGTGTGCGCGTACGTCGCACGCGTAGGGTTGCCAGCTATTCCCGACACTGTTTACCTTCCTGCTTGTGTAACCGAGGGTTAATCGCGAACCAAGAAATGGGTTACAAACGTTTACAAGCATGTATTGTTAAACCAGCTTGTTTTATTTTAACATTAGTGTTGAAAACGGAAGGTTGGGTTTCTCTAGTGAGTTTATTTTGGATTGTGTTCAGTTTAGTGTTGGATTACAAACGGCTGTAGCTTTTAAGTTATGATGGTTAATGCAGCACTAAGAAGTAACTGCAGTTATGGCATGTTGCCAACTACTTTCTTTGATTTTGTAGGTATGAATTTCAAATCAAGACGGGTAATGGACAAAAGTTAAATTACTTGCAATTATTTCAGTTCAGAAATTCACCAATGAGTCGCAATTTAATTAATTAGAAGATATTTGTTTTAAGAAAATACATGTTTATCAACTTGGCAACCCTGTACTAATAGTCAATAAAACCTCATAATACAAATTGAGAGAGCAGAGAGAGTTCATCCCGCATATTAGGGTCGGGCAAATTACTGCGAACGAGCGACGCACGCCTATGTCCATGAGTGTAGGACTATGACTAACAGAGCTGTTGGTATGGACAGTGCGGGAATACCGTGGGTTGAGTAAGGTCAATAGATGGGAAGCAGAATTGGCTCCCACATAGCGAAATTACACGAAGAAAAAAATTAAGGTTAAGTTTTAGGGCTGTATAGTATGTAGAGGCTGCATGATTCTTATGGCGTGTAGCCATAATCGGAACTAACTCCATAAACTTGTTTTTTTTTTATAAAATTTCCATCCAAA
This sequence comes from Xestia rhomboidea, assembly GCA_963853795.1. NCBI lineage: Eukaryota > Metazoa > Arthropoda > Insecta > Lepidoptera > Noctuidae > Xestia > Xestia rhomboidea. Next base: position 1,264,794 of record OY970775.1, read on the forward strand.
ATCGTCATTCCGTCCATGTCATGTAAGCGTCAAAAGAACAGCACCGTACATATTCTATATCTTTTGAGACAGCCGATACGGTTTTTTGATCTTTTTCACAAAACCTTTTATTAGACAAATCATTCGTGATACGTGATTGAGCGATTGATCTTAAACTAAAATCTCTTGAGTTCTTAGTAGAAATCCTCAAACTAACGATTTTCCGTTCAGCTGGTGCCTTTCCGCCTAAACCAGGTCAACCCATTAGCAGACGAAGTTATTGTGAAAATACGCGGTTAATCCATTAAAACGTAGTGCCGCAAACTGGTAGGAACTAGGCTAAATGTTGCAATAGTAAACTTTGATATATCGGCCGCAAATCTTCGGTGGAGTCAAAACAAACGCTGGCCGTGTAGTGTTACAGCAGACGTGAAGCCAGGATTAATATTTGTCTATAAGGAAAATATGCGAATTCCTGTAACTGTCTAAGCCTGTTGGTGTTTATAAAACATTTTGCTTGCGAAAATAAATGAAACGTGATAGGTTAGATTCGTTATTTTAAGCCGATGGATTTCGATTCGTGGTAATGTCGGGAATTATGAAATGTATTCAAATTGGCATTTACAGCAAGAATAACGGCAGGACGATTATGATTTTCAACCTATTTTATTACAATCAGCTATACCTAAATAACATCGAAAGTTAGGGTAAGAACTTCCTGTGTCTAAAACTATGCCAATTTCAATGAGTAACTAAATAAAAGTGAATCGGTTAGCAAATACTCGTGAAAATCTAAACAGAGCAGTTGAAAAACCTAATTTAAGGCGCGGTTTCCACCAAAGCGGAGACAAGCGGAGCAAGTGCAAGGTTTGCCTATCATAGTAGCGACAAAAACGGGATAAAGATTTCAACCACTGTGAATGATCGATTCCTGTGCTTCGCTCGGCTCATCTTCGCTTTGGTGGAAACCAGGCCTTATTGTAGAGATCATCGACGAATAACTTCCTGTGTATAACCAAGAAATGCCAATTTCAATGACGACCCGAATGGCGCCGCGGTAGTGAGGCTGCCTTACGTTTTTAGTCGGTCTTACGGTCTTAGTTCTTTCAAATGTTTGTGTGATGAGCATGGACAATTGTTTCCGAGTCATGGATGTTATATGTATAATAAGTATGTATTTACAAACAAAAAGTATCTGTGTAGTATATCAACTGTCTGGTGTCCACGACACAAGCCTCGTTGCTAGGTGTGGCACTAGATGGCGCTGTGTGTAAGGTCCAGCTATATTTATTTATTTAATGAGTTACTAAATAACACTTGGAAAACAGTGAATAAGTAGCCGATACTCGAGAAAACGAAAAACCACCTAATTTATTTCCTGGATCAGCACAAAACATCCGTATTTTAAATCTACAATTATTTACTTCAAACATCCGCTCCGAAACATCTCAATGACCTCATAGATCAGCAACTTTTATAAACCAAACTAAAAGAGAACACTTATCATTGAACTTGAGCGTTATTTTAGTAGAATCTCTGCGGAACATCATTCATCTATTGGCTCTAATTCCCGACTTATTCATTGTTTATTTGTGGAAGCCGGTGGCTTGTCGTGGAGCGAAAGTTTCGAGCAAAAATAGAAGATGATTGTTTTGATAATGTGCATTTTCTACATGATGTCATGATATTGATATGTCTCTGGATTATGTGTGAGAGTTGATCGTCTTAGTTTTAAGATACTTTTGGCTAGTGTTTCTGTTTGTATTTCTACGAAATGAGAAGATATATGTCTTCATCGTCTAAACTTAATGTTTTGGTTGTGTTTTCTACGTTTTGTTGCCGACTTGTATCTACTATTATTATCCTTGTAGTAAATTACCTAACAGTCGGCCCCTCAGACGTGGCTATTTATAGATTCAATAAGTTACACTGGCTTCATCTATTTCTTACAAGACAGGAGCTCCTATTAAATTGAGTATGCACCAACTAACAGCGTGCGCTGGCAAAAGCATTATTACGATGTGTTGACGTCATGTCGCTACATCAGTAGATTGCCACCTTGCGTGGTTTCTAGTCCATTTTTTTCGTTTGTTACCTTAAAAGATAGCCGATGAGACCGGCTGACCTTTTGACACAAAATTAAGTAGACTTTATATGTGGCTATCTGTCATTGAGACGCTGTTTTAAAATCGCAAAAAATGCATAACCATAGCAAACTCTTTCAAAAAGAAATCACACCTAACAAGTTAAGATAGGTTGAAGACTTGATACGGCAAGGCATATAATAATTAAGTCTTTTTCTTTCGTAGAATATCGATACAATAGGGTATTACACCCATTTTTGAAAAGTGTTTCAATTAGATTCTATAGTGCTAATGAACTACTAAAAAATTCACAAAAATTTATTCAATCGTTCAGTGCCATAAAAATGCATTTAGCATTTTCAAATTTCGCGCGTAATTTGACGAAAACGCCGGACGCAGCGAACGCCTTATTGCTCTGTGGCCATGACGTCACTTGGCTATGTAAACAAATGCAGTGATTGGCAGTGATATTTGAAGTTGACAGTTGACACTTCTATGTTTACATAGCCTTATGACGTAATAACATGGCGACTACTATAATGGTGTTATGAAACAGATTAAAAAAACCTTTGAATTGAATTTTAAAATTTAGTTTGCTATTTTATGAACTAAAACTAACGTTTTTGACTGCTTTTTGCCTAAGCTATTTCAATAATATATTTTTAGATTTTTTCTCTTAAAGAGTAAAATACCCTATTGTAATACCTGACGGTTTAATCAGACCTGCCAAAGGACTACTTGGAACTACGTTAAGCACTCTAATCGATTTAATAGTTCGCCAGCTGTTCTTTGAATAATGAGTCTCACAGCCGTGAGGTGCGAAACACTGATAATGTCGTTACTGATCAATTAGTCAATCAGTGAACAGTCAAAATAGCCGGTAAAGTAGCCTGCTAAGACTAACTCTTATTCCAGGAATTATTGATACTAGCCACAACTATCTAAAAAAACCGGCCAAGTGCGTGTCGGGTTACGCACAGTGAAGGGTTCCGTAGCAGCCCGTTATATTTTAGATTTTGTTTTTCAATGCAAATCTTCACCCGTTATAAACAAGCAACTACTTCATCTTAGTCACTCTAAAGGGTTTATTCTAATGATTTTGTAACGACTATTACTGCTAAACTAATAAAGTTATCTTAACCACTATAGTTTTCTTTAAAGTTCATGAAATGCACTATCATCATGAATTTTTCCAGATTTTTCAAGCTAGCAGTTTAGCTTTAAGCTACCCACACGATGGGGTATTCGACGAGAAAATTCATCCCCACTTCACATGTAGGGGAGCAACCCTTTTTTTTTTTTTTTTTTTTTTTTTCGGATGGGAAATCATCAAATGACTTCTCCCGCTCTGGGCGGAGCAGGAGGGAGTGTCAGACTTTTACTGACTAAAACCCATCCATGTTCCTTCCTCGCCCTTTGTGTTCCGGGGCCACGGTATCTCTTTCGAATAGTCCCGCAGCCCCGAGGGGAGCTACCCTAAAAAATAGTTATTTATCCAAAAAGTGAGGAAAGTTCGTTTTTCCTATGAGTTTTGATTTTGAGTCTTGAGCGAGCGAAGGATTGAAAAATAGAATCACGAGCGCAGCGAGTGATTATAAATTTCAATCCTGAGTAAGCGAAAGACTCAACAAAACGAATAGCAAATGAACTTGCTCACATGTTGCATACAAAACTTTTCACCACTCCCAGCAAGAAAGTGTTCAGTCATAATAGGTAAATAAATTTTGTAATAAGTATAGCAAAATAATTAAATCAGCGCCATCTGTGAATTTTTGCTAGAACTAGCAAAAGCCAAGCAAGTAATTTTAACCAGGGTGAAAAATTGTAGGAAATACAAAATATTAAACTTAAACTTACTTTTAATCAATCCGAGAAAAGTTTCATCTGGGGCATCGTTTAAAAATGTCTTAACTTGATTTGCCGTAAAAACTTTTGATTTCTTGGTTTTGAACCCAGAAGACTGTATTTTAAGCAATGAAATCAGCTTATGATATTCTTTTATATTTATGTTATGTTTCGTTACCAATACTAATTTTATCATAGAATAAATACTCCACAATGTACTGGGTTGCTTCATGTTTGAAATTTCCATGAAATAAGACAGCAAAATCGTTTCGGAGAAAGTTTTCGCATTTTTTTGAAGGTATCGAACGTTTTAAGATATCTTTCCTTCGATTTTTTGGGCAAAAAACTTAGTTCGGCATTTGAAACAAGGTTTTTTAACTCTTTTGGAGTTAAACTTAATGCTTCCTCACTAGAATCACTCATTTTTTTTAGTAATCAAAATCGCACGTAAACAAAACTTAGAATTTTCGCGCTTCTAATGTACTTCTTTCACAGGCTTCTTTCTTTGAGTGCGTTCAAAAATAATCCTAAATTTGACGATGTAATTTTTTCAATATTTTATTAAACTTTTTTAATGTTTCTGAACTTATACACTTACAATAATTTGATAAATTTTATAAAAAACATTTATCTTAACTTATAAAGATTTCTATTATAAGCATAAAATTATTTATTTTTTAAAATATCTTTAAAACTTAACATAACAAAATCAGGCAAGGTTAGTTTCTGAACGGGATCATTACTTTCCTCACTGTTCAAACAGTGAGGAAAAACCAACTTTCCTCACTGTTTTCGTAGAGGAAAGACACTTCTTTCGTGCGGGAGTGGTGAAAAATATTTTCCAAAATTTTATTTTACCACTTTGTCGGCGTTATTGATATCGAAACTATAAAGGTTCCTTGTCAGGACTACGGACTACTACCCTAAAAAACTAATCATACATCAGTGATTAGCGAGGCCAAGTACTAAAGTATTTTTTTACAAAACTTAGGTACTTATCTATACACGCATCGACAGGAAAGTAGAAGATAAGTGGATCGATTGCTGCTTAACAGTACTGTCAAACTTTTTATTATAGCTTTTATTTTTCCTAGTTTTACAGCACATGTTAAAATGGCGCCTCATTTTTGGAATAAACTAGCGCGTATTCCCTATCATTATCTTCCAAAATCAACATACAAGAACTCCAATCTTCCTACATAATCTCTGATCCGACTTTGAACCGCGAAGTTGACATTTCGCTTCGGTTGGCGGGTGGTTGTGAAAGAGTGCGTTATCAAAATAAGTCGTTGGCGCGCCGCCAGCCATCAATGGAGCGGTACCAAGGTCCCTTTGTACGAGGTGCGTTGTCCAGGAAACATTAGTGTACAATGTTGAATATGATGCTAGTGTTGCGTAACGAAGTATAATAGATCATTCGATTTTAAATGCGAATTAGCAAATAGTAAATAATTCAAGAACTGGTAAAAGAAGCGTGGGTCATCCAGCGGCGAGATGGGCAGACGACATACTTAGTTGCCATCGGGGGAAAACCTGGATGAGGCTGGCACGGGACCGTGGAGACTGGCACAAGAAAAGAGAGGCCTACACCCAGCAGTGGGCTTCGTGCTGTAGATGATGACGATGATGAAATAATATTATCAAAAACAAAGTAATTTAAGTCCGGCTCAAAATTAGCTTCTACCATACGATACGTCACCCAACACCCGCCCCTTCACCACTCCTAGTGTTTTAGCTGGGGAGATGAACTGGAAACCGATTTTAGAAGACATGAATGTGCTGTATAAAGAAAATAAGTGGAAGAATGGAAATAAATTTATTTGTACCTTTTATGATGCAAATTGATGATAAGAGAAACATAAATACTTAGAATACGTTTCAGGGTTTCAGTAACACACATTACTTGCTATTAAAATCAATAAATATAAATGCAATAAATATATCTTTATCTTTTATTGTGCATAAATGTGGATAACAGCTTCGACTCGCTTATAGGTTGCGTAAAGATTTATTTGTGAATTACACTTCTGTATTTTTTATATTCTTAATATTGTGTTGTGACAAACAGTAATTTCTTTTAATTCGCATAAAATTAATATACTTGCTACGAAATGTGGAAGCGACCGCAATAAATACAATTTTATGAAGCGTGAACATTCTCTACTCGCATCATATTTTTCATTGACATTTTGTGGCGTTTCTGAGTAATCTATTGCTAATATTCATCCACCCACATACTCTCTACGCGAAGATGTATACTATACTATTCAAAGTTATACATTTATGTGCTGTTGACTCACTTCGCCGTATGGATGGAATACTTTTAGTACATACACTTTATGTGCAAGAATAAAAACTTTATCACCTTTTTAAAAAATACACTTTTAAAATACTTTGGAATGTAAAAGCACAATCAGTTCAGCGCATCTGTAAGTGTTTTTAAAGATCTTCTTTACATATATAGCTGCAACAACATCTTATTGGCCACTGCCTGAAAGTTGAAGTCGCTTCAAAACCGTCACAAAAATTGATATGCGTATACACTCTCGGCATGCATAGCAAACAATATTTGACTAGTAATATTTATCGTTAAGAGTTGACATTCACTCTGAAAATTATTGTCAGCGCTAATATTTGTAACGGGGTGGATCGTGGGAGATTATGATTACCATTACAACACAGAAGTAATTCTATTTCGGAGAAATTATTTTTTATCAAAATATACAAAGTGTAAGGAGGTCCCTTAACACTTTGTATATTTTGATAAAAATACGACGCGGAACCTATATCATGAATTGACCCTTTCAACGAGTTACCGTTCAGGTAGACATAGGTCTCAGCAGTCAGCAACAAACAAACAACGTGACGTCAAACAACTTTTCACAAGAACAGTCACTAACCTGTGCGATATCCTTGAGCTGTGCCCTCTGCATCTCCAGGTCCGCCACTCGCTTGAGCACGGCATCTTCAGCTCGCGCGTGGGTTTCGAAGCAGTCCCACACTCCTACTAGTTCTGACATGCGCTCGTTGCGAGGTGTAGTGTCCGTGTCGGGGGACTTCACCTGTACGAGACAATACAATATTATGTTTAGGTCCAGGGTTAAATAGACCACTGGATGTCATTGGGAGCAGTGAGATGTAGCAGGCTAACAAAAACAATAAGTATAATAATAGTTGTAATGGCGGTACTTCTTGACACGGCGCGCATTGTTAGGGGGTTCCTCTCTCTGGAGCCTTACTGAAGATCGCTTGGACCCTGTTCCTGATACCGGTGGGCTATTGTTTTTTTAAATTTGTTTATATTGATTTTATACAGGATATGAAAAAAAAGAGGATTTAATATGAAGATGAATATGTTGGACTGTCTGCCTTCTTGGCCTACTAACTCGAAAACTAAACTTAGGTTTCTGGATTCCGCCTGACGCAGGTTCTTACCGGACACGGATGTTTCGGTAAGTTCCTGCACCGAATCGGGCGGGAGGAGACGCCCGGGTGTTTCCATTGTGAGGATCGACCGGAGGACACGGTGGAGCACACGGTGGAGGTGTGCCCTGCTTGGGTGGAGCACCGCCGTGTTCTCGAGGTGGCGATCGGCGGCGGCGACCTCTCGCTTCCGGCCCTGGTTCGTGCCATGGTCCGGAGCGAGACGGAATGGGACGCCGTCACCTCCTTCTGCGAAGCAGTCATGCTAGCGAAGGAGGTGGCGGAACGTGAGAGGGAGATATCCTCACGTCCCGGCCGCCGCGGGAGACGCCCCGGGCGTCGGGGGCCACGTGGTGGCTTCCGGCCACCGTAGGCGCGGGCCTGTGGACGGGGAGCTATGGGCTAGCTCGCCGTCCGTCCGTCTCATGACGACAGGCCGTGTCGACGGCGCGTATGTGTTCCACGCGCGCCTCAAAGAGAGTCAGCAATAGGGAAGGGGTCCGCAAGGGCCGAAGCCTGCCGGGGCTGCGGGACTATTCGAAAGAGATACCGTGGCCCCGGAACACAAAGGGCGATGAAGGAACATGGATGGGTTTTAGTCAGTAAAAGTCTGACACTCCCTCCCGCTCCGCCCAGAGCGGGAGAAGTCATTTGATGATTTCCCATCCAAAAAAAAAAAAAAAAGGTTTCTGGATTCGATTCCCAGATAGACATAGCTGAGGTATTTCATCTGCAATTTCTCGATAGCAGGATTGAGCGGATTACACATTTAGTACAAGTTGATGACGCAACACTAATTACATGAGACTTAAAACATAGCTGGCGAAATATAGGTGAGCAATGCACGTCTATCCGTAAGTAATAGTATATTTTATATCGAGGGACTAAACGAAGCCATAATATACAAGAGGTGGTTTGACTCCCGAGCGTGCGAGGGAGTCAATGAAACCGAGGGTATATTAAGTTGGCGTTTAGTCTCGAGGTGCAAACTGTACTTTTCACTTTGAGTGCGAAAAAAATAGTCAATTTATTACAAAAACATTTATTATTCCTCCAGTCCATAGAACTTTCGTAAGTTTTTAGGTAAATCTTCCGCGTTTTTGGCGGCAAAAGATTATCTATTATGTCTTTGCTCTTTGCTCGACGTCAAACTCTTCACTGTCACTGGACATTCCTAATAAATTAATATAAAACCGAACAAATTTACAGTCGACAAAAATTCTGAAATTTTCGCGGTCAGTTTTTTCTTCTAAACCAGTCACAGATTAAGAATTTAAAACGCATGGCGCCACCTTCCTTGCGGAAAAACCATGGAACTAAAACTCTCAACATTTTAGCAATGAAGATGGTCCACACTCCACAGATAATAGTAGTATATTAACTGGCTGTTTGAGTTTGTCTATGTCACATGAAGGAAATTAAAAAAAAGTAATTACTTTTTACTCCCTAGGGACTAAAGTGGTCACTTTAGTCCCGCTTCGTAGGGCTATATTGGCGTACTTTTAAAGCATGAGAAGTGAAAACAAAGTGATAGTGTCACCTCTAAATGCCTATGCCGTTGATCTCTAAGCGACACGTCCTCGCTGGGCTCGCTGCAGCTGGTGGAGCACACCTCATGGATGCGCTCCATCTTGCGCGTGCGCCGGTGAATCATCTCCTCTAGATAGCGACACTGTGGAACAATCACACATAATTGGACATCAATCGATATAAAGGGTCAAATAGAATTAGCTAGTGGAAATCTGCAGACCGTCTGAGTATCAATAAATTAATTTGATGTTTATATAAAAACATTTACTTTACTTTGGTTCCACTGACTTTAGTAGACTTTAGTGACAGTTCAAGAAAAGTATAAGTTGTGCATAGATTATTTACATAGGAACAATTGAATTATTTACAAAAAAAAAGAGCCAATTAAATACATATAATACACATATTACATACAAATTATCATACAATATTTACATACACATAAATTATTTTACAACTCGAAACAACAAACCTGCTCCTTAATCCTCTCTAATAACTCCGTACTCTTCTCTTCCTCCTGTCCACATTTAACGCAAACAACATCACTCTGTTCGACTCTCTCAATCTTCAACGATTCCAATTCACCGAGCAACGTTCTCATCTTGCTATCTCTTTCTTCGATCGTGTTCTTCATTTGTTCTAGCTGTTCCAGTATTTCACTTTCGTGTGTCGTCTTTTGTTCCAGTTGTATTTCTAAGTTCGCTATGATGTCTCGCAGGAGGCTGATCTTTTCTTCGGAAGCTTTCAGTTCGTCGTCTGTCGATGCCCTTCGTGTTTCTAATTCGGTTATGATTTGATTCATCTCGCGGGTTTGGGCTTCTAGTTGTTCTACCTGTTTTGTGAATTGAAAGGGTGATAAAAAGGTGTGTAGTTATGGATGGGTTTTGGACTACTAAGAAAAGTTGGGTTAGGTAATGAGCAAGTTTACATACCGTCGTCACGTGGTACGGATTGACGATAAAGAAAATGTTAGTTACTAGACTAGACTAGACTAGAGAAAAGAGAAATACCTTCTAATTTAAAATTAAGGTGCTCGACATGCTGTTATGTGCGTACTAAACCTACAAACTCCACATATTAATAATACACTCCACATATAAGTACCTACAACTATACACTTACAGTACATAAAAAGGCTTACTTAAACATTATTTACAACATAAGTATAGTACCATTTGTGCCAGAATAAGCAAAAAAATAAGAAAGAGCTGGTTTCGACACCACTTCATCACACACACATTATTTGTTAATTCGAATCGGAATACAGTATTGAAAATACGCGCTTTACGTGGAATTGCAGACAAAAGCCCGTTATACAATACAGTATTGAAAATTAAGGTGACAGTACTAGTGGACATTTATTCATGTTTTCCATAGAAATTTCGGGAGGTTATTACTCCACTGTTTGACACTGTTCATCCAAAGTTAAAGATGATATCGTTTTGTCTCATTATTAGTTTTGTCTGTGCGGAAACAGAATAGTAAAATAAAACGCCATTAAAAAGTTATGAGCTACCAAAGATTCGTTTTTATTGCCAATTTTAACGCAACTTTGGGCGAAAATTAGTAATAAAAGAAGTGTCAAATTTCCAAAACAATGTCGGTACCGGCAACGCACAACTATCGAAGAATTCAATAAAGTTTTTTTGAAATTGATATGCAGTGGTTTTTTCTTAAAACTCGATATTCCAAAAGCCTTTTCGAATTTTTTTACGCGCGCTTGTTACTAAGAATTATCGTGCATCTCACTGAACTCACTGTCGGGCACAATGCCAGGTGAGACAGCGTGCTTTTTGGCCACGCCCACCAATGAGTTCGAACCCGCGACTAGTGTCACCTTAAAAGTAATTTCTTTATATTACGAGGAGAATCAATACTTTTTGAACGACAAAATTACAGAAGATAGTTCACGAATACTACCATCCTTTGCCACAACCTAATGTTTTAGCTGGGGGGAAGAAGTGGCCGAACAAACGTCTCAGAAACATCTGTCTATTAGGTTATTACGTAGTATAGTATAGTGTGTATTATCACAAATAAGCGGCCATCATTCCTGTACACTGACGAGCATATGCCCAAGAAGACATGCTGCGCCGACCCCAAATAAATTGAAATAAGGAATGAAGGTGATGACGAGTGTGCTAGTGGTCAAACATTGTTTATTTTACGTGACTGCTGTTAAGCCCGCCTTCATCTTACAACTTGTTCTGGCACGAACAGCAAGCTAAACAACACTGGGACAAACTTACGTGCGCGTCGTGTTCACGACAGTTGCAATACGTGAGGCGGAGGCCGTGCATCTGTAGGAGACAGGGTGCGGGCAGGGTTAGTTTAGACCGACCAATGCGACTACACATTCCTTTATAGGGTTTTTAGAAGTGGATAAATCTTAATGCGAAGGCCTGTCAAAGCTCTTTGTAATTGGCGTAACCATAGCTAAGTCTCAAGAAGATATTTTTAAATATTAAAAGTTATAAACAGATTTTCAACCAATGACGATGCTTGACACTAGCTATGCTAGCGCCATTAGCTTCACAGTTGTGTGTTTCACATTGCCACATTGATATCCGTCTTTGTGTTTGTCGTATTGCTAAGTCAATAAAATTAATTGAAAAGTGCAGAAACTTAAAAATAAACCAATAAGTTGCAATTTAGTAGAAAAACCTGGCTAGGAAATGTTAAGACAGTTAAGAATCCATTCCCACATAACCTCGTTATAATTCCCACCAAGTATAAGTGATAAAATGTTCAGGAACTTGGTGAAGATTTTTATAAAACAAAACGAGATAAAAGCCACGTTACACTACCTGCCCTCAGTAACTGAAAACACAGAAACTTTTGAAAGTTAGTGTGTTTTCAGTAACGACGGCAGACTAGCAAGTGAATACATAGCTTCAGCCAACAATCACAGTGCTACATCACAACCACCTTCACTGCAGGACAGGGAAAGAAGTAATACTTCGTGTAGATGCGAAACAGCGACCACTTGCCTGGCGCGTATACAGTAGTTAACCGTAGACCAAACGCCCAGATAGTGTGATTTTGAAAGGCGCAACACACTTGCTCGGATATTAGTTTCGACAGTATTTGTTGATCAACAACTCAGCCGACGTGAAGTAATCATATTCATCAAATATTCAGCGTTTATCTCAACTACCGTTCGGATATACCATAGCTAAATCTTGTTCGAGCTGGCTTGCCAGAATTGGAGCTAATCCGAGCGTTTGTTTCCCGAACGTACTTCCAAATATTACATCTTTCTAAAATTGAGCACGGCTGTGCGGAATCATGCCGATCCGATCACGTGTGTAGGTCTCGTACACAAAGCATCACATGTTGCCCTTGGTCCCTAGTGCTGGCCGCACCTCGCTGAGTATCCTGGCGTTGTTCTGCAGGCGGGTGGCCAGGCGGGCGTTCTCGTCCCGCAGCTCGGCCAGGCGGCGCACGAACTCGTCCCGCTCGGCCTCCCGCTCGGCCGCCTGCTCCTCCACGAACTGGCGCGTGGAGCGCAGCTGGCGGTTGGCGGCCTCCAGCTGGGAACATATTCTAGCTAAACTAAACTGTACGTGGCATTTGTCCGGATTTCTGGAATAAAGCTTTCAGTTCACGGGCTCTCTTTGCTATAGTGCCAATCTTCACGTTCATGTGCGGATAATGTTCCGGAGATTGTACGTAATAGAATGGTTGAGATTCGCACAGATTAGGGAAGCATGGCACAAACGGCCTTTGTGCGAGGGTCTAGAGATAAAAGAGACGTATACGAAAAAACTTCATGCGACAAATGATGACAGATTGAAACAGGTCATGAAGCCATGCACGTCATTGCTTGTTTTTAAACCATAGCACTAATATTCACTTAAACTATAAAAAAAGTTTATAATAAATATATTTGATAATATTCTGAACTTATCCCTTCATGACGGTTCAGCAGTAAGAACAGCATCACATTTAAAGCTACATTACACAATGGCCTAACTTGGACCTCATCAACTAAGAATCACAAAAAAATTAGGCTAAGCTTACAAGCTACAATAAATGCATAAGTAAGGGCATATACATAAGCGTTGTTTCGTGCGCGTTTACCTTCTCGCAACATATCTTATGTACGGGTGAGTCTGTCATCCTTTTCACCTGCGCGTGCAGCGGTGCAACATAATTACATAATTGTTATTTTATACTATATTATACTTACAGGTAGGTACATCGATGGATAGATAACATTATGTATTAGATTAAAGTGTTAGAATATATAGTGCATTTTGTGTATTGGATTTTTTGTCTGTCAAGTTTTGACAAACACAAACACATTGAGTATAATGAAAGAGATTTTTATTCCCTATAGTTGGTGCCAGTTAAGATCGCAATAACGGTCATTGCCCTTTCCCTAATATCTCTTCCTACGAAACAAAACAAATGAACCATTGCATTAGAAAAAATTTTGAAGATGACGATTCAAGACTTGAACAGGCTTATTTTTGGATTTCAAAGTTAAGAACTTTAATAAATGTAGGTGGATCAATGACCGCTTTTGCGATCTTAACTGGCATCAACTATAGGTAAATACTATGTATAGAATGTGTGTTTCACATGTTCAATCCGAGAGTTTTTACAATGTACTTACTGATCTTTAGTGTCAACACAAGGTTTGAGAATATCTGCCGGCTTGAATGTTTGGTGGCAAGCCAGAGAGCAACTACGCCTTTATTATGAGGCCGTAGGGGCGGCGGGGTCCCTACACACACCTGTTACAAAGAGGCTTACCTGTTGATGCAGATCATCTCTCTCCTTCTGCAGCGAGTCGATGTCGTGCGCTAACCGCTGCACCCTGGGCGAGCAGCTGCCGTCCAGCGAGTGCGAGGCGCTGCCAGCCCAGCTGTAGGGGCGGCGGGGTCCCTACACACACCTGTTACAAAGAGGCTTACCTGTTGATGCAGATCATCTCTCTCCTTCTGCAGCGAGTCGATGTCGTGCGCTAACCGCTGCACCCTGGGCGAGCAGCTGCCGTCCAGCGAGTGCGAGGCGCTGCCAGCCCAGCTGTAGGGGCGGCGGGGTCCCTACACACACCTGTTACAAAGAGGCTTACCTGTTGATGCAGATCATCTCTCTCCTTCTGCAGCGAGTCGATGTCGTGCGCTAACCGCTGCACCCTGGGCGAGCAGCTGCCGTCCAGCGAGTGCGAGGCGCTGCCAGCCCAGCTGTAGGGGCGGCGGGGTCCCTACACACACCTGTTACAAAGAGGCTTACCTGTTGATGCAGATCATCTCTCTCCTTCTGCAGCGAGTCGATGTCGTGCGCTAACCGCTGCACCCTGGGCGAGCAGCTGCCGTCCAGCGAGTGCGAGGCGCTGCCAGCCCAGCTGTAGGGGCGGCGGGGTCCCTACACACACCTGTTACAAAGAGGCTTACCTGTTGATGCAGATCATCTCTCTCCTTCTGCAGCGAGTCGATGTCGTGCGCTAACCGCTGCACCCTGGGCGAGCAGCTGCCGTCCAGCGAGTGCGAGGCGCTGCCAGCCCAGCTGTAGGGGCGGCGGGGTCCCTACACACACCTGTTACAAAGAGGCTTACCTGTTGATGCAGATCATCTCTCTCCTTCTGCAGCGAGTCGATGTCGTGCGCTAACCGCTGCACCCTGGGCGAGCAGCTGCCGTCCAGCGAGTGCGTGACGCTGGGTGAAGGCCGCGCGCGCGCCGGCAGCGAGCCCAGCTGTGGCCCGGTGCCGTAGCTGCGGGACAAACTTATGTTATCGAGTGGGTTCCCTATCCATTTGCATAAAATTTTAAGACCTAATATAACTTAGCATACTTTTGTTACTCCTAATTATATTTTCGCATAACATTATTTACTCATAACAGCTTACGCATATTTTTTTAAGCATAATTTCTCTAATCATAATAACGATTAAGCATAAAATTATTTACGCTTAAATTAAAACAATTTTTTTTAGGCATAACAAAGAAGCATAATAATTAACTCCTATAATGTTAGACATACCATAATTGGATATACCAATTTATTTCAACGATTAACTCCTGAAGCAGGTAATACATAAGATATTTGTTTTGAACATAGTTGATTGTGAACATGGTTATGTGGGTTTTTTTTTCCCTGTAAGAACCATGCACACAAAAATACACCATGAATGCAGCAAGCATCATCATTCATCATCATTTCAGCCGCAAGACGTCCACCGCTGGACATAGGCCTCCCCCAAGTGTCGCCAGATTGACCGGTCCCGTGCGAATCCATCCATCCATCTAGTGGGAGGCCTTCCAACGTAACGTCTTCCGGTTCGCGGTCGCCACTTCAGAACTTTTCGGCCCCATCGGCCATCCGTTCTGCGAGCAATGTGCCCTGCCCACTGCCACTTAAGTTTGGCAATTCTTCGGGCTACGTCGATAACCTTGGTTCTCTTGCGGATGTCTTCATTCCTGGCCCCTTATTCACAACGCTTCGATTCGATTTGCGATTCGGAAAGTCGTATGTCTATCTCGCTCGATTTCGTAATGTCAAAAAAAGATAGACATACGACTTTCCGAATCGAAATCGAATCGAAGCGTTGTGAATAAGGGGCCTGATTCGATCACGCAAGGAAATTCCGAGCATAGCCCTTCCGTTGCCCTTTGAGTGACTTTAAGCCTTCTGATGAGGCCCATTGTGAGCGACCACGTTTCGGTCCCGTATGTAACACACACTTTTGTCTTGAGACACTGCGGTAAGTTGGACGAGAAGATAGCGCAAAATCTCCCGAACGCTGCCCAGCCGAGTCGGATTCGACGATTGACCTCTTTTTCGAAGTTATACCTACCTAACTGGACCGTTCGGCCTTCTGTATAACCTGCCGCAGCGTATGTATGTGGTCCACGGTGCTAAAGCCTTTTCGGAAACCGACTTGTTCGGGAGGCTGAAAATCGTCAAACGTGCGCCCGAGACGATTCGTGATGACTCTTGAAAACAACGTGTAGACATGGCTTAGAAGTGTGTTGGGCCTATAATTTTTCAACCAGGCATTGTCGCTCTTCTTGAAGAAGAGTACCACCACACCCCTGCACCATGCCCGTGGCGTTTTCCCCTCGAGTATGACGAGATTAAACAGCTTCTGAAGGGCCTTACGTTCCGGTTTTCAACCCGCCTTCAGGAGTTCGGCTGTAATTCCGTCATCACCCAGTGCCTTGTTGTTTTTGAGCTGTTTCAGAGCCATCCTAATCTCGTACAAGATGACGTCCGGGATGACTTCGGTATAGTGGCGGGTCAGTCTAGCTCTTGGGCCGTTTGCTAAATCTACAACAGGTTTACTGGTTGTGTTGTGTTGTGTGTACAACTGTCCATAGAAGCCCTCGATCTCCCTCAGAAGCTCCGGTTTGGCCGATAAGATCCTGCCAGCGTCGGTCTTCAGTTCCGTGAGCTGGCGCTGCCCAATAGCCAGATCTCTTGCAAATATCTTGGAGCATTTATTTCGCTCAATCGCGTCTTTAATACGCCCGGTATTAAAGCGGCGCGGCGGAGGTTGCTCTTCAAGGATTTAGAGACCCGTCTATTCAGCTGCCGGTACTTCTACGCCTCGTCTGAAGACTGCAGGATCATCTCACGCCGCTCCTGCATGAGCTTGAGAGTGTGACCGAAAAGCTTCTTGTTCTTATCTGTACGACGTGTCTTGAAGAACTTAGACCCGGTCGAATGGACAGTTTCCACGAACCCATCGTTGTATTCGTCCACTGAGCTTCCTAGGCACTCGAAACGGAGTTCAAGCTGAAAGCTCTCGGGGTTTTGGATCTGGATCTGTGCTGGACGGAGCGTAGACTTCATCAGTCGAGACCTTTCAAGCTTGACATTGATGTTCAATGTGCCATGCAGTGATCGCTCCCGGTTTTCACCAAATTGATCACCGTGACATCATTGAACATTTGCTTCTTGGTTGACATGATGAAGTCAATCTCATTTTTAGTTGCACCGTTGGGGCTCTGCCAGGTCCACTTCCTGTGCTCACGTTTTCTGATGAGTTCAATATATGTATTTATTCTCGATAAAACTAGCCCCACCTGCAGCTAGCTCATCCCCGTCGCGTTTGCCCAGTTTCGCGTTGAAGTCCTCCATGACAACGGTGAAGTGAGTTTTGAAACCATGCATGGCTTTAGAGATATCCTCATACATGGTCTCCACTGTGTCGTCGGGGTGTGCCGAAGTCGGGGCGCAGACCTGTATGACCTTCAGCGAATATCTTGAGGATATTCTGAGTATAAGGTACGCCACCCTGGTCGACACACTCTCGATTTTCACCACGTTGTTCACAAGGGACTTGTGGACGATAAACCCAACATCACCCTGGGACTGCCGGTCACCCTCTCAGAAATAGATGCTTGCTGAGCATGCAGCATGCAAACATGTAAACAAGCATACGCCATGCATGCAGCAAGCAAGCAGTATGCAACATGCATGGTTATGCATGGTTTCTGTCACGGCTCCGGTAGTCCCACGTGAGCTTATCGTCGCCGAAGTGGTTCTCGCTCAGCAGCTGCTCCTCAGCTTGCGGCCCGCCTCGCCCTCCGCGCCAAGCGGGCTTAGATAACACTCTTGGGGTAGGGCAGACAACACTACGAGGAGTCGGTTTTGCAGCGATTCGTTTCTGTCATTAACTTTTGTAGCACAACGTAATGAATTTTTAATTCAAAATAATCACGTAAAAATATCTCAAATTTGATTCCGTTATTACTATTAATTGTATGCCTAAATACTGTTATGCTAATTAATAGTCATTATGAGTAACATTATTCGAATTCAATTTATAACAAAACAAATTAGCCTACAAGATAATTATGCCAACGTAAACTGTATGCCAAAAAAAATATGGCAAAGTATTATTATAGCAAACAAATTATGTCAAAATAGTTATGCCAACGTAAAAAGAAAAAGAATATTATGCAAAAAGAAGGGATCCCTATCGAGTGAAATGTGACATTACAGGCGATTGTTGCCGATGGGGAGCGCCTTAAGAGGTGATGTTACCGTCCCTGTAGACTAATTCACGTAAGTAAAGAAGTGCTGTTGCACTTAGGTTTCAATCAAAACAACGCTTTTTGTATTCTTTACTTCAGGCACGCTCGCGTCAAGTTCGCATCACGCGAGCGCAATATCGGCATTCTACTGTTACGTCTTTGGTGCGTGCTTCGGAACGCAACATGATCGGTATTCTACTAAGTAAGAAATAGCACTAAAATCTGTACTGGGGTAATATTTTAATAACGTCATATTCATTGACATGTAATCGATTCTATTCGATTATTTGGTGAGTAATATTTTTTCTCTCATATGGCCACATCATAAATAAGTTTGGTAGAGTTTGGCTGTTGTACAATTGACGTGCAGTTCACGCGCAGCTTACGCGCAGTCAAAGAGAAATAAACCACTTGAGAGCTGATAGACCGATTTCGTCTAGGCACACGACTCACCACTGCGGGTCGGGGGACGAAGAAAATACAGCGGTTGTGATTGGCCGATGCAACAATGTCAGAACGAATGTTCCAAACATAGTGATGCACAAGTCAGTTTTGCTACAATACCTAATATCGATAAAATCGAACATAACGATGTCTATTAATTCTACTTTTTTTTTTACTATACTGATTGCGCGTTAACTGGGTGCAAATAAAACACTTACGTAACACTATAAATTTTACTTTATTCAAATCAATGCTAAAATTAAATCAAGGTTAAATAATCGTAAAAAAAACGAAATCCAAAGAAAATTTATTATTTTGCATGTACTTCTTATTTTTTTCAAAAAAATAAAAAAATAACTGAAATAATTATGTAATAATAAAACATACCTAAACAGGCAAAAACAGGGTCGGTGTTGCTGTACTAAATAAACGGCGTCGGTTCTTTAAGGTTTCAAAGCAATCTGCCGTGAAATGCCTTGAACAAACAACGCTATATTTTTTTGGAAACCAATTTTCCCTGTTAAACGCATTAATCCACTTTTCTTTCACTTCTGGAATATTTGGAAATCTAAAATGTAAACATTAAGTAATGTTTATTTTTTTACAGTTAGGAAACATCGTAATTTTTATCGTCAATATTATTTATACTTTGTTTCGAAGTTGTCACAACACTACAGCAATACGTCTGTCCCTTTCTATCCAGACCTACAGATGGAAAAGGACAGACTTATTGACAATACCTAGTGAGAGAAAGGGACTTTTCAAAAAGACATCAACGCGGTGTACATTTTGTGTGCCTTAAACGTAAACAACCAGTTTAGTTTGAGCCCTGCAATTATTCATAATATTTTTAAATTATAAATATATTTTACTTACCGATGAAAAGTTATGCCATCTTTTTTATAGCTGGATGTTCTAGACGATTTCCCACACCATTTAATTGAACAAGAACTCATAATTAATTTGATATAAGCAGAAATGTTTCAAAAAGTTATCAAAATAATCGCGTGTGGAGAAATCCAATAACTGGTCAAAACTAAAATGGTCACTCATAGTTTCATCTAATATGAAGTGCAATTTCATTGATGTGTCGTGAGCCTGAGTCGCCCGTATGAGCAGTCAAAAGGCTTTCTAGTCATTGCGCGCAGTTCATAGATTACAAAAATACCGTTTATCACTCGAACTTGATCTTAACTGCAACTGCACTACAACTTCATCGGCGCGTCATAAAATTACGTGAATTAGCACTCTGATTGCAATAACTACTCACCCTTCAGCTATAACTTCACCGCTGGTCATGAGTTGCGCGATCTTGATCATGGCGGCCTCTAGATCCGAACGAAGTAAGTTCTCCCGCTGTAAACACTCCGCCATCGCTTCCTCCATGTTCTGGAATAAATAAAATTGCATCTTAATTAAACTAGTGAAATACAAATGAGTTGCAGGTAAAACATTAAATTTATGAACGGAACATATCGAAAGTATGACGAAAGGTGGCAGGCGATGTTTTTTTCAAAAGAAATCGCGTCTTATTTTTACCGTCCAAAACAGTAATAAGCTAAATCCCATTATTTACCTTCCGATGTAATTCACAGTTGTCGCAGTTCTGTTTGGACTCCAGGTCGTTGACTAGCTCCGTGATCTGTATACTGGACTCCAGCATATTACTCGTGTCCGGACGGATTCCTGGATACAAACACAAGGAAAAGGTTAGTTGAAGACTGCGTATGGTTGGCTATAAAACATACCGTCAACCAGCGGTGCATCCTGTGTTCCAGTTAAGGAGTTTAATGTTGCTGGTGTAATTACACGTGTATGATATTTCAGCGCGTTCTCCGTATGGCAACACAACTTGGGAAACTTTGCCAATGGTATTACAGACACAGACGATGTCCACTAACCATCAAGCGGGCCTGCCTCGTTCACGTGTTTTTTATGTGTATTTCTAAAAATGTACTTACTAGGAGCGAGCTTGGCTGATAAGTCGAGCAGAGAATGAGCTTCATGTCTCAATCGGCGCAGAGAATGTTCTAACTCCGTCTTGATGTCTGCGCTAAGGTCCCGTTGTTGCTGTAAGAAGCTCACTAAACCCTCCTGCATAACAAACATATTGGTCATGTTAATACCCAGTATACAAAACATTTCAATGTGGCGAATGTGGAGATCGTTACATAGCAGACTTGTTCCTTTGAAGTCTGAAGAAAGCAATCAAGAGTGGAATGTACTGTTCAACATTTTAAGGCCTGTTTCTGTTTACCTTTGTCTCGTTATCGTTTGAAATCTTGAACTCACCTCATCCAAATCCGTAAGTATAACATTAAGATCAGGTGCAAAATGAACATGTTTTCCGCCACGAGACACGAGGCTCTGGTTCAGCTCGCCCGACACGTTCGGAGTCGACTGTCGGGAGTCTTCTTCTAGTATAGTACTGGAAAAGGACAGAGAAATATTTCGTTAGTGATATGTGTTATAAGGGTTCTACTTGTATAGAGAAGGACCGTATCGTACACATCGAAAACTAGCAACACATAATACGACACTGTCAATAACTAATCGAGTGAATTTATGAGAAAACGTGAATTATCATCACGCCTGTAAACGGTGGACTTGTTTATCAGCAATATTTTAAAAACTATGCAAGGTGTAACATAATAAATGCACCACCTCTCTTGTGATGACTCGGACCATGATAATAAACCACTTTTTTTCTATGACTTTTGGAAATTAATTTTTTGTTTTACATGTTGATCAGCCGATCGCGCCAATTCCTATAGAAAGTCCTTATTTTTTGCGAATTTCAAGAAATGTTAGAGCACAAGTTGTCCATTGTCATGGTCCGAGACACCTCACGAGCGGTTGTTCGTTTTTTTATGTTACACTTTTAGTTTTAGTAAGGAATTGTAAGAAGTAATTTTTGGAATGTCCCTTTTTTACGGATGGGAAATCATCCAATGACCCCTCCCGCTCTGGGCGGAGCGGAAGGGAGTGTCAGACTTTTACTGACTAAAACCCATCCATGTTCCTTCATTGCCCTTTGTGTTCCAGGGCCGCCGTATCTCTTCGAACAGTCCCGCAGCCCTGCCAGGACAAGTTTTGTCTGGTTAATCCTTCCTGAATTATACTTTATTTCCTACTCTTAACGCCAACACTTTCCTAGAAAACTGAAAGCACATAAACGCAACAACATTTTTGTTTAATCCTTTTTTAACCACGACGCGGACGGAACATGACAAGCTATATCTCTTGCGTGTAACCCGCCACCTTTACGCGCCACCCACGTAAGTGCAGCAGGAACATGGAAAGGGCATCTGCGCTGGCGCTCCGCCAAGTACAGGTACATATTGTGAGGAGAAAATGGAACACGCTTTTTATGGTATCCCGATATGGGTATTAGCAGAAGTGTACATCACAGAAAATCAAGCTTAGTACACTGACATCAATATAGCAGGTTTTACAAATCCGGATCATGAGGATCAATTCTTTATAGTATGAGAATGTAAGGTTCTTCTGGTAAAAGCCAGCAACAACGGCAATTTTGTGCAACAAGTTCTCACCAAAAAGGTGGCAATTGGCTTTATTTGTTTGTAGCTGGCTTTGGAAAGTTTATAGCAGGACCCCGAAAATAGACCGGCGATCAACATTCCGCTAATTGCAGCGCTACTGCAAAATCACGCGTGTCCCTCTGGGTTCAGCCATAAAGCTTGCAATTCTATTTATTACTCACGGAAATCTTTGATGACGTACAAATATAATATTTGATGGCTTCACTTTAATGAGGGCTAGACTTCCCTGTTCAAACTCTGTATCAAAACATAAATATGTGATACAAATTGGGTATGTTATTCTATGACATAATTTGTGTCATACAAATCTTGTCCGCATCGAGACAAGTGTAATTACGGACATAAGGCATACTTGGCTTGAGGCAAACTTATCTAGTGGCTATAAGTACTAATGTTGTGTGTAACCAACTGTTATGTCAACAGGTGGACAGCTAGTAACATAGAACACGGAATTACATAAATGGGGGAAATAGTGAATACGCTTGAGCGTCTGATATTGTTTCCACAGCTTGATTAGAACAGTTTATCGCTACGCTAAACAGCTGGGGATAATACTACCCCTCAATTATTATAATGCCCGTAAGCCCAACATCTAATCGCGTACCATAGCATGCAATGATATTATTATAAACACTGATAAAGCTCCTAAAATCGATGAAAAAAGTCAATGACCGATTTATAGCTTTAGTGAGTAGAGAATGGCTTGGTGGACTGCCTCTTATTTGAATAAATTACTTCCGATTTGATTAGAGTCAAGTTAGTCCAAAAAAGTTCAAGTAAGTTGCAGTATGGTGTGGCAATATGCAAATTAGTACCAGTCAGTCATAAAATAAAAACCCTAGTAATCGCAATACCTACCTAAAACTAATAAAAACAGAGGATGTTTAATAACGATCGACAGCCAAACATGATGAATACAACGATTGCACCTACAAGAAATGCGTCACCCATTTAGACGAAATCCCACCCGCTTACAAATCAAAGTAATCCATCAATATTATTAGTGTGGCAGAAAGTTTGGCGCGTTGCCAGTAACACTCCAGGGGATTAATTTTGCACGATTCTTAACACCTAGTGATTATAAACACGAGCGGTTGTGTTAGGGTTCACTAGAGCGTTGTTCTAGAATATTGTTAAAGAGCTGTGTTACATTTACGATGTACAGTCAGCTTCACGATGTAGTAACCCCCTTCAAAACACCTACGTTCGAACCCAGCAATTGATGCAGCCCACCGTACAATGTGTACTCTATCTTTCCTAGTGGAGGATAGTTTTGTTTGAGTGAGAAATGCCCAAAAATGATAGAATATTAAAACCGCTACTATCAAATGCATTTTAACTTGTTATTGTAGGAAGCGAAATCAACAATTAGATCTTTAATTAATTTTACTTTTTTTGTAAAAAAGGTGACGCTAATTTTATTTGTTTACGAATAAACTTTTTCATTGTGCGCGATCATGCCTCTCATGCCGCAAATAATATGTTCAGTGGCCACCCACTGGATTCAAACCAAGTGCCGTGAACGCGAAAAGAAGTAAAATCTTGCCACCAATGAGAGATTTTCTTTTTGAGTAAGTATTAAAAAAAAACATAGTTTCCAAGAACTCTGTAGATGGCGTTGAACTGACTACGTTACTAGGTAGGCCAAAGCCAAATCGCTTGGAAAAAAAACATTGCGTCACGTCACATACGCTCGTTGACTGACACTTTCGTTTGCTTAAGCTTCCGAATATAACCATAACATCCAAGTGAAATGATGTGACGTTCCGTTCCTTGCAGTAACTTACCAAGTTCAGCGCCATCTATCCAGCGACTAGGGAAGAGTTTAAAAAGAAAATCCCTCATTGTAAATCAAATGCTGCGAAGACTGAAATACTTTGAAAAAGAAAAATAACGAAGTTTTAGTAAAGCGTCAGCCCTACCCATATACCGTGGGAGAGCGACCCACAAGCTCTCACTTCAGCACCGAGGCTACCATTAAATCGCAGCTTCCGCCAGTACACTCAACACCTCCGTACATTCAGAGTTACGCTAATTTCTATTAATCACCGCATTACTCTTTGTTGTTGGCAATTAGATGTACTGTATCAACGCTTAAATATTGTGGACTCTAAGAAGAGGGAATAAGACTGCAGAAACGTCTTCCGGGTTGAGTGAGATGACCTCCTGCATGATCGTTTGTTAATAGCATAAGTCAATGACGGTAAGGGATTACCATTTTAGCTGCAGTAATTACATTCACTATAAACGTGTGACTAAAGTACAAAGCATTTAAGAATATGCTGAATAACATTATACTTCTTGTTGAGAATGTCAAAACCTCATAAGACATTCTTATTTTAAATCGGGCTGATAAGTGGATCTTTATAGACCTTAGTCAATTCATCCTCAAAAATATCAACACATGGCCGCATGTTTGTTGGCGGAAATAACACAATTTGAGCAAATGATGCGCAGCTACCAAATCTTTTTCCAAAATACATCAACCATCACTGAGATTAGCTCTAGAAAAACTGACGTCAATCGCAAAGCCGACATTTCGACATAAATCCGTACATCGAACGGTTTCAATATCTTTTATTTTTCCTCTCCCTCGCTATGAGTAATATTCCCAGTAACCCAGTAGCTGGACTAAATTCATCACATACAATGCTGATAGATCAAAGCGTTAGAGCGACAAAACGAAGCGCACGCGCTGACGAGCGAAGCAGTTTTGTTGTGTCAATGGCGCACCTCGCCTTAAGACGGCGACTTAGTTGCGGTCGTCTTGTTTATTCGTAAATAGATCACCGCTGAATCGTGTTTGGGGAAAGTGTTGTTTACTACAGTCAATTTGATATGATAGACCGCAGTAAGATCGTTTCGTAAGCAAGTTGCTTACTGCCACGCTTTTTACTAAGTATGTATAAGTATACTCACTCATGATCTCCTGGTATGAGTCTGGCTAGTAGCTGCGCTAGTACAGTGCGGTTCAGCTCGTCCTCTGCGCTTGCACAGTACGCCACCAGCTGCCCCACCACGCGATGCAGGCTAACTGCCACGCGTTTTAGGTCGTCCCTGAAAATGTTTCATTTAATTTAGCATGACAGAAATATCACTATATTGTCTATTCTCCGGTCATAAACCTCATCTAAGCATTGCCTACATAATTAAAATAATAATAAAAATATTTTGTCGGAGTTTGCGGGATAAGCTGGACTTCTTTAACAAGGACTGGCCCTTGGCACGTCTAGTCAGAGAGGGGGTAGGAGGGTTGAGAGTAGTGAAAATAATCTGGAAATATTGACGAACTTTCTTAAGGTTTCGAAAAGAACAACTGACAGTTGACTGCCATTTATTGTTTCTATCTTTTCTACGAAATCTGCCAAATATAAGTTCAAGCCATAAAGGGTGTTTTTAAGTGGGCACTTAAAAACACCCTTTATGGCTTGAACTTAATGGCCGCTTATGGCATAAGCGGCATTTATCACAAACATTGTGGGTAGTAAATTAATCTCCCGTCAGTCTGACCGTTTGTTTGTACCAAACGGCTGCAACGTTTTGATGAGCGCGGCAGCGTGACGCAACCCGGAACAACACATGTTACACTTTAACCCAGTATCGAATCCTGTTCCCAGGCGTATTTAAGTTCTTCAAATAAACATAATGTTAAGAGTTGTGAACCGCGTGATTCATTAAATCCTTGCCTAATAGAGGAAGTACCCAGTAGGCACCCCGGCCCCTGACCTATTGTCGAATTATTCAATCTAATAAATTAATGAAAGACTATTTTATTCCCACATACTACTCATGCATAATAAACATGTTTGGGGCCCTTATAACGGCCTAAGCGAATTATATAAATCGCTTAGCCTTGTCTAGTCTACGTTACGACACTCTCCAGTACAACCAGACTTTAACTGAATTAGGTCAGTCAATAGATTATGGTTTGGTATTCAAATACAATCAATCATAAACTCAGAAGTCTTACGTGGGATTTTAATACAACATAACACCATGCCTGTATTTTAGGTAGAGGGGTGAGAATTTACAACAGCTTAAACCGTACCGGTGTGTAGGTTTTCAGAAACTTGAGGTAGATGTATTAAGTACGTTAAGACCAAGCTATATTCTCACCTTTCTCTGGTCACCTCCTCCAGTTGCCTGTTCTGGTCGAAGCTGACGTTTCTTCTCGCCTTCCACTTGTCCTCGCCTACGGATAGCTCGTCGCGAAGACTTGAACACTGTTAACAAAACCATTCATTAGTAGACGTAGTAGTCAAAATACATGCTTTATCACATATCACATGAATAAAGCATGTGTCCTATAAATAATTATTTTTTTGCTTTGTAGCTGTCTTCAAAGTATGTTTATGATTATAAACACGCTGCTGCACTGGAACCAACTATTGGACAGTGGGTCTAGATATCGGCAGCTTCATCTGATCTTCCTGTCCTTGTCCAATGTTACTTGGGTCGGTGCCTACAACATCTTTGATTCTTTCATTCCCCTGTCAACACTTAGGTACGCTAATACTTACTCCAGGCCCCTTATTCACAACGCTTCGATTCGATTTTCGGTTCGGAAAGTCGTACGTCTATCTTTTTTTGACATTACGAAATCGAGCGAGATAGACATACGACTTTCCGAATCGAAAATCGAATCGAAGCGTTGTGAATAGCTATGTAGGTGTCTGCAGCTTACTAGATTACTTGGGTATTTATTAACAAGCCAGCACATAAAACATACCATAAACTTTCGCAAAATCACCATGATGAAGTCACATCACATTGTCAACTGCACAAACACTATGTCTTCAGTTCATTGAATAATAACTTTATTTGCAACACTTTTATCGTACAACTTGTAAATTGACACATTATGCACTTTGTTCGTCTGTCTTATTGTTTAGTGTCAACCTAAATTTAACTGTAAATTGGTCAACTTACGTCTGAAAATTGTGGAGCACAATAAGTAATTCGAAGGTGCAATTCTAAGGATATAGTTTCCGGACAGACCATTTGTATGAAAAACACTGATACGAGTAAAGTTAATAAAAAACAGGTTTTATTGAACATCCTTTCATTAATGTTTAGGGTTAATGTCACCGTATCTAAATTCGTTTTTATTAGGTACGCTGTCTTTTTGTTTTTCGTCAATGTATAATGTGCGGGTAGATTGTCTACGGCTATTCTATTCAGATTATTGACTATAATAAAAAAAATGTAATAAGGAGCTTTAAGTTTCAAAGTGTTCATAGTTTGTTCGTGGTAAGTATGTAAATAGCACTGAAAAACATTGAAAATCAGAAAGATGCTTCTTCGATTGTGTTCAATATTTATGCGATAAAATGGATCTTCAAACAGATTCAATATTCAAAATTCCCATGCGTCAATATCAAACATAAACTGTGAATCTTTACGTCGATACCTACCTCTGAGTTAAGTAAATAACAAAATAAACTGAACATTTCTCTCACATATTGGTACAGTACAGACTTTGTTTAAAATCACTTAAAACGACAGAATTAGATCACCAAGGCTGGAATTGGGTGTCGACCTCAATAGAAATAAAATTTATTACATCTTTACGTCATACAACGCATTTAAAACTAAGAAAAAATAACACTTACATCGTTCGACAAGAGTAGGTTAAACAGTCACACAAAAATATAATACTACCCTCACAAAATGAATCCAGCTGCGTTCAAAAATAACGCTAAGAAAAAATATAGCCATGTGCGGGCAAACGGATGCACGTGTGCAATACAACACGTCGACACCTTTATAGTAAGGACTATAAGGTTTATTTCAATGCGTTATTGTTATAAAGCAGAACAAGTGATGATGCTAAGTTGCAGTGTTTGCTTATTGTTACCGTTTGATAATGAAAGGAGGGAATTTGTTTTAACTTTACGTTAGAACGTGATCATTAAATGTTTAAATATAAGTACGGTAATTGAATCGTGTGAGGTGCTAACAGCTGCAAACAGTAAGACAATGTGTGTCAGTTGAGAAACTAATTAGTAATTAAAACACGTGTTTTAAAAATCTAATCGATACGAGCGTAAAACTTACTTCGTAAACCAAGCATTTGATGCCTGTTTATTACTGTATAGATTGTAAACTTGACCATTTCCCTAGAGTTTGTAGAAAACCTACAAGTTTAACTGGCAACTTTAATTTAATGTTGACCACAATGACTATATTGGTGGCCAAGATAATTCGCGGTTAAAAGCTAAATTAAAATCATGAGACACAAATGTTTCCTTATTTAGCTATATTAGGGTTTGATTTTATAAATGTTACTTAAAATACAATTAGAATTAAGACGTTATATATATAAGAAAAAAAAATACAGTTAAGCAGACGATTAGGATAAAAAAAGATATATTTTTTTATTTCTAAACACAGGAGAACAAAATTTCAAAGACGTCTATAAATGACGGGTCCCCCTGATTTCTGCATTCATATTTGAACATCCACGTGCGTACTATCAACAACGAGTAATAACACATATTACTTTATCCCCAGACATCTGGTACCCTATCACATCTAATTCAAGTACGGAACATTAGAACGCTACCATCTGGCGACACAAGGGGAACATTAAAATGTCAAGTTCAATGCTCCTCATTAATTATTATAATTTTCTCTATTAAAGCATTACGATGTAAACATTGAGCTTCAAGTGGCACTAGTGGCCGTCAATGGTAGTCGATGGCAGTCAATGGCCTATCAAGTACGAGGGATCGATTGTATGTTTACGATGCGTTTAATGGGGCGGGACTCGGGAGATGCTATTGTATTTAGCATAGGGGAGATTGAATTTTGGTTGCTTGTGGATGTGAAATTGATTTAAAATGCAGTGGCAGTTTTTGTTTGCTTGGTATTGTTGAATAAATTAGGGAGTAAACAAAGCCCGCATCAAAAGCTAACATGCTAGCTTGATGTATGAAACTTGTAATCACGCAGACTTAGGCGTATCATATACGAAGCTCCTCAAAAGTGAAGTGACACAAACACATAACAGCAACGACTAGGCAGAATTTCAAAGCACTAGTGTTTCAATGGTGAACCGTAGATGCGACGCGACTTTGTTATTTGAACTTGTGTTTTATTCAAGCTATTCCTTGAAATCACGAAGCTTTTAAGTTAGCCCCAATGTTTTGACTCGTAAGTTCACATTTGAGACATCATAACTGAAGAAAATAGACAAGTCACAGAGTGGATAAAATAATTTTAAGTATATAGATGAGTGAGTGACATATTCATAGGTTTCTGGATTAAGATTTAATACTCGGCGCTAACATTTACGACTTTCGTGCGATGACAAACTGCTCACAAACATGGAACGACTTTCCAAGATTATGACAACAGAGCAATCACCTCTACGGGTCTTATAGGATAAAACTACACGATTATCTGCAGTCACGACAAAGTGGGAACGCGGCCTTACAGGGTACACTGATAAAATTGACTAATAAACATTCCTATTTAGATACTGGACCTGACCACGGAATTGGCAAGTCATTCCTCTCGGTGAATGCAAACTTCTATTAATACTCTTGAAAAACAGAGGTGTGAATAATCACTCAGAATGATGTTTATCCTACACCAACCTTACAAGTTCTTAGGATTACGACCGGTAAAAGTCTGGATTTGTCTGGCTTTTTGGCGGGACCTGGTGAATTGTCAGGAGTTTTCATATTTAAATTAAAAAAGTGAAATTGGGACTCAAAACAAGATTCATGTTGATGTGCAGACATTTTTTTCCACGGCCGGACTGTGGAAAAAAAAATCTTTTATTCTCAGGACTTGGTAGCCCTAGGTGTACTGTACCAGTATTTGCAAGCCTAAATAGCTGTAAACACTCCGTAAAGTGTGTCAATACAGCAGATGCTTAGTTCACATTTGGTACGAATAAAACGTTCAGACCAAAACGAAAATAGGACGATTTACACAAGGGGAATAAGTATTTTAAAATAACTAAGTGTAGACAGCTTGAAATGGGACACAGATTCTAGGATAAACAAATGTGCAGCATAGTTGAATAGGGATGTCTAAAGTTTGAGTAAAAGCTATCTTTGTTTGTGGCTTTCTGTTTACACGATCTAGTTTTTGAAAGAGTTTATATTTAATAAACTTTCGATTCATGTCGATCTTATTAAAACTTTAAATCACTTCGCCTGAAACTGAAAATATTCAATCAAAAGTTTTCGTCAATATTTTCACAATAGCCATGAATCTAAAACATCGTGTGTTAATTCGCGGGAATTAACATAATCCTAGGTATTACAAGTTTTACCCTAATTTCCTTATTTACATACGTAGAACGAAACAATTCCACACGTAAACCACGGACCGATAAAGCCGTTACACATAGATTCTATTTACAGCAGTTGCATACGTTTCCTCCAACGAATTCTAAGAAATCTGACTGCACCCCAAATAAATCACATTTGCTCTAATCATTTGAATGCACAAATTAAAAACGGTCACAGTATAACGGCCAATTCAACAGTACATCTCACATGTCTAAAACAGCACTATATTCAGGGTAAAATGAACCTTATTACGTCAAAGTAAGGTTTATATTTGCATGTGCGTTATTCTCGCGCGTAAATGACGTCATATGCGGCGCGTACGCAAGACACGTCCGTCGCGGGAAGCGTTCGACGCTGCACTGAAAGCGAATGTTTGTTTGTTTATATCCTTATATGCTTGTGTTTGTTTAATGGCAACGAGATTTAGAATTTGCGGTTGATTGAGCTGTAAAACTGTCGATATTTATCTATTAGGGCGATGTGTGAGGTATTACTGTAATCTGTATTAATGTAGGGATGAAGTTGAGAGCTATACAGCGTACAAATGACTTGCAATCGTTATTGGTAACCAGGATGGTTAGAACCAATAATATGTCTACACGACAACCTATTAGAAATGCTTAGTAAAACGGAAGCTATCGTCAACCATTGACCACTTATTCTGATATGCTCCATACGACCCTGTTAAGCATCTTATGCATCCTTACGAAAAACCCCGAAAAAATATAAAGCAGAGCAAGAAATTCAGTCACACGTCGGCGAATATTTCATTTTATAGTTTCGAGACAAAAACATGGGAAATCCGAAGGCTACTGGAAGTCCTACTTAGAATCTAAGCTACCACATGTTATGAGGGCTTTGGTAAGTACCCGAACTTGATATGCATGAGATTGGATTCGTATCGAATGTTGGATTTACAGACTCTTGAAACCATAAACGGCTTCAGCTGCCAATCATGATTAATTCAATAAGGATCAACAAGCGTACCATCGTATTACAGAACAAGACTTTGATATATGGATGAAAAGTAAATCAACACTATAAAACGATATGAATTGTCTATAAACTTTGAAGAGAAATATTGACAATAAATCGTTCATAAAACTATGAAATCAGGGCGAGTTTCATAACCATGCACTAGGCAAAGTTGACTGTTTAGCGTAAAAGAAAAAAAAACTTCTTTACACGACACAATATTTGAAAGAAATTTAATACTTGAAGAAGGGAATACAAATCCAAGCAGTAAAAATAAATTAAACTTATTTATAGATCAAGATATTAACCCCTTTTCTACAGACATTACAGCGTCTGCCCCTGTCATTACTGTTAATACGATTAACACAACAATTGTACGACATTGTCCTACGCTCCAATTCAAATTCATCTGCTTCAACGGTCAACCTGCCTACAATTCAAATCTCAACGGTCACCAACGTATCTGTTAGAACTCAAGCTACGCTACAGACTTTATTAGTACCAATTATGTCTAAAATTAAGAAAAAGTCCGTATGAAGAGACCGGATGTCACCAATTTATTTTTAGATCATCTGCCGTTTTATAGCGACAGGATAAGGGTGGGAGTTCGCCGTGAAACAAGCTTGCGGTGTGGTCTCGATCTTTTGTTTTTTGCTAATCTTGAAAAAAAAGGGGTGATTTCAGCGGCTGTTGGTATTTGCTTCTGATATTTGAGACGTTTCGTTTCAGATATTGAATGTTGATGGCACGTTTTAGGTCCAGGTTTGCATAATTGCATAACAAGGGGAAAAAATGAGTGCGAGAAAAAAATACACATGCAATGGTTATGTTACAAATCAGCAAGCAGCAAATCAATGAGCCTGGAGCTCCTATAAAACCTAACGTTTAATCCTGGTATCTATGCCGCAACACTATATTGGGGCACATCAAGTAAACAAACAGTTTCCGTGAACGATACAAATTTTATGTACACAAATATGAAATGTGGAACTTTATCAAAGGCATTTGGTAAAGGGCACAGTATCTATCTTCCGTGATACCGGGCGATACAGCCATGCCGTATCAACGTTAATGTAGTGTTTATGTTATGTAACTTGTGTTTGACGTTATTCGGAAACTTGTGAAGTTTTTTATTAGGAGTTTCCTTTGCCCTTTTAAACATAATGTGAGTATATTCGTTAGTTAGGCAAGAATTTTATGGAAGCTAGGCGCCTGATCAGCAGGGGTCCTGCAATCTGGGTCATATAGACCTAGTTCATATGACATTGCAACATCTGTCAACCCTCAATGTCACCTATTACGATGACTCAAGGGTGGCTCATAAAGTGCTAACTATACCTACATTTTTTAACATCACTGTAGGTACTGATTCACATTATTACTAAGACATTTATATTAAAAGTGGAAAACCACAATCGTTTACACACACAGTAGATACATAATACCGTGGTCATACATACTGCAGCGTTCCCGCATCAAGCCTTCATTGTCCAGAAACGAAAAGCTCTAAAACTTATATTTCTTTCTTTTTGGATTGTCAAATTTGAAATTGGAGGATCTGAAAAAATATGACGAGTGCGTCAAAGAAAAGGGCCACCGGTGTCTCGAGGTGGCATTGCACAAGTCCAAGGCCATGTGCTTTAATGGGCCTCGGAACGCGCCACCGCCGCGATCCTGTGATGGTAGGTGGGGTTTCCATCGGCGTCGAGTCGACGTTGAAGTACCTGGGACTTGTACTCGACAGCCGGTGGAACTTCGTGGAGCATTTCCGACGTTTGGTCCCCACACTGGAACGGACAGGGGCTGCCTTCAGGCGGCTCCTGCCCAACCTGGGGGGGGGGCGAACGTGCGGTCCATGGCCCTTTACGGGGCCCCGGTGTGGGCGAGTTCATTGAGGCGGCGAGCCGCCCACTATCTGAACGCGCCGCAGCAGGTGGTGGCCGTAAGGCTGGTCCGGGGGTACCGCACGATCTCCCGCGAGGCGGCGAGCCTCCTTGCCGGATTGCCGCCATGGGATCTGGAGGCGATAGTCCTCGCGCGCCTACACGAGTGGCGCGCGGAGGCGCTACGCCGGGGGGAAACTGTCGCTCAAATTGTCGCGGCAAATTGTCGCTCAGCGGACGAATCTCCGGCGTGATCTCATGGCGACATGGAGAGAGCGACTGTCGCAACCCCGTGCAGGGCACGCCACAATAGTGGCGGTAAGTCCCCTCTTTGAGGAGTGGCTGGAGAGACGCCACGGCGTCCTCACCTTCCGCCTGACGCAGGTCCTTACCGGACACGGATGTTTTGGTAAGTTCCTGCACCGAATCGGGCGGGAGAAGACGCCCGGGTGCTTCCACTGTGAGGATCGACCGGACTGTGAAGGTGTGCCCCGCTTGGGCGGAGCACCGCCATGTCCTCGAAGCGGCGATCGGCGGCGGCGACCTCTCGCTCCCGGCCCTGGTTCAGTCCATGGTCCGGAGCGAGACGGAATGGGACGCCGTAACCTCCTTCTGCGAAGCAGTCATGCTAGCGAAGGAGGTGGCGGAACGGGACAGGGAGAGATCCACACGTCGCCGCGGGAGACGCCCCGGGCGTCGGGGGCCACGTGGTGGCTTCCGGCCACCGTAGGCGCGGGCCTGTGGACGGTGAGCTATGGGCTAGCTCGCCGTCCGTCCGTCTCATGACGACAGGCCGTGTCGACGGCTCGTTCGTGTTCCACGCGCGCCTCAAAGAGAGTCAGCAACAGGGAAGGGGTCCGCAAGGGCCGAAGCCTGCCGGGGCTGCGGGACTATTCGAAAGAGATACCGTGGCCCCGGAACACAAAGGGAAATGAAGAAACATGGATGGGTTTTAGTCAGTAAAAGTCTGACACTCCCTCCTGCCCCGCCCAGAGCGGGAGGAGTCATTTGATGATTTCCCATAAGGGTAACCGGTAGCCAAACGGCTTGACTCAAAACCAATTATTTCAAGAGTTATTGTTATTTGAATATAGCTCTGCCCCAGCACATAAGACTCCACATGAGAAAAAAGAAATGAGTATATAATATGGCCCTTACAGTAGCGGTAACCGGTAGCCAAACACACTGTATATTTCACTAAGTACAACCTGTGGACAACAATATCTATAACAGAGCGTGTCACGTTCACCAGATCCAGCGATAGTGACTTTCATTCTTGTTGATTTGTGACCTTATCATGGAGAAGCTCTGAGTGATACTTACGACTTTAGTGCAATTATAAGAACACCAACCGATACTGTTTTTATCGGTTCCATAAACGCTAGAGACTATATTCGTGCTCGTGTGATACCTACTTCATTAAAACTATGCTGTTAAATTAATAATTAGATATGGTTGTGAATTAGAAATTTGTATTTTAAAGTATCGGATCGAATTGTCATCAATATTGAATTGTTGCTTATCTTCTTACCCATTACCTTTATCAGAAGCTTCCGGTAGAGGTATATAAAAACTTATACATAAGACCTTTCCATCTGTGCAAATTTTATTATTAATTTTTCACTTACTAATCTGTTATTTTATCATTTTTAATCTTAATCATCATCTTCAATCTTAATCATTTTAGTTTTTTTATTTCGCCACAATACACACTCTAGTACAATCCTCCTCAATATTAAACACATAGGGGTATGATATTTAAACAATCTACGTAGATAGATTAATCAACTCAACTGAGTATTGGAAAGACGAAACTTTTTCAAATGGATAATTGTTTCTGGTCATAAATTCTTCTGGACTTCCCGCCCAAGTAAATATGTGAAAAGACTTAATTACTTAATGGTAGATAAAGGATTTGATCGGACAATGAACTGGGGATACTCATAGCTGAGTGACCTATACGCTAGCACCCTTGTATGTCTATATAGAGTTTATTTTGAGAACTTTGGAAGACCTTCTAGTACTACGCTCCTTACTCTTCTATCTGTATTGATAGTACAGTTATATTATAAAGATATTTTACACTTTTAAATTGAATACTAGTACTATCCTGGATGAGGTTGGCACGTAGGAGCGTGTGAAGGGCAGTGGGTGAATCGGGCTGTGGATGTTGATGATGATAGCTATTTTAAGCTTTCGCGGTTTATAACTTAACTTTACACTATCACTTACGGGATATCTTCAGTGATTCGTATTCTTTCGGGAGCTCAGAATAATTAAAAATCACGGAATCTCGGCAATAACAACGTAAGTTTACTAGTACTACTTCTCCGAACGCTGAATGTGCCCTTACATAATCCATTCCGATCCCTAGGTTCAATTGGAATGCATCGATTTGTAAATTACATGGAAGTACAGCAGGCTTATCTGTCCTGCGTTACACCTTTGATATTTCTCTTAGTGCGCTTCAACGTTTTATGAACCAACATGATATGAACTTGATAGGCGAATCACATATCCTAAGCTTTAATTTGATTTCTACATTAACGACAGACTTCCATACATCCACTTACAAGAACAGGTACAATTTCCGCATCGCCAGACATACTGTAATGGATTCCTTGATAAAATCCATTTAGAAATTGGCACACGTAACGTTTAAAACATTTCTACTTTTACTAGGACAGTAGTGATAACGCGAAAGCGATACACGGAGATTAATAGGTCAGTTAGCCGGTTCGAGAGCACTCTAGGTTGCGAGAGCGTTTATATTTGCATCAATTGCATCTTTATCTCAAGTGTAAGGAACATTAGCGAACGTGGCGCGCACATTATAGACTTTTGAAGGGCTGGCATGTGGCATTAGGGTGTTGCAGAGTAATGGTATGAGGAAATGGTTTAAATCAGTTTTTTCTTAGTTTTGTTTTCCATCGGCTCATTGAGCTCTCAGAGTTAAAAGATTTTTTATTAATTTTGAAGGATATTACCCTTGGGACACAGGATAGACCATGAGTTGCATCTATATTGTGCTTTCATTCATAAACTTTGACAATGCCAAAAGAATACGCGAGTGTAGCCGCGCGCACAGCTAGTGCATAATCTACAAATATTGCCAGTTAATAAAATGATAAGCTAGTAACTGATTAATTATAATTATGTATTGCTGTATGTCATATTTTATTGTTTGGGGTACCTTGA
Organism: Xestia rhomboidea; assembly: GCA_963853795.1. Classification (NCBI taxonomy): domain Eukaryota; kingdom Metazoa; phylum Arthropoda; class Insecta; order Lepidoptera; family Noctuidae; genus Xestia; species Xestia rhomboidea. Next base: position 1,301,015 of record OY970775.1, read on the forward strand.
CGGATTTAGATTAGTTCTACCATTGAATTGAATTTTTAATTGAATTATAATTGACAGAATTAATTGAACTATAAATATACCGTTTGACGATGCCTTGATCAGAGTCATCGAGATGAAAGCGTTCTTACTGGTGAGTAATTTTAATTGCTATTTGTCGTTAATAATACCTGACAACCTCGTTTGTACAGTGATCTAAAGCGACATTGCTGCGTATGAGGTCCTAAGTTCGATTCCCAGGTCAGGCTAAATTATATTGGGTTTTTCCATCATCGTTCAATAACAGTCCTGAATGAATATTGGATTTGTGTCGGGTTGACGCCTTGTATTACATAAGGAACTGGCGACATGTAAGTCTATTATTAGGTACACCTGCCTAATCCTTCGGGGATAGCAGGGGTGATGTTAGGTTAGCTGTAAGTAAATAATCATAATCGATCATAGAATAATCAACGCCAAGTCAAAAAAAAACTTGTTCCATGTAATACCTAAGTAGGAACTAAAATACTTTCACAAACATAGAACCGCAACTAACTAAACTTAAAATGCCACTTACGGGATATCTTCCGTGATTTATATTATTTTTGAGCTCCCGATATTTTATTTCATTAAGTACGTACATTTACAAATTTTAATCTCTACGTACAAAATATCAAGCAATTATGAAAGTTCAATTATTTTTATTTTCCAAGCGTCGTCGCGTCGGGGGACCGCTAAAGTTTATAAAGTATTTTTCCAACAACAGCTAAGTAATTAATTATTACGAATTACATTTAGGTACAAGCGATCTTAAGTTTCATGCCTAGTGTACGCTCTACGTAATGCCGTGCGCGGCGAGCTCGGTGTGCGGTCCCCCGACGCGACGACGCTTGGAAAATAAAAATATTTGCTCTTACATAATATATATGACGATAATAATTATAATAGGTTTAAAAAAATATTTGTTAGTTTTTAGAGTTTAATGTCGGGGGTTTTTAAATTTTAGTTTTATTTTGTCCTTTTTAAAGTAGGCATAAATATTAGAAAGGTATTCATAGTGATTAGTTAGTTAAGTTAATTACTTAGGGACTAGGTATCATATTAGTTTCAATTTACTAGATTATTTAATTACGCATTTTCGAAATCTAAACCTTACCCTAACATGTCATATTTAAAGTCATGGTTACCTTACCATACCGGCGGCGGCGACCTCTCGCTCCCGGCCCTGGTTCAATCCATGGTCCGGGGCGAGACGGAATGGGACGCCGTCACCTCCTTCTGCGAAGCAGTCATGCTAGCGAAGGAGGTGGCGGAACGGGACAGGGAGAGATCCACACGTCCCGGCCGCCGCGGGAGACGCCCCGGGCGTCGGGGGCCACGTGGTGGCTTCCGGCCACAGTAGGCGCGGGCCTGTGGACGGGGAGCTATGGGCTAGCTCGCCGTCCCTACGTCTCATGACCAGGCTGTGTCTACGGCGCGTTCGTGTTCCACGCGCCCCTCAAAGAGAGTCAACAATAGGGAAGGGGTCCGCAAGGGCCGAAGCCTACCGGGGCTGCGGGACTATTCGAAAGAGATACCGTGGCCCCGGAACACAAAGGGCGATGAAGGAACATGGATGGGTTTTTGTCAGTAAAAGTCTGACACTCCCTCCTGCTTCACCCAGAGCGGGAGGAGTCATTTGATGATTTCCCATCCGAAAAAAAATAAAAAAAATGGTTTCCTTACCATGGTCTTTCAATAGCACTGAAGTAACACGCTACCAAATTTCGAATCGATAGGACATAAGGAAATAAGTCAGATCCCCTCATCAACTAAAAAAGGGCTGATGAACTTCAAACCGCTGAACAGATTTTCATGAAACATGGCTAAGAACACTCGGGATGAAATTATATATGACACAAAAAAAAAACTAAACGAAAATCGGTTCATCCGTTTGGGAGCTACGATACCACAGACAGATACACAGACACGTTAAACTTATAACACCCCTCTTTTTTGGTCGGGAGTTAAAAATAATGGTGTCTAAGGTTTATTGACTAGTATTTTAGTTTGATTGTTTCAATGGCTTAAAGGCCCTCATCCATTAACAAAACCTGACATTCTGAGAATCAGTTATAACGGGAGTCGGACCTTTTGAGAACAGGATGTTCTGCGAACCTGGTGTTTTGCGAAATGAACATTCTGCGTCAAGATCTCAAAACCGGCCAAGTGCGAGTCGAACTCACGCATGAAGGGTTCCGTACTATCGTATTTTTTTTAGGGGCAACAGAATTACACATGTGAAAATTTCAACAGTCTAGCTATCATGGTTGATAAGATACAGCCTGGTGACAGACAGACAGACGGACAGTGAGTCTTAGTAAGAGGGTCTCGTTTTTACCCTTTGGGTACGGAACCCTAAAAAGTCGTGCTATGAGCGAGATGATGAGTGAGACTCGTCTCGAAACCAAGATTTTGAATTAAAAAAAGAATTGATGAAGTCGGAGTTTCACACTCTGAAAAAAAACACCGAGACCTAAGTGTGGTGGACCTATATTATTATTGTATCCATCATATATAATATTGAATAATTTATTTTTCAGTTATGTTTTTTGGCTTTTGTGCTGGTGTGTCATGCTGCACCACAAACGCGACAACTGATTCGGCCCCCCTGCAGTAACCGCCCCAGCTGTCCGTACGCCCGTTCGCATGGACCTCGCGCAGACGGTCCGCCGAAACAACCAATTCGAAACTCCTCTCCCAACGTTCCCTCTAAAAACGTTCCCTCTCCCGACGTTCCCGAAGTAGAAAATCGACAGCATACATTTATACATTTTGGCTAACCCGATAGTTAGCCCTGGCTCAATATGCAAGACCAACACGATCAACGATCATGGCTGTTGCAAATATAGAAAAAAGGAGTACCTAATAAATAATATATTATTCTATGCAGTATTAGGAAATGTAATTGAAAACTGTTGTTAAACTGAAATATAATTGTTTAACTAACAAACTGTTTATTTTTTGCATTTCTTTCATTAAATATACGAACTTGTCACTGATTCGAGACCTCGGATCCGAATCCTCTGATTCGATACAGAGTCTGTTGTTCATCTTTATCTCAAGTGTAAGGAACATTAGCGAACGTGGAGCGCACATTATGGACTTCTGAAGGGCTTGCATGTGGCATTAGGGTGTTACAGAGGAATGGTATGAGGAAATGGTTTAAATCAGCCAGAGTTATGTAAGTTACTGGAGTTCCATTACAATATTTTTGATAGGAAATCGGACTGTACTTGACGTGCATTTTGTAATATCCAATTCCGATATTACACTCTTCCGTCGGATTATGAGAGTAAAGGAAGAGAGAGATGTTTGCACACAAACTTGTGTATCTCTTGCGTAATTTAGCTAATCTTTGTCGAGATTGGTCGCCGTGAACGAAATTGGGACGTGAGGATATTATTATAATTATGAATATCAAATTGTACAGATGCTGCAAGCTGCAATGAGCCTTTTAATTGTCTGGATCAGTCATTGTAATAAGGACCGGGCATACTAAAATCTGTTAAGTAGGTAGTAAGTTTCATCTCATTGGACACTTGTAAGCAATACCTAAGTCAACGTCAGTGCGCGCTGTATCGCTGAGTCACTCAATGTCGACTCTCGGGCTCTGGTTCAGGCAACTGTGAGCAGGTGCTTTCAGTTATGAACTCGAATGCTGTTAAATTCATGAGTAGGTATTCATGATGGGCCAGAAGTAAAGGTTCTCTTGTACGAGGTTTTGGGATTAAATCCAGGCAAGTATTGTGACTTTTAAAATTCATATGCACTTTAAGTTTATTTTGGACTTCACTACGTGTGCCTTTTTTATATGGAAATTGGTCTTTGGCCTACCGTGGAACAGTAACAGGCTGTTATTTATTAGTATTCCCGAATAGTTCACGGCCAAGCATAAAAATCCTCCTAGATCATTAATTTTAGATTCTAAGCGCGTCAAATGACAATAAGACGCGTGATGCTATGCGTTAAATTATACTAATACGCAATTTCGACATTGCGAGTTTGGTCAAATATATTATTCTGTTGTACGATATAATTGGCGTACATGTATAGGTACTCCCAAAGTATTGTATCGGTGTTCGTCCTTAATCAGATTTTGACACACGACCTAAGTTAACAAAAAAACCGTGTCATGTGAAAAACCAATAAAAACATTACTATCGCTCCTTGGTTGAACTAGTAAAGATGTCATGTTAGTGTCATCGAACGATGACCGCGTGTTATGATAAGAACTGGAGTAAAGCAAAAAACACTAAGCTTTCCTGGTTTGTTTTCATGTGCCTGAACGATAATAGTAGATTGTTGCATCGAGCGCAAAGTGAGTTATTAATGCACGAGTGTTATGTTCCTCGCATGCGCTCGGGCACCTAATTAACACGAGTGCATTAATTTCTCACTTAAGCAAGGTGCGTAATCTAATTTTCTTTTAACTACCAATCTTTATTTAAAAAAATAACTAAATAACATAATTGCGGAACGTAAAACGACAATACATCTTAACAGGAGATAGCTTCTACAGGAGCTAAACGCGAGTTTTGTCATGGAATAAAGTATATTATTCACTGCAATAAACAAAACCAGAAAAATTTATGATATTCCTCAGGATATATGCTAGTATGATAGTGTTTTGAAAACATAATACAACTAATTTTACTTGATAAAAAAATCACGAACTTATCTCAAAAAAATTCTTTTAACGAGTAAAAACCATACTAAAATACATGCGATCATTCTGTTTTTTTTTTGCAAATAATTCTACAAGCCACATATTAGCATCATAGTGTTTTATTTTTTTAGTTCAATCAATAGATTTCTTGTTAATCGCAAAAAACCACTTTGTAGTGCAAGCTGATTAGAACTTTATTCTAACAATATTTCAAACAAAGTTTGAGCCACCACAAATGGAGTTGCTAATTTAGCTCCTGTAGTCGACTTAAGGCAAACTACTTATCTCCCAATCATTAAGGTTAACCATAGTTCCTCTGACTCCATACGGAGAGGACCACCAATTAATAGCAAAGGGAAGCCGCCCCCGGACGCGCATGTTATGCTTGCACTGACCATAGCATCCTGTAATGTAACACCGATAACTCGTTAATTTTATGTAATTATGTCGGTCAACGACTCAACGGACGATTTCAGACCAACTATGGCTTAATAGGCAAAGTGGTTTAAACGCTATGGTTTATTTGGGAAATATGCTTTTTAATCGCCCCCCTTTTACATGGGGCTTACACACAATTACTGGCGAATTGGCATATTACAAGTAGACTTCTGCCTAACCGTTCGGGGATTACAGGTGTGATGTTCTGTTGCGTTTTTTAGGGTTCCGTAGTCCTGACAAGGAACCCTTATAGTTTCGTCATGTCCGTCTGTCTGTCTGTCTGTCCGAGGTTTTGCTAAGAGACCGTTAGTAGTAGAAAGCTGTAATTTTGTAGAGGTGTTTATATCAATAACGCCGACAAAGTGGTAAAATAAAATTTTGGTAAATATTTTTTTTAGGGTAGCTCCCCTACATGTGAAGTGGGGATGAATTTATTTTCGTCGTCTACCCCATCGTGTGGGGTATCGTTGTATAGGTCTTTTAAAATGACTTAGGGGTTGCTAATACTATAAAATTTTATATATTACACATATTACATAATAATGCCAATAATTAATAATAATGCCTTTAATTATTAGCATCTATTTTTGTTAAGATTTCGAATAGATACGAATCCTAAATTGTAAATGTTATTCCTATTACCTAGATATATACATTAATAGTTAAGCAAATTGATGTTTCGCATTAAAATTCTATGTTAAGTTCTAATATTAAATGCCATTCTATGGCGAAACATGTAAGTTCACAAGCCTATTTATAAGACCTTAATGTACCATGTTTTTACACAAATAAAATTATTCTATTCTAATAATAAATTTGTCAGACAAATACGCTAAACGGAAACAACCCGATCTTGCATGAAACGGTAAAGAATTTTAACTACCACTAACAAGACGTCTACACTCAAACTAGTTCCCACCCTATATCTCATGGAATAAGGCCGATATTTTCATGATAGTGTGGTCTCCTAGATGCACTAGTTACGTGTTGTAAAAGGGTTATGACGCCCGTTTAGTGCAGTGTTTATGTGAGATACGTCTCATGTAATGCCGCATTCTTGACGGTTTTGTTCTACTAAAATAAAAGAAAATCAAAATTTTTCATCTGAAAGCTCCTAAAAACATGTTTAACGATGTGTCTTATCGGTAACGCTGTGAGTAAAGGGAATTACAATACGAAGTTCTACTTTGAATTTCCACATGCACGTTTTAACGAGTAGGCACAGAAGTTTGAAGACTGGCAGACGCATATACCCAGCAGTGGGGGCAGTCGGGCTGTGGGTGATGATAATGATGTTGTATTTGACCTGAAACAAACCAGGTTTTTTCTATTTTTCAAGAAGCCTGGTTCTTAAGCAGCTTGAGACTTCTATAGAAAAATTACAACGATTACGATTAATTATGTTACGTAATCACGGTGCTGATTCAATAATCGCGATCTCAATCAATGAAACGATAGTTGGCCGTTGTGAAAGATGATATAACCAGAAAGAGGGTGATTTGAGTTGTCGAGTAAAAAGTATGCAAGAAGATATGCTGCGCCGACCCCAAATATATCGGAACAACAACGGTAAGAGAAGGAGGACGAAATGATGATCACAATCATCACACCAACCTTGACTTGAAAACAGTTGCAGATTGGCACAGACAAGAGGAAGATATCTTCTAAGACCCATCATAAAATCTGACGACAATATAATGCAATCTCACGTGACATTTGATCGGACGGCGCGGGCGCTGGTAAATAAATGTTAAATTTAAAATTAGAACGCGGTTCAGTCAACTCGGTGCATCGCTCCCAATTCATCAGCACAATGCAACTAGGACTATGGTTTTGACGAGTACTTAGGGGTACATGGGACTGGACAGGTGTCAGTATTTATAAGTTGTTTGCGTTCAGTTTAACTTGTTATAAGGGAAATGTACGAGTAAGTACGGTTTGGGACTTTCAGCTGAGACGAATGTCACCCCCTTATATCCCAAAGGTTAGTTTTTAAAGAGCATTATCAAGTTTGTTTTTTAACTCAGTCGAGTATTTTTTATGGGATAAACTTACAAGTATAAGATGGGGAAAAGTTCCTAATCCTCCATTGAAAAGGAGGGATCCTCCGATCGAAGACCGGTGATATGTCTCGTGGTCTACTACCCGACGGTTTTCGCCAGAAATTAAATGCAAAGGCGAGTTGCTTTACTTTAGCGTGAACTATTAAAATTATATTAGAAGACATTACAGATACAGGGAATGCTAATGAGTGAACACTGAACAGCCCAGTTATATGGGTAATTGTGCCGTTGCACACGGGGCTAGCAATGTCTCACTATTTCTGTGCTATGCACTACCGCAATCTTTAGTCTACGCATAGTGTTATATACGTACATAGTTTAAATACAGTTTCTAACAAAAACCCGCGATCAGCAATTTGTAAAATAAACAGCGGCCAACAGAATTTAACGCGCCCAGCGCAGGGACACAAGCCTCCTCTCTACGAGGAGTGGTTTGTAATCCACCACGCAGACCCAGTGCGGGCTGGTATGCTGGATGTCATGTCTTCGAATTTCTGGCTCCAGGATAGGCCAGTTACTTAACGATGTTTTCTTCACCGTTTTAAGAGGATTGTTGGAAATTACACGAAGTAATTCGCCTGCCTGGATTAGAACCGAATCTAGTCCAAAACAAGAAGAAAAATTGTGAAGGATAATGTGTGTAACAACAACCATACAACTAATCTTTTGTTACATACACATCAGTCCAAATAACTAGACACAAGATACTCCGTTCTATGCACCTGACAAAACATCTAACTAGCATTTACGACGACCACACAAAGACGTTAGCCTATTCTTAGCCTAACACCGTATTCTCACAATCAAACAAACGCAAACGCGCTCGTTTACGTTACTTTAATTAACCGTTACCAGGAACACGACCAAAAAGTAAGTATTGTAGACCAAAACGTTGGCTCAGATTTACGAGTGACCAGTCATGGGAGGGGAATCCGAGGGTGGCTTGTATTTATAGAGCAAGTTGTCTAAGTGCATGGGAATTTATTGGTCGTGCAAGGGATTTAGAGCCACGACGACTGGGAGAAAAAAGATTACAGAGAATAATAAACCTAACTGTAGAGAACTTACTGATATTTATAAGTTGTTTGTTATTAGTTTAAATGATTGGGCTTAGTCATACGCATCCCCTTTGAGGATATGATTGAGAAATGGTCATAGTAACTTTGATGCTGGTAGGTTGAAAAATGGCGGTCGGTATAAACATGATGTATGTAAGTTATGTCAATAAAAGATAACAGGTATTGTTTTGTTGATATGTAATGGACGAACTTCAACCTTATTGACACACGTGACTTTGGTAAAGCCGATACACCTTATCTGGTTACTATAATGATTTATAACTATTCTTCTTCTTCAATTTTTTCCTCCTATTTTCCTTTTCTTCTTTCTTTCTTCTTTTTCTTTCTTTTTATTCTTATTCTTCTTGCTTTTTATGACTTTTTTTATGACTTGAACAGTTTAGTATTTTTGACAGGGAAAATTTTTTGTCATTGTTGGCAGGTAAGATAGCTCTTCTAAACGTGAGCAGAGCAACAGTGACAGGAAAAATTTTGTGATGTACGGAAGCATTTCCATACGGTAACAAAAGGGTAGGGTACCGTTTATGCGGTTAGAGCTCGTCGCATTCAGAAGAGCACCTTAAAATTAGCACATAAAATAATGTGCATTCACACAGAGCGAAAAAAGAGTATTTCATGGCAAAGTATACACAAAATCAGTTTCTTTAACTCTGCAATTATGTCATGTCACGAAGTGCAACAATGAGGCTCATATCAGTCTTGCTCCCGACAAAGGACTCGAAGTGGGTCACAGGATAGTGTCCTACGTCTGTTTATAGACGCGACAGGACAAGCGCAGCGTGCTGTCAATACTAAATGCGTCGTCCGTCTTACGACTCAATAACTCTGCAGTTTCTGACTGGGAGAATGTTCTCGTAAACCTGTGTCGGAGAATACTTATGAGACGAGACGGAGGTGTATTTGCTGTAGAAACGAAAGTATTGAATCTGAAGAAAAGGTGATGTTGCAACCGATTTCTCTCATATTAAGAAGAAAGAGGCAGACCGCACGTTAGCGAAATTTCCATTTATTTTTGAGAGATAAAGAACAACCTGCTACTAACTATAGCTTGTTTGAAAGAACTTTGAACGATGATATTACGGTTTGAATTTTCTTTGTTGTTGACAAATAAAGTGTTCTTGCAGATTTCAAAACTATTATACTTAAAATGTCACTTACGGGATATCTTCCGTGATAATTTATTGTTTTTTGAGTTCCCGATATTTCGACGCTGTTACAAGCGCCATGATCGCGGGTAAATTATCACGGAAGATATCCCGTAAGTGACATTTTAAGTATAGTTATGAACCGTGAAAGCTTAAAACAGTGTTCAAAACTATTCCCTAATATTACAAAATACACATATCTTTGCATAATTTTTAACCTTTCTGTTATGAATATGATTCTTTGTCACGCCGAGGCAAAATTAAAACATAGAAAACCTGAAACCACCGCCATCACATAAACAAAGATATCTGCTTACCTCCTTCTCTCCCTGCGACTTGACGGAGTCCCCATGTATCTTGTCTCTCAGGGCGACCAGCTCCAGCGGCCAGCTCGACACCTCCGCGTCGGGGTCCGACAGAAGCACCTGCCAACCAACACATGGGGTTAATTGATTATCGGCATCAATTGCTCTGCATAAACTGGTAAAAATATTGGCTCCCCAGAGTGGCTTTTAGAGGGGAGATTCGCTCAAGTTCGCCGTAATTCATTTAGCATTTAATTATGAATTTACTAATAACTAAACACGAAGACTCTCAACCGCGTTTAAGACCCGTCATTGTCAATATTCAAGCTTTCAGCTTTGCAATCGACTCAGCTATCCTCGAGGTTCTTTCAAAGCATTTCTTCAACTGATTGTGTACTGTACTAGTTTCCCCCATTATATTAAACATGGAGCTTTACCATAACACTTTAGTTGTTTAAGCAGCTTCAAAATCCAAAGTCATTTATTGAAATTAGGCTGATAATCAGCACTTTTTGGACGTCAATATTACATGAGACAGTCCCCGAAAGCGCCAGCCCTTCGCCACTTCCCAGTTGAAGTTGGGACAAGTTGCAAACTGACGAACTACAAATGTTATTATAGAACGAAGGCATCTCCCACACCTTTAAATTAAGCACTAATACAGACTGCACTTGCACCAAACGCATAAAACTCAGACACAACATGAGAAAACAAAACTTCTGCCAAACAATACAAAAAACGTGAACTTACAAACAAGTCACCCATGTTTCTTTTCAAAATACAAATTTGTGAAGAAAATACTTTTATATTAGTTCAAAATCACTTAGAAAATAACTTAAAAATACTCCAATATTCCCACAATCACTATAGAGATGTGACTGCACTCGCATAAGGAAAATATATGACTGATGCTCTGCCACTGTTGACCTCTTATCACTCAGATTGATAGCCCAAACGGTACGTCTAAACAAAGGGAGTAAATGATGTTTGTGAGTGATTACTTAATTATATAATACCGTTCTAAATATGATTTGTTATTTTTGTTTTTATTTTAGAAAAGATCTTCATTTGAGTGCTAAAGACGGTCCTTTTCTTAATAATATTGTTTGTTAGGGTGATTAGGATGTTGTGTTTATAAAGGGTGCATTTACTAGTATTGTCAGACCTTTCGTTAGTCACGTTTACTTATTTATTTTGATTATCTTTGATTTGTTCAGTTTTATTAATTCCGGAAGGGCATGACGTAAACTTTTATAGCATGTATAAAATGTACATTTCTACACATAAAATTACATAACATCGCGCTTGTCGAATCTACGAAGGGTTAAACAGAGGTGTACATTCAGTCTACACACACATTTCACCAGCACCTAACGTTATTATATATAACTTGTATGTGGTGTAAACTGTAAATATAAGTTGGTTATAAATAAAATTATGGTTACGTTCTGGTTACAAATACGGCTCATAAACAATTTTGTACCTAAAATGGTATCTGTTATCGTTTACCCGAATTACGTCACATTTATTCTGTACTTGAATTTGCTATCTGAATTGACTAATGAGCACATTACTATTATTTCCAATTTATCAAAACAAAATTCAAAAATGTTAAAAACTATAAACAAACTTTCCGAGCATAATAGATCATTGACCCAAATAGGGAAAGAAAAAAACTTGGTTCCCGAGACAGCGTGGAGAGCTTGAAAATGAGGTCAGAAGCGCGAAAAATGTCGCCTATAGTCTGGAAACTTGCCAGACACGGATTGACAATATTTGTAAGTGGCGATGAACTGCAGACGGTGACTGTACATGCGCGAATATATTTAGATCCCATGAGTAATATTTTTTTTTTGTTTTATTTTTGTTTTAGATACGATTAAAACTGGCGTTGCTATGCAGTTTTGGTAAATTTGGTTATATTACAACCGAAACCTGAATACTTTGATTCTTATTCAACCTGTTACGGAATTTGAGTGCAATACAGTGGGTATGCCAAGAAAACAATAACTAAGAGGAACTTCGTTGACCACGTGTTAATCGAGTACTTACAAAATATTTTTTGAGCTAGCAGTTTGAGATCCGATTTTCATTTTGCCTTTTTGCAAGGCATTTTCAGAAAATGATATTCATCCACTTTGAGATAATCAGCAGATAATCTTGACCATCTACCACGCACTCGTAAGAACTGGACGATTAGAAAATGTTTAAGAACAAGACAAATGAGCTGCTAAATAGAGGCCATCTATTCGCTGCCCCTACAAAAGATTCTTTACAAAAAAAAACAATAAAGAATCAACAATCTGCTTTCTACATTCCCTTACAATCATTTAAAAGAAAAATACACAAACTTTATATTTATCCATGAGTTCGATGGCTACGCGAAATAAATCAGTGAGAATGGGGTCAAGATGTCGGTGAAGTATTCAGAAGCCGTCACTCATCCTATAAACACCTTTCAGTTTCATGTAAGCTTATAATGCTTTACGAAAACGGTTATACGTGATTTGAAAGAAATAATATTATGTGTGAATGAATGATAGTATGAGATTTTTTTGGGACGCAGAAACGATGACTGTAGGGCTTGACATGTTTTTGAGTGGACACCTTTGAATCGGCAAGCGTAAGGTGTCACGATTTTCGATGGGTCGCTGGAAGCAGCTTAGACGAGAGTTGCGGAGAACCGAGTTGAATGATGGCGTGTGATTGGAGAGGCCTATGTCCAGCAGTGGACCGCTGTAGGCTGGTAATGATGATGGAAATCCTTAATCTTAATGTGTTTGCCAGTCTCATCATCTACAACGTTTGGCGTCGCATTGTGGGAGGTAAGTCTCTATTTAATTACTACTACACTGTCTTGTTTCAATCATGTCCATGACTGAGTTCACGAAATAGAGCAACGAATCGGATTTGAACCCACAACCTCTTGCATACCACTTAGGCGCCATACTCGTCGGGCAAACAAGACAATTCTGGAATGGAAGCCGCCAATTGGCAAAGAAAAATATAGGACAGCCATCTGCGGAATAAGACACGCCTTTGTAGTTTCAGAACTTATTGTGGAAGATATTTGAATCGTTATAGAAACTACTTAGGTACTGTGCTCCGAGTAGCCATGTAGATTGCTAGCTAAGGCATAGATGGTCAGATATGAATAAAAATCATCATCTACCGAGCCTTTTTCCAATGATGTTAGGGTCAAGCTAGCCATTGGCTTCCAGTCTAACTGGAACTGGACGCAGGTAAATACCAGTATTTTGCATGGAGCGACTGCCTATGTGTTTGTGTATTGAATGATACATAGGTACTTAAGCTGGAAGGAAATATGGGTACATCATAAACGATACTAATAAACACGTGGTTTGTTACCTATCTAATGTTGAAATCGAATGTGCTGTATTCGGAATTTGCGAACTACTTTGTCCTTGCATGCACACCTGTGAGCTCTTGGCAATGATATGGTAAAATTGATTATTTATTTGGTATAAATGTTATAGTTTTGATAATTTTGAGGATTTAATCAATCTCGGAAAAAAATTACAGTACTTACGCGTCTTTTATAAAATGGCAAATGATTGCGATCAGGCATTTCACATTATAACTAGTCCGAGTTCACACAAAACAAACTATACTAAAGATCTATAAATATTTAAAACTACAATGTTCCAAAATCACTATCTCACAGTCCCTAAATAAACAATAGATTTCATTGTCCTTCAGAAAAAGTACACAAACAAAAAACTGTCACATTTTATTCACGGAAAAGGTCCAACTTTCACTTGGAAAAAGGGGGGGAAAACTCCTTGTTTATGATTTTTCTTTTTTTATAGTGTGAATGAAGCGTGTTCCCGCCAACTGTGGGAAGAGCCTTGCTCTATTTGAGCCAGCATAGCATAGACCACGCTGGTGCGTCGGCCGCGTATTTATTAATGGTGTACAGAGATGGCACCAGGCCAATGGTTGGCCAGCGGGCAGCTTCTGTACGTACTACGGATTTCTGCGGGGGATTTGAAGAATAATATCAATTTTATCGATATCTGGACACACAACAAAAAACCACACAACAAAACACACACACACACACACTTCACAGGAATAAAAAACCGGCCAAGTGCGAGTCGGACACACACACCGAGGGTTCCGTAAAAACTTGTAGGTATTTTGTTATCAAACTACATTTTTACGGTTTACAGGTGTTTTCCTTTGCATGTGCTGTAACACATTGCGTCTTCCCAAATTTCATGATTTTAGGTTGACGGGAAGTACCCTACGGTTTTGATTCCCTTGTGAAATCGCAAAATATGCGATTGATGAGCAGTGAAAAAATCAAAAGATATGACCGTGTAGGTCATATCTTTTGATTTTTTCACTGTTATAAGGGGTAGCAGAATTGAGTACTTGATATTAATTTTTGGCTTGATACCTCCGCGCGTTGCTGAGAAAAAGGGTCTTAACAGACGGAAAGACAGACAGACAGACCGACAACAAAGTGATCCTAATACATTTATATAAGGGTTCCGTTTATGCCGACTAAGGTGAGGAACCTTAAAAAATGTGGCTGATATTTCTCCGTATGTCCAGACAATTTAAATGTTTCATTGAAACTGTCTTACAATACCAAAAGGAAATACAACACAGATTATATTCCTGTGTGAAAACCATTTAAGTATATTTATTGTTTTGCTTTAAGAAAAGGTTCTCTTAAAAAATACAATTCTTCATAATAAGCACCAACACCAATCGGAAATTTTCCTATCAGTAAACCAAATAAATCTTAAATAAAGCTCCGAGAAGAGTACATAAAAATAATCACCCGAATTACTTCCAAGAAATCTTTTAGCCATTAAACGCAAGAAATAGGTTAAGTGAATCAACGCGAACTGCTTATCCTAGTTAGTTTAAAGACCGTGGTTTAGACTCCATTAAATGTTTTATGGGTATTTTAGTAGTAATGCGAGAGTTTGTACATTTTATGCGAAATTGTGTCCGTATATTGTGGATAATATGTTAGTTGAAAGCGTTATTTACAGTATAATAAGTATATTTATAGAATTTACAGCAAATAAAGTTTGAAGATATATTTTCCTCCTTTGAAGCAGTACTGATGGCGTAGTTATTTTAACTCTCTAAAGTTTATAGTCACACAACTGATCCCGAAATTGACGCGTAGAAAGCCATATTTTGTGCAACAAAATGAGGCCTTCAGAGCCGAAGTAAATAAATAAATAATAAATAAATATCGCTGGACATTACACACAGCGCCATCTAGTGCCACTCTAAGCGACGAGGCTTGTGTCGTGGACCCCAGATAGTTGATATACTACATAGATACTTTTTGTTTGTAAATACATACTTATTATACATATAAACATCCATGACTAAGAAACAAATGTCCATGCTCATCACACAAACATTTGCTCCTTCCGGGAATCGAACCCGGGACCCTAAGAACGTAAGGCAGCCTCACTAGCGCTACGCCATTCGGGTCGTCGGGAAGTGGCGCTTAGTCGTAAATTCGTAATGATATCACTACTTTATTTAGTTGTATGCATGTTCAAAGTAGTCATTATTAGCAGTAGACTTTGAACAGACAAACTTTGAATATAAACAACGAAGAGTACTCAAGCGTTGGAGTCATGTGTACATTCTGTCGTTTCGGACTGAACCCAGAATTAAAATATCGGCGGCGGCCAACTGTCTGCTAACAGTGCCAGCATAAACATTGACATAATATAGATCGTCACATCCAATCATATCTAGTTAATACAGAAGAAACTAAAAGCTGGTCTACCAATAATAAGACTGCGTGTACACAGAAGAACACAGAACTGAGAATTTGTGATGTCATTGAATAATGAGAAATCACGCCTGTAATCCGCGACGGGTTAGGTTAGAAGGAGACTCAAACATAACTGGCACAAATGAAGTCCGTTTTTAGACGCCCAAGGAGACGTTTCATATTTCCGTCGATGTCTGTACGAGTTTACACTTTTAATCTAGCTTATTATTATTATAAGCCTATGTTGTCCCACTGCAGGGCAAAGGCCTCCCTTCCCTCCTTCCACATTTCGCGATCTATTGCGATTGTAGGCCAATCCTTTAAATCCAATCTAGCTTATAGTAGTCTATTATTCAATGTCATCAGACAATCCCCTTTACGCTACTTTAGGTATTCGCTAAGCCTGAGGATCTATATAAAAACTACTTTGAAAGGAAAGCTAAGAAGATACAAGTAAATCTCTCCAACATACCTGCAACTGCTCCTGCAGATGAGTCACGACCTCCTGCCTGACCTCATCCCTCACTTCCTCGAGCCTCTGTTCCAGCTGCGTCTCCATCTTCTACGTGATGACGTAGCAGTCGTGACGTCACGTCGTTTAGTCACACACGAGCGTGTTAGTGGCATTCCAAGCATGCAGGAGAGAGACAGAATGAGTTTTAATAAGTGGCTGAATAACTGGGGTGAATAGGGTGGCGGAGGGTGAAAGATTTTGATTTTAGGTTGAACTGTGGGTATTGACAGATGGTGCTGAATTGTGCGGAATATGAGTAATTAGAGATCAAATTGACTTTTACAATACTATGAACATAAACACTGTGTAGAGTAAGGATTTATTCCATTGATTAAAAACAAAACATCGATTCGAGGGTGGTCTACTGAACATTAACGAGATTTAAGACTAGAATCACATAAAACGGTACTTCCGATTCATACTTGTGAGTAAGCTAAGAATAAAATTAGCAATCAAGAATCTTTCTTATTCATTCACCCTAACCCCAGAAATTACAAGTTGTGCTATAGAAAATTAGACCTTTTTACTTTACATATAGATGTGATATTAAATTGTGATATTTACAAAGAGTTCAGGGTGCAAAAGGCCATATGCCAGGGTGTTTTTTCTCATTCTTTCTGTGATCATTATTATATTGTAGACCTGGGACTATATCTATTCATCCAGGCGGCCAAGACACGCGCCAAGATTACCATACGTTTTTCAGTAGCTTAAACCAAACAAATACATATTATTATACATTTTTGGCTTTTTAAAGTCACTTTGTCAAGGATGATGTCTAACTGAATCATGGCATGATAGTTCAATAAGAAAGGTATGAGGACCAGAACCGAATAAACGAAGTGTGAGTTATTAATTAGGTATATTGTACATTTCGAATTTCAATATCTTGATTTTTTAATATCTAATACAGTCCCAGTCTTTTTATAGCCAGAAGGAAGGGTTTCACAGCCATAGGCCAGAGAGCAGATTACCTCAGGCTACCGTAAGCTTGGATGTCTTTCCCCTGCATGCAGTTATGTACACTAAGATTATTTATTTATTAGTAAATAACATTGACGGCCGACTCAAGCTGTCATGACCTTCCTCAACGGTGATTTGGGAAGGACATTGTCATTGAAGATTACGGATCAAGTGATAATCCCTTGCAATTTTGGCCTTAATTTGCGCTAAAACACCCATATGTTGTTCAGGCCTTCAGGCCTCTTGATGGCCTTATATTGTAGCATATATTTTTAAAACGGATCCTAAATGCTCCCTATAACAAATATTTTTCTTTTCAGCATATGATTTGCTTTTGAGTTATTAAAGCAACACCAAGTTAAGTTCACAACATCAAAGGACAACACTGCACGACATTCAGCAACTAAATTATAAGGCTGAGGCCAAACGAGCGTAATTTACTGAGTCGCGTAATTTCGGTTTCATACATAGCTAGGCGCATTTTACGTCGTCACGTGACACAAACCAGACTTTCGTATGAAAATGTGGCGTAAAATACGCGACTCATAACACAAATTACGTTTGGCCTCACCCTAAGGATATATTACAACAGATAAGTCTAACCTTCTCTAGTTCGAGGTCAATATCCTGCTGGTAGAGGGACACGTTTGTTTCAGTGTTCTCTGCTGTTTGTATGTGCGCCTTTAGTTGGGTTATCTGCAAAGAAGGGGTCGGTTAAGTACTTATAAAGAACTAGTATCGTCACTTGCGTGGGTCTATAAAATTATCCAATAGGTGTTCCTATCCTACTACCAAGAAAGATTATCTCATAGCCCAGGGCATACTCTACCGGTGTGACAAATTTTATTGAAATCCGTTCAGCCGTTAAGAAAAGTTCGTATTTACTAGGAGTACTAAGTAACGATGGTCTATGTGGCCCTAATTTTGCTTATGGGTGCACCAGACGTACATTTTTGTGTCGTCAGACATACAAAGCTAAAGAAAATACGTTACATTATTTGTTAGCACATGCATTAGTAACTGTATTGAAACTGGTTACTGACAATATTGACTACGCCGCTGACGAAATTATTACGGGTTGAATATACCTACTGATGACACAAAGGACAAAGAGAAATGTTCAGAAATCCTGGTCTACCTTTAGTAATTGGAGTTGCGCCAGAAGAAGAAGCATGCCTTTTACACCAGGATATCATCATTCATGAAATGGAACTGCTCACCTGTTCGTCCAGTGAGGCAACAGCCTCTCTATGCCTGGCTTGCAGCTCGTTCACATACGCAACTTGCTCGGCTTTCAACTCGTCTATCTGCTGTTCATACTTCTTGCACACTTGCCTCAGGGATTGTTCTAATTGTGTTGACTGGAAAATAATGAGTTCATTAGAATTTAAAAAAGAAGTGCCTCCATAGACTGGGCCAATGAATTGACATAATACATACAGGTTAACCTAAATGAAGATGTTTTATGTGAATGATGTTTTACCTGAGCCAGGCTAATTATTGACCTAACTTGTCCTTATTATTTTCGAGCATTGGATGGAAGATAAAACGATGATTACGATGATTAGATGGATGAGACAAGGAGTGTGCCAAAAGAGTTATCGACGCGGAATCGGCTTTAGCCGATCAGAAAGAGATCAATATCTTTATAATACAAGCGAAAAGGACTTTATTCGGCTCCAGCCTTGTTGCGGTTCGGACCACGCGAGTATTTCTGATCGGCTCAAACTGATTCTGCGTCGAAAAATGTGGTCACCTGCTGAGTCAACTCCGCAGTCAGTAATTTTTACTGCCAAAGAGAGAACCTGTTAAATTTTCATAATGTTTGCATAATCGCTTATTTATTCAATAAGTAATAATCAAATTACCTCTAAACTAAGTGAGGGTAGTTGAACACTGCGAGTACGCCGTCGCCCGCAGTCGCCGGCGGCGTCGGTGGGAGCGTCGAGCGACGTCGCCGAGCCGCAGGGCGACGCACAGGCCTTGTCGCGCCATACTTCTTCCGAATAGCTGCAATGTTACAAAAAAATATTAAAACAAATTCAAATGATTGTGAGGAAGCGAAAATAATGTATTCTTTGTATCAGTGTCAGTAAATGTGTCGATGACAACTAGTTTCACCGTTTCAGTAATAAAAGGGCTGTTAATTTCGCCTTTAAATACAAATAAAAATCTTCTATTTCAGTTGGAAGTTCATGTGATACAAGAATTAATCATATTTACATTCTAGACATTCAACCAGTAAAATACGATTTTCTAAACACTAAGCATACATACATAATGCTAAAAACAAATTTAAGAATAATTATCATTAGTACTCACCTTGGCTTTGGCCTTGGTTGCAACAAAGATAGCATAGAATTAGTATTTCATAGTAACCTTGAGGTTAGTACTAAGGTAGAAGACAAGTTAAATGGGCTATAAATACTTGATTAAGGTCTGAGTAATAAATAGCTCCTTGAATGCCGAGAACAAGTTTAACCATGCTTGGCATTTAAGTGGCCTTGTTAGGTAACTTATAGAACAGTTTACAGAAAAGTTAACTTAGTAAACTCACCTCCTTTCCATATCTGAGCATTTCTTTTCAAAGTAAGTCCTCAGATTCTCCATTTCTTTTTCATGTTTTATGTCTAACTCTTGTCTTAATGCCTCAATATCTGCATTACCAGCCTTCACAGAGGCCAAGAGTTCCCTCAACCTTCTTGTTTCAACCGTGTATGCTTGCTTGTCTTGCTGCAGCTGAGACTCCAACTCCTTGACCTCAGTATCATTATCAATCCTCATCTTACCTATTTCATCACATAGAACTTGTATCAGACTCTCCCTAAGCTTATTCCTCAAATCCTCTTCAATATAACTGTCGAACTTATTTATTATTGTTGCTAATTTATTTTCGAAACCAGTCTGGAATTCGTCTGACACGTCTGACGATCGTAAGTCTGATTTGGAGTAGTTGACAACTATTTCTTCCCTGTCCATATCTTTTTCGCCATTAGAGCTTTGGATTGACGATCCTCCGCTCATTAAGGCTGAGTAGAACTTTGTGCTATCATCTTTTATCAGGCTTTGGTACTTAATGAAGTCCGAAAGCTGAGCTTTAACAGTGTCATGCTCAGATTGAGATCTTTCCCCGACCATGTGCTGCAAGTTCTGCACTTCATTTGTTAGGTGGTCATTTTCATGTCTAAGGTCATCTCGTTCACGGACCGATCGCTGTAATGAGATGGTCAGTTCTTCAATTAATTCATCACGCTGCGTTATAGCGTCTTCCAAGTGCACAAGCTGAAAGGACAGAAAGCGTTCAATACATAACACATTCACATGAAAGCACATTGTAAGCAGGCATTGATTTAGTAAAAACACGATAATAACATGTACCCTGTTTTAACAAGTATTTCATGTTATATTATTTAATTGAATCAACAAAAAAGTGAGTAAAATTGAAGAAGTTCGAAAGTAACTAATCATTTTCATTTTGATATGATACTTACAGAAAACATGGTTATTAAAAACATAGTAAATCAACAATAGAATTGTAAATAATGCAAAAGCTATCAAACTGACAGAAATGACAGTTAGTTTCAATAATACAGACAATAAAATAATTTACATAAAAACTGCTTGTATCTAACTACCCTTATAAAAAGTTTATGCAAGCATCAATAGCTCACATTAATCCTTTTACAAGATTTAACTTCGATATTTACCTATATTCAATAATGAATTGGCTTGCAGTGTTATTGCGCATAAAAATCACAAGTTTAGTGCAGTTTTACAATGTTGCAACAACAGTAACACACATAACATCTTTCAAAGTTCTACATATTTAAAAGCAGTTAACCAAATGAACCATTTATTCAAAAACATAATGAAAAAAAACCACTTCATGCTCTTAATCAAAATAAACTAGGTAAGAACATAATATTTTGATATGTTTTCATAAATCAAAAAGTGTATGTTGTAAAGTGCCAGTACATAGCATGCCATTGGCGTGACAAGCAGGATAAGGAAGCACAGTAATGTGAAACTAAGGCACACACACAAACAAAACCCATGTATTATGACAAGTACCTTCACATGATACTCTTCACATATCGTCTTATAATCAGTCAATGTACTAAAAGACATAGTCTCTTCTGGTGCCATGGACTTTGGCATAGAGGTCTCCTCTGGTTTCTCATATACCTTTTCCTTCAATTCATCTTCAACAGTAATTTCTTCCACCAACAAGTCTGCCTCAATTTTATCACTTGATAGACTTTCTTTATCTGGTGACATCTGTAATGAATTGTCAGTGGATAGACTTTGTCTTTCTGGTGACAATCCCAATGATTTGTCACTTGATAAACTTTCTTTCTCTAGTGACAGTTGTGGCGATTTGTCTGGAGATGGTTCTATAGACTCTCCTCGGTCATCAAACAACTCTTCAACTTTCATATTATCTCCAGCCCCAACAAGAAACGGTGACAACAAGTTTGGAAACACCGGGATAGGTTCGACATTAGAGTCAATCACAGTCCCACCCTCAGGTGGTGGTCCAAATATTATTTTAGCAGATGGATAAGGGAATTTTGGAGCACCCTGACCCCTTATATCAAGCTTGATCATTTCCTCAGACCCAGAACTCAATTTATCTGGGGAATCTATTTTATCTGAATTATCAGCGGAGTCTTGTAGTGATATATCTGATTTATGGATGGATTCATCATTTAGTGAGTCCAGATACTTGTCACTTCTAGGAGATAGGTTTGGTGTGTCATGCTCACTTGGCTGCACATTTTCCTCTGATAAGTGTGATTTTTCATGAGTTTCTTTAGATAGGTCTGACAACAACACCAAGTTAACAGGACTTTCTTCACTCAAAAGATGAATATCAGAAACAGCATTAACATCAAGGGGCAAGGATAGACTCACTTTACTGGGATCCTGTGTACTTAGGTCACTGGCGGGGGAGTGTGGGAACTGAATGTTTAGGGAACTGTGTTTGGAAGCTTTCTCCTGCTCAGACTCCACTTTGAGGAGTCCCTGTGTTCTGCTGGCATGGTCGGAATCTGTCGAATATTCGATTTTGGAGGGAATGTGTTCCGAAATAGATTCAGTCTTGCTATCCTCGACATCGTGTGAAATGAGGTTTTCTTCCGTGTTTTCACTGGCTTCTATACCTGTCTCAGTTTCGTTTGTAACACTTCCTAAGGTGGGTATCTGTTGAGAATGCACGACATCCGGAAGAATGTTCTAAAAATAAATAAAAAATATAAATAAACGATGGGAAACTTGGTCATAGAGAGATCGAAGGTAGGAAGTTTATTAGAATGCTTGAATTAACATTTTTCTTGAAGTAGGTAAGTAATAATTTTCACACATTAGTAGATCGAAGATCGCTGGTAACTCTATGAAGACAGGTAAGGTGCTGCAGCTATGCATCTCTAAACTATTTATAACGTAATAAAAATATCTTGATGAGAGATTGATTTCGATTAACTAAATCTATTTCTAGTTAATTACGTACCTTAATTTCAGATGTATGTGAAGCAGATTGTTGGGGATCATCCATAATTTAATAAATTCATATTATAATCAATCGCATATTTCATAAAAACGCCACCAAATTCGTTGTCAAGACGACGTCTTAGACATTCAAACAAAATACAAACGCCATCTAAAAAGTTGCGTTTCGTTAGCAGTAAATCTCCGCAGTAGAATGCTTCACTTCAATAAATATGTTTGGAATGTCCACAATCCAGCATGTAATTACTTGTACTGTATTGTCGATATAGGTAAAAATTATTTGTATATTATTATTTATAATATCAGCTTAATGTTATTTTCATAAATACACACGTGAAATGAAACTGTTTTTCTCGTACCGTTTTTTTTTACAAAATTCTTATTTATCCCCACCATACCGTACTTTCTTCAAAAACAGGCTTTTGGAAACAACTGTAAGTAGAAGCTTTGGTTTGAATTGCTAGACTTAACGAAACCTTTACATGTTCAAAGTTCTAAAGAAGGGGTAGGCAGAAACGTGCACCACCTGTGCAGTAGACCGAGAGGGGATTGCGTGTGGGGGGAGCGTCTGTGTGCGGCGTAGGCTTCGATCAACAATTAGCAACAATTGTTGATCGAAGGGCGTAGGTGTGCGGACAATCAATAGGACAATCTGACGCGCTAACTACATTGGTTTCGACAATGTGTTCGAAACCCACCGTTTATCTGTGTGGAATGTCGTATGTCAGTCCAACAATATGCGTCACCATTGCAGCGTGGCCACGCGTTGGTTTCTCAAAATGAATTGTTCCACTAAACGCACATAATTATGCTGGCCAGTTTTTACCTCCATCCAGATCAAATACGTGTATTTTCCCGATCGGCATCTTGATATTTTAATGATTTTTATAATTATTACTCGTCGCCACTGTGGAATATCGATGCAAATCTAAAGACAGTTCATGCGAGACTGATTTATTGTTCTTGTACCTACCCACATCACAATATATAACAATCTGGTGACCCTAAATATTAATAAATTCACTTCTCCTTACCGTTGCATTAATTGGGTATAGATCATGCGGTAGGAAAATAAATCTACATAAGCGCAGACCTTAACTACGTTTAAGAATTGTTAGGAGCAGACCATTAAATCCGCAGTAGGTACTCAGTAGTAGTCAAACTCAAAGCATTTATTTAAATTAGACCATTACGGCACTTTTGAATGTCAAAAATACAAAAAAAAACAAAGCTACAGTCCCAGTCACAATAACTTGAGAAAGTACTGTAGTTGATTCCTTAGCGTAGATCTCTATGGAGAAGAACGGGCAAGAAACTCCATGGACAATCTTTTAAATCAAAATGTTGGTACAAAATCTTTCATTAATTTTGAGATTATCCATATATTATATGTGAGAACAATGTAGAAAGACGTGCACATCATGAGCGTCCAGAGTAAAAGATTAGATCAATAATTTAAAAATAAAGTAATTAAAATGAACCGTGGCAGCTAAGAGATGACCAGTTCCAACTGACAGCGCCCGTTCACGAAGTACCTACCTGAGTAACGAGTTAGGTACCACCATTTGTTGTTTTACCAAGAATCAGGGTGTGCAGGATATGACATTTACCTACTATCCCATCGTTAGCGAAATTGGCCGTTTAGCACATTTTCTAATTCAGTCTGGCAAGTCTGGATTTGCGACCGACCCGAGTCGTGACATCAGTGCTCAGGCAGAACTGACATTCTATATCGTTGTAACTGATTACGAGCACGGAGTATTTCTAAACGAGACACGGGATTTCAAAATAAAATAAACGCATTAAAGTATCATATTTTATTTACTATATTTACACATACATTTTAGGAAAAGCCGCTTCTGTACAATCTCTATAATTATAAAATGCAACAACTTAATTTCGAATAAGGCCAATGTACGGTATGCACTCAATGAACGAATAACACAATATTATATATTGCTTTGTATAATTATTATTGTTATCAAGTATTAAAGTATACAACACTATTCGACGTACACACGAAACACAAGTTACAAAGCGAAATATAAATTTTGGCCCGCAGACGATATTGCGTGGTAGACACCGAGAAAAAAAGCTAAATCGACTTTATACACGAGACAACGTTAAGTAAAATATTAAATGCAAGATATAAAACATGAAGCGATAAAGATTGAAAGTATTACCAAACGGACGACGTCTAGACGTTTTAAAAAGAATAAAATTTGTTTTGAATGAAATCAGCTGCTGATTTTATTAAGGCTCTAGAATTTATGAGCATTCATTAACTGACGCCAGATTGTAATAAATTCACACTGAAAGTGTAACGTGGTGTAAAAACTACATTCGATGACCCAAAATATCGAGGTTTTGTCACGCGCATGGATCATGAAGGGTGTAATACATTTTTCAATACACTTCTTCGAAAACTGGTTAGGTTCAACTTGCAATGTATTTTATATACATATAAAATATATTTTTTTAACACGTGTGCAGGAATAAAAATTGCCACAGATAACGATACCTATAGGGAACGTGCAGGAACTATAGGTGGCAGCACAAATCGACAAAAGAGACACTATGCGGACAGTAAAGGAAACTTATCAGCTGTCATCATGCTTTCAATTCTAAGTAAGCAAAACCAACTCTTCAATTATATTATTTTTGAATATGTTTAAAGGTATAAAATATGGGTTGCGGTCTATCAATAATGATTGTCAGCGTAATATCAATGTTTAATAATATGAATTTTATATCCTTCGTCTACTTTCTCTGATGAAAATTGTGGTGCATGAATTAAAGGGTGGCTTCATTAACAGCTTTCTTATTTTCAACACGTTTTTTTAATGGAAGGGAATCCTTTATCAGCGAGAACAGTATCTCCAGGCTCTAACAAATCAATTAGTCCACAAACATTTGTTATAAAGTAATCACTAGAACGCCCTCCGTAGCATTTAGATACAAAACTTATGAAACCACAAGGAGCGCAGCCAACGACTATTAACTTTATTGTATAACCATGTTTATAATCTGAGTACATGTGGACTCTTTCTCTTTGTTTATACTGTTGAGGGATATTCGGTGTGAACTTCAATGCAGTCTATTATAACACGTGTGTTCGCTTGGTGAAGTTTAAATGGTTCTGGCATGTTTGCTTGGACGGTTCATTTTGAGGGCTATTGCACTTTTTCAATGCAGAGTGTAACAAAAACAAGTTGTTTTCAAATATTTTTCTTTACTGCGTTCATCCATTTTTTTGTGTTTTTCGCATAGACATGGTATGAGAGTACTATTCTTTAGAAAGGGATAGAACTTTACGCTATTTGATTAATTTAAATTTTTGTGGATGTATTGGTACATACAGAAATGCAACAATGCATTATGATTAGCTAGAATAATAATTTTCACTAAAAAATGAATTCTGCAAATGTCAATGTCAAGTATTAGAGTACAA
The DNA here is from genome assembly GCA_963853795.1 of Xestia rhomboidea. NCBI lineage: Eukaryota > Metazoa > Arthropoda > Insecta > Lepidoptera > Noctuidae > Xestia > Xestia rhomboidea. Next base: position 1,326,944 of record OY970775.1, read on the forward strand.
GATTTGGATTGGCGACGTCAGTTGGCAGCACCGTCGTTGTGCACGTTCCCTATACTTAGTCCAAATTGGTTCAATGCCTAGTCGGAGGTAAATGTTTTTTTTTTTTAATTTCGGCAAAGCAATATGTGTCTTTACGGCGTAAATATTTTTTGAATATTCAAATTGTGTTTAAAAATAGAATATCATAGATAGACATGATTATCTACAACTAATATTTACTTTTATAAACAGATTAACATTTATTTGTGTTCTGAATTCAAAAATAAAAAATAAACTAATTTCTCTATTAGGCCTCTCCTTCAACCTGGCGAAAAAAAAGCGCGAAAAAAAAATTAAATAAAAATCATAGTTAATCATAATCATAATTCTTGACAAAAATATTTTTCGTTATTTTATTTTATTCCTTCAAAAGTGTATTGAAAAACGACGTTTGATACACGTGGACATTTGTTATTGCAGTTCTCGGCTCAAAAACAACCTCGCCTACGGCTCGGGTGTTAATTTCGCCTCGAATACAATAACAAACTTTCTCCACTTGTATTAAAATGTACTATTGTATAATCCACACAGCACATCACAAAATTACTGCAGGTTTACTAATAATCATATTTTGAAACAACGTGACACGAACAGTGTGAATTAAATATTCATGAAACTGGCAACACTAGTTTTTAACTCACTATATCTTACTAATTCGAAAATACTGAATTCACACATTAAAAATATATTCTAAAAACTGTATTTCATGTACTACAAGCCCTGTAATTTATAACTTAACAAAGCGTCTATTTTATTACATTTTATATTGTATTCTCTAATGAAGTCACGTAGGTATAGTTTTCAAACCAAAGAAGTTTCAAATAAAATGCTCTGTGTTACTGGCGATATGTGGGTGTACTATTAGATACCCCTCTGCCTAATCCTTCGGGGATTACAGACGTGATGTTATGTGTATTTGTAAATCATTTATTTTGATTTCTGGCAACACTACTATGACAATAAAACTACCCTCACTTGAAGTCGGACAAGTCTATACCCACGTAACATTCTTTAAATTTAAACCATACAACTAATTTATTATTTCGTTTCCATATCAACCTAATTACAGCAATAATTTATGTGTTAAATAATTATGTCCAGACTTAGGTACTCACAACTAATATTACGTCACAAAAACAGCAGTCTAACAGACTAGTCGTATTTATTTATTAGATAATTTAGACATTATTGCTAGCTAAAACAGTAGTGTTTACAATATGTGGCGTTTATCTTGATAATAGATACGTATGCAATTAATAAGATTAAAACGTAGTACGTAACATGGCCGTAAAACCTCATGATTAAATATAACCGTTTAAAAACTGAAAATTCACTAAACTCTAGTCTATTTTAATGATTTCTGAAGAATAACAGAAAATAACTTTAAATCCGACATTTTTCGAGACAGAAGCAGATTCTTAAATTCACATATTCCATGCGCAAAATATAATTTCTTGGCACATAGCTTTATAATGATAAGTACATTACATAATATATAAAAAAATACATCAAAATGTAACCGCGTGTCAAATCTTACGAATTGTAGGTACAAAACGACAGTAACTTAACACAAGTATTACTTTGTTTCCTACAATATGATGTACCTAAAGATATATTTTCAATATAAATATATATTTTTTATCTCATATACTCTGTAAATGACTTAAATACTTAATAATTAGTCTTCTTGCTGTGAACGAAGACAATGTTTCTATTAAAACTAAGTGGTCATGTCATACAGCCAGACTTGAAAACTAAAATAATTTGTGAATTTCATCTTATAAAATGACATGCGTGTCATTTTATGCGTGATTTACCTGTACTTATTTGTGTAAAGTAGGTGTAATTGTGTAATGTAAGGTAATAATTATTTTATTTTCAAGTCAAGCTGTCGCAATTTTATTAATGGAAGCAAAATGTTGTCATGTTGAACAAACTGTGGGAGTATGCGAGGACTTAGATGGCTTCCTTATCATTATACCATAAATGAAAAACTCTGTCCTAACCTATAAAACATAAATATTTAAAAAAATATAAATTACAAATGATCAAAACTCAAGCATCACTAGATACAAATTAGTAAAGGTCTGACTTCAAGCTCACAAGATTTTTTGAAAGTTCGGCTATTATAATTATTGAAAATGTGTTTCACAGTTTAGTGTTCTAGCAACATTATTAACATTTAAAATGGTTATTTTGGAACAACAATTAAAAATATATTAAGGAAACAAGAACTATTCTCAATACACATTTATTGCATAGTCTTAGTAGCAGTATTGACCCACATATAATGGGCCTTTATAAATATGGCAATTTTAGGATTGTCACGACATAGTAACGTGTTTATTTTTTCAATTGGGCCGCTATGTCTCCGTAAAATCGTGACACAAAACCATTGGTTAGGCAGACAGAGCCCCGTATTTTTAGTACACCGTTAATAATTCGCTTTGGTAACAACCTTGAATGAGTTAGCACATCAAAAATTCATTTGATCCGAATGAAAGGAACATGCGATGCCCAAGGCGTATTTTTAGAACACATCGTGCTATATTTTAGTAAACTCTAATAATTATTTTACTTATTACGTATTAGTATCTCTTTTACGAAAATATGCAACCAAATATTTATCATGACATAATTGGACAACTGTTAACATAATTTTTACATGACCTTCTAATAGGGTGGGGTAGGTAGGTTCAAGGCTTGTTTGGTATACTTCAATAACCATAGCATGACACAAAGTACAGTTATATCATTTCAATAGATAGGATCATGTGAGGGTTAGGTATACAGTTGTTGGCGTCTTGGCGACATTCAGGGATAATTTGGTTCGATAAACTTTCATGCTAATGAATTGTACACCCTATGGAAGCAAAATGACAAATGTTAACGAACTATCCTTTTTTGAATTATCCCATTTTGGCGAGTAAACGAAACACAGTGGACATAATTGTTGAGTGGGTAGTCTTTACCAAAATAGTATTTTGCTGAATAAGGTATGAATACCGTTGATAGTGCCTTTAGAGGTTATCCAAGTACTGTTCCGCGACATAAAACTATTACCACAGTTTACAGACAAAGAAGTAAGTACCGTTAAGTAGGAAGAACGAAGTGTTTGAGCCCATCGCAACAGCGACGAATAATCTGGAAGTGACTGTTGGAAGTACCTACCCACAAAAACGCATCTCAACTTGATCTAGTGTCATAAAATCAGATACAGATCTGCGACTGATATGGATACTTAAAAATTGTGATAGCAGGTACTGAGGTAGGTAACAAACTTGGGAAGCATATTATCAGTTTTAATCTGGCTGAAATCCAAATGTGGCTACTTTTGTTTTCTGGCAGTTCTTATTGGCAACTAATAACATAAAGCACTTAAAATTATAACTGCAACTTTTGTGTTGTGTTATTGTGAAAGTTTCTTAAATTGTTAATACCTTGCAATGCCACAAAATGGTGATACAAAACCCTTAACAACAGATATGACTACTTGAACTTTGCTTTAAAATGATTTTAAGCTACCTAGACTTGTCTGAGATTATTAACATGCCACCTAAACATTTACAAACCCTCTGTGCAAGTGTTTATATAACATTCAAAAATACACTTAAAGGATCACTCCTACAAACCGATCACAATCAAAAGGCAAAATATTGTAAGACACTTCACCAAAACGTTTATTATCCCTGAATAAAGAATATCTAATACTTGTTAACGACGCAAATAAAGGCAGGGCCACATTAACAAGACGCCACGCCACCCCACACGTGACCATTGGTCTCTTCATGGGGAAGTAACTGTGAAACTAATGACGATGTCGTAGCTAGCTCCAAACGCCGTCATTCGTTGAAAATAATTTAATTTCATTATATATTTCAAAATACCTTGACCTGATGTATGAATGTGGACGAGGCAAAATAAATTTGTGTGGATCTTAGCAGGCGTTCTGTAGCGTTTGCCTACCCCATTGGGAAAAAGGGGTGAGTTTATGAATGTGTGACCTCATTGGTCAGATTGGGGCCTAGCTATTGTCGCGCCATTTACAATGAGCTTTGACCGACCTTCCCCATTGTGATGATGAGCATCAGTGAGTATGATGACGTGACGTGACGATTCGTTAATGTGTTCCTGGTGCCCGAGGTGGTACGTCTCTGTCTACGCAGCGGTCGATGCTCGCTCGAAGCCGGCGCATGTTATGTACAAGTGCTTGTGTCTGCTGCAGTCAGGTTTTCTGCGGTTGTTCATCATCCTCCTCTTCTTCTTGCGCCATCAGCTGCCTCGCTAGCTGTAGTGCCTGGAACGAGAATTTGGCTATATTAACAGACTAGCCTTTGTTTGGAGGTCAAAAATTACTTTAATAACTGGTACCTACTGAGGAGCTCGTGGCTAAATCATATCAGCCACTCGGGTCGATATTTAGGTTAAGCCGTGTTTGCCTAGGTTGGTCTGTGGATAGGTGACCACCCATTACATACAGAGTTTCCTCCGTGCCTCGGAAAGCACATTAAGCAGTTGGTCCCGGCTGTCATTTGTAGATCTTCGACAGTCGTTACAGGTCAATGGCCCAAAAAAAGTCTACAAGCAGTCTTACCAAGGGTTATTTTATAACATGCTGGTGTCCGCAACTCCACGTCAAAGCGCGTATTTTGCTTAGTTTACCAAGGGGTATCGTATTACCCAGTACTAACTGGGTTGTGGAGGTCAGATAGTAAAGTACTGGTATTCAGCTGCATCCGGTTAGACTGGAAGCCGACCCCAACATAGTTGGGAAAAGGCTCAGATGATGAACTTGTACGTAGTACTACCGGGAAGAAAAAAGTATCCTTTGTACTTGTCTAGTTGATGATTTATACAGACGTTAGTTAATGCATGAAAATGCAACAGGTAGTACTAGCCTTAACAGTCTATAATGAAACTAGAATTGTCAATTTTGGTTAAAAGCAAGGCCTTACAGCACAAGTAAAGGGAAAATTCCGAAAAATAAAAAAAAAGTTGAAAATAAAGGTAAATTTTGGACTGACAAGTTTTCGCGAAAATCTAAATTTGCCCATATCTTTTTATCGTGTTGACTCAGGACTTTGATTTTTATACACCTAATAGGGACTATAATTAATTTAGAACTTGCTAGGTCCACCTGTTCCTGAGAAAATCGGTGGTGACAGACGGACAAGAATTCCTTTTTTGTGAAGTTTCTTTTTTAACTTTTGATGTACGAAACCCTAAAAAAGAAATTAATATTAATACGACATGTTTCCGGACGATATCGATAAACTTCGACCGGTCATTGTACTCATCATTGTGTACAACTTTTACTATGGGACCAAACCCTGAATCACGAATTATGAATTTATAATATTAGTACTTATGGATAAGGCAGTGGCTGTTCTGTTGGAACTGAATTGGCTTTAGTTTCTAGTAAAGACTGCAAAGATCTTATAATAGCAGACCAAATAAGTAATGGAAATTCACTTAATATGAAGAAGTAGTAATTTAAAATAAACACAGTAAGTATTAGAGACCAATTTTCCTTGTGATACGAACTAATTTCTGGTCGTAACTCGTTTAAAAGCCATTCATCGCTTGTGACGCAAACTCAATTAGCTAAAACTTTTAATTGCGTCATAGGAACTCCAACAGCGTAAGGGCAAAAATAAATAAATGTCATGCTCCCTGGCGGAACCACCTTGGCTTTAATAATTATAATGTTACATAAAAACAAAACCGGCCAAGTGCGTGTCGGGCCACGCGTAGGGTTCCGTAGTAGCGCGTTATATTTTAAATTTTGTTTTTCAATGCAAGTCTTCACCCGTTATAAACAAGCAACCACTTCATCTTAGTCACTTTATAGGATTTATTCTAAGGATTTTGTATTTAGTAGGTACAAAATTATCCAACACCCTAGTTCAACGACTATTACTGCTAAACTAAAAAAATATCTTATTTTCCTTTCAAGTTCATGAAATGCACTGTCATCATGAATTTATCCAGATTTTTCAAGCCCGCAGTTTAGCTTTTAGAGGGGGGGACGTCCTACTGGAACAAAAATGTGCACTTTAAAGTTTCATTCAATCGAAAAGTAATATTAGCAACCCCTATGTCATTTAAAGTCATTAAAAGACCTATTCAACGATACCCCACACGATGGGGTCGACGACGAAAAAAAATTCATCCCCACTTCACATGTAGGGGAGCTTACCCTAAAAAATATATTTTCCAAAAATTTATTTTACCACGTTTTCGGCGTTATTGATATACACATCTCTACAAAATTACAGCTTTCTAGTACTAACGGTCTCTTAGCAAACCCTCGGACGGACAGACAGACAGACGAAGATGGTGAAACTATAAGGGTTCCTTGTCAGGACTATGGAACCCTAAAAACTATAGAATCTCTATAAAATTCTAGTCCTATAAAAATAAAATCTATATCTCTAGTTTCGACGTAAACTTATATATTTAAAGTGGTTGCGCTGCGGAGTATCCTTCCCGGCGAAACCACCATGGTATATCTATTACTATACATAGTATAAGCAAATATATACAACATGTAACGTAATTAACGCACACCCTCAGACACCCCAATTAGTTTATTATGTTATAATCATAATACATGCACTGAATTTTTAATTATACATGTATAAGCAATGATTATTTAATAAATTAGTTTTCCTAATTCCGAAAGAATGTTGTAGTCACAGTACAAATCAACGAACGCACACAGTCGCATACGTAGGTCTCATACCTACGTATGCGACTGTGTGAGTCTTGCTAGCCTAGTAGGTATTCGCTCGCGTTCGAGACAGCTGTTAACGTCGTCGCTCGACTCAACTTCAATAGAAAAGTTCAACACATTTTAATGCCTGTTTTCGTAATTGTTGTTTTAATTTAGAAAGCACTTCGTCATTTTTTATCAAAAGCGTTCACTATCCTATTTTTTAGATCCTCGGCACGTCTTGTTGTCGCACTAAAATAAACTAACGATTTAATACGTCCCCACAAAAAAAGTCGTAAAATCAGCTGATTGGGGATTCTCATCGAATTAATCCCATATTTCGTTTTGAAAACGAGTACCTACGTGTACGCCAATCGGCTCCCCTGTCGATGGCTGTGTTCGGACGGAACGTTCCATGGCCACGAAGTAGCAGCTAACATAGTCCTACCCTGCGGTCTACTCTTGTACCATACCTTTGGTTGACTTGAATGTTCTGCCAGCTAGAACCACATTATCACCACACTGCACCGTGCCACAGTTCTCACCATTAGTCACCATTTCACTGAACATTTTATGTCAATAATTGGGAAGACAATCACACATCGCCACATCGCGCGCGAAAAACTATTTGCATAAGTACACTGTACGGAAGTTAGCGCGTGACTAAATATTGTTTACATTTATTTAAGTTAGCTTTGATCGTATAGGCGCCGCCGGCGCCGCCCGGTGGCTATCTCGCTCTATCCCAGGTTTTTAATTTGCACGAGAAAGGGAACGAAAATAAGTATGTCATATTTCGCATTTTGTTGGTATGGGTAACTATTGTTTCCTTTGTATCCAGTGCCTGTTAGTGTGTGCGTGTGGTTAAATCGCCAAGTTTACTTCAACTGTTTTTGTAAAGACTTTAACATGCTTGAAATAAGGTTCATTTTTCTTTATTTTGTATTGAATGGCGGAATTTGTATTAATACAAATAAAACTGCACTTTTAAAAGTCTTATAGCCTTGAGTTACGGTCCATTTCAGTTTGCTTGGACTATACAGGGGTAGTGTGACTATAAATTACGTAGCTTTAATTATTTTTGGGATAAAAAATTACCTATATTAAAAATTATAGAAATCGATTCAGTAAACGATTCTGAACAAAGTAATTTCAGGATGTGCGTTAATTATGTTACATGTTGTAGTATCAAATAATTCTATAACAATTCTATATTAAACTAGCACGTACCCCCAAATACTCAATCTAATTTAAATAATAAAAAAAAATATATACGAACAAAACGGTGCCTCAAACTTTCTCTTCGAAAAAGTCGCTAAGCGCATAGATTAAAGTTCTCCCTCCGCCGCTTTTAAATGAATGATTTTTTTATTTTTAAAAAATGTATTTTTCAAACCCCCTCCCCCACCCTCCCTCCTCCGCCGCCAGCCTTTCTCTCCCTCCGTCGCTTTTAAAAGAATATTATATTTATTTAAAAAATAAAAAAAAATACAAAAAAAAATGGGGTTACTAGTTCAATATAGAATTATTTGATACTATATAATATTTACATAAACTATGTATAGTAATAGATATAATATCATGGTGGTTTCGCCGGGTAGAATACTCCGCAGCGCAACCACTTTAAATATTATAAGTTCACGTCGAAACTAGATATAGATTTTTTTTATAGGACTACAATTTTATAGGCATTTCATAGTTTTTTTTATGTAACATTATAATTATTAAAGCCAAGGTGGTTCTGCCAGGGATATGACATAAAAATAAAAGTAATTTATTAAAGCAGGTTGAGAGTACCTAAACATTTAAAAACATGTCCGCAGTATGGGACGTAGCTGTATAAAAGTGTGTTCCCTACCATATATGTTCATATATGTGTCACGTTACAGCAGTTAACATTATCACATGACATCTTGCATAAGCATCATCAACATGGGTCAGAAGATCAACTTCTAGTTGCAATAAGATCTTAAGGAGATGTGTTCTACAGCTTATTATCCAATTTAGGTTTTAGTTACAAGTTGTGTCATTTTGCACTGTGAGAAACATTTTGTTAAAACCACTGGTGAACATAATCCTTCCAAGGTGTTTTGATAGGATTGTCATGGTTTTAATATAAAGATTTTTTAAACACTCTGGGACATTATTGCAACACAAAATTATGTAAGCGCCACAAGCTAGCCGTGTATGGAATAATAGTCAACAAAATTATGGTGTGAGGAAACCAAATCAATTAAAAATACGGAAACCTAAAAACTGGCCAAGAGCGAGTCGGACTCGCGCACCGAGGGTTCCGTACAAACTTTTTAAAGGACAAACTTAACTTTGCTGTTCGATCCCATGAAACGGCTGTTGCACCAACCGCAAATAATAAGTTTGTAATAGTAAAATCGCTTTTTTTTGTTATTAAACTACATATTTACGGTTTGCAGATTTTTCCCTTTACATGTGCTGTAAGACATTGCTTCTCGCAAAATTTTGTGACTCTAGGTCAACCTGAACGTTATATAGGTTTTCGACCCAAAACCTATAGGGTACTTCCGGCTGATCCAGAATTGTCAATTTTGATTAAAAGCAAGGTCCTACAGCACAAGTAAAAGGAAAATTCCGAAAAATAAAAAAAGTTGAAAATTAAGGTATTTTTGGTACTTACTTACAAATTTCGCGAAAATCTAAATTTGCCCATATCTTTTTATCGTGTTGACTCAGGACCTTGATTTTTATACACAATAGAGACTATAGACCTGTGTCTGGTATAAATTTCAACTTGCTAGGTCCACCCATTTCTGATAAAATCGGTGGTGACAAATGGACAAGAAAGTGATCTTATAAGGGTTCCTTTTTTACCTTTCGAGGTACGGAACCCTAAAAAGCACGGAAAGTGTTACTAAACCGTAACTACTAAAATAAGCCACAAGTGGTTATGTATATAAATGGACAAAGCTACAGAAGAGGATACTAGTAATCAAAGAAATCTATTAATAGCCTATAAAAACTGCAGGAAGTAAAGGGGGCATTCCTATTTTTAGACAATGACCACACGTCTTAGTAATAGGAGGATAGGAAACATTTATCATACTGTAAATGTTATTGTTCTGACAAGATATACATACTTGGTTTTGTGGACTCTCTCAATAAACATGGATTAAGGTTGATATTACATTATTTGGACATAGGATTAGGTAGCCTTGATAAACAGATTGTAAATTAAAATCAAGTAATAATGTTGAATGTATATTGTGCATGCTATGCACTGTCCTTGGTCACTTTCGATTGAAAATAATTGATCTTTCTTTCTTAAAAAAAATAAAAAAAAATTAAGTACTTATTAAACAGAAGTTAGATAAAGTGAATGGGTCTAGATAAAAGTGTAAACAATGCAGTTGTTTGAAGAAAAGCAATCAGCTCTATCTAACTGGTTATATATCACTTAGTTAATCAGCACTCCACTTAAACCCTAAACTCATTAAAAATGACTTCTATAATGGCTTGCTTTTGCTTATCACTGCTGCATACAAAATAATCATGTTGCACTAATCTATTCTGTTTAAAGGTAGGTAGGTAGTATACCTATGCCATATTTACTACCTAGTAACTAAGTAATATGTTGCTGTAAATTTGGCTATTTCCACTCACACCTTAAAACGAATTTCACAATAAACATATTGCATCAAAATTGGTTTTGGTCTGGTAATGTAACCAACAGTGAAGTCTCTGAGAAACTTTTACATGTTAGACACTCATCCATCTGCCTAGCCTTGTTCCAACATTGTTGTGGTGGGCTTCCAGTCTAACCGGATGTGGCTAAATACAATGAGCGACTCTCTATCTGACCTTCACAACCCAATTAGTAATAGGTAATACGATACCCCATGGTAAGACTGGCTGTCAGACTATTGGGCCAGTGAATTTTGCAATGAACTAAATTGGCTGGCTCCTACTCCACTACAGAGCTGAAGGGACACCAATGGACAAAGGGTTACAATATATTCAGTACATTTGTTTTCCTGCAAAAGTGCTATGTATACCTACACGGTCAAAACATACGGAACAGCATTTGCATTTTCTATCTGGAGGAGTTCAGAGTGATGGACTCAGGCTGAATATGTGGTAACCGTGTGGGCATCGGTGTCCCATCCACCCTGTATCTAATGCATCTTTATGCTGAAATATGATAGTTTAGTTTCATAGATAATTATATGATAGGTACATATCTCTATCTTTAGATACAATTCTGAGTACAGATAAACTTGCTAGTTCAAGTTAGTTATCAGAGTCACATAGAAAGGTTACACATGTTTGAGTAGATAGGACAGCAATATAGTACATAATATACCCTGCTACTACATACACACACACAGTGCCAATGCTAACTTTATACTACTGTATCAACTTTGTAAATGGCACCCAGTAGTTTCTGGATAAAGTAAAGGCGTTCTATTTATTGTAATAGAAAAACACTCACCATTTGAAAAGAGTAGTCAATAAAGGCTAATTAAAAGATTTTATGTTTGATTTTGTATAGTTCTAGAATCATTTCATCAATAATGTAATAAATAATATATGGCCATCTTTGTAGTTTAAATACAATAAGTAAGTAGAACATGTTTGAAAAGGTGACCTATTAGTACAATACCCATAGATGAGAGTACTTAAGAAAGTAATAATGAGACCATCAACAACTACTGTGCACACTGTAGGTCATGACTAGCATATTAATAGCTTTACTTACAATGCCAAGCTCCTATTTATGGAAGTGTTATGTATCAATTATGTAGGTATTTGGAAACCTTCTTAACTAATAAGGTATTTATAAGTACCCTACACTTGCATTTTGTAAATTGAGTACAGTGCTACATAGTGCTTGCTAAGAATAAAACAAATGTTACTTAATGCTTGTTTTATTGAACATAATAGTGGCGACGAGGACTAAAAGTGATTAAAATGGAGTGCAGAGCAGTGAAATACAAAGAGTTTGATGCTCAAACAGACAATTGGGACAATTACATGGACAGGTTAAAATTTTGCTTTGAAGCAAATGGCATTGTGTTGGACTCATTAAAAAGGGCTAATTTTTATACAATATGCGGTTCTCAAGTGTTTGATACCCTTCTGGCACTAATTACGCCTAAAAAATCTAGTGATGTGACATTCAATGAAATCGTAACAGTGTTAACAAAACATTATAGTCCGAAACCTAATGAAATTTCAATGTCTTACAAATTTTATAAACGCGATCAGAAACAAGGTGAATCTGCTGCGGAGTACATAGCGCAGCTCAGAAAAATAAGTGCCGATTGCAATTTTTCCGACTTGGAACGTATGCTCCGCGACAGGCTCGTGTGCGGCCTGTCCGACCATAAATTACAGTACGATCTCTTGAAAAAAGACAATTTATCCTATGATAATGTTGTTCAAGCTATGCTATCTTCAGAGAGTGCGGGGAGAGATGTTCTTATGATTCAAAATGTTAACCCCGGGAATGTCGCACATGGGACCAATGTAACGGCGACTAGTTCAACAACAGCGGCAGAGCCTGAACCTATGGACATCAACGCAGTACAGTCTAACAGTAATTCTCGATTGTGTTACCGGTGTGGTGAACGCCACGGAGGAGAATGTCGATTTATTAAAGCTACGTGCCGATACTGCAAGAAAATAGGACACATAGAAAAGATATGTATTGCTAAGAAAAAAGGGTCGAAAAGACAAGTGAATCATACCCATAATGACGACTTAGATATTCAGATGAATGGTATTTACAGCATCAATAGCGTAGGACTACGAGTACCTTCCTATGACGTAACGGTTGAGCTAGACGGCATGCCGGTGATGATGCAGGTGGACTCCGGTGCTGGAGTCTCGCTGGTAAACGAAAGTACGTGGAGGAGGCTACGATTAGCGCGGTCACGGGATGCCGCCACTCTTCGCGCCACGCCGGCCAACATACACACCTGGACAGCGACGCCCATATCTGTGCTTGGTCAGACAACTGTGCAAGTAACGTTTAGAGACATTAAGTGTGTTTTGAATGTTATAGTAGCTAGAGGGTTAGGACCAAACTTAATTGGTCGTGATTGGTTTTCAGCCCTTAACATAAAGGTATGTATTAATGCTGTCTTAGATTTCCATATGTCAATTTCCAACGAAATGTTAAAAAAACATAATGAAGTTTTTAAACAGGGTCTAGGTACTTACCGAGGTGATCCAGTTACAATACATGTATTGGCAAACGCTACGCCTAGGTTTCTTAAGGCTCGCCCCGTTCCGTTTGCGATTAAAGACAGGGTTGACAAGGAAATTGACCGCCTAGTGGCAGAACGGGTACTTAAACCAGTTTCTTTTTCTCAATGGGCGACACCAGTCGTACCTATCGTTAAAAAATCGGGAGATATTCGTCTGTGTGGTGATTATCGCAGTACGGTCAATCAGGCTACTGAGTCGGACACTTATCCTATGCCGACTGCTAACGAAGTGTTTGCTATCATTGCTGGTGGAAAATATTTCACTACATTGGATTTAGAACGTGCATATACACAGGTAGTAGTAGACGAGAACACAGCTAAATTGCTGACCTTGAATACGTGCAAAGGTCTTTACACTGTTCACAGGTTGGCGTTCGGCGTAAAAGCATGTCCAGGAATATTTCAAAGGTTGATGACAGCATTGCTGGCAGGTGTTCCGGGAGTTGCGGTTCTAATTGATGACATCATCATTAGCGGACACACCTTGCCAGATATGTGCAGACGCCTAGACATGGTATTGACACGCATACAGAAAGCTGGGCTGCGACTCAACTCCAGTAAGTGCAAATTTGCTAAAGAATGTGTAGAGTTCCTGGGATTTGTCATCGACGCCGACGGAATTCATCCAGCGCCCGGTAAAGTGGATTCTATCACTAAAACACCGGAGCCCAAGAATGTCCAGCAGCTACAGGCATTTTTAGGTTTGTATAATTTTTATGAGAGGTTCATACCTCACAAGGCGACTATACTTGAGCCACTTCATAGGTTGCTTGATAAGTCACACAAGTGGCAATGGACAGATCTAGAACAAGAAAGTTTCGACAAGGCGAAACAATTACTATCTTCAGATATTACTTTAGTACATTATGATTTAAACAAACCGTTGGTATTGACGTGTGACAGCTCTGAATATGGTGCAGGTGCAGTATTGTCTCACGTTATGGAGGACGGCCAAGAGCGACCTGTTGCCATGAGTTCAAGAACATTACATTCACATGAGCGGAAATACTCTCAACTTGATAAGGAAGCGACGGCGATTATGTTTGGAATTCAAAAGTTTCATAACTACCTAATGGGAAGATCTTTCACCATAATAACGGACCACAAACCGTTGGTCAGTATATTTGATCCAAAAAAGCCGATACCTAATATTATATCACCACGGTTAACAAGGATTTCTATTGTACTAACTTCACACAGTTACAACATAGTGTACAAGCCGGGCCAACAAATAGGAAATGCCGATGGTCTCAGTCGCTGGCCACAACCAGTGCCTGAGCAACCTGAGGAACAACTTTGTGACATTCTATTGATGGCGGAGGCTCCTGAAGACTTTCCTGTAGACATCCAGCAGATTGAATGTCTATCAAAAAAGGACAAGATACTTTCGCGAGTTATACATCATATTTTGAGCGGTTGGCCTCCGAAAGTCACGGAGGAAGAGCTACGCATATATTGGTTACATCGGAGTGAGCTCTCTATACACGAAGGCTGTATTCTTCTAGGTTGTCGCGTAGTGGTGCCACCGTCACTACGTAGTGAAGTTTTACGCATGTTACACAAATCACATAGCGGTATTGTACAAACAAAAGCTTTGGCCAGGAGCTACGTGTGGTGGCCTCAGTTAAATCAAGATATCGAATCAATGGTCGGCAACTGCAATAAATGTCTCGAAAGTCGACACATGCCACCAAGGACCAGCTATGAGTGGGTTGTACCCACAAGACCTTGGTCTCGCATAAACATTGACTTTGCCGGACCTTATCAAAATAAAGTTTTTTTAATTATAGTCGATGCACATTCGCGATGGCCTGAGGTGTTCATTGTAAATAATATGACTACAGAAACAGTTATCAAACATTTAAGAATGATTTTTGCTACACATGGGTTATGTGAGACATTGGTCTCTGACAATGGTACACCGTTTGTCTCATCTGAAATGAAACGATTCTTAGATTCCAATAAAATAAAACACATTACCACAGCGCCATACCACCCTGCAACGAATGGTTTAGCGGAACGCATGGTACAAACTGTAAAAGACAAGCTACGTAAAATGGACCAACTACCATGGGATATTAGGATGCCTAATATGTTGTTAGGATTAAGAACGACGCCATGTGCAGGGATAGGGAAAAGTCCAGCTGAATTATTGATGAATAGACGACTACGGACCTTACTCGATACTATACAGCCTTACAATAAACAACATGAGCAAGTTGAACAGCAAATCGTTAACAATGGTCTGAGGAAACATAGGGACACCAATGTTGGACAAAGTGTTATGTACAGAAACTACGGTAGAGGACCACGCTGGTTATCAGGCACAGTGACGAGTAAAGATGGCCCATCGAGTTACAAAGTAACAACTGAAGACGGAGATGTTGTCAATAGGCATATTGACCAAATAATAAAGAAAAAACCGGTGAATGACGTTACTGAAGAGGAAGGAAGGAATACTGCTAATGGCAGGGAAGACCAGACAGACAGCCAGGAACAAGAAGAGACAGGAGATATAGAGGACAGTCAAGGAAGTGAGCAAGTAATACAGATACCTAGCTCGGAAGAATGGGCTGACATGTTAGGAATACCTAGCGGAGCAGAAGCCAGCTATGCCGGTGGCAAGTTAAAACACAAATTATGTTCGTATCCCAAGTCACCTTATGCCAGGCCTAGTGATAACAACTTCATTCTGTAACTGCTAGGATTAAGTATCAGGTCCTCGATTTTCTTCTGTTTCTCATTAAGTAAATGTTAATTGCTACAAGAGCTAATAGATGGATAGTTTATATACTTAGTTGTGTTGTACACTTTTTGGTTTATATAATTGTTATGCATACTTGGGGGAAAGGTATGTTATGTATCAATTATGTAGGTATTTGGAAACCTTCTTAACTAATAAGGTATTTATAAGTACCCTACACTTGCATTTTGTAAATTGAGTACAGTGCTACATAGTGCTTGCTAAGAATAAAACAAATGTTACTTAATGCTTGTTTTATTGAACATAATAGGAAGCATTAATAACTCATTACTAAGCATTACCGTATGCACACAGTCCTTGGAATAGAGGCCTACTTGATGAGACGTCAGCTAAGATGGTGTGGGCATGTTTCTAGGATGCATGAAGACAGACTGGCGAAGCGCATCTTCAATTCTGAACTCCAGGAAGGAAAACGGAAATGTGGTGGTCAGTTTCTACGTTTAAGGATGTTCAGAATAGGCACTTCAAAAGATGCGAAATTGACCCCTTAGTGTGGGAAAAGCAGGCACAAAATCGAGCCCGAGTGGTGATGTTGTGTGCATCGGTAGGTCAACGCCTTTGAAGAGAGAAGAAGGTCGCAGCTGGACCTAAAGCGTGATGACCTTAAAGCTAGACCACCTACAGCTATACCCTTCAATTTTGTCAATACTGTTCTGACATGTCCGCTTTGTGCTCGGAGTTTTTCGGCCAAAGTTGGATATGCTAGCCATTTGAGAGCACATGAAAGAGCGGCACACCAAAGCTCTCTACGACCACACTAGAAAGCCATTGAGTGCAGTCGCTGTGGCCGAAATCGGCTAGATGGCATCAATCAATCAATGCACACAGTTAGCTCTTAGTTTAGGCATCATCATACTATGTCTAATAAAGTATCAATGCAAGCTAGTAGATACACTTTAGAATAATAAATTAGATAAGATAAAATATTGCTAAAATATCAATTTTCCGTAATAAATAAGTCAGTTCAGTATTTATATTACTGACTCACCTATATCTGCATGCAAATTTCGAAATTACTGTAATACCTACCGCAAACGGTGACCTAATCGTCAGTTCACACCCACAGCATGCAATCGTGTGTCAACTCACCTGGAACTCATTGTAGTGCATTTTCCGCTTCTTCTCGAACTCGAGCCGCTTCTTGCGTTCCTCCTCGGGCTCCTCCATGTCTTCGTCACTAGCACATGCATCTTGCGGTTCCACACATCTCGGCGGCTTATTCATACTGGCTGCCAACTTCGCTGCCAGTATGTTCGCATCCAGTTCGTCGGTCGGCACCAAATCACCGTCCACGGCTTCTGAATAAGGGGTCTTAGGCTCGTCCACCTTCATATGTCCATAATCTTTATTCGCAGGATGAAAAGTTTCCATTATATTAATTTCATCGAACCTTTGCTCTTTCGATCGCTTGCTTGTTGATGGCGTTCCCGAGGTTCCTGTGTCATGCCCGTCAACACTCCGCGACGACTTCAAAATGCCTTTAGAAGGCTTCTTCTGTAAATTTTGTGCCATTGTGTTAATTTTACATTGACATTATAGGATTCTTGGTTTAGAATTTTAGACTGAATCGTTTTATTTTTTCTGCGTTGACTTGACAAGAGAACAAATTCTACCATAACTGACAGATGACAGCCGTTAATGTTGCAATGCTTAGGATGAGAACTACTCATTTTTTTGTTACTTTTCTGTTTTAGTAGTTCGTAGTTTTAAGTCGGTGCAATAAATATGATGAATTTGTAAGAATTTTCAATACAAAGACGACAATACAAGACGTTTTCAATAATGTTGAATAAGTTACAGTTTGTATAAAAGTAGTGTAATTATTTAAATAAAAATAAGTAAACTACTATGAAGACATTAATTAGTATGATTGACTTTCTGAGAGAAAAGTAATATTTGGAACAAAATTCTTGTTATATATCCAAACGCAAGTAGTGTCATCTTTTGGAGATCATTGGAGTTCGGCTAATAAATGTCATTGTCAAAAGGGGTCAAAACCGAAATAATTAGAGCTTCTGGGTTATCTTTACTCATCATAGGCTCTTTTGTATGTCATAGATGTGAATTTAAAAGATAACTCGTTGTATTATTGTATGTAGTAACGAAAATGGTGGAAGATTCGAGCTTGAACTCAAACAAATCAAAGGTAAACATACTATCTTCGAAAGTGTTACTTAAATTCTAGAGTTGCAAGCTTGATGATGATGTTTCATTCTAAATCACGAAATAAGTTTCTTACAATTTAAGCTTACAGATAATATACCATTATCAGTGATAATAAACCTTCATTGTTTTTCCAGACAAAAACAACACGCCCAAAAGCGGTATACTTGTGGACAGAGGCAGATGTCCAGAAATGGCTGCGTCGGCACTGTAGTGACTACTATAATCTATACTGGGAAAGGTTCCATGAGGTAATTACTTTATATTGTATAAAAAAATAAAAAATGTAAGTTCAGGCAGGATGGTGTAAGTGCACCGCAATGATATAATATAATATTAGCTTGGACACAATTTTAAGTCCAAACATAATCAGCTTGTAATGTTTCCACTGCTGGGACACAGGCCTCTATGAGAGGATATGGGTTATATTCCACCGAGTGGGTCCAGTGCGGCACCACCACCAACATCACCTGCTGGTTTTAATACTGAAACCAGTGCTTATGAGTAGCTTGCAACTCACACAGAAGTAGGATTACAAACTTATTCATGAAAAAGAATGAGTCAGTGATAGCTATATAATACTTGATATGCATTAAAATTCGTCATAATCGTAGAACAGTGTCATATCTGATTTATGTTGAACTTTACTGGGCAGCTGTTTCAAATATTTTTATTGTTTTTGTTTTAAATAACTTCTTCCATAGGTAAACTTATTGTAAAATTATCACTAGCTTCGGTGAAGGAAAACATTGTGAGAAAACCAGCATGCCTGAGAGATTTTCTCGACGGCATGTTAAGCCAAGTCATAGGCCCATGGGCGGCTTAAAAACTCTGACACCAGGTTAGACGCTAACCACACGATAAGTAGTAGTAGTAGTAGTAGTATAGGTAAACTGCGCTTTTAACAATACAATGTTTTTTTCATAATCACTCTATTCTTTCTATGAACTTTTAGAAAATT